>CM051825.1:25172982-25772982 GCA_028451465.1 Erethizon dorsatum | reverse complement strand
CATACAAAAAAGGGGCCGGTGATATCGCTCAGCGGCACGGGCGCCTGCTGGCGCGCGAGGTCCTGAGGTCGACCCCCCGGTACCCACAAAAAAAAAAAAAAAAAAAAAAAAAAAATAAAGCAATCATGGAAAAAAATAATGCCATAAATTACCTGCAACATATATACATACATATTAAATAAACAGATAAAATGAAATCGTGTCTGTATATTGTCTGCAGTGGACCTGTGATTGGTAAAAATAGCATCTAGTGAATGTAGATTTGACTATAAGATGCAACTTGTTTATAACCATTATATTAAGTATAATTTATGAACACTGCTCATTGATATTGTCTAATAATCACAGAGCACAGATTTTCTGTATCTCTAAGTATGCATAACCCTTGCTAATTTGTACATAGTATATCTGAGTGCAACTCTCATTCTGTTTGTTAGGTTTTCTGGTTCATTTCTCCCAGATACATAAAAATGTAACAGAGAGATCTCCTATACCCACCAATACACCTGCACATTCACTCCAAGTGATATGGCTTACATTAAAGATTAAAATTAAATGTATATAAACATGTTACCAACACTCTAATGATGACAAAGAATATTTCGATATTGTGAATATTTCCTTATACTTTTCTGAAGTCAATTCAGTAAGAACTACACAAATAAACATATCATATTCATAGAATGGAATCCATATCATGGAATTTTAAGGCACTCTAATGATGACAAAGAATATTTCAATATTATGAATATTTCCTTATACTTTTCTGAAGTCAATTCAGTAAGAACTACACAAATAGACATACCGTATTCATAGACTGGAATCCATATCATGGAATTTTAAGGCATGATCCTGTCCAAATTTATGAACAACTTTGGTATAATGCTAATAAAAACTAAAAACTAAAGCTGGATTTTTGGGGACACATTGACCATGTGATTTTAACTGTATATTAAATGTGAAGGAAAAAGAATTATCAAAGAAATCTTTAGAGAAAAGAAAAGGTACAGGGATTTACATTATTCCATTTTGGGCATTATTATAAAGCAATAGTAATCAAGACAGTATTCATAATGTATTGGTATAAGAATAACCACAAATATCACTGGAGCAGAGTAGAGATTCAGAAATAGATACACACATCTATAACTGTTGTTAACTGATTTTGACAAGCTGATTAGGCTTTCAATAGAGAAGGAAAGTCTTTTTAACAAATATTCCTTGGACAACTAAATATTGTTAAGGGGAAAACAAAAACATCAACCCTCTCCTGAAATTGTGCATGAAAGTTAATTACAGAGTTAACTGTAATGCTAAAATTACAAAACTGCTAAAATGAATAGGGGGAAAATATCAAATATTGAGAATGGCAAAGATTTCTCTTAAGAGCCACCATAGGAGGAGGGATATAATTGAATGGTAAAGCATCTGCCTTGTATGAGTAATGCCTTTGAATGTATCCATAGCTTAAGAAAATGGGGGAAAAGACAACATTACCCAGAAACTAGAAAACAATAAACTGGATGTCAACAAAATAAAATCTCTGTTCTTCTAGAAACACAGTTTATAATGTGGAAATAGAAATCTGAAAAGGTTATGTAAGTGTCTAGCTCTCCCTGGTTTTTGTGGTATTCACTTTCCTTTCATGTCATGCCCTCATGAATGTGAAAAATTTAATCTCTCTGTTTTCAATGTATTTCATAGACTCAGTTATGGAACCTTCAGGGTAGAAGAAAGTCTTTCCTCACCTGTACTTTTCTCTTGATAATCTATTTAATTAAGAGACGCAAACAGAGGTCCTAAGAGAGTAAAGATTTCTCTCCCTTATATCAGCAAAAATAGTAAGCTAAAAAATAAGTATTTGAAAAAACATGTTATCTGTACAAATAATCATATTTATACAGAAACATCTTATATCATGAAAGCTATAAAAAGTCAGGATGGTTTAGTATTAGAATAGCTTAATGTAACTTATCACATTAACAAATTAGAAACCATATTTGGAAGAAATTTAATATATCATTCAGGAAATATGAAAAGTTAAAATTAGGTGATGTAATCTTTCAATTTGTTTAAAGGGAAAGTGAGGAAAAGGAGTAAGAAGGAAATAATAGAGTTTAAGTTTGAAATTAAATGAGAGTCTGCTCTTAGATGCAATGGCCCTGTTGCTTTATAATTGTTTTTCTCTTAATTTTCTAATCAATTAGAAGTATTCTTTAGGAATATGAAATAGTTTTTTTTTGTTCTTAGATAAATTATGACAATGATTTTGTCTGTTTACTGCAGGCTACTCTTAAGACTTTGTTTTTGTTAGTTAACACCCACAGAATTACTCCAATAGGAATCAGAATGGGAAAGAGAGAGAAGATTGCAGACTATTGGATGGGATTTCTGACCATTTAAGGTCAAGTTTGAGGCCATGTAGTTTGGGACCACACTGGGACCACACTGTATTGCACAGTCAATTTTTTAAAATCTTCTCTGTAGAATTGTTCTTATGTTGTAAAGTACACCTTAAAAGTGCTGTTTTGGGGAGAGACACTGAACTATCAATAATCTTGTGCAATGTGTGTATCTTCAAGACTTTTGTTGTGTATTTTTGCCTCCAAAATCCGGGACCACATGTGCCCATGACATTAATGGACATCCCCACCCATTTCCTCTGGGTCTGATAATGTTGGTCAGCCCCAATTTTCCTGAAGTCAGGAAATTTTCCCAGAGTTGAGCAATGTACCTTATCCCAATTTTCCAGCATCATTCAGTACTATTTCCTCCATTACCAGGTGAACAGATGTCTCCGCCTCTGGCATGCAGCTGCTGCCAAGTGTTCCTAGAGCACCCAACAGTACACAAATCCACTTACATTTTACACAATAAGTTAGATGGATGGGGGAAAAAACATACCCAAAGGGCTGTTTTTCCTCAAAAAATCACCTCCACGATCTTCACTAAAGACCTCAACAAAAGTCTGTACAGTTAACAAAGTGAGTGTCTGGACACTTTTCTCATTAATTATAAAGCATATACTCATTTAGGAAGAAGAGATACACATGAGGCAATATTACTGCAAGAAATAGTACCCTGGGAAGCACAGAACAGAGCAGGCCACGGTCATTTGTTCTTTTTTATTTTTCTTTTCTGTGCCTTGCACCATTTTGGTAGCTGGTAACCAGCAACTGAAGGCTTCATTTCCCACTGGTGGCTGGGTGGGGCCCCTGCTGTCTCAATGACAGCTTAGTGCCTCCACCCCTAAGCCCAGGCAGCAGCCACAGTGGCCAAACTGTAGACCCACAGCCATGACTGCTTCAGATTCATCCTCTGGGAGTCCTCCCTCACTCACACTCATGAAGTGCATTTTGTCTTGTTCACAGAGAGGCAAAGGGAAGAAGAATAGAAGTTTAGCTTGGTTCTCATTCACAGATTACAGAAATGGGAGAACTTTCATTTGATCTTCATCTTAAGTACTCCCACTAGCCCACTTAATCCCCTCCCTCCCTACAAAGTTTTAAATAAGAGAAAAAGAGATGGGAGAAGAGTTAAAAGAAAGAAAAACATTTGTCAAAAGTTAACAAATTTGGTGTCTCCACTTACCTCCTGGCTGGTAAGCCAAAGGATGTTATCAGATGGAGCTAAGGACATTCCCCAAAGAGGAAGTCAACTCAGCCCACAAAGTAGGTTCTTGATTCTTGCCACAGAAAATAATTTCTGGATGCATCAATGAGGGGCATGGGAAGATTTATTAGCAGAATTAATGTACACTCTCAGAGAAAGTAGATTATGAACCCTCAAGAGAGGTACATAGTGGTATGGAGACAGGGATGTTGATGTATTTTGGGGATGGAAATCTGTGGAATCTGGGAATCTATAGAAAACTCTGGGCTCAAATTATAGGAGAGAATTGATAGGCCACCCACAAGTAGATAGGTAATGGTTCATTTGACAGGGAAAGACCTGCTTTATACATGGAAAAAGGGCCCATTTACAAGAAGACATGGGCCCACTGTTCTGTTTCTAAAATTTTAATTATAATTTTATTAGTACATGTTTGTAGTACATAATAGTGAGTTATTGCCTGTACATAAGACATCTTAATTCTTTTTATTTTCCCTTTAAAGAGGAGTGATCTAACATGGTTAGCCTAAAATCGATCTTTAAATCAGTCTTTTCTCTTCAAATGGGTTTCTGTTCTTTACATTATGAACTAAGCTAATTTATGGCCTTATAGTATTTGAAGAGGATTTTGGGTTTGATGGGGCTGGAAAGAAAAGACAAACAAGTGTAGAAAGCGGAAAGAAGTCCAGGGAGTAAGGATATGGAATATAGATGTAATCAAACTTGGAGAAGTTTGATTGTGTGCTGAAATGGCTGCTTTCTCAAATGTGTAATTTTTTTTAATGGTAGCAAAGTTTTATTAATGTAGGAAAAGAAACAGGCTTTGCAGAGCAAGTTTGGGCCAAATAAAAGTAGGTAAAGAAGTACAGCCTACAGTGTGAGGATGGGCCACTTTGCAAGAGAGAACACAGCGGCAAAATCTCAATGTAGACTGTCCTTTTTGTGTCACCACTCCTCAGGCTGACATCAGATCTAGGCTGTCCTGTGGAAAGCCTGCTGAAGTTCTTGCTCAAAGTCCACGTGCAGGGCCTTGGGAACTGTTCTGTGCATGTGTCCTAAGATTTTGTGATTAGTGGGTTGTGTCTACTTCCCCAGCCAGCTTTGCCATGCCCTAATCTCCTGTCCCATTTTCCCTGAGAGACACATGTCCCCATAATTTTTTATTTTTAAATTATAATTTTCCTTGTCTCTTTTCTATCTTTATTTTTTCTATCCTATATCAAAAGAGGTGAAAGAAAGATCAACAACTAAAAAAGATTAAGTAAAACCCAATTTTTTCAAGATTAACAATATAGACCTTTGGTAAGAATGAGAAACAAACAAACAAACAAACAAACAAAAAATAGCAAAGGGAGAGTGGAGTTTTAAAAAATGGAAAAAAAAATCAGTATCTGCTACCATCTGGAACAACATTCCAATCCTATTGCTCTTGAGACAAAATTCTTTCAAAAGTTTACGAAGAATAACAAGGCCCACAGATGATTAAAGTTGTTTGAATATAAGAGAAAAAGATCAGTCCTCCTAGATGACAATGCCACAGTAATAAAAAGAACAAAGAGAATCCAGGACAATAACAGACCTCAGGAACAGACTCCAGTGGCTCTAGGGACTGAAATGTGACAAGGAGTCAGCACCTACTAATTGAGAGGGACAGAGAACAGATGGCCAGGAAAACTCCCTCCCTGGATGACAGATGCTAAACAGGACCCGACCTACTGTCCTGTACAGAGGTGGGCCCCTAATGCATTAGACACCTAAAGTGAAAGGTAGATTCTCAAGGTTTCTCAAAAGAAAATAAAATTAGGAATAGGGAAGACTTGAAATAAATCCCATAAACACAAGCCAAAACGCAAAAATTAATCTTTTTTACTACATTAAAATTTTCTCTTCGGTTAAGGATATTGTGGGTGGTTAAATTGATTAATTGTCAACTTGAGTGGGGAACACCCAGCTGAATTGAGTGAGCATGGTTATCTGAACAGTATAAAAGGACAATAGGAGGGGAGGATTTCAGCTGATTTCCCTTGGAAGAGTTTTGTTCTGGCTGCTTTTCTTCGGAGGAACTCCAGTCCTCACCTTCGCCAAGGATGGTTGCTGTTTTCTTTGGAGGGGCTCTGATCTCTGCCTTCACCTTGAGCATCGTCTCCTGGCTTTTGGCACAGACGCTTCAGCTTCCAGCACTGGCTTTTCAACCTGCTGCTGCAGACTCTCTTCCCTCCAGCACTGGCCCTTGAGCATTCTGGTGGAGACCATTCAGTCTTCCATCGTAGATGCCTCGGCTTCCAGAAATAGACTCTTGTGGGACATTGCCACAGGATCCAGGCCTTTGGCTGGATTCTTCAGATCCCTAGCATGCAGGCAGATCTCTTGCACTCGTCTACATTGGACTCTGGGCAAATATTGCAATCCTGTAAATTTCTGTGTCCTGCATTAAATCTGATTCAAAGCATGTGTAGTCTTTTAAGGAGTGGTGCTCCAGCCCTGCAAGCTTTTGTAAGCACTGACTACAACAGATATACGGGAACACTAACATATTTATGAGATGTCTAAGATATTGAGAAACAACCAATCATTAACATCAAGACTATAATATCTAAAAAATTAAGAAAACATACACTAAATAATTTTTAAAGAATTTCAAGTAGCAGTGTATCAATGAGAAAATTGTAGTGGTGGAAACAATTGTGTAAAGAGATTTATAACTTATAGTAACAGAAAAAGTCAGAGAAATAAAACAACCATCACATATTATTTTACTACTATCTGACCAGCAAAAATGAAATTGTTAGACAATACCATGGGCTATCAGGGATGTAACTAAGAGAGTAAAGTGGATCTTTAAAACCCAGGATTTTTTTTTTTTTGTGGGTACCGGGGGGTCGACCTCAGGACCTCGCGCGCCAGCAGGCGCCCGTGCCGCTGAGCGATATCACCGGCCCCTTTTTCGTATGTGGGTTCCGGGAGTCGAACTCCGGCCCTCGCGCTTGTCAGGCAGGCGCTTAAGCCGCTGAGCCATCTCACCGGCCCAAAATCCAGGATTTTTATTAAGGCTAAAGTTTGCTCATGCTGAGTGTGAACTGACTCCCTGGACCTAACACCATTAGTGCTGCCGGCCACATAGGTACCTATGCATTCAGGTTTATTTCCTCTCATTGGACAAAACCAAAGGTGCCTACTTATTTTAGTAAAGAGAAAAAAAAATTCACTCAAAGCTAGCTCCAAAGAGATGGAGGGGCCATATCACACAAACCACCACCTCACCACTGTAAAAAAAAAAAAGAAAAAGTTAGCTTATGAATGAGGCCACTATCTAGGGAAAAAGCCTGAGATGGAGTTGGGGGGCATCCATATTGGTAAGAACTAAAATAAGAATGGACAGTGAAGTACGATTTTGGACCAAGAATGAACTTCCTCGGGCAACATGGAATACACCCCACTCTCTACTAAAGGGAGTTGCAGCCAGTCCCTAGTAAGCTCCTGACTTTCCAGGAATTTAAAATTAAAAAAATAATAACTTTTCTCCAAAAATCCCAATTTCCTTTAAACCCTACATGCTGAGTGAGTGAGAAAGGCTGACTTCCAATTGGTCATTTTAAATTCACAGAGTCACCTGTGATAGATGGCCATTAATCAACAATTCCCATCCTCTGCTTATGCATGAAAAGTTCTGGACTGAAAGGACATGTGGAAATTCCACTTTTCTTCTAAATAAACCAGGAGCCTTTTTTTCTTTCTCCTTATTTCCAATAAAAACTCTTGCTTCTCATTTTCACTTGTGACTTCATTCTTTGATTTTTGTGAAACCATGAGCTTGGTTTGTACAGAATTTACTATTTCACCACCTACAAGTGTAGTAGGTTCTTTACAGCAAGGAACAGTGAGGTGAGGGAATACAATGGGGCAACAGACATGTCCAGGCTTGTTTTATCTCTTCCTGGACTCTGACCTCTCACTCCCTTCCTTGTGGAAATGAAATTGGACTTAGATCTCCTTGAGCCATGATCTGCGTATTCTGTCCTTTCATCTGATCTGAGAAGTGTCTAGGCCAAAAGGAAGTTTGGAGAAGCCACTTGTCTCCAAAGAAAATATCTAACTTTTAATGTTAAAAAAAAAAAAAAAAAAAAAGCCGGGTATGGTGGTGCATGCCTGTAATCCATGTGCTTGAGAGACCTTGTCTCAAAAAAACAAACCAATAAAATAAGTTCCAGTTTGCCATGCTGATTCCAATTTCCCCCTTGCTTTAGTCCTGCCCTCAGTCTTGAGGGCCTTGAGGGGTCATGTCATCTGGCTGTCACCAATATTGGATTGGTGCATATATTCCATCAAATGTAGCTGGAGCATAAGCAAAGGGAAGTCAACTGCATCAGCCTGAAAAGGTATTGCTACGGAATGATGAGTACCACAGAAATTCTTTCCAGGTTCTTGGTGTCCTGAACAAAGAATTAGACAAGACACACAGAAAAGGTAGCAGGGATGTACATTTATTGAAGGTGGAAAAGAAGTACACTCTGCAGAGAGTGGGGCAGTGTACAGACTTGCAACAGCCATAAGGATAAGGGAAATAGGTCTTTTGTATCTGGAATTCCTGGATTGGCTTTTTCCCTCATACAAATAAGGCATTGGGACAGTTGTCCTATCAAAAACTCACTTGGGCCGGAGCCAGATTTAAACTATCCAGTCAAAGACTCCCTTGGTTTCTTGCCAGATGTAAACAAAGAATTGACAATAGCACTTTTCTGATTGGTTCTGCATGCAGTGCTCAGGAGCTGCAAAGTCATCCTGGATCCTGTGTTCTGTACATGTGCCCTGGGTGTCCGTGACTTTGACAGATTTTGTGCAACTGTTTTAATGGTTTTGCCCCAGCCCTATACTCCTACCTCATTTCTCCCTGAGAGACATAATCCCCATAATTCTTTATAAGATGCTGAGAGAATGGAGATACCTTTTTTCATATAACTCCTTCCAGCTGAAAGGGACAGTAAGCCTTACCTACTGGGGCTTATGTGCTCTCTGACTACTTTGGAATGTTGGGGCTGAGCTGGGCAGGAAAGGACCGGTCTGAAGACAATGGAAAAGAGTTAGTGCCTACATGACAAGACTGTTGAGCTGCCTGTTGAATGGGAGACGACTCAGTGAATTTGTCAGGAGAGTCAGGCTGTGGTCCGAATCAGGATCTGAAGGTGGATTTTTTGAAGCCTTGAATGGATAGATTTTACTATTATGTTGAGGAGGCAGGGGACAAATATGAGATGGAGCAGGTCAGAGTATTTCTTAAAAGGTAACCTATGACAGATCCAACAATTAGAGACTTTATTTTTCCATACTATTATTTGGGAGGATTTTCTAAGAAGTTTCATGTCCATGCTTCCTGTGAAGAGGAAAGCATGGTGAAGAGGGATATTAAATAAATTACCAAAATGGTGAGAGCTGTTGCCCCACGAAGATTACCCACATTATGAATCCAATTATAAGCAAGGGTCCCAGTACAGATCCCCATTTAAGCTGTGGTGGGTTGGGGGGGTCATTAGTGCCTCTACTTATCTACACCCAGAGCAGTACTGGAATCTTGCTGTTTGAAGAGGAGCCTCAGATCTTCCAGAGGTTCATAGAAGTAACTTTCTTCTTTTGGGTGATTCTTTTCTTCAGACAGTTCACGTGTGGCTAGCTTTATCCTAGAAAGGTGAATCCAGGTATCTATCTCTGCCACCTTTGCTGCAGTGGGTGTGGCAAAGATCACTGAAAATGGGCACTACAATTTTGGTTTTAATTGGGTGCAGGAATCCCTTCTTTTCCAAGTTTTAATGAGCACTTGGTCTTCAGAGCAGACACCAGGTGTCCCTGGGCCAGGAACTTGCAGGACTTGCTCCCATATACTTGGGTAGCTTGTTGTACTTGGCCCAGATTAATAAGATACTATAAGAGTCTTGCAGCCTGTGGGTCCACTCCTATAGCAGAAGATATAAAAGGCCTCCCATATAGCATCTCAAATGGACTCATTTCTAGCCAAATTTTAGGGGTGTTTCAAATCCTCTTGAAAGCTATTGGGGATAATCAGAGCCAAAACTCAGAAGTCCCTTGAAAAAAGTTTTGTGAGGGTTTGTGTTAGGGCTTGGTTGGCTCTTTCAACCTTTCTGGAGGACTGAGGTCCCCATGTAGAATAGAGATGGTACTTTATTCCTAAAGACTTTGCTATCCCCTGAGTTACTGAGAGATAAAATAAGGGCCATTGTCACTCTGACGGGACTAAAGTACTCTAAACAGGGAGATGATTTCCTTAAGGAGCACCTTTGACTACCTCTGTAACCTTTTCTGAATAAGTAGGAAAGGCCTCGATCCAACCTGTGAAGGTGTCAATTAGTACCAATATTTATTTAAATCCCCCACATGGTGGCGGTTGGGTAAAATCTAATTGCTTGTTCTCTACAGTGTATGTCCCTCCTCTGTACAGTTTCTAACAAAGTAAGTGGTCCGGGGTTGCCAGAGTTATTGTAGACACAGAGTGGGCAAGCTTGGTAGACATGTCAGGTGGTTGCCACTAGCCTTGGTCCTGTGAAAATTCAAGTGACTATTTCCCATGTAGCATCTCTTCCCATATGAAAAGAAACATGAAGGGCTTTTGTCTTTTTTTTTTTTTTTTTTTTTTTTTGTGGGTACCGGGGGGTCGACCTCAGGACCTCGCGCGCCAACAGGCACCCGTGCTGCTGAGCGATATCACCGGCCCCTTTTCCGTATGTGGGATATGGGAGTCGAACTCGGGCCCTTGCGCTTGCAAGGCAGGCGCTTACACCGCTGAGCCATCTCACCAGCCCATGAAGGGCTTTTATAGTCTTCCATTATGTCCCTTAAAGAAGGTCTAGTGTGTTCCCAAATACCACCAAAGCTTCTTTTTAATTCTCCCTTGTCCTAAGGCCCATTTATCTTCCTGGGGATGGTATAGATTGTTTTTAAAGGTTCCTCAGGAACTGGGAATAAGGTTAGGGTATTTAGGGCTGCAAAGCTATCCTTTTTGCCTCTCTATTAGCCTTTTGATTTCCCAAGGAGACTTTAGACATGTTCTTTTGGTGCTCTTTACACTGCATGATGGCAACCTGCTTGGGAAGATGGACTGCTTCTAGGAATTGTAGAATTTCTTGCTTGTGCTTTATGAATGATTATTTATTAGTTACCAAGCCACTTTCTTTTCAGATTGCTGCATGGGCATGTAGAACCAAAAGTCATACTCTGTGTAAAGATTTATCTTCTTGCCTTTTTTAATATCAGTGCCCAAGTAGGGCTATGAGCTCTGCTTTTTAAGCAGAAGTCTCTTGGGGAAGGATTTGGGCCTCAGTGACCCATTGTGAACTGCCAACTGACATGGTATAACCTGCCTTTTGATGTCCTTGTTGGACAAAGCTACTTCCATCAGTGAACCATACCTCCTCAGTGTATTGGAGGAGCAGGTCACTGATGCCTCCTCACCTGCTTGTATGGGTCTGGGAAATCACTTGTTTACATGAGTAGCTAACCTCTGACCTTGTAGGTATCAAAGAGACAGAATTCAGAGTAGTGCATGTTTTCAGGGGTGTCTAGAAATATAGCCTTATACTTGGTAGGACGTTCCCTGGTCAATCATAAGTAACCTTTTGTCTCAAGAACAGTGCTGAGGTGATGGGTAGTCAGGACTTTTATTTTTTGTCCCAAAGTTAGTTTTGTGATTTCTTCTGTTAGCATAGCTATAGCTGCAATTTTCCCTTGGCAGGACAGACACCCAGCAGCCACTCCACCTAATTTTTTTGAAAAGTAGGCCCCTGGGTGGAGTTCTGGTCCCAGCTTTTTGGTCAAGACACTCAAAGCAATTCCTCTTTTTTCTGATACGTACAGGAAGAAGGGTTTTCTTAAGCCAGGTATTCCTAGTGCTCAAGCCTGAGTGAAGGTTTGCTTTAGTCCTTGACAACATCAGTCCCTCTCGTCCATTCTAAGTGCTCAGACTCAGGACTTTGACAGCCTCAGATAAAGGCTTTCCCACTAGTTCAAAATTAGATGTCCAGATTTGGCAGAAGTTGGCTCTTCCCAGGAAGGAACAAAGCTGTTGTTGGGTGTCACGAATAGCCTGGACTGGTCCCTAGAGAGTTGTCATTCCCTGTGTGTAAGAATGCATCCCAGGTATTGGACTCCGTAAAGGGATATCTGAACCTTTTCCTTTGAAACGTTGTATGTCTTTTTAGCTAGAAAGTCGAGAATTTGGATAGTATTATGGTTGCATACCTCACAAGTTGTGCTGGAGATTACCATATTATCTGCATACTGTAGGATGGTCCCCTGTTTAAGCTCTAGGTACCATAAATACTTTCCCAGTGTCTGAGCAAATTGGTGAGGGCTTTCTCTAAAGTCCTGTGGGAGAGCTATCTAAATATATTATTGTTTTTTCCTTTGAGATTGGATTTTCCCACTCAAAAGCAAACAGGAACTGGGAGTCTAGATGGAGGGGAGTAGGAAAAAAGTATTTTTGAGGTCCAAGACTGAGAACCAATTTGTGTGTCCTGGAATTTGGGAAAGGATTATATACAGATCTACCACTAGAAGATGTTTTGGGATTGCAGCCTCATTAATGAGGCAGAGCTCTTGTACCATCTGATATTCTTCAGAAAGTTTTGCTACAGGGAGAATGGAGGTACAGTATTGCAAGGGGACTAGAAAGGCCACAGAAGGCCATATTTGAGAACTGTCTACCAGAGGCTAGAGGCCTTTATGGGCCTCTTCTTTGATTGGATATATATATATTTTTGTTGTTGTTGTTGTTGTTGTTGTTGTTTTTGTTGGGAAATTGACTGGGATCTGTTAGTTTTATTACTACTGGCATTAATGAATTTGCCCATCCAGGTATTTCATTATACCATGCAGCAGGATCCACCTTTTATCTAGTTAGGTCAGGGAGGTGTGTTGTAGGCTTATTAAGGGAAATCCCTTTTGGCCTTTGCTTAGAGGACTGCCCCCAGTTTCACTAGTAAATCCCTTCTGAGTAAGGGGGTGGAACACCATAGACAAGTAAGAACTTGTGGCTGAACATTTGACCTTCAAATTTATATGTCAAAGCAAGAGCAGAGAATTTCTGACTAGGTTGTCCCTCAACCACAATTATGGCTATAGATTTAGAGGAGGGTTTGCCAGAGAAGGAAGGTAAAACAGAGTAAGCTGCCCTTGTATTTAAAAGGAATTGAATTTGGTTACTCATGACATCCAAGGCCACCTGGAGTTCCTCACAGGAAATGGAGATGTACATTATAAATATTGCATTGTCCTACTGGTGTGAGAAACTGAAAGTGTAAATAAGAACTAAATTTTACAAGAGATATGGTGAAATGGGAAGAAATTGTTCAAATGGGAAGGGGAACTAAGGAGGGGGGAGGGAGAAGCAAGAGGAAAGAAAAAATGAAGAAAGAAAGATAAAATGGAAATAAAATTTTGTAAATAAGGAGGGGAAGAAGGGTTGAAGGGAAGGGAGGGGAATGAAAGAATAAAAGACAAAGTATATCATGTACAGGTACAAATTGCCTATGTTGAATGTAATCATTATATATATCTGAATTCTACCAATAAACTTAATTAAATTTAAAAAAAAAGATAATTCAGTAGAAAAAAATCAAAAGGAAATGGGAGCCATTAAAATGTTTTAAGCAGGAGTGGGACATGATGAGGTTGATGATTTTAGATCATTTAGTGTGGTATAAATATCTGATGTGTGGAAGTGAAAACACCTCTAATTGAAAAGGAGGTACTGCTGAGAAATGAAATGTGGGAGCCACTGAATGAAACCAGACTTTTGTTACTGACAAGAACCAGATGCAGAGAAGTAGGGATGAAGACAAAACAAAGGATGAAACCCAGAAGTCTCACATTATGCTATTTTAATTCTCTATGTGAACATATGGAATTTACCAATCTACCTAGATCGGTAATGCCACTGAGATAGAAAGAAGCTCCAGACTAAGATCCTCAAGTCCTCAAGACAACATCAAAATCTGCCTTAGGTTCAGAAAGATATTCCAAAGGGATTCTTTAAGTAAGTGATCACTAATTATTTCCATCAGCTTAAGCTACATGACCTTTGGGTGGAGCTTCTATCTCTGTGATCTGGTCTGACCCACACTGGAAGCACCATGAGTGATTTTACTTAGGTACTCAAGGCAAGAATTTTTTGTTGACTTCCCCCAGACTCACATCCTGATCACAGAACTCAAGATCTTAGGCCCTAACTGGCAACAAGAGGCAAAGAAGGACCAACCCAAGGTGAAGTGCACCTAGAAAAGAGCAGCTGTAAGAGTGGGTCCTGGGATGGAACTGAGGTTTTTTCATTTCTATCAAGTTTCAGGTACAACTAATCCTGATAAGCTTGGTTCACTGCTACTTTGTACAGAAATTCTCTTACACTCTCTACCACTGCATTTACTCTCTAATATATTCCAGGAAAAATATTTAGTATGGAATTTATTTTGGCAATAAAATTTTTTCTTTCAATGTCCATATTTTTCCCTAGTATGTCTAAATTTTAAAACATGTAACTTTTCTTCTATAATTTCTTCTATTTCAGTTTCATAATTTCCTCGTGTTTTAAGTACAGTTCCTTCATTTATTTCCTTGAACATCCTAAATGCACTTTTATTTGACTTCAAAATTATTTTCATCTGAAGTAAATTCATTTTCCATTTGTTGAGTTTGATTGCTGTATTTCAGGTTTAGATTTCTTCTTAAATTTTGAAACTCTGGTGTGCCAACTAAATTTTGGTATTGTGGGTTCTTTTTCTCTCTTTTTGAACATTTCTCCTTTCTTCCCTTTCTCTCTTCTTCAGGCCTTCCCTTATATTATTTAGGGATTTTTGGATCTCTTCTACCTAGCATTCAGGGCCAAATTCAAAAATCAAGCCAGATGTTACCCTGTCATTCTAGGTCTCTTGCTGTGTGATAATATTACTGCCATAGAAACTGCATCTCTGATCCTGTGTGCAACTTGACTGAGGCCCCAGTTTTCAGCCTGTTAGCTTTTCTGGGCTACATCTTGCTTAGGCCCACAGCCCTGGGTGTCACTGACACATGTTGATTTGCAGGTTCTTTCGTAGAGTGAGACAAACGCCTAGACAGTCCCCAGCATCCCTGTCTTGTAGTGTTCATACCTGTATTCATGGCCTTGGCAGTGTGCGTGTGTGGTGGGGGGCTGTGTTTTTCTTCTCACTAACAGAATATGACAAAAGGCAATGGCATATGAATACATTATACAAGTTTACATTTTGTTGACCGGCTTGCATACTCTCCCCCACTTCCCTATGAAGAAGTAAGTGATTGCACTGGGGGACTTCAGATGGCAAGGAACTGCAGGCCACCCCAGGAAGGTGAGGCAGCTTCCACCAAGAAACTGCTGCAGTCGCAAAGAGCTGGATTTGCCATCAGTGTAAGGGAGATGGAAGCGGATATTTCCACAATCAAACATCTGATGAGAATTCAGATCCAAGTGACCCCTGGATTGCAATCAGGTGAGACCTCGAAACAGAAAACCCAGTTCTACTCTGCCATGACTGCTCAGTTCTACTGCTGACCATCAGATCCAGGGTAATGATAAATATGCACCGTCTTAAGCCACTAAGCTTGTGGTAATTAGTTTTTTAGCAAGACATAACTAACGTACATGAATAGTGGAATCTAGTATCAGCATGAACTTCAAACACTGAGTTTACTTCTTATTTCATGTCCTAGAGAGAGCATTCTTTATGTCTTTGTCCTTTTTACTCTGTAGGGGTCAAGTTCCCAGACACTAATGACAACTTCTGCTGTAGGGCCAAGTGAAGCTGTGACTCCAGTCTTGTGCAAAACTTTATTTCTCCTTATTTTCTAGCTCACACAGATATTTTGAATTTTGCTGAATTATTTGCTTCCTCTACTTATAGTATATCTATTGTTGCTATATGTTCAGAATAGAAGGAAATGAGTTTTATATGCATCTTAGTGAAAAGTCCCTTTTAAAAAATAAACCTCATTTTGTACATTTTCTTTGCTGTTTACAAAAGTCATAGGTACCTTACTTATCAGCTTTGGACTGTCTTAGGAGCTCTTGTGCTGGGGAAGATGGATAAGGACATTCCATGCTATCATGCCATTGACTTCATCTATAGTTCCTGGAAATGATGCATAGAGTAGTTACTGAAGACTCTAATATATTAGTGGCATCAGAAAGACAGGAGAAGAATGACATTTGAAGTACCACTCAGCTTGGAGGAGTTGACCATTTGTTCTCATTCAGTATTCCCTCACCTGGACTCTAGGCAGCTTATACCACAAAATGGGTACAGGAGTACAAAGAGAGAACCAGAAGAAGCTTTTGTCCCAGGCTCAAGGACAAGAAGAGAGATCTCCTAACAGTCAGGGAGACTGGGGTAAAGTCTCTTTATATTATCTTTTCTCCATTCTCTCCCGCCCCAACCCTCAAGCAATCACATAACCGAAGTCTAAGTGAAGGAGATCTCGAGTCAAGGATATTGTGGTCTCTAAATGGTGCATCAAATGTCCATTTCTTCTTTCTCTCTCTGAGCTTTTGTCACTTGGCCCTGGACAAAGATGCAGTCATGGGAAGAATGCAGAAGAGTGGAGTAAATAAAGTCCGAATATTCCAGCTAAAGAAACTAAGACGAGCTCCTGAAATCCAAGGATACCAGGGAGATGGTGAAGAAGGACGGCTTGGGAAAGCAACCCCATTTGGTTGTTTTCAAAGTTCTCAACTTATCCCCTAGAAAGAAGTGTAAATATCTCACCCTAAGAAGCATGCTGTACATATTGAGAAATGAGCTCGACATAGGCCATCACCAAGGAGCATGCAAAGCCACTGGCTGGCACACACATAGGCCAAATCCAAATAACACTGCAAAAACTTCAAACAAACTGTTCACTCATTGAAAGCTGATGGGAACATATGGCCTGAATCCAACCAGACTGATAATTTACCAAAGGAAAAATATCAGCATTCTAAATAGGGTTTAAATATGACTCAGGTTCTCCTAAGATAATATTCAAAATGAACAGGGTATAAACTGAAAGTCCTTGGTGTACAAAAAAAGAATGTCTGCCTCTAACAAGGGAAAAAAAAATCAATAAATGCCAAACTTCAAATAACACATATGTTAGAGTTTTCTGACAAGACTTTAAAGAAGCTATTTTATTTTATTTATTATTTTAAAAAGAATTTTTTTTATTTTAAAGAGAAGAAAAAACAAAACAAAACAAATCAAAAAAGAACAAAATTTCAAAACAACATAATAGGACGGTAACAATGGTTGATACATTACGTATTGTTATCTTTAAGTTAGTTATTCAGGGTACAAGATGTCAGCATTCAATTGTCCAAACATTACTGGCACAAACC
Source organism: Erethizon dorsatum (assembly GCA_028451465.1). NCBI lineage: Eukaryota > Metazoa > Chordata > Mammalia > Rodentia > Erethizontidae > Erethizon > Erethizon dorsatum. The sequence continues at coordinate 25,755,986 of CM051825.1, read as the reverse complement.
TTACTCTTCAATAAACTAAGTAAAATTAGTAGTGTATCTATCTTAACCATCTTATATATAAATACAATTTTTTTCTTTTCCCTTCTTTCTTTTCCCCTTTCCCCCATCCCAGTCCCTCTTTCCTTTTGACCAGTTTCTTTTTGATTCACCATGTCTATTGTATATTTTGGATCTTATTTACTCTTTCAGTTTCTCATACTAGGGAGACAATATGATGCTTACACATGTGCATCCGGTTTATTTCACTTATGAGTATTTTCTCGAGTTGCATCCATTTACCTATAAAAGTCGCCAGTTTATTCTTCTTTATGGCTGAATAGTACTCCATTGTATAAAAATACCACATTAAAGCAGCTATTTTTAAAAAATGTTCCAACAAGTAATCAAAACTACAATTGAAATCTCTAAAAAGATACAGTCTAGCAAAGAAATAGACAATTTATTTAAAAAGGAGGCAAATGGAAATATTAGGACTGACAAAATAATCCTCGTCTTCTAACTCACTAAAACAAAGCAAACCTCAATGAATTACTCAATAGCAGCACAGAGACAGCAGAGGAAAATCAGTGAATGTGAAGAGGGAGCTCTAAGGATCATCCACCCTGAACTAGAAGGAAAGAAAAAAATTGAAAAACCAGATATCACTTCAAGGACTTGTGAAACAATTTTGAAAGGCTCTAACATTTGTATCATTAGAGTCTCAGAAGGAGTGGAGAAATTGTACAGTGCAGAAAAAATCATTTGAAGAGATGTTGGCTGAAGATGCAACTATACTGACAGACATAAAGATATAGATTCAAGAAAATTAGAAAAGAGAGGAATGAAGATGGTTTGCCCAACAAAGGAAAAAAAATCTCTCATTCCCTCCACGTGCAGGGAGAGTACTGTTCATGGAATGCTGCGTGTGTGACCCATAATTGCCAGCAGGCTCCCATGGGGGGCCTCCAGTACCTTTCAGCTGGATACTGCAGAAAGTGGGGAGACCCTAGATGGTGACAAGAATGTGGAGTAGAGAAAGGAGTCGGGTCTTTGAGAGGAGAAACAGAGTGCGGTGCCAAGATCAAAGGGTGATTCAGCGGAGCCAGAACAGAACAGGTGCTCTCAATTTTCTCTCCAAATGCTGGAGGGCTGAGATGGCATAAGATCCAGCCCACCACTCCGCACTGTCAAGCAGAGGTCCTCGTCCAAGCCTGGGCATGGCACTGAGTTCTGTGGCCAGGGCTGAGACAAAGAGATGTCGGTGCACATAGAGATGGTGAATGGCACCAGGGCCAGTGGCCTTATGGCCATATATTAGGCAAGGAAAGCCAGTGGAGGAAAGACACAAAGATGCCCATGATATTTACCTTCCCAAATCAATGAAGGCAGTCAGATCCATGGAGGCCCGCAGCGGGTCATACCTGGAGCACAGCTTGCAACCAGGACATGTGTTTGGACAGAGCAACAGCCCTACGACTTCAGGGGAGCAATTGTCTTGCCCACAGGAAAAACTGCTTGGCTGATTGCAGTTAGACTGTAAGTCCGGTGTGTGAACATTCTGAGATAATGCTATAACAACTGTGTGAAGGTTTTTATCTTTATTTCTAGTTTTATTTTGGTTGGTATAATCATTGTCGCCTTGATTCTTTGTTTGATTTGGGTCATTTTCTTCCTTATTATCCTATGTTTGCTTTTTCTTCTTTTTTCTCCCCTTCTGGAATTTGCTTCTTTAATGGTATTCTTTGGTGATTACACTTTATTCCTCGAGCTTTTCCTCTTTGATCTGCTCCCTCTTGTAGCGCTTCTCTTTTGTTTTTGACTCTCTTCCCTCCCCGCTCTTTTTTCTCTTGTTTGCCTCATTATCTCACCTGCTTGCATTTTCTCACCCTAACCCCTCTCCACTTATCTAATGGCATAAATATAAGAGGGGCCTGGATAAGTACATTTGAGAATAAGAATTAATCAGTGCCACAAATAAAGGAGTACCATTCAAGGACATATCAGGGTAGTCCTTAAGAAAATTGGGCTTACAGGATCCAAATAAAAGTAATTAGAGGGCTGGTGAGATGGCTCAGTGGCGTATGCACCTGCTTGGGAAGCGCAAGGGCCCGAGTTTGACTCCCGGATCCCGCATACGAAAAAGGGGCCGGTGACATTGCTCAGTGGCACAGGCGCCTGCTGGCGCGCAAGGTCCTGAGGTCGACCCCTGGTACCCACAAAAAAAAAAAAAAAGTAATTAGAAATATATTAACAGATTCTGGCAATCCTACAGCCTCTCTCAATCTCTAAATACACTTCCATTCATCTGCTTACCTCCTCCCGCCTATACAAATAATCTCCTGCACCCCACCACCCACACTAGCCCTTTGCCCCAGCTACAAAAATAATTCCAACAGAATTCAACTTCCTGTCTATTTTTTACCTACTGACATTTCTCTTACCTTCCTCTAGTCCCACTGACATGCTCCCTTTCTTTTCCCCTTTCCTGCCCCCTTCCTCCACCCTCCATATCCAGATGAACCACAAATAGCAGTATAATATAGTCTATAAGGAGTGTTGACAAAAGCATAAAGTTATCAAAACGAGTTTAATGTTGATGATTATTGAGTGCTCGGATCTAGTGATGCTGTTATAACTGATAAATATTCTCTCCTTACAACATGGTGACAGGGTCCAACCCAATTAAATTGAATAGGTTGAAGTAGTAAATAATACTGCTTGACAAATAAAGCCAAGAACACTTTGCTGTAAAACATAAACTACCTGGGGCTGGTGAGATAGCTCAGTGGCATAAGCACCTGCCTGGCAGGCACGAGGTCCTGAGTTCGACTCCTGGTACCCACATAAAGGAAAAAAAAGGGCCGGTGATATCGCTCAGTGGCACAAGCGCCTGCTGGCAAGCATGAGGTCCTGAGTTCGACCCCTGGTACCCACATTAAAAACAAAAACAAAAACAAAAACAAAACTAAAGAGATCATTATATCAACTATAAACTCTCTTTACTCTATTTGACATCAACCTTCAGCATGCACATAGAAAAATAGAAACATGAAAAAACAAGGCAACAAAATGCTTCCAAAGACTCCCAGCTCTTCCAAAGCAGACCTAAAGGGCAAATACCAGAGAGCCAAGTTGTATGAAAAGATTAAAGAGGAAGTAAAGAAACATGGCTTGTTCAAAAAGGACATAACCCAAAAGATAGGGAAACTATAAAACAACAGATCAATGGTGTTATGGAGAAACTAATAAAATTTGGAAGGGTTGACTAAAATGTTTCAAATCATGAATGACAAATTTACTAAAGAAATACACTCCATATCATATTTTCAAGTTGCGTCCATTTTCCTACAAATGTCTCAAATTTGTCATTCTTTACAACCAAGTAGTGTTCTATTATATATAGATACCACATTTTTTAATCCAATCATCTATTGATGGATGAAATAAATCAGACACACAATCTTAAGTACAATATGGTATGTCTCATCTGAGTGAGGCATAATACAAACAAAGAAAAAGATATAGGATTGATAGAAAGGAACAAGGAGACAGATCTCTAGTAACAGGGAAATGGTCCAAAGGAATTAAGATGAGGGGTGAGGAGGAGGGGAAGGGAAAATAAGTAAAATAAACATAGCCATGTACATGAACCTAATAAACCCAATTAATGTAAACACTGTATGCCATAACGGGAGCTAACGCAAATAATATCAGCAAGTATGAAAAGGGTATAGGGGAACTGGTGGGTGAGAGGAGGGAAGGGGAAAAAGAAAAAAAGAGAAACAAGCTGTAATATGTACATGTAACCACTCCCAAGATAATTGTAGATTGCATGAATTGCAAACATGTACTAATAAAATTTTTTTTTAAAGAAGAGAAATACATTTCATGAAAAGGAGCCAAACAGAAGTCCCAGAGATGTAGAATGCTCTTGAATTCATAAACACCAAAAATGACCATTGTAAAGATAGGGTTTCAGTAGTTGAAGACAAAATGGAGATACTGGATGATTTACTCAGAGAAGCCTTAAAAATGATAAGACAACGAGAAAAATTCATGTAAGACCAACTGGATGTTGCTAAGAAGACTAACCTAAGGCTAATTGAAGTTAGAAATTAGAGCACAGAGCACATGGAATAAAAATCTGCTTATAGAAATCATACCAGAAAACTTCCCAGTATGAGGAAGGAACTCAAAATACAAATGAGCGATGTTTACAGAATGCCAAATAACTATGATGAAAAAAGAAGCTCCTCATGACACATATTAGCCAAAATCCCAGAAGTCCAAAACAAAGATAGAACCATAAAAGCTGTCAGAGAAAAGTGAAAAAAACATTTATGAAGGAAATCATTAGGATTATAGCAGACTTTTTAATACAAATGCTAAAGGCCGGGGAGCTTGGAATGAAGTGTTTCAAGCCCTAAAAGAAAAAAAACCCAGCCCAGACCAGTATATACTACAAAACTATTTTCCAAAATTGATGGAGAAATGAGAATATTCCACAACAAACAAGATCTTAAGGGATACATGAACATCGAACCAGGATGCACATAAATCAATCAATGAATCAATCTCAAAAATATTCTAGACAGTGGCAACAAAGCCAACAAAACCAAAATTTCAGATGGAATGAAGACATCTAGTGAGGTTGGTTAAACAAAAAGGTAAAAATAAAGGAGTAAGTAACAGAAGAAAGAATGAAATAACAGGAATAAATTAATCCTTTACAGTAATAACTCTCTATGTAAACTCTCAACTTCCCAGTTAAAAGACACAGATTGGCACACTGGTCAAAAAACAACCCAATGGCCTGTTGTATTCAAGAAACTTATCTAATCAAAAATAAAGTCATAGACTAAAAATCAAAGGATGGTGTCTTAGTTACGTTTCTCATTGCTGAGACAAAATACCTGACACTCAAATTAATGGAGGAAAAGTTTATTTAGCTCACAGATTGCAGAGGTTTCAGTCCCTAATCGGCTGGCTCCAAGGCAGGGTGGCTTCACAGAGGAGAGCAATTAATGGTGGGCAGAAGACAGCAAAAGCACCAAGAGAGGGAGAGAGACAAGTCTCTTTCTGTCCCTTATAATGTATCCAGTCTAGTGGGATTAGGATGGTGCCAATTCAATCAGTGGACTGATCCAGCAATCACCCACTCTTAATCCCAGCATTGCACCACTGATCAATCACACACTCTAGATTCAGCCACCTCCAAAAAAGTCATATGAGCACATGATGCTTTGGGCGGACATCTAGACACAAACCATAACAGATGGAAAGCAATATTCCTTGAACCAGGACCCTGGAAGCAAGCAGGCACAGCAACTTTAATTTCAGATGAAGTAAACTTTAAGCTAAAACACTTCAGAGGAGACAAAGAAGGTCACTACATGTTAGTTAAAAGAGCAGTTCAACAGGAAGAGACAATAATTTTAAATATATATGCACCAAATACTGGCTCATCCACTTCATAAAATAAACATTGTTGGACATAAAAGATCAAATAAATGCCAACATGATCATAGTGGGTAACCACAAGGCCCCACTTGAACAAATAGATCAACTAATCAAAAATTTAAATAAAGAAATATCAAAGCTGAATCACACCTCTGAACCAATGGATTTAATAAAAATTTACAGTATTATACCCCACTACAACAAAATACACATTCTTCTCAGCAGCTCACTGAACTTTCTTCTAAATAAACCACATACTGGTTCATAAATCTGGCTTAAATAAATACAACAGAATTGAAATCATCCCATGTATACTGTCATATCACAGTGCATTTAAAACTAGAAATCAACCACCAGAGACCACAGAAATTTTATAAACATCTGGGCATTAAATAACACACTCCTGAACCCTCAATGGGTCACAGAAGAAACCAAGGAAGAAACTAAACAATTCCTAGAATCAAATGATAATGACAATACAACATATCAGAATCTATGGGTCACAGTGAAAGTAATCTTAAGACAAAAGTTAATTGCTGTGAATACCCACATCACAAAAAACAGAGCAAGCTCAAATAAATAACTTAGTGATGCACCCCAATACACTAGAAAAACAAGAATAGTCCAAACCCAAACTTAGTTTGAGGAGGGAAATTATAAAGATCAGAGAGATGGGGCCGGTGAGATGGCTCAGTGGCGTAAGCGCCTGCCTTGCAAGCGCGAGGGCCCGAGTTCGACTCCCGGATCCCACATACGAAAAAGGGGCCGGTGATATCGCTCAGCGGCACGGGTGCCTGTTGGCGCACGAGGTCCTGAGGTCGACCCCCCGGTACCCACAAAAAAAAAAAAAAAAGATCAGAGGGAAATTAGTGAAACTGACACAAACAAAATAAAACAAAACAAAACAAAACAAAACAAAAAACAAACCAAAAATCAATGAATTGAAGAGGTGGTTCTTTGAAAGTATAAGCCAAATAGACACACTCTTAGCCAAACTTACCAAAAGAGGGAAAGAAAAAGTTCACATTGATGCAACTGGAAATGAAAATGGTGAAATAACAATGAACACCACCAAAATCCAGAAGATCATTAATAACTACTATTGTAGTCAGGGTTTGCAAGGGAAACAATTTAATACAGGACACACAATTTATAGGGTTATTTTATAATAGTCACCCAAAGAGTCAAATACAAAAGAGTGTGGGAGATCTATCCACAAACTAAAGACCCAAAGAATCCAGCTGAGGGCCTGGATCCCACAGCAATGTCCTGCATGAGTCCACCTGAAGACCTAGAGCCCATGACAATGCCCCCATGAGTCCAACTGGAGGCCTATAGACCATGACAATGTCTCATGCGAGTCTGTTTCATGGATCTGCACTGGGAAGGCCCAAAGGTCAGTGGTGGAAGCTAGAAAGTCTGTGCCAACAGGATAAAAGATCTGTGACAGCAGGCTGAGGGATCTGCACTGGAGTCAAGAAGCAGCGCTCAAAGTAAGGACCAGAGCTCCCCTGAAAAGTACCATAGCCATGCTCAGTGACAACGAGGTCCCGAGCTCCTCTGATGATGAGAACAGCCAAGTTCATATCAGGAAAGCCAACGTGACAAGCTCCTCCAGGAGAACCAACAGCATCCTCTCTTCCTCTCCAGTTCTCCTTTTTATGTTGTGGGCAACAATTCTCAGGTGGGCCTTTTACACACAGCACCAGGCTGATTCAGTTCAGCTGGGTATTACAAGTTGACCACCAGTTGTCAGTTCACCACAAGTACTATGAAACATTGTATTCAAACAAATTGGAGAATCTTGAAGAAATGGACAGTTCCCTAAACACATATGAATTATCAAAAGTGACCCAAGAAGACATAAAATCTCTGATCAGTTCAGTAACAGGCAATGAAATTTAGGCAGTAATAAGAAACCAACCAACTGAGAAAAACCCAGGACCTGATGGATTTACCAATGAATTCCACAAGACCTTTAGGGGGGATATAATGGCAATATTCCACAAACTCTTTCATGAAATTGAAAGGGAAGGAGTACTTCCTAATTCAGTCCTGTAAGCCAGCATCACTGGCTGATTCCAAAAACAGGCCAAAAAGAAAATATAAAAGAAAACTACATGTCAAACTTTCTAATGAACATAGATGTGAAAATCGTCAACATAATATTGACAAACAGAATGCAACAAATCATCAGAAATATCATACATCATGACCAAGTAGGTTCCATCCCAGTCATGAAAGGATGGTTCAAAATATACAAATCAATAAATGTAATATACTACATAAACAGAAGCAAAGACAAAAAAATCACATGATCATATCAATAGGTGCAGAAAAAGCCTTTGACAAAATTCAACATTCATTCTTGATAAAAACCCTGAATAAAATAGGTATGAAAGACCTCACCTTTATTTGGTAAAAGCCATTCATGACAAACCAGCGGCCAACATCATATTAAATGCAAAAAAGCTGAAAGTTTTCCCTCTTATATCAGGAATAAGACAAGGATGTCTACTGTCACCACTGCTGTTCAATATAGTACTCAAAATATTAGCCAGAGCAATCATGAAAGGAAAGAAATAAAGGGGATATTTATCAGAAAGGGAGAAGTGAAAATAACGCTATTTGCAGACAACATAATCCTTTGCATAGACCTGAAAATTCCACCAAAGGCTCCTAGAATTAATAAGCGAATTTAGCAAGGAAGCAGGGTACAAAATCAACACAAAAATATCAATAGTATTCCTGTATGCTAATGGTGAACCCACCGAGAAAGAAATTAGAAAAATAATATAGTTCACAATAACAACCAGATAAAATTAAATACTAAGGAATTAACGTAACCAAGGAAGTAAAAGAACTTTACAGTGACAACTACAGTACTCTTTAAAAAGAAATTGAAAAGGACATTGGAAAATGGAAAGATATACTCTGTTCCTGCCTAGGCAAAATCAAACTTGTCAAAATGGGCATATTTCCAAAACTGATACATAGATTTAGTGCAATACCAATCAAAATACCAACAATATTCTTAACAGAACTAGGGAAAACAATCCTAAAATTCAAATGAAACCAGAAGAGACCCAAGATAGCAAAAGCAGGATAGCAAGAAAGCAGGAGGCATCACAATCCCAAATTTTAAGTTATATTACAAAGCTACAGGGACAAAGACAGCATGGTACTTGTATGCAAACAGACACAAGGATCAATGGAACAGAATAGAGACTGCAGAAACAATCCTAGACATGTTTAGCCACCTACTCTTTGACAAAGGGGCCATAAACATACATCAGAGGAAAGATAGCCTCTTTAATAAATGGTGCTGGGAAAATTGTCTAAACACATACAGGAGATTGAAGTTAGACCCTCTCACCATGTACTAAAATAAAATCAAAATGCTTCAAAGATATAAATATTTTAAAAGTAATACTTAACCTGCTAAAGATAAAATAGTAAAACTCTTGAAGTCATAGGTGTAGGCAAGGACTTTCTAAACAGCACTACAATTGCACAAAAAATAACATTAAAAATCAACAATAGGATTGTATCAAAATAAAAATTTTCTGCTCAGCATAGGAAACAATCAAAAGAGTGAAGCGACTACCTACAGAATGAGAAAAGAATTTTGTCAGCTACACCTCTGATGGAAGACTTATGTCTAGAAAATATAAAGAACTAAAAAATATCTAGTCCCCAATCAAAGAATGGGCAACAAAAATGAATAGACACTGCTCAGAAGCAGTACAAATGACCACTAAGTACATGAAGAAATGTTCAGTATTGCTGGCTATTAGATAAATGCCAGTTAAAACAACACTGAGATTCCATCTTAACCAAAAAGAAAGAATATCGTCAAAAAATCAAATAATAACAAATGGTGGGAGGGATGCAGGGAAAAAGGAACTCTTCTGTATTGTTGGTGGGAATGTAAACTAGTACAGCCACTATGGAAATCAGTATGGGGATTCCTCAGAAAAATTAAAACTAGAAATTCCATTTGACTCAGGTATTCTGCTAGTAGTTGTCTTCCCAAAAGTGTTAAAGACATCATACTACAGTAATACATTCGTACCCATGTTCATAGCAGCACAATTCATAAAAGCTACATTGTGGAAGTGGCCTATATGTCCATCAACAGATGAATAGATAAGGAAAATGCGTTTATACATAATGGAATACTACTGTGCAATAAAGAAAGATAAGTTTGAGGCATCTGTAGGAAAATGGATGCACCTTGAAACCATAATGTTAAGTGAAATAATTCAGATACACAAGGTATGCTTTCTTTTATAAGAGAAACCCAAATTATTAGTAAATTAAAGAGCAAAATAAAAGATAAAAGGAAACAGGGAGATAAATATTTTGTGGATGGGAAGGGGATCAAGTGATGGAAAATGGGGAGGGGAGAAAGGGAAGGGATGTGAAAAAGTATTAAAATATGTCAGGTACATGTACCAACCTACCACAATGAATGTAATCATTATGTATCGCAAACATTAGCTTAAAAGTGGGGGAAAGGACCTAGTTGGAGGGAAGGAAGAAGGTGAGAGGGGAGGGAAAGGGGAATAAAAAGAATTAAGATATGTTAAGTACTGTACCTACTCCCCAAGATGAATGTAAACATTATATACGGCAAACATATATTAATAGAAAAATAAAAAAAGAAAAGCAGAAGAACCCAAATAGGGTGAAACTAAATAAACTCATTCTCAGATACAATGTAAGCTGCTGAAAACTCGAGACCTGCTTGAAAGATACAGACTTCTCATCAGAAGTCATGGAAGCCAGAAAGGAATAGCACAATATTTTTCAAGTGCTGAAGGATGAGAATTATTGGTCCCGAATTCTGTATCCAGGGAACATATTCTTTGGGAATGAAGGTGACACAAAAACATTCTTAGAATTAGACAAAAATGGGAAAATTCATAGTTAGCAGACTTGCACTAACGGCACCACTAAAGGTCTTCAGACAGCGATTACTGACGGCGGGTGAAACTGTGAGACACCAGCAAAGAAAGAGCAACAGAAATGCCTCGAAGAAGTAAGAGCAACAAAAACAGAGTTGCTCTGTGTCTACAACTGTAAATAACAGTTGGCAAATACAATATTTACAATATTGGTAAATGCAGTACATTCTTCTTTTTTTCTTTAGTTCCCTAAGATACGTGTCTTAGTTGCTTTCTTTTCACTGAGACCCAGTACCCGACACCTATGACTCTAAGGAAGAAAGGTTTGTTTAGGCTCACAGTTTGTAGAGGTTCAGCTCCAAGACAGGTGGCATGGCAGAAGGGCACGGTGGAGGAGAAATACCTTCATGGCCTGGCAACGGGAACGGAAGGAGGAATCAAGGGTGGAGGGAGGGAAACATATCCTTCCAGGCCACGTCCTCAGTGACCCACTTCCTCCACCCAGGCTGCACCTCCCAAATCGTAGCTATAAACTCATCGGTGAATTAGTCCACTGATAAGTGTCACACCTCCATGATCAAATCACCCCTCTAAAGCCCCGCCTATGAGCCTACGAGGCTTTGGCAGGACATCTGGATATAAGCTATAACAACATGTTTATCACTTAAAACTAAATCTATAACACCTTCTGATATGATTATTAAAGTATATAGATACAATACATAAGACAACTATGACATTGATGGGAAAAGGTAAAGGAACCAATATACTACTAAGGTCTCTATACCTGAAATAATAAAATATTAATTCCAAAAGTAATAAACGCAATGCAATGAGCATAAAGAAAAAAATGCATATCATCCATAATAGTCATCCAAAGACAATCAGAGTTTTGGTGTTTATAATTTCGGATTTGTTGTGGTCCATAGATACATACTCATAAAGACACACATTTTTTTAAAGCAGGATGGGGTTAAGATATCCACAGGGTCTTGCACTCTACTCTTCAGTTAATATTTTGTTGAACTCCTTTTATAACATTGAATTTATACATATGAATGAATATGAATTTCTTTATAATATTAGCTATGTTATTTATTTAACCAATCATAATTTTTTAGCATACAATTTGCTCCCAGTGTTTTCCTGTGATAAATATATGCTAAGATAATCATATAATAAAGCACACTTTTTTGCACACTACTCCAATTATTTCTATAGAATAATATCTTAGAAGTAGAATAACACACTAGTTTTAACAGTAATTACAGGACTGCCATCCAGCATAGTCATTACTTCACCTTTATAACAGACAACTTTCCAACAGCATCCATATCCTGGTCTTTCACACGATTCTTCTGTTCTCTTGTTATTTCTCTGATTTTAAATCCTCATTAATTCTGCATTGCTGTTGTTGGTAATCTTAATTCTCTCCCTCCTGACCCCACCAACCCCAAGGACAGCTAGGAATTCCTTAGAGCACTTTCTATCCACCATAATCTCAAATCTCTCCAACATCATTTTTCCTATGTAAGTTCTGTATGACTCAGGTTTCAGGGTAGCAAGGTTGTCCCTGAAGTTTGGTACTTGAATGTGCATGAATTCTTACCTGGAAACTTAGAGCACACACCACTGCAGTTACACACCTCAACTCTGACTGCAGTTTTCACTTCTTACCACCTAATCCTTTTGCAGTGTAAAAGCTCTAAAAAGACTTTGTCTTTAAAAATCAAGTCACTTGCTGCACTGTACCAAAAGCCGATGTTAACTAAATATGATATTTTTCAGGATCTCAAGCCCAACATCTTCAACGATCAGCTTACAACTTCCCAGGGATCACACAGGAGCTGGGCAGTAGCACATCCCAGGGCCAGTGTTTCTATGCAGGAGAGTGTTCAGGAATGCCTGGGCTTGTGGATGTACGCAAACAGAAGGGGCAGTGAGACTGACCTGAAATTGAGTTTGTCTGTAGTTTTAGACCACCCCTAAGTGGGGTCAGATTTACCTGGCAGGTAAGGGCCCTCTGGGAGTTGGACTCAAGTCATCTGAGCCCCTCAGGAGAGAGGATTTAGTGGGGAAACATTCTTTCTCTTAGAAGAACCTATCTTAGGACAAGGAAGCCGGGCAAATTCATTCTCCAACTTCCCCAAGCACTCTGGATCAACAGTGGCTTTGAATGTTTTCTTATCACACAATTACCCCATAAAACGAAAGTGCAGAGAGGGGAGGAAGGGGCTGCCGTTCTGTTGGACGCTTCACTGTGCTATTCCTAGATTGATTTGCTACCAGTCTTGCTCCTGTACTCCACGCCCTTCAAGCTTTTGGTTTGGACCTACACCATACTTATGTGAATGGAATATATTTTATTACTCTTGATCTTTTCATTTACAATATATCTACAATTCTTGGACCCTCTTCTCTTGAACTTTTGCTTCACCAGAACGTGCATAGCTCAGTGGTTAGCACCTCTCCCCAATATTCTGTCAAGAATCACTGGGTGCACACTTTTTCTTACCTTGTTATATCATTTAGCATGTTTTTTTGTTTGTTTGTTTGTTTTGTGTTTTGAGACAAGGTCTTATGTATTTTAGAGTGGCCTTGAACTCACTAGGTACCTCAGGTTGGCCTTGAACTTGTAGTGATACTCTTGCCTCAGCCTCCTCATTTAGAATATTTTGTTTTATTTTAAACATGTCTTAGCTTTCTGGAAACCTTTATAGGAAATAATTTGTTTTCTTAGTTGATTTATCCCTAGGGTCTAACTGAGTATTTGCTATAGAGAAACTGTTAGGTATAAATGGTCTTTGTGTGAAAAAATACATTAAAAAAAAAAGTGTGTTGATTCATTTGGATTATAGAAACATTTTTAGCTCATCATTTAAAATCATCCATAAGAACCAGATTAAACTTTAATTTATTTAATATTCATGAAAAAAGTAGTTAATGTTTTTAATAGTCAAAGCCTTATGAACACAACCACCAAGAATACAAGAGTACTATGTATTGGCAAACATGTTAACACATAAAGAAGGCATTAAGTGACATAAAACATTTTCAGTAATGTGCCACAAATGTGGGTTACATAAAATGTGGAAGAAAGATGGAAACAAAACTGAGAGATATAGTCATGGCATTTCCTAGGAGAACTGGAAAATATATTTTCCTAATAACCAATGCAAAGTGTAAGTTTTAAATGCAGAAGAAAATGGTATAAAATGCAAAATAAAATGGTATAACAAGAAACAGTAAATTGTTGAAAGTTTTCCCCACTCCTGCCCGTTGCCTCCAGAGCAGAAGTGAAACGAGGACATCAATGATCACACTTCATGCTTGATATTGTATGGGAGACACTAGCCAGTGTATTGCTGGGGGAAGTAAGTGTGGATGTTAAATATTGAAGATCGTTAGAATGAATTTAAAATGTAAGAATTGAACTTCTGTTTGTTAAAGGAGAAACACTTTAAAGAGAAAAATGTGTTGAAAATAAAAATATAAAACATATTCTCTGCAAATACTAAGGAAAAAAGAGCTTCCATGGCTATAATAATAAGAAAGATTAAAGTAGAGTTTAGCTATTCCCTTTTGTTTGTAGTGGTGGGATCTCAGGTTCTCACAGATGCTAGGCAAACACCATAGCACTGAGCTACATCTCCAGCTCCTAAAGTAGAACTTAAGACAGAGCGTATTACCAAAGATAGTGATATTTTTTAATCTTAAAGGGTTAGTTCATAAGGGAAACTTAGTAGTCATAAATGTGTGTTAGTCATAGAACAGATCTTCCAAATTAAAGGAAAGAGTAGACAAATCTATAATCACAGGTGGAGAGTTTAATACTGTTCTTTCAGTAAAGATAGAATAAATCAAGTATTAACACAGACAGAAATCTGCAACACTATCCATCTCCTTGAACAAACTGATGTTTATGGAACAGTATACCTAATACTTACATCTATTCATCATGATAAATCTTATTGTTGGTCATTAAAAATTCTTATTAATTAAAAAAATGTAAATTTTATAGAGTATTTTTCTGACAATGATAGAATTGAAATTAATGAAAGTAATTAGGAAATAAAAGAGAAATATTTGGAAATTAGACAACATACTTCTAAATAATCGCTTTTTTAAAAAAATCACAAGAAAAATTGTAAAATATTTCTGTACCATACAATAACAAAAATAAAGCATAGGAAACTTTGTGCAACTGAAATGGTGCTTATAGAGAAATTTACAATTTAAATTTACAATTTACAATTTAAATATGATGCTCTCCCATCATATTCCCTGCAAATAGCAAGATATTTACTTGGCTAAGCAGGGAAGATAGAGTTTGGGCCTGAGAGGGAGAAACCTGGTAAGGAGATTTTTTGTCCGCCAAAATGAAGAGTCCCCTTTTTTCCTTAAGTGCAGCTTTCAAGTCTTTAGGCCTCCAAGAAAACAGAAGTTCGGTCTTTAGTGAGTAACAGGTGAATGGCCCAGGCAATAGTTTCTCCTCTGTCCCTAAGGAGGTTTGTGTTTCTGACAAAAGCAAGCACAAACCTTCCCTGGAAGAAGTCTTTTCACTCTTGGTTTTAGTGACCCAAAAGCAGTTTTACCAGAACAATGAAGAAAAATGATAAAATAATCAAACATAGATGTACTGGGGGAAAAGAAGCAAGAGTGGATGAAGGGAAACCATGTATGAGGGTCTAAAAACAAGGCTACAAGAGGTAGTGTTTAGTATTATATGGGTCTTTATATTTAAAGTGGATTTCTTCTAGGCAGCACATAGTGGGATCATTCTTTTGATTCTCCCTTTTTTTTTTTTTTTTTAATGTGGGTACCAGGGGTCGAACTCAGGACCCCGCACTTACCAGCAGGCACTTGTGCCACTGAGTGATATCACCAGCCCTTTTTTTCCTTTATGTTGGTACCAGGAGTCAAACTTAGGACCTCACACTTGCCAGGCAGGCGCTTACACCTCTGAGCTATCTCACCGGCCCTCTCCCCTTCTTTTTAAGTTCAGTCTGACAACCCATGGCTTTTCAAATAGAGTGTTTAGGTTATTTACATTAAATGTGATTATTGACACCTTACAATTGCTTTTCTAGTTGTCCATGTGTTCATTGTTTTCTTTCCCAGCCCTCCATGTATTGAAAATATTGAGTACTTTTTTTAATGGTTTTTATTTGCAGTTCTGAGGATTGAATTTATGGTATTTGCACTGAGCAATGCCGCTAGTATAATTTTTATTTATTTCTTTTTTTAATTTGAGACAGTGACTCACTAAGTCACTAAATCACCCAGGTTGGACTGGAACATGCAATCCTCCTGCTTCAGCCTCCCAGATTACTGGGAAAGGCTTGCACTATCATGCCTGTCTTGAATACTTTCTATAATTCTAATTTGTTGCCTTTTCTAAGGCACTTCAGCCATAATTTTTTTTATTTTATTTTAGGAATCACTTTAGAATGTATAGTATACAACATTAACTTATCATGTTTCAATTACAAAAACTCTAAAATAGTAAATTTCCCTTTCCCTTTCTCTTCCTCTTTACATTTCATCTTCCCCTTCCCCTTTCTCTTTATGTTTGTGCTGTCACATAGTTTACTTTTACAAACACCACACTATGTTACTATTTTTGATAAAACAATCAGCCACTCTGAGATTTAAGTAACGTTTTAAAAAATGTCATCTATTTACCCTCATAGTCACAATTTTCAACATTCTTTTTCCTGTGGGAAGGTGTAGCTGCCTGATTCTGGGTTTTGACTATCTGGATTTTTTGTTCACCTGTCATCAAACACGTGAGAAAGCCTACAAAAATGTAAAAATGTGTTTAATCACAGCCTTGCCAAATTAGAAAGGCAACTAATCCACCTTCCTCAAAAGCACAGAAGTATTTTAAGTTATAGGCAGGGTAGAACAAAAGCCAGGAAATATGCATAAGTAGATGCAGCCATGTTTGGGCTCATGAAGTGCACCAGAAATATTCAAAGTCTGGTTGAAGCTTTCTTGACATCAGGGCTGGGGATGGCAGTTTCATCTTCCCTACATGGAAGCTAAAGAAAGAGCTTAGCTTTAAAATTCTAATTCTAACTCGAGTTAAATTTCTCCATATCAATTTCTCTTTTGCAGTACCATTCTCCTTCAGGAATTCCACTTAATATTTCTTACAGTTCTGATCTACTGATTAGATCTTTATTGCTTCAAATCAGAGGAAGAAAAATATTTTACAATATTTCAGGTAAGTGCTGAGCCAATTGATGAAGAAGCAATGTTGCCTACTATTCAATTGCACAGTTTACTTTTAAAATGACACAGAAAGCTTACATTTGCAGGACAAATTCCACCCTAAAACGTGCACATATGATGACATGTATTCTGTCATCTTATGTATCTTAGTCTTCATGTTACCTTCAAGGTGAAAGATTTTTTTCCTTGCTATAGAGCTATGATTCTTTCATTGTTATAAAGATTTTGCTGTGATGTTTTCTTATCCATATCATATTAATGAGAAATCTCTGTGCTTTTCTGCAAAGCATTTGTTGTTCTCTGCTGCTTTTAAGAATTTTCTCTCTATCTTGCTTGCTTTGGGTTTAATTTCCTCCTCTTTTTCTAGTTTATTTGGTAAAAGTTTTGATGTTGACTTGAGATCTTTTATCTTCACTGATGTAGGCATTTACAAATATAAATTTCTTTCTTAGTACTGCTTTCATTGCTTCCCAAAAAGTTTTGCATGTTGGGCTCCTATTTTCATTCATCTCAAAATATTTTCTAATTTTATTTGTGTTTTTTTTTATTTGAGCCATTGATTATTCAGGAATATGTTGTTTTATTATCACATTTTTGTGAATTTTCCGGTTTTCTTTGTGTTATTGATTTCTACCTTTATTCAACTGAGGTCAGAGGACATAGGCTGTATGATTTTAATCCTTTAAAATCTATTGAGACTCGTTTCATGGCCTAATAAATGATCTATACTGGAGAGCATTCTGTGTGCACTTGACAAAAGTGTGTATTTTGCTCTTGTTGGATACAATGTCCTATAGATACATTAGTTTTAGGCTTTTTAGAGCACAGGTGTTAGTAAGTCTCTTATTTAATTGTTAACCTGTCTAGTTGTTCAACCTATTACTGAAAATGAGGTATTGAAGTCTGCTCCTATTATTGCTGAAATTTCAATTTCTTGCTTCTCTTGGGAGCGAGCGAGGGCACAGGTGTGAGCGGATGGTCAGGGAGGGCTGGTTGAGAAGGATGTCTGAAGGAGTCCAGGGAAGGTGCTCACGGGGAGCCTGGGGCCGACTCTTCCCAGAGAGACACTCAGCCCAGGGCTCTTTCAGGAGATGCTGGTGACCGTCTCCCCACTCAGGTCTCTGTCCCTTGTACCCGAGGCTCACAGGATCAGCCCAGGCTTATTCACTGGCGTTGATACCTTCATCCACCAGAGAGATCCTGCATCACCCTAGGTCTTACTTTGGCAACACAGACCAGAGGCTCCTCTGCCCCCTTTCCCCTTCTAAGGCCTGCAGCTCCCTGCATGAACAAGCTCCTCCTTTATACAACAGGAAGCAGGTGCAAGCTGAAAGAACTCTCATAACACAGGCTAGGTCTTCCTGTTGTCCTACTGCTATCTGTAGTCATGTGACCCCCCCACACACACTCTCTTTCTTTCTTTCCCTTTCTCCCTTCCTTTCCCTTCCTTTCCTTTCCTTTCCTTTCCTTTCCTTTCCTTTCCTTTCCTTTCCTTTCCTTTCCTTTCCTTTCCTTCCTTTCTTTTCCTTTCCTTTCCTTCTTTCCTTTCCTTTCCTTTCCTTTGCTTTCCTTTCCTTTCCCCTCCCTTCCTTCTTTCTTTTCTGGCATTAACCAGTCTTCCTTTTTG
Source organism: Erethizon dorsatum (assembly GCA_028451465.1). Taxonomy (NCBI): domain Eukaryota; kingdom Metazoa; phylum Chordata; class Mammalia; order Rodentia; family Erethizontidae; genus Erethizon; species Erethizon dorsatum. The sequence goes on along the minus strand of CM051825.1, from coordinate 25,737,773 downwards.
TGCTGTTTTGATAGGGCAAATTTCAGATAAACTGAACCTGAGCCCAGAGTCTTTTCTGGAACAATGACAGGGAAGAGTATCAAGGAGTCATTGTGAGGCCCGGGGTCATTCCTGCCCCAGTGTCTGTGTGCTGGTTTCTCAGGAGTCAGTCTGTCCTGTGCTGTGTGGAGTTGCTCTCATGGGACCTGCCAGGACACAATGAATTACTATGTGGAAAATGGCAGAAGGCTCTGTGAGCACTTAGGCATGCAGAGCACTCCAAACACTCTCCTGTTTATGGTACGAAGAGAGGATCATGTTTCACACTCTTGCCTGTAGCCCCAGGTGTTGGACCAGAAGGGCTGTGGCCCCTGAAGTCCACGTTGCTTCTTTATCTACTGCCCAGCATTGACTGTGAGCAGCTATCAGAATTAACGCCCAATCTGCTAGGCCACAGGCCTGGAGTGAGCCCTAGATGGCTCCCAGAATCCAAGATATTTTTCCTCTTTTCTGTGTCCCCAGCCCCCTTAGCATCTCCCTAGAACCACTGCATGTATTTATTTCTTACACAAGCATTACTCTTGCACTTACAATGAATGCCTCCTATACCCCAGGCTATGAATGTGGCAAGGTCTTATTTCAAGATGGTTATCCACTTTTACCCATTAAATAGTAATTCTCCCTTGGGTTGTGACAAAAATCTGTGGTCTGAGTTTGAGAAGGGGAAAGATCTCACTTCACAGCTATGAGCTAGCCCTCTGAAGGCCTCTTACTCCTCCAGGGCCTGTGCGGGGGTCACAGGGAGTTTCCTGAGTTGTTACTTTGTTCCTTTCGAAGAGGCTGTTTCCCTTTCAGGACAAGCTGAGGGCAAAAGAGCTGAGAAATTTCTTCAGCCCTGAGTCTGTGGCTCTCCTCTCTCAGCAGTTTCATTTCTCATTTCTCGGGTCTGAGGTAACTAACTGACTCAGCTCCAGGAAGTGGCAGCCTTGACAGGATTGGCAGCAAGTGGGGGTTGTCTTCCTGATAGGCCCTGAACAGGGTGCTGGGGGCGGAGGATGGAGCAGGGGTGGGTGTCTGAGAGTGTGGTGGGGTGGAGAGAGTGTCAGCTGACAGCAGTGCCCTGCCCTGTTCCTCAGGAAACGCCTGACATCTGCTCACAGCTCTCACCCTTCCTCTGCTGTGGCTTTCACCAGAAGCCACACCACATCTCAGAAGATCCAGAATATAGGGTGAGTGAGATGCAAGATGAGGATGTGGGGTCTTGAGGGAGGGGAGGCTCTGGTCCCCAGAAGCCCAGTCCCCCTAGCACTGATCGAAGCTACTGTACCCCTGGGGAAAGTGGCTGCCAAAGAATAGAAGCCACAGAAGAAATATCCTGTGGCCCTAAGAGGCTGTTCCTGATTATAAGAGGAAAAGGCCCTATTTGGTAACTTTAGTTCAAACCTATTTTTTCATTCTAGGCACAGCCATTGCAAAGGAGAAGTCACCTTCCAAACTTTGTCCCCTTCTTCTCCTCTCCCAAACTCCATGGGGGTCTGGTGAGGGTGGAGGTGAAGGTGAGGAACAATTTGACTGTCTTGGTGGAATCCTCCACAGACCGCCCAATTGTCTGAGGGTTACCACCAGGTATGAAGAGATCATTCTGGTAGTAAGTGACGGCACTTATTAGAAATGGGAAGGAGTTTCTCACTCCCTCCCTGAGTTGTTGCTTTTGCTGCAACTTCTGTGAGGAAGCCCACCGGTGATTTTTCATCTCTCTCAGCACTGGCCCCAGAGAACTTCTCAGCATGATGGGATGTTCTATGTCCTGGCTGTCTTTGCTTGTTTGTTCGGCGATGCTTGGGGTCAAACCCAGGGCTTTGTGCATGCCATGCAAGCACTGTGTCACTAAGCTACATTCCAACTCTTCCTGTATTATATTTTACTGTGAGACAGGGTTTTAGTAATTTGCCCAGATGTCCTTGAACTTGCAATCCTCCTGCATCGACCACCCCAGTAGCTGGAGTAAAAGATGTGAGCCACCAGGTCTGGCCTGGGTATCATGTAGGCATCAGCCACATGTGATCACTAGGCAATTGAAATATGGCTGGAAAGATTGAGAAAAGTGATTTCAAATTTTATTAAATATTCATTAAATTACATTTAGATGGCCTGCCACAGTCGTGGCTATATTACCAAACAACACAGCTGAATTCCTGTGTGTATTCTACATTCCAACTTGTTTCTCTACTCTAGGTTGAAGATTTCAATACCTGTGGAGGCCAGTCACGGCAAATGTGAGGTGCATTTCTAGTACTGTGCAGATCTGAGCAGCTTCATTTTCATATCTGGAGTTTCTTGAGAAAAGCTATGACCTCAACAACAATCACTCAAAAGATAAAAGAGATCGCCACCTGCTCCATGTGCAAAACAGTGATGAAGGACCCAGTATGCATCAGCTGTGGACACAGCTACTGTAGACGCTGTCTCACGGGCTTAAGTAGTAAGAAATTAGTAGGTTACTCATGGCAGAGTATAATGTGTTGCCGTCTTTGTCAGAAACCATCTAATTTAGACATCTATGTCAACAAGCAGCTGGAAAGCCTCATTGAGCTCATCCAGGAGATGGAGGAGACAGAGCAGGAGCTCCTGTGTGAGGCCCATGAAGAGCGGCTCCAGCTCTTCTGCGAAGATGACGGTCAGCTCATCTGCTGGCGCTGTGAGCGGGCACCGCAGCACCAAGGGCACACCACGGAGCTGGTAGAGGACGTATACCAAGGCTACAAGGTGAGTATGCAGCCAGGCCCAGGCCCCTGGGCATGTGCAGAGGTCAGGACCTGAGTGTCAGCTCCAAGTCTCAACCCTAGACCTCAGTGTCACCTGTCATAGGTGCATTTTCACTCGGGAAGAAGAGGATAAGGGCCATTAGGAAAAGTCACTGCCCAGGCACTCCTAAAACACAAGGAATATCAAAGTTAGAATTCAAATTGTCAGGCCGGTGAGATGGCTCAGTGGCGTAAGCGCCTGCCTGGCAAGTGCAAGGGCCTGAGTTCGACTCCTGGAACCCACATACAAAAAAAGGGCCGGTGATATCGCTCAGCGGCACGGGTACCTGCTGGCGCGTGAGGTCCTGAGGTCGACCCCCGGTACCCACACACACAAAAAAAAGAATTCAAATTGTCCCTTCAAGAAAGGTAGTAAGACAACAGTTTCAAACAAAATTCCTGAAGAACAATTAAAAAGACAGCCCTGTGTGGTGGCGAAGGAAGGAGCTGACTTGGTCCTGCTGCCCTGGGCCTTGGCCCTTCTGGAGCTGAGGAGCTTGTGCCCAGCGCAGCTCCTGGTTCTCTCCTCCAGGGTGCAGTCTTGGGTTCCAAGAAGGCTCCTTGAGTTTTCTAAGGTCACTTCAGTCCTGAGCCCTGCTTGGACTCCATGGAGCTGCTAATGCCTGTAATTGGAGTGGTCCTGTTTGAGTTACTCTCCCAACAAGTAGGAGGAAGAACAGTAGCACAAGTTCATGGTTGTTAGCTTTCGGGCACACAGTTTAGGTTAAAATCCTACCCCTGGCCCTTACCATGTGGTCAGTTTGGGGCAATTTAATAGCTTCATGCCTTGGTTTCCCCTTCTATGTATAGGGATGTAAGCCAGGCCCTGCCTCCTCAATGGAGTTTTAGGACATTGAAATATGTAAAGTTTAGAATGGCATGTGGCACAGTTTGTAATAGGTAAGTCTTGGAAACAGCCCAAATGCCCATCAACTGATGAATGGATAAAGGTGTGGTTTTTTTTTTTTCATACAATGGCGTCCCAGTCTGCCATAAAGAAGGATAAGCTTGAGACGTTTCTAGCTAAATGGATGCACCTTGAGACCATACTCTTAAGTGAAATAAATCAGACACACATGTGTAAATACCGCATTATTTCTCTGATGTGAGAAACTGAAAGTGCAAATAAGGACCAAAATGTATAATAGATATTGTGAAACAGGAAGAAAATGTACAAATGGGGAGGGGAATTAGGGAGGGGGCAGGGGGAAAGGAAGGAAGGGAAAAAAGAAAAAATGAGAAAAGAAGGAAAAAATGGAAACAAAGTTTTTATAAATGAGGAGAAGAGAGGTTGAAGGGAGGGTAGGGGAATGGGAAAAATAAAAACAGAATCAAGTTATATCATGTACAGGTACAAATTCCCTGTGATGACTGTGATCATTATGTATACTCTTTTTTTTTTTTTTTTTTTTGTGGGTACCAGGGGTCGACCTCAGGACCTCGAGCGCCAGCAGGCGCCTGTGCCGCTGCGCGATATCACTGGCCCTTTTCTCGTATGTGGGTACCGGGAGTCGAACTCAGGCGCTCGTGCTTGCCAGGCAGGCGCTTATGCCGCTGAGCCATCTCACTGGCCCCTATGTATACTCTTTTGAAATATTTTTTCCACAATTTAGAAAGGATATTAAAAATTCTACTAACTTTTCAAGGTTGGTGAGGGGACTGTATGTCATAGCACATACTGCACTCAGCAGTCTCCCTGGCAAATGTATCAGTAAACTTAATTAAGAAAAGAAAAGAAAAAAGAAAAGAAAAGAATGGCATGTGGCATATACTCAGGGCAATATACTTTGCTAAGGTAGCTAGGTAGAGCCCTTTCCTCAGAGTGCTGTTCGATTGCATTTGCTGGGTTTATAGAGAATGGTAGGCAACTCTTTTATGTTTTCTTGTAGTTTTTATTAGTATGCGTTTGTAGTACGTACTGATTATATTCTTTAACTTTTGACTATGAGGAATAATTGGTGTCTGCTTCAAATTCTTTCAAGGAAGACTTGAGAAACTGTTTTAAAAAATAACCAAAAAAGCTTGACACAGGTATTAAGTCTTTCTAAACTGGCCCAGGGAGGTGCTATACCTGACTTGCTGCTAGGAGTGGGAACCTGGCTGGGGAAGGTGGGTCACTGTGGGTGTAACCCGGAAGGGTTTATCTCCCAGGCTAGTTCTCTCTGTTTCCTGGTTGCCATGATGTGAGCTGCTCTCCTTGCTCAGGCCCATCCACCACACTGCTTCTGCCTGGAGCCTGCAAGCTATAGATTGAAAACTTGAGCCAAACTAAATTTCTCTTCCTTTAAGTTATGGGTATTGGATCCTACGTCCCAGCAATGAGAAAATGACTAAGACATATGCCAAACACTCTGGAATCGGATATATTTGTGCAGCACATTAATTTATAAGATCTTTTTGAAGATAATTATCATCTATATGCAACATTTCCCTGGCTGTGCTGTGGTAGTGGACATGGCTCGGGCCCTGGTCAGAACTGGAGATTGGAAGTCCAATCTCCTACCAGTAATTCTCCCATGGGTATGTTACTCAACCTCTTTTGAAACATTTTTTCCACAATTTAGAAAGGATATTAAAAAACTCTTCTAACTTTTCAAGGTTGGTGAGGGGATCTATATGTCATAGCACATACTACACTCAGCAGTCTCCCTGGCAAATGCAAAGATTGAAGAAATATTCACTGTTATTTTAGCACATCTTGGATGCTGGGATTTTCATTAGGTGTCTAATTAAGAATCAAACTGAATAGACTTTACTCACCCAATTTTTCCTTTAGGAAAAACTAGAGCAAGCTGCCAGAAATTTGAATCAACTTCAAAAGGAATGTATGGGTCAGACAGCGTGGGTAACAACACAAATAAATGAATGGAAGGTAAGAATCTGATTCACTGAATTTGACCATTTTCCATTCTAGTGTTTAGGGACAGAGGACAATTGAGATAAAACACTACAATGGTTTATTCTCTCTGCACCAGACCAGATACTTGGCCTTCATTAAACACTAAATCCCATTCTCTCTTCCTCCCACCATCTGGTAACTGCTATTCTGCTCTCTGTCTCCACAAACTTAACTATTGTAGGTACCTAGTTTAAGTGAGATGAACATTGTGTATCTGCTTGATTTTGGCTTGTTTCCCTTAGTAGAATGTCTTTGAGGTTTAGCCTTGTGGCAAGGCTCAGACTCTCGTTGTTTTTAAGGTTCAGTAGTGCTCCCTTTTACCTATATACCACATTTTGTTTATCTGTCATCTATATATGGACACCTGGTTTGGTGACACTTTTGACAATACTTTTTAAACTCCAGCAGGAGATAAAGACTCGGAAACAAAAAATCAAGTCTGACTTCAAGCGTCTGCAAACTTTTCTACATGAAGAAGAGAAGTTGTATCTGTGGAGGCTGGAGGAAGAAGAAGAGCAGATGCTGGGGAGGCTGAGGGAGAGTGAGGCCAACCTGCAGCGGAACAGTGAGGAGCTCAAGAGCCACATCCTGGAACTGGAGGAAAAATGTCGGAGCTCAGCCCAGAAACTGCTGCAGGTGAGGCTGTGGGCTTGGGGAAGGAAAGGAGGATTCCGATACTGAGCTGTTAGGAGGAGAATGGTCAGGAAGCATGGGAAGATGGCCAAGGCCCGCTTCTGCTCCAACGTGAGCATTAGTGTGGGAACTTAGGCACTGCGCGCCACTCTATAAACCCAGCTAATTGGGAGGCTCAGGTAGGAGGATTGTAAATGTAAGGGCATCCTGTGTGACTCAGTGAGATTCTGTCTGAAATTAAAATTTACTAAAAAGGACTGGGGATATTAGTCCGTGGTAGAGGGTTTGCCTAGCCTGAGCAAGGCCTTGGATTCAATCCCCAGCACAAGAAAAAAACTGGTACCCTGTGGGTGAAGGTAGAGTGGCCAAATGGACACAAAGGTTAGCTTTAGCTATTTTCCCCTTGGCTATGTGCAGAGATCCATGTCAGTTTCTTTCCTGAAATACTTTTCCAGGTGACAGATGGAGACAGTGGGGCAGCCCAAACAAGGGCCTTTCCCAGATTTGCTACAGGTAGAGCCCTTGCTGCGGAGCAACCATGGGCCTTCTTATAGCTCCCCAACGACAAATAACTACAGCTGTTCATTTGGGACCTTGCTGATGGGATTAATGGTCTTACTTTAGTTGTGAAGGTGGCCTACTGGCTGCTACCATCTCAATGGTCCAATCTCAGGAGCTGTGTAAGCAGTCACCACATACAGCCTTGGTGACAAGTGATCTCTCCATGGGCTCACTCTGCCCATGTCCCTGAGAGTCAGTCTTGCCACAGAAAGTCTGAGCAAAGCTCCTGCCTGTGTCCCAAGCAGCCACAAGCTGATGCCACTGTGGCCACTGCTCTTCCCCACAGCCTTCCCCAGGGAGATCACAGCCTCCCGCCGAGTGGGCAGAGGCCAGGTGGGATCATTGCTCCTGACTCTGCAGCAGTGTCTCAGGCTGGGTCGCTCTTTCCTTCTTGGGGAGTTGTGTTTGCAGACAGCGTCTCCCATGCCACAGCCCACAGAGCACTGAGGCTAACACACTCACCTTTTGTTTTTGTTCCTCACAGGATGTGAAAGACACCTTGAGCAGGTGAGTCCCATGTAAACACAGGAAGGGAGGGACAGAGCTGAACACAGAGGACCACCAAGGAGTCTCTGCCTCTGCTTCTTCCAGGACTTGTGCTGTGAAGCTGGAAGCTCCTGAGTTCTTTTCCTTGGAGGTTCAGACTGCGTGTGATGTTACTGAGCTTTACTTGGATGTGAAGACGATGTTAAGACGCCATCAAGGTATAAGAGAGAGCTCAGGGCTCCCTCAGTGCTGTGACGGGAGGGTCCTTAAACAGTTACTGCCATCCTGGAGAGCCTTGAGCAGAGGTTGCGTGGTTATTTCCAGCAGAGCTTCCTCACCCTCCTTATCCTGTGTGCTCCATATTGAGTCTGTACTGCATCTTGTCATCTGTGGGAACCTTCCAGGTCCTGGTCTACCATGCGGTGGCCCTGTTACCCACTATAATTTGTTGTCCCAGTCTGAGGAATGAGCGCATTCACAGTTCCTAGTACACAAAGTTGTCCTATTAACACGGTGTCTGGCACAGGATGAGGGCCCCAGCATGGAGTTACATCTGACTGTTATGCTTCTTGTGACTGTATCAAATTCTGAGAGCAGTGCAGAAAGATAGGTGAGCATGAAGGACTATGGTTTAAAAATTTTAATGAATTGCCTCATACAGCACTGGAAAATGTCAGAACCATGACAGAAACGAATTCTAGTGTCATCTTGCCGCCTTTGCTCCACTTATCAGTGATTGCTAGATTTCTACATTTTTTTCTCCATGATTACAAAATATAAAACCTGTGAAAATAGAAAGTTTTATTATGATTATCAGCCTACATAATCAGACCTTACCTGAAGTTATTTGCTGGCTATTTTAATTATCTATTGTTACCAACAAGTTAGCAAAGTTTAGTGTCTTAATGCAATACAGTTATATTATCTCCCAGACTTTGTGAGTCAGGAGTCTGAGCACAGTGCAAGGGCCCTCCGCTCAGGGTCTCAGGAGGCTGCAGTGAAGGTGTGGCCAGGCTGTGTTCTCACCTGGACACTCCTGTACAGAAGGTACCCACTCGTGCTGTCTTAGGTTGCTGGCAGGATTTATTCTCCTTGGGTTGCAGGATGTAGGGCCCTGGCTTCTTGCTGCCTGGTGGCTGGGGTCCGCCCTCAGCTCCACAGGCCTCGCTTTGACTCCTTTCACACGGTTGCCCACATGGCCAAGTATTTTTTCAGTGTGAGCTCAGGAGAAGGTTGTGATAGCTCATATACTGACATTATGAAGGTAGGTAATGAAAACTTATCTGCCATCATAGTCTGAGAGTGTTGTGATCGTAATTGTGGTGGTGACAATAGTTGCTGGGTGGATGGGGAGAGTCTTCTTTCACATCGCATCTGCTTGTGTAGAAAGCGAGTTCATGTGTTTTATCAAACTTCTATAAACACATTCCTTTCCCATACCTCTTGCCAGTGTTGCACCAGCTGAATACATTGTACGTTTGTTTCACACATTGACTCTGATGATGAAACCATCCTGCCAGTTTTTTATGTAGAAAAACAGAGAGAAAAAAATATAATAATATATATTATGTAGAGAGCCAATTTTGAAGTAGATAATATGAAAATTACATGTTTTGATGTAATGTATTATATAAAATGCAATACAAAAAACATAATACTGTATATATTAATATATAAAAGATTGGATTTGAATTTATATAGTATGAAATATAGCCATATATAACATGAATAGCTTATATGTTGTAACATATTTTGAAAGTACACATGATGTTATATATTGATATAGAAATAGGTGTATCTAAAATTTGATTTGTTATTATTTATACTGTTTAGTATGCAATTTTTTTCTTGCGTGTGCGTGGTTATGAAATGGAGATGGAGAAGTACTCCCTTTGTTCACAGTTCCCTAATTCTTGGAGATCAACAAGGGAGAAAAAGGGCTTTGGCTTGGACAGGAACCACCTTGGCAACTATGAATGACTGAGATGGTGATGATGAAGATGATGGAACTGGTGACACTATTATTACCACTACTTATTAGGAAATTACTATGTTCTACGAATTGTAGTGCTAGGCAAAATTAGCTCTTTGGATTCTCCTTACCTTTCTGTGGAACAGATTCGATGATTTTCACTGTATAGTTAGTTCATATCACTAGTACGAAACCTTTCTTAAGGCACGGGATGTAGCTCAGTGGCCCAGCACTTGCTTAGCATGCCTAAAGTCCTGGGTTTGATCCCCAGGCCGCAAAGATACCATTCTCGGATTTGAAAATAAGTTGATTTTATTTAAGATAAATTTTGTTTTCAGCAACAGAAATATGTTTAGTTTTATTTATGTACATTTTTGCAGTCAGTGTGACTCAGGATCCAGATACAGCTCATCCGGCCCTAATCCTGGCTGAGGATCAGAGACAAGTGTCTCGTGGATGCAGCCAGCAGAATCTTCAGTTTTCTTCCAGGAGATTTACTGCCTTCCCCTGTGTCCTGGGCTGCGAGGGCTTCACCTCAGGAAGACACTATTTTGAAGTGGATGTTGGAGAAGAAACGGCTTGGGATGTGGGAGTTCGTATGGAAAATGTGCAGAGAGACCTAGGCATGATGCAGGCACCTGAGCTTGGATTCTGGGTCATCCGGCTGTGCACAGAGGATGGCTATGTAGCACTGACCTCTCCCCCCACTGCCCTTGAGCTGCGTGAGCGGCCCCTGGTGGTGGGGGTTGTTCTGGACTATGAGGCTGGAGCTGTGTCCTTTTACAACATGACCTCTGGCTCCCACATCTTCACCTTCCCCAAGGCTTCCTTCTCTGATACTCTGCGGCCCTTTTTCCAGGTTTATCAGCATTCCGCTTTGTTTCTGCCTCCATCTGGTGAGTAGGGAAAGGAGCAAATTTCCTTGGCTTGGAAATATGGGAATCTGGTAAGGACAGTTTTCTTCTCTACTATTCCTCCACTCTATTAGAATAATGCTTGGGTTTTAGTCTATGAAAATACCCCAGATGGTCAGCCTGAGCGAGGGGAAAACAAGATATTGTGATGACCAGACATTGTCCTCTGTATCTTTCTTCATGAGTTCAGGCTTTCATTTCCACTAGTGACTGATTGATGAGCAGGGTGACCCTGAGACCAAGAGGTCACAATTCTCCCACTTTGTTTGAGCCATTTGGAGTCATGTTTGGGGCGGGTGAAAGAAAGTTGCAGCTGTCTGCCAACTCTATAAAGAGCAAGAAAATAAAAAATGTGTTATCTTATCCAACCAATGACACATTGATTTTTAATGGGAACTGCAGTCTTAGAGTCTGGCAGACCTAGTGAGCTTGCCTGGGAAATCACCAAGTAAGGTGTGAGAAAAGCTAAGCGTGGCTTACTTTGAGAGGCTTCAAATGGAAACAGGAGTAGGAGTAAAAAATGATTTTCAATAGAGGACTCAGTTCTAGAAAACAGAGAGCAGTAGGTACACTACAGGCTGTACTAGAGGCAGCTATCATGAAATATTTTTAACATCTCAGTAAATAGCTATTTCTGGAATGACTGTTGGCAGTCTTCTTTATGACTATGATATGATCAAATAGACCTTAATTCTACACATGAGTCTATTTTGGGAAGTACATTCCAACTGGTTTTACATGGTCTTAGCTGAATGGGCTAATGACAGGACAATAGTGAAGTCAGCCAAAGCGCAAACAACCTTAGTGTTGATGACTGAAGTCACAAAATAGCTAACTGTTATGACAATTTGTAGCTGATATAAAAATTAATATTTGCTGATGTTGAAGTCCTTTGATATCATGTCTCTAAGAATGAGGTAATGAAGCAGAGCTGTTTCTGGATGGCAGAGGCATGCTGGGGCCTCCACCTCTGCCCAAAACAGGACCTAGAAGAGGTCAAACCATTGCCAAAGCTGCCAGTGTCATAAGTTCTCCTGGTCAGGGTGGCGGCACATGGATTGTCAAGAGTAGGTGAAGGGTTTTGAAATATGTCACTCTACTAGACATTATTTCAGCATGGGATTATTTGAGCTGAAAACAATTAAGAAAAATAGGATACAATAAGTGCTTTCTGCCTTCTTCCTTTTGCTTAGAAGTGGGACATAAATTTGTAAAGGTATCCCAGAGACCCTAGCCTGGAGTTATTACCAGAGGTAACTTCTTAACAAATCTTGTAAATACCAGCCTTTAGCTACCATTAGCTTTCCTACATATTTGTCTTCTTATAATTTGTCAACCTAGAAACTCAGTCCTTTTCCTTTGCTTTGTCGCTTCTCTAACAATTTATGTTCTTAAAATACTCTAAAGATCAAATTCTAATCACTCCTTTGCATTACTTATCTCCTGCTTGTTCAATTGTGTGCATGGGATGCACATGGTAAAAATTTCTGTTTGCTTTTCTCATCAATGTGTCCCTTTAGTCTAGTTTCTAGGGACCCACTTATTTTTCCTCTCCCCCTATAGTTATAGTGCACTAGCACTCATTGGATAACTGATGAATTTACCTCTGTGCAGGACCCATAAAAGGGTAACCTGGTTATTGATACATGTTCTATTTCTTGTTCTTGTGAAAAGAAGAAACAGGGCTTATGCACAATTCCAGTTGGTGCCTGGTTAAGTCACCTTCACCACTTGCCTATGGTCATCAGGAACAATGGTGTCAGTAGACTGAATGATCCTCCAAATTACCTACAAATTGTGGTTCAGTCAGTCTAATGTTGCTTGCTTGCAAAAGTTTCAGCCTGGCCACTGATAACCACATGTTCCCAGGTGCCAACCACCCAATTATCGTGTACTCCCAACTATCCACAATGTGTGTGGGTTACGTGTGAACTGAATCTCATGCTGACACTCCAGAGCACCTTGGGCTCACTATAATGAAGAGACCTACCAAAAACCCCCACAGCCAGGAATACCATGACAGATCTGACTATGTCCAAATTAGCCAGGAAAAGAGGTAGTACACAGCTTCTAGAAATCTCTCATTCCGTGAACAGCTCTGAGAACAACATGTATACTGTATCCTCTCCTGAATTTTAGTAAAAAGCCAGACCCAGACCTACTAGGGGAGAAGATGCCTTTAGAGTATGATGTTCCCTTCTCCATTCATGGGCCATCAATAAAATCTGCCTGCTCCCAGAACTGTATGCCTATTTGATGATGGTATGGAGTCAGAGAAAAAGCTACTAATTCAGTAACAATGGGACAATTACATTGTGCCTTATGCCCAGAGCCTCAAGATGCATATAAAGAGGGTAGAAGACTCTTCGTTTGTGGACATCTGCATTCTGTTTATATATCTTTGTCTTTATCTCCTATGAGACATCTATCCCATATCCCTTGTCAACACTCAGTAACCCATAGAAGATCCCACTTTTCCTGCCTGGTGACACCGATTCAGAGCAATCTGAGCCTGTCTTCTGAGTTGCAATTCATAGGGCGACAAGTAATAGGAAGAAAAATAAGTTCTGTTTGTTCACCACACTTACTTTTCAAGGAATCACAGATTAAGCTCACCCCTTCTTTGCGTCTTCATTACTCCAGAAAAGTAAGGATGTGAGAACAAATTAGTACCCACTAGTGTGGGACTTTCCCCAGACCAGAGGATTGCACCCCTGCAGCTCCTTGGGTCCTCTAGAAAGCACTTCAGTGACCTACTGATGCCCAGCTTGCTCCTGACACATTAAAAGGGAGAGGGTAAGGTGTCCAGCAGACAACTGATGTCCTGCAGCTCTAGAGTGACACAGAGGCGATTGTTCTGGGCTGTCATCAAGGGTCAGTTCTTGGCCTTGCCCAGGTCCTTGCCCATCCAGTAAGCCTGTCTCTTGCCCTGTACTCCCTGTCTTAATGGGGTATGGCATGGTCCATGGTCAGTGGGCCTTCTTTGGGGCTGGGCCAGGCCTCCAGCTGCAGGACCTGCAGTTGGGAGACACTAGGACATTGGATGTGCCCACCTGAACCAGGACAGTACAATGAACCTGTGGGGCCCCAAAACTGCAGTCTCCTCTTCCCTATGGGCTCCACCATCTTTGGGAAGATCCAGTGCAGGACTGAGTTGGGTTTGCATGCTGGGCAGCATCCTAGGATGCTAATGTCACATATTTCAGGTAACAGGTTAAGGTTCTGAAAGGATGTGGTGGATTTAATTTCTTATAGAGCTATTTGTTACATTTGTCTTTTGGTACAACTCATTCTCCTCTCTTGTGACTTTTACATGCAACATTTCAGTTATTGCTGAGACAAGTGTTGAAGGATAAGCAGGGGCTTGGAAATGGAGGAGGACAACTTGGGATCCAGCTGAAGTCAGAAGAGGCAAAACACTGTAGGGGAAGACACCACCTGAATCTCACTGGACTACCCTGGACAGGAGAAAGGTCTGGAGCTGTCCAAGTGGCCAATGTCACATCACTTGCCCAGCCCTGTCCTGCCTTGACCCTGTCTAGCTGCAAGACACTGTCCCAACCTATCCCAGGCCCTGGCCCTGATTCTGTTCAGCTTTAAATCCATCCTTCCCTGCCCTGCTTTGTCCCTGCCCATTCTTTGTGAGCATCAAGGAACCTGCAGCCCCCACACTGTGTGCAGTGCAGAGTGGCCAGCTGTACTCAGGTGACCCTGTGTCCTTTCCCCAGTGCTCACTGATATTCTGAGGCTGGGGAGGCACAGGAGAGGCTGGTGTAAAATCTGAGATTCAGTTGCCCTCAGCCTGGAGCTGTGTCTGCAATAACCTGTGATTCTTGTGGATAACTCTAACTGCAAAAGCACAAAAAACGCAAAGGAACTATGTGCACTCAGCTTGCCATTACTAAAGGTTAACATGTGGCTGCATTTGCTCCAGACGTTTACAGAACTAAAGTGACACCAAAGGAAGATCTCATCCCCCAAACCCTATGGACCTGAAGACAGGTTATGTTCTCTCAGTGCCTGTTTTTATTAGAAATATCTTCAAATTTGGCCACATGTTAGATGCAGTATGACATGCTCTAAGTGGACGGTCAAGGAAAGGCAAGTGGGTGTCTATCCAGTGCCGTTGCTCTGGCTTTTGTATATCATCTCTCCTCACCTGCTTTTCCCCGAGATAGCACTGATCTCATTTCAGCTCGCAGATTCTCACACTGGAGCCCATGGCATAGAGCGAAGCCCTATGGAGCCCACAGCACACACCACAGTGCGAGATCCGCTGCTCCAGCGAAGGACACACACATGTGCTTCACAGTGTGGAGTGGAGGGCTGCCGGCTCCCCACATGGTCTACACTGCTTCTCTCTCCTGGACTCAGGAGGTTTTTAAAACTCTTCCACATGGTTTTCTGTGTGTCCCTTATGTCTAACGGCCCTGAGCGCTCCTCTGGAGAATGACCATGTCTCCTCCAGCATACTTTTCTCCCTGTTCATGAGGAACCTCAAGTTCTTCAGCAATAACTAAGTGCCACCATGTATTCTCGTACCAGGCTTGAGAATTTTAGGTCCCAGTTTTGATGTCCTTGACCATCCATGGTATTGTCTGGCACTTTAATTAGTGCCAGTCAAGGTAGGAGTAAGTGATAAATGACTTTTGCTTTATTTTTCCATTGTTTTCTGTTACCATGAGGTGTAAATTTCATTAAATAATTATTAGCATTTGGGTTTTCTATGTCTATATTCTGCTACAGTATATATTTTATCAAATTTTCTTAAGTCTGTTGTATTTTCTTACTAAATTTCAAATGGTATAATACTTTGGATATTAATCATTCATTGTATCTCAATTTTTTATATACCTTCACAGGAGTATGTTAGTGTTGTAGATCATTAACTGAAGAGAAAACTTTTCATATAATAAAATTTTTCCCTTATGACTTATGGTTATGGGGTTTATTTCGAGAAATACTTCCCAACTCATAGTTTGCAGAACAGCCTCTTTTTATATTTACGAACTTCAGAATCTACCTTACACTTCAGGCATTTACCGCACTGGGGTCCTACCTCTGTACGGCACAGTATGTGGGGTCCAGTTTAGTGTCTGTCCTCCACGGAGGGAGCTTTCCTGGTCACCTGCTTTCTGTCCCTTCACTAGTGTGTGCTGCCTCTTTGTCACATGTTCAGTCCCAGAGCCACTGGAGTCCATCCCTGAGCTCTTAGTTATTGTCTTTGTTCTCTTTGATTTTTTTATTACTGTGACATTGTCATCCGGGAGGACTTATCTCCTTACACTGTGTAGTAAATGGCTTTAGTATCTGTGGGCCATTTCATTTTGTGTAAATTTTACTCTCAGAATCGATTGCGTTGTAATGTTGTTCTTGATGGAAACAAATATAGATTTCCGCTTCTTAAAAATTTCATCATTTATGTATTTTTCTGTTGGTCATTTTGGCCAAAGAGCTATCTTGCTAATTTTGAAAGAACAGATTTTTTTTTTTTACTGTACTTATCTCTTTCAATCATTGTTGTCTTCTTTCTCTTTTTCACATTTTTTCATCCTTTTAAATTGAATAGCTCACTTAATTTAACTTTTCATATTACCTTAGTATAAATTAGATTTCTTGCAGATATGATTTCTAATTTGCTAATATGAATACAATAGTATTAAATATTGCAATAATATTAAACTTTCCTTACTTTTTACAGCTCCATAATGTAAGGTTTTATATAAATTTGTGTATTTGTACACATAACCTGTTTTACAAATACTTACTTTGGAGCATTAATTTTTTATCAATATAGAAGAGATAAAATTTTACTCTCTTAGGACCTCTGTCTGGGACACAGAACTGATTTGGCACAAATCAGATAAAAAGAGAAAATTTTAGGGGATTCCACGTTTGAGGATTCAATAACAGTTGTGGTGAAACAAACGGACAGCAGGCAGATTAATAGGAGATAAAGGGTTCCAAATTGATTTGATGTGGGCAGGTATCACATGATACAAAGATGAATATCCAGAAACCCAGTGCCTTCCAGTCTTCTATAACCTCTTCATAAGAAAGAAGGAAGAGGACTAGAGCGATAACTTAGCAGAGAATAAAAGAACAGATGAGCACTTGTGACAAAGAGCTCAGGTGTAGTTTACCTTGCCTTGTTAATGAGGCTCCTGATAGATCCATGAAAGCTGAGTTAATAGTTGGGGTCAAGGAGGAGCCCAGATCTGCCCTTCCTGTGTCTGAGGCTGCCCGGGGGCCTCAAGATGGAGTAGTCAGCATGCCCATTTGGTATATTTTGGAGTGGCATTTCCTGAACTCCTTCAAAAACATACAGATCCATATAATGTGTTATGTGACACAGGAACCCTCATAAGGAAACTTGACCCCAAAGCAATGCAAAACTGGAATGTTATTATACCAGGTAGAAAGAACAGAGGCCACTGTGGAAAAGGACCTAAAATATATGGAGCGGCTGAAGGATGACAAGAATTAGTTTAACAAAATATGTTTGCATCATGTTTTTCCTGACTCAACTTCCTGTATTTTAATAATTCTTAATAATTATAAAATTAATAATTTTAATAATTATTAAATTATTTAAATAATTTTAATAATTATTTTTCTGCTTATATAGGAGAGGGAAGCTCTCACTTGGGAATTCCATCTCCTATTTTTAAGACAAAAGTGATTCATAGAGTCCTTCTTTCATCTACTGTTTTTAAAAGCCCTTAACTCAAAATACCCAACATGCTAGCGCTCTACTTTGGGATGCCCTGCTCTGAGCTCCTTGATTAGCTTGTTGATTTCCTAGGTAGCTAATCATCTCTCACTTTCCTATAATAAATAGTCCCCACTGACTCTTAAAGCAGATGCTGGCCACTCCTCAAGAACCTACTTCAGGGTGAAGCTGTGGGAGGTGTCTGTCTGCCTGGAGAGACAGAAAGAATGCAGCTTATGTGAAAACAGAGCCAACATAGAGCACATGCAAAACAGTGAATGTTAGTGTTTATCATGATCATTAGAAACTATCAGTCATCCAAGACCTCACAGTGGCCTCAGTGCCTGAAGCTCTGAGTGCAGGGTGTAGAGATGAGAGAAACCTGTGGGCCTAGGACAGAGGGTGCTCCATGGAGAAGTGCTGGGCATTGAACCCAGGGATACTGTACCACTGGGCTATACCCCAGCCAGTATTTTACTTTGTATTTTGAGGCAATTTTCACAAATTTGCAGAGGGTAGTCTCCAATTTGCAATCCTTCTGCCTCAGCCTTCTGAGTAGTTAGGAGTACAAGTCTGCACCAACCCATAAGGCAGCTTTTTTTTTTTTCCCTGTGGGTACCAGGGGTCAAACTCAGGACCTCGCGTGCCAGCAGGTGCCCGTGCCGCTGAGCAATATCACCAGCCCTTTTTTCGTATATGGGTGCCGGGAGTCGAACTCAGGACCTTGCGCTTGCCAGGCAGGTGCTTGTGCCACTGAGCTATCTCCTGGCCCGATAAGGCAGCTTTTAACAGCTTTTCATATGCTCACTGACCGCATGTATATCAGGTTCCTTGAAATGTCTCTGAAAAGCTTTCTTCTTTCGCTTTGTCTTTTTTGTTGAGTTGTAAGATTCTTCATATTTTCTTGTGTCAGATATATATTATAAATATTTTCTCTCAGTCTGATTACTCTTTTCATTTTTTAAACTGTGCTTTTTTTGAAGAATTGAGAATTTTACATTTGATGAAGTACAGTTTATTATTTTCTATTTTGTGTTTCATGTTGTTGAGTCTTTTTCAGTGTTGGGACCTGATCCAAGGCATCTACATACAAGGCAGGTGCTCTGCCATTGAACTTTACATTTGGTCTTTTTCGCAAAAATTTGCTTATCTCGGGCTGGTGAGATGGCTCAGCGGCTTAAGTGCCTGCCCAGCAAGCGCGAGGGCCTGAGTTCGACTCCCGGAACCCACATACGAAAAAAGGGCCGGTGATATCGCTCAGCGGCACGGGCGCCTGCTGGCGCGCGAGGTCCTGAGGTCGACTCCCCGGTACCCACAAAAAAAAAAAAAAAAAAAAAAATTTGCTTACCTCAAGTTATGGAAGATATTTTCCTACATTTTCTTTTAGAAGTTTTATAATTTTAGCTTTACATTTAAATCTATGATTCATTTGAATTAATTTTTGTGTAAGGCTTGAGGCAAGACTTGAAGTCTTTTTCTCTCGAGGATATATATTTCTTTGAGAAATACTTGTTGAAAAGACTTTTCTTTACTATTGAGCAGTCCTGTCACTTTTGTCAAAATCAGTTATCCATAGATGTGTGGATCTGTTTCTAAATATTGACTCTGTTCCATTGATCTTGGTGGTTATCCTCATACTAATATATTTTGATATACTGTACTGATTACTGTAGCATTTTAGTAAAGACTTAAAAATGGATAATGTAAGTCCTTGAATTTTGTCTTTTGTTGAAATATTTGTTTGGCTACCCTTGGGTCATGACATTTCAATATAAATTTAAAATCAGGTAGCCAATTTCTCTTCCTCCTCATACTCCTCCTCCTCCTCCACCTCTTCTGCCTCTGCCTCTGCTTCTGCTTCTTCTTCCTCCTGCTTCAAAAAAATCCAGTTAAAAGTATGCCAATTTGGAGTGATTGACAACTTGAAAACCCATGACTTGAACTCCAATCTGAATATAATGTGTCTCTCCATTTATTGAAGTCTTATGGAATTAACTTTAGGAAAGCATAAGGGAACACACTGGAGTCATACTGTGTCTTGGTTAGGGTGGTGATAACATGGTCATATATATTTGTCACAAATCATGAACATGTACACTTAAATTTTGTCAGGTTTGTTATGTATAAGTTACACTTGATGAAGTTCATTTAAAAAGCAGAAACAAAAATAACCTGTGTTATTGTGCTTCTTTTCTTGTTGACATGATTCGTAGTCATCAAAATCACCTGACCTCAGCACCGTTTCTCCAGTTGGTTCTGTGCTCAAGATGCTCGTGGTGCACTTCTGTCCTGACATCTCAGCCCACCCAGTGCAGGGTAAACGCTGGTCCCTGGGCCATGGCAGGAAAGGGACACAGGCCTGGCCAGGCACAGTGAGAGTCAGCAAAGCACCTGTGTCAAGGTTATCCTGGGTCTGGCGCAGCCCTCATCCTCTTCCTCCTGGTTTTAGAGTTAGACTCTCGCTCAGCCTCACTCAGCAGTGTGCATGGCTATGTGACTGAGTTGTGGGTTGTAGGAGGTGGGCAGAGGTGATGCACATCCCCTTCCAGACCTACCCATGACCACCTGCCCTGCACAGTTCTCCATGTCTTTGTCTCCTCAGACTCAATAGAGATAATCATGGTTCATGCCTGGGGGCCGTGTGCTAAAGATGCCAAACCCTAGGATAGCAGGAACTACATCTCAGAGTCACCCCTGAAGAACAGTCTCCACACTAATCTGGAGAGGGGGCTTCTCTAATGCCCACCTCTAAGTCTCATTTGCAATCTACTCCTTTTCTTCTCCCAGCACCCAGGGCGATGTGGGAGGGATTCTGGAATTCCACTTCTTGGTCCTGGGCAAGAAAGGAAAGGATATTATGCACCTGCGAGTTCAGGATGATGGAGCAGCCTAGAGCAGCAAAAACGCAACAGGGAGGACAGTCCCACAGAAGAGCAGAATAGGAAGGCAGCAGTGCCACTTGGTGTTGCTTAGGGACCTACCATCCACCAGGGCCTAGCAGAACGATAGACAGAAACTGATTAAAAGCTATGTCAATCGAGTCACAATGGATGGAGCTCAGGATTATGGGTAAATTGGGGGTTAACGTCTTCTTTTTTTTTTTTTTGTGGGTACCGGGGGGTGGACCTCAGGACCTCGAGCGCCAGCAGGCGCCCGTGCCACTGAGCGATATCACCGGCCCCTTTTTCATATGTGGGTTCCGGGAGTCGAACTCGGGTCCTCGCGCTTGCAGGGCAGGCGCTTAAGCCACTGAGCCATCTCACCGGCCCCATCTTCATTTTTTTTATGTAGAAATTCAGGGGTATAGAGATTTAAATGTTTGCCTTTTAATTAGTACGGCTCTTAGTTCACAGTAATCCCACAATAAATATTTGTTGGTTGAATGAATGATTCTCTAACCTAGTACTTTTAGTGTTACATACTTAAGACTGCTGGAGAGATTGGGAACTTGTATAATTGGTGTTGAGTGCAGGAATATGGGAGTGGTACCCAGGATAGACACCTGGTGATCAAGTAAGTTTTTTAAAAAGTTAGAATATTAGTGGGCTCTCCTGTGTGCCCCAGCTGCACTCTTCCCTATAATTCACCCCATTCATATTATCTGCCATCCACCTGTCTCCTACTTTCTTTGTAAGGGAATCCCTTCCCCAACTTTGTTCTTCACAAATACCGTTTGAAACAGATTTTCTCCCCAAACGGATGGTTTGTTTCATCCTCTCTTTTTCTTCCTGGCATCACCTCCCATCCACCTTCCCTCTCCCATTGTCTATCCATGTATACCCTCTGCATTCATTCAGGTTTTTAACATTAATAACCATACATCCTTATGTAGTTATCTTGCTTACAGAACGAACTGGAAAACCTAAGCATACTGGAACAGAGTTGCACTCAGATACACTCAGATGCACCTTCTACAAGTTAACATTACACATACTTAGGTATGCACAAACATTATGCTGTGTGGTTATTAGAAAATCTCAATAAGCAGTGCCTATAAATTAAATGTAATGTAACATTTATAAGTGTGTCACATTTTAGAGTCCATTCTATTTTTATGGCTCTTGTTAAATGCCTGAGTGTCTCCTATGGGTCATTTTATTGTAATGTTTTTGTACATGCTGAATAAAGGGCTAGAGGTGTGGGTTGAGGAGCTTTGCAAGTAGATGTCCAAGGCTCAGTTCCTTTATGATTACAGCCTAGACAGAAAAAAACTCGGGCAACTGAGGAGAGAATGCTATAGTGCAGGGTAGAAGTTGCCTCAACACTAGCTGCCCCAGGAAACATCTTTTGGAGAAGAAACACAGTAACCTACCATTATCAGGAGACGGCTGAGACCAGTTTCTTTGGACCTTCTGACACCAGATTATCAGGTAAAGCTTTCCATCTGTTCCTTCCTGATTGTGAACTTCTTCCTCATCTGTGGCCTCAGATGCTGAGGATCAGTCCTTCAATAGTTCAGCTAAGGACGGAGTCAACTGAGAAAGAAGTCATATTACCTAACATGTAATAGCACATTGATTTTTTAAAAAAATAAATGAAAAACTTATAAAGTACTTTATACAACCTCCATGGATGACAACATCTTTCATGTGCCTTAGTCCTTATTTCACCCTCATTTTTGAATGATACTTCTGCTTTGGTGTAGAGTTCTAGGTCTTCAATTATTATATTAAGATTTTGCTCTGTTGTTTTTTCCTTTGTGTTGTGCCATGAGAAATCTGTAACTTTTGTACCTATTCATGTGTGTGTGTGTGTGTGTGTGTGTGTGTGTGTGTGTGTAATACCTAGATTGAACCCAAGTCTTTGCACATGTTAAGCAAGTGGTATATCACCAAGCTGCATCCCCAGACCCTATATAGTTTTTCTTCTGTACAAAATATACTATTATTGACTGCGTTTAAGAACTTTCTCTTCCTCTTCCTTTAACTTTAACTTTAAACTTAATTGGATTTTTTTTCCTAGTTTATGTGGTGGAAGTTAACTTCCTGATTTGAGGTCTTTTTTCTGTATTGATATAGGAATTTACAGATATAAATTCCTTTCTTAGTGCTGCTTTCACTGTGTCCCACACGTTTTTGCATGTTGTGTTTTTGTTTTCATTCATCTCAACTTACATTCAAACTTTCTTTGTCCTTTTTCTTATTTGAGCTGTGATGATTCAGGAGAACATTAGTTACCATGTATGAGTGAATATCCTGGAGAATGTTTCATGTGCACTTGAGGAAAACATGTATTCTGCTGTTGTTGGGTAAAGTATTCTATAAGAATCTGTTTAGTGTTGGTTTTCTAGAGTGTTGCTAAATCTTTCATTGTCAATCTTCTAATTCCCTGTTCAATGCTTTATTTAAAATGTGTTATCAAAGTCTGCAAATAATATTGTTAATTTTTTATTACTTCCTTCATTTCTGTCAGTTTTGTTTCATGAATGTTAAGGCTCTGTTGTTGATTGCATATA
This sequence comes from Erethizon dorsatum, assembly GCA_028451465.1. Classification (NCBI taxonomy): domain Eukaryota; kingdom Metazoa; phylum Chordata; class Mammalia; order Rodentia; family Erethizontidae; genus Erethizon; species Erethizon dorsatum. The sequence continues at coordinate 25,715,358 of CM051825.1, read as the reverse complement.
TGTTTACATTTTTATGTTTTCTTAATAAATTGACATATTCTCAGTATAAGGAGTCTTTCTTTTTTGTCGTATTACAATTCTTATCTTAAAATTTATTTTGCCTGATGTTAGTTTAGCTGCTCCAGCTCTCTTTTTTGTGCTGTTTGAGTCACACTTTTCCATTCTTTAATTAATTCAGGCTATTTGTTTTTGAATCTAATATGTGTTTCTTGTAAAGAATATAGAGCCACATGTTTTTGTTTCATGAGATATGATCACAATATATGGTGAATATTTAAATTTTAAAAATCATTACAGGAAAGGGCACATTGCTATTAATTCCCTTTAAAATACTCACCCTTGTTTTGAGCACACTTATCCCTTCATTCTTGCCACTTTTTGGAGAGGTTCTGAAGTCCTTTTTCATGAGTCTCTTCACAAGTTTTGATTAAAAATATGGTGAGTGCTGCTGCCGCTAACTGCCATCTAAGGAAAGATACACTGGTAAAAACATTAAACTACTGTGTGTCCCCATCCACCTAATTCCCAGATCTGACACTGTCCAACTTTGGGTTCTTCCCCAAAGTCAAAATGAAAATGAAAGGTAGATGTTTTGCATCAGTTCAGGACATTGTTGCAGCCATGATAGTGCAATTAAAGACAATCATGAAAATGAACTTCCAGAGTGCTTAAGAAAGTGGCAAGAGCAACGGATTAAGTATGTTCCAAGCAGGGAGGAGATTTTGAGGGAGAGATTAATGGCAATGTGTCTTTTACTGTAATAAATTATTTTTAATTTAAGTATTCACTGTATTTTTTTATCACAACATGTATTTATTCTGCCAATATCTCCATCACAAGGGGCAACACGCCTAGTTGTTGCTGTGGATGATTATTCATTGAACTGTTTGGTGGTTCATCACTAAGGATTTCTCATTGATTCTTTTTTGCCTGATACAGAATCTCTGTGTTGTAGTAGCCTCCAGCTGTGGACTTGGTAGCCTCCTACATAGCCTCCTCTGCTTGCCTCCACCCACAGCTCGGGTTCCAACCAAATATTGCTTTTTAAATGTCTTTGCCTTTGATATATTGCTGATAAAGAAATATTTACATCTAACGTTTACCATATATAGACACTCCTCATGTAATAGCTGAGTTCCGGTCCTCCAAGTAGGTCATGGGTGAATTGTTCTCTAAATGAGGAATTGCATATAGTATGTACATTACCATCTTCAGAACAGAGAAATGGTCAAAGGAAACTCCAACTTGGTGGCTGCTTTTATTTTTATAACTCTTACCTGCAGTACTGTAAGGTATAACAACATAATACTACAGTCCTGTATAGTACAATCAGCAAAAATTATGGTACTGTATAAACAACATGTACAGTACAAAAAAAAGATATCGAGGCTGTATAAACAAGATGTACATAACTGTACAAGGAAATAGATGAGTCATAAGTTGGAGCAGCAGGTCATAAGTCTGAACAGCATGCCTCAGTCATAAGTCTGACCCATCATTAAACAGGTAGGCCATTAAACGAGGAATATATGTATATACATATACACCTTATATCATTTCTGGTGTTTTTCTGTTACTGCTTTCTGTTGTGTTAAACAGATTTTTTTTACATACCATTTTAATTCCTTTCTCATTTCTTTAACTATACTCTTTGAGTTCTCATAGTGATTGCTTTGAGGATTACCACTTACGTATTACTTAATCTGGTTTGGATTCATACCAACTTAATCTCAGTAATATATAAAAATTTTGCTGCAGTATGTTACCAACCCACCTCTCTTTCTTTGTACTGTTATTGTCACACAAATTATACTTCTATGCATTACAAGCTTATCAATACAAACTTACAAAAGGAAGTATAGATGAACAGTAGAATTATACTGTCTTTTACATTTACCTACATGGCATCCTTTCTTGGTACCCTTTATTTCTTTATGTGGATTCAGTCTCTTGTCTAGTGTCCTTTTGATTCAGCCTGGAAAAAATTTTAAATATTTCTTATAGAACAGATCTTTTGGTGAACCACTCATGTTTATCAAGAAATGTCTTCATTCTTCCTTTTTAGAAGACAATTTTAGTTTTTCTGAATGTAGACTCCTTGACAGAGAGTCATTTTTAAAAATTTGAATATGTCATTCAAGGTCTCCTGATGTCCATAGCTAGTACGAGGTCATCTATCAGTTATACCAACGGTCACTTGTGTGTGAGTTTCTATTTTTTTCTTTTTTGCTTTCGAGATTCTTTTTCTTTTGTTTATCTGATTATGATGTATCTAGGCATGGATCTCTATGATTTTATCTTACCTGAAATTCATTGAGCTCCTTTGATGTGTAGATTAGTGTTGTTACCCAAATTTGCGAAGTTTCAGCCACTATTCCTTCAAATATTCTTTCTTATGTCTTTCCTATTCCCTGGAAGTCTCATTTTGGATATATTGTATTCCACCGATCCTTGAGCCTCTTCATTTTTCTTTACTCTTTCTTCATTTTTCTACTTTCTGTTTTTTGGACTGAAGAATCTCAATTGACCTATTTTCCAGTGCACAGATTCTTTCTGTTGCTTTCTTAGTTTTTCCACTGATACCTCTAGTGAATTTCATCTCACATTTTGCCCTTTAAACCCTAGCGTGTTTACTTGAAAGGAGTACATCAACAAGCCTAGGTGTTGGCACAGGCTTGGCATGAAGCAATAAACATTAGCTGACTTTATACATATTATTGCTACCTGCTTCTGGGCTACTCAGGAAAATTATGTACCTTAAACCTCAGTTCATCACTGAAACAAGCTCCGGGGAATTACTCACCCATGTCACAGGAATTTGAAAAGCTGTCTTTCGTACTCCCTTGAGAAGCGTGTACAGACTATTGGCAAAGAATATGAAGACTTCCTTGAGGGGTACACATTATTATTCCCACCATTCTGAATACTTCAAGTCAGTTTCAACTCAAGACATTTTGTCCCTATACTGCAATGTCCTTCTACCTACTTCTAAGTGGCACTGGCTCTATTCCCTTTGATCATCTGAAAAGTCTGTCCTCACAACTGCTTTGACACTTTGATGTTAACCTCTCTCCTCTCAGCTTTCTTTCTCAAAAGTCCATTTCTTCCATTTTCATATCCACCCCGTCAGTCCAAACCATCCATATATCTTGCAGGACAGAGGAAAGCAGCTCTCTGGAAACCAGTAACGACCATGCAATCTGAAACATTCCAATAACACTTACTCTGGTAATCTGCACCCCTCCCTGCATGCATGTACATACAATTACATATAATCCAGGGCACATCACCATGTAGCTAATTCACAACTCATACCACATCACACAGACACACAAGTGTGAATACATCTTTCAAGATGTGTGCTTAGTGGAGCCAGACAGATTTTCATTTAACATACTCATGGTGCTGGAAAGATTTCTAGGTCTGGGATCCATCAGTGAATATTGATGAGAATCTTTGCCCTTATGGAACTTTCATCCTCATAGGGGAGGCAGACAGAAATAACACAAATGAGTGAAATATATAGCAAAAAGTGCCCTGGGAAGAAAACAGGGGAATTTGCAAGGAGTTGCAAGGGAAAAAATGACCCAGGTTTTAGCAGGTTCTAAGAGTGGACTGGCTGAGAAGGAAGCCTGAAGGAGTCCAGGGAAGGTGTTCAAGGGTGGCCTGGGGGCCGACTCTTCCCACAGAGGTGCTCAGTCCAGGGCTCTTTAGGGGGACTCTAATGACCAAGTCCTCACTCAGGGTCTCTGTCCCCTGCATCTGAGACTCACAGGATCAGCCCAGCCTTACTCATTGGAGGTAATACCTCCCTCCATGCGAGAGTTTATGATGTTGTAGCCATAGGTCTAGCTTTGGAGACACAGATCTGAGTTCTGCTGTGATTGCTTTCTAAGGCCTGCTATTTACTGCACATACCAGCTCCTCCTTCTTGAGACAAGAAACATGGGGCAGCTGTCACCACACAGACCATCTTTTGTCGTGCAGCTGTTTGTAGTGGTAGTTTGTCTTCTTTCTTGCATTTGAAAGCTTCCTTTACTTGATGGTTCAATAGGAAATATTTGGGATGAATGGGCCAGAATTCGGAGTGGCGTCTACATAGTGAAAATCAAGAATATTTGGAAAGAGTAACCATGGGCTTGGGGACCAAAAAACTCACTCCTTCTCTGGTGTCTGTGTGCTGGTTTCTCAGGAGTCAACCTGTCTTGTGCTGTGTGGGGTCTGTTCTCATGGGACCTGCCAGGACACAGTGAATTACTATGTGGAAAATGGCAGAAGGCTCTGTGATCACCCAGGAGGGCAGAGTGCCCCAAAGAGTCTCCTGTTTAGGGTGGGAGGGGAGGAGAGGACCCTATTTCATTATCTTCCCTGTAGCCTGAGCTGTTGGGCCAGAAGGGATGGGATCCCCTGAAGTCCATGCTGCCTGCACTGCCTGTTGCTAATCACTCACTTTAAACTTGGGTATCAGGTATTTTGTCTCAGCAATGAGAAAAGTAACTAAGACAGGTGGCAACAGACTTTTTGCTCTCCTTTAGCAATGGAGAGCCTAGGCTGAGCCACTCAGAATATGACAACTAATTCCACAGCCTTCTCTCCAGTGTGCAGACCAGAGGGACGGGTCCCAGGGTCACAGAGTCCTTTGATGAGAGTACTCAGTGCTGGGCCATTAGTGGCCCCTGTTTCCTGTCTTGAGTAGAGGACTCTGGCTACTGAAAAGTACCTGAGTCCCCCAGAAGGGCAGTGAGGAGGAAAAGGAGACACTGTGTTAAGACAGAGAGGAGTGGGAGGCCGACTTGGGAGGATATTGTGATGCCAAGGAGCCCATGTGCTGCTTCCCCTTTCCACCCCATCAGAGCAGTGAGACAACCACAAGTCACCTAGAAGGAGCTAAAAATACCACAGGTCAGGAGGCTTGTGGACTCCAGGAGGGTTGAGGACAGACAAGAAAGATCTCACATCAGAGCTGTGAGCTGGCCCTCTGCAGGCCTTCTTCTCCTCCACTGCCTGTGCTGGGGTCACAAGGGATTTTTACTGGTCTTTTATTATGTCCTCTGTGCCTGTTGCTTTTGAAGAGGCTGTTTTTCTTTGCTTTCAAAACAAGCTGAATGGGGAGGAAATGAGCATCCTCATTGGGGTGAATTTATGCCCCGCCTCCCTCAGTAGTTTCACTTCTCATTTCTCAGCTCTGAGGTAACTGATTGCCTCAGTGCAGGAAGTAACAGCCTTGTTGGTCCTGTGGGTGGAGGATGGAGCAGGGCTAGCTGTCTGTGACAGTGTGGAGAGAGGGTTTGCTGACAGCACAGCCCCAGGAAATGCTTGAGTATCAGCTCACAGCTCTCACTCTTCCACTGCTGTGGCTTCCACCTAAAGCCATACCACATCTCAGAAGATCCAGAATATAAGGTAAGTGAGGCCAAGCATGGTTACCAGAGGTCTTAAAGGAGGGGAGGCCCTGGTCTCCAGGAGCCCAGCACCAAGCAGACAGGGTTCTAGTGCACCCCTGGAGGAAGTGACCACCAAAGAAAGAAGCCTGTAGAAGAAATCCTGTGTGACTCCAAGGTCGGTTCTAGTTATTTGAGGAAAATGACCTATTTGGTAATATTATTTGAATCCTGTTTTTTAAATCTAGGCATAGACATTTCCCAAAAAAGCCACCTTATTTACTTTCCCCCATTCTGCCCTCCTCCTAGATAATCTCCCCAGGGTGGAGTGGAGTGCGAGGAGGACAGGGATGGGTTCAAAGAAGATATGTATAGGAGACAAGGACACAGACTTGGCTCCTGGTCACTCTTCCACAGGGTCTGGTCATCAGGTCCTCAGGGGTGGACAGGAAGGTGTCTAGCAGCAGGACCCCACAGAGACTGATCCCCATCTCCTTTCCACCTCCCTTGTGTTCTGATCACCGGCACCTCTCTTGGAAGAAGTTGTCCACCTGGAGAAGACAGTAAGCTCTCTGGTTCACCAAATTTCTGTCCCCAGGAATAATTGGACCTCAAGTCCCACCTTCCCTTCTAGACTTCTTTGTAGTTTTCTTTCTTTCAGTTCAGGGAGGGGAACAATAAACTAATTCTTCTGTATGCCTTGGTTACTTTTCTCATTCTCCTGGTTCGTTCTTTACTAACACTTCTGAACATTATCTCCTATAACCTATGTGTGTTGGGGATCTAGATTAAGGTGGAGTGCAGTTTGATTGCCTAAACAGACTCCTCCATAGATCCCACTGTGGGCTGAGTGCTATCACCAGGTATAAAGAGATAATTCTGGTGCTAATTGTTTTTGATGCTCATTAGAATGGGAAGGAGTTTCTTACTCCCTCACTGAGTTGTGGCTTTTGCTCCAACACCTGTGAGGAATCCTGCCTTTGTTTTCCCTCTCTCAGCACTGGTCCCAGAGGTCTTTGCACAGTGATGTAATGTCCTATGGCTGGGCCATCCTATAAACACCAGCCATGGAAGGCTATTGGGCAACAAATTATGGGTAGCAAGATGGAGAAACTGGATTTAAAATTTTATTAAATATTCATTTTCATTGTTATATTTAAATGGCCACAAACGGTAGTGGCTAGATATCAGACAACACAGCTAGATGTTTGTACACTTTCTAAACTCTGACCTACCTCATCCTTCTGGAGAGAAGTCTGCATGACCTGTGGAGGTAGTTGCAGCCCGCTCCTTGTAAACAGGCTCACGCTGGCTGTCTTTCCATCCCTGTGGAAATTCTAGCCGCTTCATCTCCACATGCAGATCAGCAGTGGAGGTTCTCGAGAAAAGTCATGGCTTCAGCCACTGGCACCAACAAGATGAAAGAGATTGCTACCTGCTCCATCTGCCTGAACCTCATGACACACCCAGTGAGCATCACCTGTGGACACAGCTACTGCCAGTTTTGTTTGAAGCTGTATCTTGAACAGATGCCCCCAAATCAGGGACAGAAGATGTTTTCCTATCCTCTATGTCAGAAGCCTTTTGATGAAGGTAGTCTGTGCTCCAACAGGCAACTGGGAAATCTCATTCAGGTTATACAGGAAATGGAGGAGACAGAGAATGAGCTGGTGTGTGAAGCCCATGGGCAGCAGCTACAGCTCTTCTGTGAGGATGATGGCCAACTCATCTGCTGGCGCTGTGAAAGGGCACCACAGCACAAAGGGCACATCACGGAGCTAGTGGAAGATGTGTGCCAGGGCTACAGGTGAGTGTGCACGAGGGTCTCAGCAAGGACCTGCCCCGTGGTGCTTTTAAGACCTGAGCTTATTGGTCCCAAAGCCTAAAGCACAGAGGTGGTATTCTTTTAAAAAATAACGTGATGGATCCAGTCCAAAGTGTCCACCCTGACATTTAACAGGATGGTCAGACTCCTGTCCCTATTCTCTATGTTATCTTGGACTTCTCTCTGCTCTGGCACATGTTCAAACAAACACCTGCCTGGGTTCTGCTTCACACTGTGTATACTGTGAGAAACTACAGTGTGCAAGACTCAGAGAAAGAATCTGGAAAAAGAAGGATGGGAGGATGCGCTCTCTGTGGAGATCATAAAGTCCAGTAGAAACACAGTTCAGCAAAGTGACAGCCTGAAGCCCCAGACTTTGGTAGCAAGAGAGGTGGGAAAGGAGGGTGTGGTGCATCTCAGAGGTGGTTCCAGAGGACACATACACTTAGCCCCTGCAGGGCATCCAGGCAGAGGGACCTATACATGCAAAGGCACAGCCATGGGGGTTCTGCTTTGCCTTGGCCAGGCTATGGGCCATATATAAGGGACAGGCAGGTGGGGACTGGGGAAAGGAAGACAGGGCACAGAATCTGAGTCTCAGCTTCCAGTCTCAATCCTAGACCATAGTGTCACCTGTCACATGGGCATTTTTACTTGCAGAGTAAAGATTCACTGGCAGTGAAAAAAACCTCATGCACTCTGAAAACACAAGGAATATCTGGTTAGAATTCAAATGGCTCCCTCAGGAAAGGGAGCTAGAGGGCAATTTCAAACTAGATTCCAGAGGAGTGACAGATTTGGAAATGGTGCATGTGGAAGATGAGTGGGAGACAGGGGTTCTGGAAGCTCCTAGGTGTCCTAGAGAACTTATAAAGGACTGGCCTGTGCAGTGGTAAAGGAGCCAGCTTAGTCCTGCTGCCCTGGCTCTTGGCCCTGATAGAGCTCACGAACTTATGCTCAGCATGGGCTCCTGCTTCTCTCCTTCGTGATACAGAGCTGGGGTCCTATGAAGGCTCCAAGACCTTCCTAAGGTCACATCGGTCCTGACCCCTACTCCACACATGTGGTGCTTCCTGAGACCCCATGGAGCTGCTCACGCCTGTAATGGAGATGCTCTTGTTTGAGTTTCTCTCCCACCGAGCAGTAGGGAAATGAGCAGCTCACGGTCATGGTTGTTGGCCCCAGAGGCAGCTGAGATTGAAATCTTAGCCCTTCCGTTTACTGGATGGACCTTTTGGGGTAAGTTATTAAATGTCTTCATGCCTTGGTTTTTCTATCTGTATATAGGGATAAAATCACTCCTCCCTCCCTAACACATATATCCTGGGGGTGTATGAGGTTTAAAGACATCATAATGTGTAAAGCTTAGAATAGCGTGTGGCATATACCCAGAGCAACGCAGTCTTGCTAAATGAGTTAGGTCGAGCCCTTTCCTGAGAGTGCTAGAGAATTCATGAATGTCCTTGTGGGGTTTATAGAGGAAGAGCCATTACTTTTGACAATGAATAATTGGTGTCTTCCTCAACTTGCTTGCAAGGAAAATATGAGATTGTTTTGAAAGATAACCTAAAATGTGACATGGACACTAAGTCCTTTTAAATTGGCTTCATAATTCCATCTTCACAGCACATCAGAACTCCCCTACTGGTAATACCTGCTTCTAATAACTTCACCTGTCATCCTGGTCTTTCCTTTCTGACTCACCCACAATATTCACAAAGTTCCAGGTGCCAAACATTCTGGAATTCATTATTTTTGGTTTAGCACATTAATTTATAATATTTTGTTTTGGATGATTATCATATGTGTTTGTAACTTTCCTTTGGCCATAGTGTGGTGGGGTACAGGACATAGGCCCTGGTCAGCACAGGATGTTAGAACAGCAGCCCAGTTACTGGTAGAAAATCTGGTAGAAAATAACTGGTAGAAGAGCCTACCATTCTCCCATGGAAGTTATTCAACCCCTTTGGAGCCTCTTTTTCCACAACATAGAAAGGATATTAAAAACCTTACTAACTGTTTAGGGTTGGTGAGGGGATCTATATGTCACAGCCCTTACATCATTCAGTAGTCTCCCTGGCAAATGCAAGAACTCAGTAAACATTCACTATTATTTTACCACATCTTGGATGCTAAAATTTCCATTATGTGTCTCATGACAAATAAAAGTGAGTAGAATTTACTTACACAATTTTTCCTTCAGGAAAAGCTAAAGCAAGCTGCCAGAAAATTGAATCAACTTCAAGAGGAATGTAGGAATCAGAAGGTGTTCATAACAACCCAAATAACTGAATGGAAGGTAAAAATCTGTTTCCTGGAACTTGAACTATTTTTCATTCTGGAATTTAGGGACAGAGAATGATTGAGAAAGACAAAACACGAGTATGGTTTATTCTCACTGCACCTAGCCAGGTACTTGAAACCACATTCAGTAAACAGGCTCCATCTTGGCTGGGATTCATGAGGCCAACAAAGGAAACTAACTTGAGTTATAAGGGGCACGATGGCTGCTGCTAGAACCTGTACACTTGGACCTGCAGACTGAAGGCTTTCAGACCCTTTCTATGGCTCACCAGGCTCCAAATTATCAGAGACACATTCCTTCTGAGAAATAGCTCTGGAATCTTTTAGCTGATATTCCATGTCCACAGGCCAATTTGCCAGTCTGCCATTTTTGGGGTCCTGTCCACCCTCTGCCTCCTCTGTGTGTGGAGGTTGATTTCTAGTTTCCAGAGTATCCTCTTATTTCCCTCATTTCTGATATCTTGGGCAGGGGGAAGACTTTGAGTATAGCTAACACATATGAAAAGCCCTTGAATACAAGGGGTAAATGCGCACCAAATTCCTAAACAAAATGTTCATTCTAATCAATGACCTTCTATCACTGTATAATTGTCATTGAAATTCTGCATTAATTTAGAAAGCACTCCCAGATGTAGTTCTACATCTAATCATGTGAGAGCTATGTCATTTATTTTGGTTAGACATAGGGATCTTATACATAGGGATCATTAAGGAGACCCTGGAAAGATGGATGAATACTTGTCCATTAACCATAACATGAGGTGCCACAACTGCCGCTCTATACCTCTAAGAATCATGAGGTGCTACCATGTAAATTTTATTACAATTTACTCTTCTTAATATTCTTAACTATCTTTTACTATAACAGATTTTCTCAAACTCTAAGATACTTCTTTTTTTTTTTTTTTTGTGGGTACCGGGGGGTCGACCTCAGGACCTCGCGCACCAGGAGGTGCCCGTGCCGCTGAGCGATATCACCGGCCCCTTTTTCGTATGTGGGTTCCGGGAGTCGAACTCGGGCCCTTGCGCTTGCCGGGCAGGCGCTTAAGCCGCTGAGCCATCTCACCGGCCCTCTAAGATACTTCTTGCATCTCAAATAAAAGCTTATTTTTACCCATCCTTTGTTCAATAAATAAATTACATGTATAGTTACCCACTCTTCTCCTGTATTTGGCTACATAAGAAAGACATTAATCCAGTTCCATCAATAAATAACATAGTACTCATGTCCACTTCCCTCTTGTATTTGGCTGCATGAGGAATTTCATCAGATGACTACAGAGAAGTCAAAAACAGTCCCTCCCCAAATCTGAGTGCCAGCAGGAACCTTAAAACATTCTTCTTGCTCTAGTGACTCATGGGTAATTTATATCACAGTGTCTGATTACACTTTATTTTCTATGTGTGGAAAATATAATAAAATACACTTTGCCATTTTTATTATTTGAAGTATACAATTCAGTGGGAGTAGGTACTTTCCCATTGTTATAAAACTTTGCCATAACCATCTCCAGAATTTTTCACCTTCCAAAGTTAAACTGTCCGCAGAAACACTAACTCCCATTCCCCCTGTCTGCCACTACCTGGTAACCACCATTCTGCATTATGTCTCCATAAATTTAACTATTGTACCTTCCTGATATAAGTTTAATCTACAATATTTATCCCCTTGTTCCTGGTTTGTATCTCCTAGCAGAAAGACTTCAAGGTTAATCCTTGTAGGAAGGGGTTGATTTCCATTCTGTTTGCTACTGGGTAGGACTCCATTGTGTCTGTATACCACATTTTGTTTATTTATTCATGCAGTTATGGAGACGTGTTTTATTTATAGTTTTGATCATATTTTCTTGATTCTAGGATAAGATAGAGATTCAGAGACAAAAAATGAAGTCTGAATTTAAGAATCTCCACACTTTCCTGCATGAGGAGGAGAAGTCATATCTGGGGAGGCTGAAAAAAGAAGAAGAACAAATGTTGACGAGACTGAGGGAGAGTGAGGCCAACCTGGAGCAGAAGAGTGAGGAGCTCAAGAGCCACACCTTGGAACTAGAGGAAAAATGTCAGAGATCAGCCCATAAACTGCTGCAGGTGAGGTTGGAGAAAGAAAGAAGGATTCTGGAACTGAGCTGTTAGAACAATGGTTGGTAACCATGGGGAGAGTAGCAAGACCTGCTTTCACTCCAGTGTGGGCATTAGTGTGGGAATTTAGGTATCTTACACATCAGTACCATCAGGGGACCTCCATTAGTCTATGGGGTACCTGTATGTGAAATATAAAAGCACACTTCCCCATGGCATGGTGCTCCACCCCTGTAATCACAGCTAGTGGGAGGCTCAGGCAGGAGCATCACAAATGTGAAGCCATCTGGGTGGTTTGGTGAGACTCAGGATGAAATTAAAATTTATAAAAACGGACTTGGGATGATGGCTAGTGGTACAATGCTTGCCTAGAATGTAAAAAACCAAGGTTCAATGGCCAGCACTGAAAAAATCAGCCTCTTCTAGTGAGTACAGAGTTGCTAAAAGGACCCCTAGATAACTTTCATCATCATTCCCCAACACTGTTTTTTCATGGGCACAGAAGCCAGGCTGTCAACCTCTCCCATCAAATGTTGTGCTAAGTGACAGATGGCAACAGAGGTGCAGCTCATCATTTTCTCTGATTTGCTGGTTGAACCCTTACTCTAGAGATGTTGTGGGCTACATAAAAGATGCATTTCATGAAGATAAATAGATGGAGCTGTTAATTCTGGATCCCAGTAGTGGAACTGGAGGTCACACTTTAGGTTGAAAAGATAACACATCTATTCCACCAACCCGTGATAGTGGCTGCCACCATTTTGGTGGCCCAGTCTCAGGAGCCACAGCAGAAGATATTGGTAACAAGTGATCTCTAACACGGGCTCACTCTGCAGGACATCAGGTCCCTGAGAGCCAGTCTTGCCAGAGGGAGGCTGAGCAAATCTGCTCACGTCCCCGGCAGCCACAGGCTGATGCCACTGCAGCCACTGCTCTTCCCCTCAGGCTTCCTCAGGGAGATCACAGCCTCCCGCCGAGTGGGCAGAGGCCGGGTGGGATCATTGCTCCTGACTCTGCAGCAGTGTCTCAGGCTGGGTCGCTCTTTCCTTCTTGGGGAGTTGTGTTTGCAGACAGCGTCTCCCATGCCACAGCCCATGGAGCACTGAGGCTAACACTCACCTTTTGTTTTTGTTCCTTACAGGATGTGAAAGACACCTTGAGCAGGTGAGTCCTGGATGAACACAGGAAGGGAGGATCCAGGTGGACAGAGTTGAAAATAGCGGGCCTCTGAGGAGTCTCTGCTTCTGCTTCTTCCAGGACCTGTGCAGTGAAGCTGGAAGCTCCCGAGGTCTTTTCCTTGGAGATTCAGACTTCTTGTGAGGTTGTTGAGCTTTACAGGAATATGAAGAAGAAGTTAATGCTCCTTCAAGGTATGTGAATCAAGGACTCTCTCAGTGCTGTGATAGGAGGGACCATAACCAGCCTCAGGGGTTGTTTGGTTATTTTCAGCAGGGCTTCCTCACTTTCCCTACTGAGCAAGCTCTTGCTGAGTTGGTCCTGCATCCTGGGCATCTGAGGAGACCTTCATTCTTCCTCTGCTCTGTCACCCCAGGCAGCTCCTGGCACTGTTTCCCCTTCTGAGAAATGAGTGTGTTCACAGTTCCCACTACACGGAGTTGTCCTGAACACCAGCTGCCATCACAAGTGAAAACTGTTAGCATAGTGCTTGGCCCAGGATGGCGTTAGATGGAGTAGGATGGGTTTTCTTTGGCATAGGATGACTGTTATGCATCTTGTGACTGTTTCAAATTCTGACAGCAGCGCAGAAAGGTAGAGGAGTATAATGGACCATGTTTCAAATAGTTTTAGAGACTTGACTCAGATAACACAGGTAAATGTTAGAATCTTGACAAAAATTATGTTTTACTGTCCCAATGGCTTGTCTTCCTGCTCCATTTATCAGTGCTTGCTTTATTTCTATAACTTTTTCCCATAACTACAAAATGCAATATCTGTTTTGCAAAATGAAGTTTTATTTTGATTCATTTTCCTGCATAATGAGACCTGAAATTAAAATGATTTCCTGGCTGTAGTAGTTATTTATTGTTACCAACAAAATAGCAAGATTTAGTGTCTTAAAACAATTCAAATATATCACAGTCTTTGTGAGTCAGGAATCTGGGCACAGCTTGGGGTGCCCTCTGTTTAGAGTCTCTGGGGTGTGCAGTGAAGGTGTTCAAAGGCTGTGTTCTCATCCTGACTCTTCCCTGGGGAAGGTCACCTCCCACACTCACTTAGGTTGCTGGCAGGATTCATTCCCCTTGGGTTGCGGTATGTGGGGCCCCAGCTCCTTGCTGGCTGTGGCTAGAGGCTGTCCTCAGCTGCAGGGTCCTCCCATCAGCTCCTTGCACAGTGGGCATACACAGGACCAAGCATTTTCTTCAATGGGAGCCCAGGAAAGGGAGTCTCCGTAGCAAATGTGCCGGCAAGATGGTGTGTAAATAACAAATCGTAATCATGGGAGTTACATTCCATCGTCTTTGTCATATTCTGCTGGTCAGAAGCAATGCTCTGGCCCTGCCCACACTTAAACGGAAGGAATTCCACAAGGCATGAACACCAAGGGGCAGAGTCCAAGGACTGGTCCCCCTCGAACCTGTCTACCCAGGGGGCTCATCTGAACTGCATGGAGGTGAAGTTTTCTGTAGCCCTATTTATCCCATGTACTTTGAATATAGGTTTTGCTACAGAAATATTGGTGCTTTTGGCCACAAAATTCTGCCTTAGATTCTGTGGTAGTCCAGAACTTTGAAGCAAAAGTGCTGATCTTTGAGATGCATGTTGCCATGTTCCTAGATTCTACAGATTATGAAATTTTACCCTTCATCCTCTTCCAGCAGCAATAGAACAACCAATGCACCACATCTTCCTGATTTTATGTATATAATTTTTACCACCTGATGGATTTGAAATAGTACCTAGTCGTGCACCTAATTTCAGTTTCTCCATTTTTGCTAATGAGTTTGAGACTTTTATTTGTTCTTGTTTTCTTTGTAGAGTTTTATATGTCTAAGAGCCTTTAGGCTTCTGTGATTTACCCCAGATTTACTGGAGTCTAATAATTTTTACTGGATTCTTAGACTCTTACTGATTTCTGCAAGACTATAGCCAATGTCTTCTGTTATGTGAGTGATATTTTAACTTTGTTTTTTCCTTCTTTTTTTTCTGATAAAGTTTCAAACTTCATGTGGACATATTTTCCTTTGAAGTTTGTTTCCAAAGAGCCCAGTCATCAATGGGTTTTGAATTTCATCAATGAGTTAGTCGCATTCACTGAAAGCGTCCTATAATTTCTTTCTCACAATGTGCTGATGTGTTGATTCAACAATTTACATTGTAATGTCAATCCCCAACTGTATTCTCAAGATAAATCAAATTTATAAATACACATTATATGTGTACACATTATATATATTATACATTATATTATATATATTACACACACGCACATACATATATTATGTGTACCATACAGATTTGATACCTCAGTATGAAGTTAACTTGCTAATCATTGCTGTGCTGTGTTGTTGCCAGATAAGGGCTGTTTTCCCAGAGTAGTTAACATAAACATAATCCACTGGAGAAGGAAGAATCCTGACATTATAAAAGTGGGTAAAAACATTTAACCGCCACCTATATAGTCTTACTTGCATTACGATCATATTTATGTTGATGGTGAAGATGGTTCCTAGGTAGGTGGAGAAAGTCTTCTTACATATCAGTCCTGCTCACGTAGAAAGTGATTTCACATATTTTATTAAAGTTCTGTAAACACATTCCTGTTCCTTCATTGTAGTTGGTATTGTATCAGCTCTGTATGTTTGCTTCACAGCTTGATTTTGTCCAGTTGATAATGAAACTATCCCTCCAGATTTTTAATTTACAGATAGGGAGAGAGAAAACATATCTCAAATAATATGTAATATATAGAGAACTAAACTTTCATTTACATATACAATATATGGAAATGCATATTTTTGATATAATGCATTATATTATGTATTATAAATAATATAACATAAATTAATATGTAAAAGATTGGATTTTAATAAAATATAGACACATGTAACAGGTATAGCATATGTGTTGCACTATAAACATATATTTTTAATGTAGCCTTTGTGTTCTCTTTCCCTCTCCTAACATAGAGGTCTCATCAAAAAAGAAAAAGAAGAAGAAAACTATCTCCCTAACAGACTTTCTGAATGACAGTGGAGACACTGATAGAGGAAGAACCCATGACCTCAAATCAGTCAGCTGGGCTGATGAAACTGATGACCTGGAAGAAGGTGTTTCAGCCAGATGGCACAGTGGTGATGAGTATGGGTATGGGGCTCCTAGGACTGACCTTTCTGTCCTTCCCACTGCTCCATGTGCTTCTCAAGGACCCAATGTCGACTGGAGCCATCTTCCCAAGTCTCCACCCTACACTGCTTTTCTTGGGAGCCTGCCCAGTGATCTAACAGAAGACTCCCTTAAGGACTTCTTTAGAGGATTAAATATCAGGGAGGTGTATTTACCACGTGACCCCTGCAATCCAAAAAGGTTGAAAGGTTTCGGTTATGTTGAGTTTGAGAACCTGGATTCCCTGTTCGCTGCCCTGAATCTCAGTAAACAGTGTCTAGGCAAAAGGATAATTCAGTTTGTCTGAGCTGATCAAGCACACAGGGATAGAAAGCGGGAGCCTGACAAATCAGACACGGACTGGTGGGCCCGTCCTGCCACAGACAGCATGGGTGATGAGCGCCTACCTAGAAGAGGTGATGATAGCTTTGGAGGCAAGTCCTGTTATTATCGTGGTTCAGATGGTGCTAGGTATCAGAATGGCCTATCCAGAACTACGAATCCAAATGAGAGCCGGGACAGCTATGGTCACCGAGTCAGCAGAGGCGATGATGGAGACTATGATTCCAGAATACGCAATAACAGAAAAGCATTTGGTAGTGGGCACCATAGAGGTGATTACTACAGAGAAGTAGGGGACAGCTGTGATGGCCGATATGCCAGACAAGACGACGGACTGCGGTGCTTCAGCTATGATTGCTTGCAAGACAATTATTTATGTAATTATGGAGGTCTGCCCACAGACTAAGATGAAACTTCAGAGTAGTCCTAAGGAAGATGATTCCTCCACTAGCCCCTCCCAGCCCAGTCGAGTGCTTTCCATCTTTGGAGGGGCAAAACCTGTTGACACAGCTGCTAGAGAAAGAGAAGTGGAGGAATGGCAGCAGAAGGAGCAGGAGAAATCATGGTGTTGGGGGGGATAAACCAAAACAGCGGTCAAGCTGGCGAAGTGAAGAAACTCAGGAACAGGAACGGTCAAGGGAAGGAAGGTTCTAAGAAAAAAGAAGTTTCTAGAAAATAAGTCTCTAGAAACAGTCAAAGAAAGGAAGATTCCATTGCAGACTAGAACCTCAGCCCCACCTGGCAAAAATGCATAAAGGAGAAAAAGGATTCTCTAGAAAATGAAATACTCGGTAAGGTGGAAGATTATCACTCTCCAGTTTCTAAGCTTCTCAAACACGATCAGCTTCTAAAGGTAATGCCAGCCAAAGGAGAATGGGCGATAAAGCAACCCTCCTGCTCTATCTCAGAGCTCTGGCACAGAGCAGAAATCTCCTAGGTACAGTAGTGGCTGGGGAGGTGGCTCCAACTCAGCCACCTGAAGAAAGACCAGCAAGGAAAGATGAAAATAAAATAGATGGTGTGTGTGTGTGTGTGTGTCTAAAGGGGCCAAACTGGGTACTTCTGTCATAATGCAGGAGACAGAAAAAAAAGAAAAAAAAAAAGACCCCTAGAAGGAACCCAGATAGGAAGGATGGCAAAGAGAATCAAGACTCCAGGTCTGCACCTGTGCAAAGGAAACCTAAGGAAAATCCAGCCTCCAAGTTCAGTTCTGCAAGCAGGTCAGCTGCTCTCTGAGGGTTGTGAAGATGAAAATGAGGGAGAAGACTCTACAACACAGACTTCTCTGTCCTCTCCGTTCTCCTAATCACTTTCCACCCCGAACATTTGAGAATAAACCAAATCTCTATCCTTAATGTTTTATTTAAAAAAAATTCTTTTGCATAATTCTGCAGACTTTAAAGTATTGAAGTAAAGAGAGAATCACCAATGGAGAGAGAGACAGAGAGAGGGAGAGAGAGACAGAGAGAGGGAGAGAGAGACAGAGAGACAGCAGCTTTATATTTTTAGAATTTTTTTATTAGTACACGTCTGTAGTGTATAATGTTTACATTCCTTGTGGAGAGTTGGTACATGTACACATCTTAATTCTTTTTCTCAACCCTATCCCTTTCCTCCCTCACCTTTCTATCCATCTCTTGAGCCCCCCTTTTTTTTTGAAGCTGTGGTGTGTTCTTGTGATACCACACTGCTGCCTGTGTGATTAGTACTAAGGGGCCTCCCTTTAGCAGAAATAGTAATGACAGTGATGTAACATTTGGATTGGTTGGGCAGTCCTTTGTCTTATTTTTATTCTGAGTTTTTGGGGCCAGCCTATGGAAAATTCTTTTTTTTTTTTTTTACCCCTCAGGGTATTTGGGAGTCTACAGACCACTAATAAATAAGACCACCTAGGGACCAAAATAACTGGGGGAAATTGGGATTGGAAAAGATGTTTTTGGGAGATGATGGATTATTTTGTACCAGGTAGTAGGAGAAAAAGGTGTGACCTACAGTAAACACGTGAATGATTATTTCCTGGAGTACAAAGCACGGAAAGGTGATAGGAATTCCCAGTCTTGGTTTCCTCTCTAAACAATGTCCTGTCTGAAAGTTCAAATATATCTACATTCTGTTGAAACCTTGAAGCTTTAAAAATTTCAACTCATGTCATCTCATCTTCATATTAGCCTACCTCCCAAATAGCAGTCTAGGTAAGTTACAAACTTGACCTCTTGGGCATTTTCTATCTCAGTCACTGGATGTTGTGACATAAAAATCACTGCTTTTCTCAAGTAAACAAGATCTCTGTTGTGTTTTGATTGCCATCCCTTCCCTCCATTCATGCCTGCTTTTACTGTGTGGATTCCTTTTCTAGATCAGAATACTCTAAAAATTATTGTCTTGGATTGTGAAGAAACATGGATGAATAGGGACAGTGAAATTGGGAACCTTTCTTATTGCCTTGGTTGGGGGCTCTGGTTTTGGGGTTTGTCTTTTGTTTGTTTCTCTTGTTTTTGTTTTTACAAGTTTTCTTTTTTCCACTGAAATCTCATACCAATTGTATTAAGGTTCTCTAGAGGAACACATTCAGTATTAAATATATATGTGATTATACAAGGAGTTTACTAGGTAGGTTTACAGGATTAGAAGCAGAAGCGTCCCAATAGCCCTCTGCTGGGTCAGAGGCAGAAGAATCCAAAATGGCTGTCTATGCACTGGAGAGGCAGAGGACCCAGTAACAGCCAAAGGGCCAAGTCCTAGGAGCTCACTGCAGAGTTACTGGGATGAGTCTGTCAGAAGGATGAAGAGTCATGGTAGAAAGTTGTAGAAACTGGAGACAAATGACAAAAGTCAATGGCAAAGACCAGAATTCCTCCAAAACAGAGAAGCACTTTCTTTCCCTTTTTATTCTGTCCAAAGTACAAACCTATTGGTTGGTGGCACCCACCTCTGGGGTGGGTCTTACCCCCTCAGTTCTCTGGTACACATCATCAACCCCAGACATACCCAGAATTTAATAATCTGCTAGGAGGCTCTCACTCAGGTTAAGTTGACATATTATAATTAATGATCACAATCACCCCTGCCAGACACAACTCCCTAAACCATATTTAATTCCAAATACAATAGCAAGTTCATAATTACACCGAACATGATACAACTATCCTGTGTACTAAAGGAAACACACCAATTTCTTCCCCGGTAGAGAAAGCAAAGTTTTTCTTTGGGCGAAGCTTACTCTTCTCCCAACATTCCACAACTTAAACATTATAATATAGATTTGACAATACTTAAGGACTGCTATTAAGTCAATCTTTATGTTACAAAGAAAGAAAACAATATATGTGAGCTTAATACACGTGTATATACACACAAACATTAACAAAATAGTGAAGAAATACTCATGGCAATTAATGTATGTATATATATGCACAAACATATTAATAAAATAGCAAAGAAATATTTGTGACAATTATAGTCCTCATTTCTGTAACTGATCAGGCAGCCATAGCTGTGTTTGTAACTACCTTCTGCTATATATTAAGGACACATATATTATTTTCTTTCTTTGTAACATAATATTGATTGACTTAATAGCAGTCCTCAAGTATTTTTAATTTATATTTCCATTTTGTATTCCTTTAGCCTTTAGCAAGCACTTCAGCACATCTTGGTTCTTTACCTGGAGGGGTGACCTATACCTTCATTCTGAAAGTTCTGGCCCATTTTTCATCCTGCCTAGATTGTGTTGTGTAGTTTCCCAGTGACCTTGTGTTGTGCAGTGCCCAGTAACAGGGCAAGTGATACTAGGATATGGCCTAAAGGATCTGCTGCACTCTGAATGTATTCTTCCTGACTTCCACTGTGGAGGAATCGTCCAATTTCCCCTCAGCAGTCTGGATCGATCACCTCAGTCAACACCATAACTCGTTTTTTAAGTTGCTTATTCAGATGTACGAGGAACCCAAAATAACCAGGGAGAAGTCTTAGCTTCCCGTTCAAATGAATGAATCATTGTTGTGGATCTGCTACAAGCCTTCACCTTTCTAGAACTAAGAATTATAGGTCAGCAGAGCATGAAGTCATGGGAACAAGAAGTAAAACTTTGCTAATGGGTGTCTAGGGGTAATGGTGAGTGATACCATTCCCACTTCCACATGCTGATTCCTGGATCCATGAACCTGCTATGGGAGAAACAGTACCATATATAGGACATTGACTGAAAACGTATACTGTTCTGGAGCACTTTGCCCTAGCATTGCAAGATATTGCTACCTAGCTGGCACTGTAATTGCACCTTTACAAGGCCATTCCATCTTTCAGTCAATCCGGCTGCCTCTGGATTGAAAACCATTGAATTCCATGAGCATGAGCCCATTGCTGTACTTCACTGGTCAGAAGCAATGCTGAGTGGAGTACCAGGATGGTAGAGGAGGCATCTGTAAGTTCATGGGTGGTGGAAGTTTGGGCAGAAGCATTATGTGCAAGGAAGGCAAATCCATAGCCAGAATAAGTGTCTATGCCAGTAATGACAAAACACTGCCCTACCATGATAGTAGCAATATAATCAACCTGCCACCAGGTCACAGGCTTATGTCCCTGGGGAACTGTGCCATATTAGGGACTCACTCTTGTTCTCTGTGGCTGGGATGCTGGGCATTCAGTAGTCGCTGTAGCCAGATCAGCCTTGGTGAATGGAAGTCCGTGTTGCTGTGCCCATGCATAACCTTCATCTCTGCCCCCACAGCCACTTCATTTGTAAGCCCATTGGTCAAATACAGGGGGAAAATGTTGATCTATTTGATTATTAAAGTCCTCTTCTGCTGAGGTCACCTCTTGGTGAGCATTTACACTCTCCAGATATCTTTACCTCCATTGCCCATATCTTTTCCCCAAATATCTTTATCACCAATTTTCCAGTCATATTTCTTCCAAATACATAACTATCCAGCCAGCCAATTGGCTACAGCTCATTAATCAGTATATAGCCACCCATCTAGCCACTACCTGATGTTCCACCCCCTGTGAAGATTTCCCTTCATTACTGTCCTTCAGGGATGACCTGGAAAGGGCTGCAGGGCTGTAGCTGTCCACTTTCTGATGGTGCCTACATAACTTGTGGAGCCATCTGTAATCCAGACCCTAGTCTTTTCTTCCTCCATTAACTGATAATATGATTCACTCCAGGAGGCCATAGGCTTGTGCTGGTCAATAGAAGGCAGTACAGCAGGAGTAGGGCCCATGGGCATCTGGGCCACTTTTTCATGAAACTTACTTGTACCTCCAGGACCTGCTTAGGCCCAGTCATGTATATACCACTTCCTTATAGTGGTGTTTCCTGGCCAGGTTGGTGGGGGCCGGGTTGTCACTAGCATGTGAAAGGTCCCAGAATATGCTGCCCTAATGGATGCCACTTGAGCATGGAGTATTTGAGCTGGAGACAGTTGAGAAAAAACATATACATTAAAAGCTGTACCATCTCCTTTTATCCAAAAACAGGACATAAATTTGTCTACCAGGAAGGACAGATGTTAATCTCCAGAGTCCCACCTACAGACAGTCCCTGAGGAAACTTCATAACAAACTTTGTAAAACTTCAGCTTTGTCTACTGTTAACGTTCCTTTATATTTGCCATCCCACCGGGTTTCATCCCAGAAACTCAAAATTATTTTCCTTTTCCTTGTCACTTCTTTAAACATTTACTTTTCTATTTAAATGCTCCCTAAGCTCACATTTTAGTAGTCCTTTGCATCACTTATCTTTTAGTCAAAAGATGCCAGTGTATATGTGTGATAAATTTCTATTTCTGTTTGCTTTTCTCTTGCTAATATGTCTTTTGTTAGTCATATTAGTTAGGAGCCCAGATGGAGAATTTAAGAGGCTGGAGGAAAAAATATACTTTTACCCCCCACCAAAAGAAGCACCGTCCCTTTTTTTGGTACTGGGAATTGAGTCCAGGACTTTCACAATTAATTTTTATTATGAGTCAGAGTTATGCTAAATGAATAAATCGTCAAAGCTCAGCTCAGTTTGGAATCCTTCTGCCTCAGCCTCCCAGAGCTCTGGAATTACAACATATATGAACATTCAGGGCATGAAGGATCCCCAGTCTCATTTGTCCTTAGTCCCCATAATTCTAGTGCACTGGTTTCCATTGAGTAACTGTAAAATTCATCTTTGTGAAAGACCCATGAAGTTGAAATCTGGTTGTCTATAAATTATCTTCTTCTTGGTTTTATGATAATAAAAGAGAAAGCATAATAAAAAAGCACCAAAAAATTTTTAAAGAAACAGGGCTTATGCACAGTTTCAACTGCTGCTTACTTATAAATGTGAAATAAAAGTAGCAGTGTCGAAGGAGCAGTACCAGCAAACAGCAGCAGTGGCCGTCAAGAGGATGATTTGCGGGAAGAGATTGTGGGAGAGGCGGTGACCAGCAGAGTGGTTATGGAAAAGTATCCAGGCAAGGTGGTCATCAATATAGCTACAAACCATACTAAATTATTTCATTTGGAACTTATCCCCAACAGGAGGTGAACCAGTATTTTCCAATTTGAAGATTCATTCAAAGGTGGCTCCTGCCGCCTGCTAACAGCAGTTCAAACTAAAGTTTTTGTATCAAGTCCCCAAATGGAAGTATAATATTGTGTCCCTCTGAAGTTTAATTCTGAGTTTTCATTAAAAGAAATTTGCTTCTATTATTTCTTAATTGCTATGCTTCCGAGTCAATTTGTGTTGCATCACCTTACCCTAGTACTGTAGAGCAAGTCTGGTGTTAAAAGCCCAGTGTGGGGCCGGTGAGATGGCTCAGCGGTGTAAGCGCCTGCCTTGCAAGCGCGAGGGCCCGAGTTCAACTCCCAGAACCCACACACAAAAAAAGGGCCGGTGATATCGCTCAGCGGCTCGGGCGCCTACTGGCGTGCGAGGTCCTGAGGTCGACCCCCGGTACCCACAAAAAAAAAAAAAAAAAAAAGCCCAGTGTGACAGTGTCATGATGTAGTAGTGTCTTACTGGTTTACATATACATAAAGTTAACCAACCACATGCTCCAACCACCGACCATCATCAGTGGAATTATCATATACCCCCATCAGCCAGTAGATGGCGCCAGATATCGCCATTGGCTTTAGAGGCCATGTTGACCAGAGTGTTTTGAGATTATGAGAAAATTAGATTTATGAACTTGCAATGATAAAAGAACACATACACCTGTGCCAGACATATCTGGACATGTACAAATTAGGGAGGAAAAGAGCTTGCACCCTGCTTCCTGAAAATCTGCTCCTCAAAATCCACAATGAAGGATGAAACAGAGATTAGAAAATTAGAAATTGGTCTATAGCAAGTTACAGAAAGAAAAAGAAGTTCTACTTATCCACCATCATTTAATCTTTCTGGGATCATGCTTATGCCCATCCCTTCTCTGGGCCTTCATTACTCCATAAATGTAAGAACTCAATTTCAGAGATGAGACAGACTTTCACTAGTATAAGGGACTGATCCCGGACAGCAGGTCTGGACCTCTAGAGCAACTTGGGTCCTCCAAAGAGCACTTTAATGAACCACTGACCCTCCGCCTATTCTATACAAATTAAAAGGGATGTGGGTAAGGGGGTTCAGGACAGGACTCATGTCCTGCAGCTCTGTGGTAACACTGAAAGGACTTGTCCCAAGGCTGTCACCAGGATTCAGTTCCTTGGCCTTGTCCTGGCCCTTACCCACCTGAGAATGGTGTCAGCCTGTCTCCTGTCCCTCACTCCCTGAACTTATGGGGTCCTGGAGGTATTCAAGGCCCCATGGTCAATGGACCTTCTTTTGGGCTGGGCCAGGCCATGGGCTCCAGGACCTAAAATGGGAAGCTCTGGGACCTCAGATGTTCTCAGCCAGAGCAGGGCAGGACACAGGACCCACAGGACCCCATGATCCTTGGTTTCCCCCTCCTTCTGGGCCCCACTGATTTTGAGAGAACTGAATGCAGGACTGAGTTAAGTCTGGTCACCGGTCAGCATCCTGGCATTCATGGATTCCTTGTTTCTTAATCTATGAACAATGGTGTATTTAGATCTATTAAATGTATTTCATAGATTGTTGGTGTATATGTATATATCACATTGTGGTATAAAATCAAAAGTTACCTGATCCTATAATAAGAATAATATCTCTTCTACAGGGACAGTAAGTTTCTGGAAATTGAGACTTGTCTAATTAGAGGTTATCAAGTTTAAAAAATGAGGGCCGGTGAGATGGCTCAATGGCATAAGCGCCTGCCTGGCAAGCGCGAGGTCCTGAGGTCGACCCCCGGTACCCACAAAAAAAAAAAAGTTTAAAAAAGAGCTTTATATGATGTCTTAAAATGATTGAGGGTTACACTTTTTCCTCATTTTGTTTTGGTTTGTTTTTTCCTTTATGTGGGTACAGGGAATCAAACTCAGGATGTTGCGCTTGCCAGGCAGGCGCTTATGCCGCTGAGCTATATCACCGGCCCTTTCCTCATTTTAAGATATCAATAATTTGTATAAAGACACCTCATTCAATATTTTAGTAATAATCAGCTTTAAGAAAATACCTTTTGCTCTAAAAGTTTATGGTTATTACTATAGCTATACTTATTACAGTTATTACTTACCTGGTCTGTTAATAGGTTTACTTATTTTGTTAAATGCCAGTAGTTTTAAAAGATTCTGAAAAGCTTGCTTGCTTCTAACAGACAAACTGCTATTTTTTACCAGACTAGTCCTTGCTTAAATTAGGTGCTTAAAAATACACTTTAAAAATCATTTTGTTTTCTCAAGAAAACCTTGCAAGACTTGGAAACAAAAACTTGCACCCCTTCATATGTTATATATATTTTTTCTGGATAAATGTACAGTACTACTTATATCTGTTACTGGCTAACATGGGCCCTTGTTTTTAGTAATAAAAGAAATTAAAACTAAAGTATAAATTAACAAGAAACACTTCATTAGAAAATAAGAAAAAAATATGGTAAGGGATATAGCTTGAGGAGACAACAAAGATAAGGTCATTCCTTAACAAAGGAGAGGAAGAAAAATAGCTGGGTATTGTGGCACAAGCTTGTAATTCTAGCACTAGGGAGGCTGAGGCAAGAGGAACAAGGTGAGTTTAAGGACAGCCTGGGTTACATAGCGAGTTCAAGTCCAGCCTTACCCACATAGTGAGAACTTGTATAAAAAAAATAAATAAAAAAATAAAACCAAAAAACAGGAAAGGACTCTAGCTTGATGGTCTGATGATGCAGGGGTCAGATTGGCCCCCCCCAAAAGCAGGAGGCCAGCTTTTAGGATAGCCGGTGAGTGGGGCCCTCGATCATCATCTCAGTCTTGGGTTCATAGGTCTGGAATCCTCATGGCTGTGGGATGGTTCTTTTCCCACAAAATGAGTGTTTCTGTTTTTTTTTTTTTTTTTTTTTTTGTGGGTACCAGGGGGTCGACCTCAGGACCTCGCGCACCAACAGGCACCCGTGCCGCTGAGCGATATCACCGGCCCCTTTTTCGTATGTGGGATCCGGGAGTCGAACTCGGGCCCTCGCGCTTGCAAGGCAGGCGCTTACGCCACTGAGCCATCTCACCGGCCCGAGTGTTTCTGTTTATAGTGGTTTCAGTCAGACAGGGCTCCACTGCTCCTGGAATCTGGGTGATCACAGGATTAAGACAACTGCTTAGATTTCTGGGCACAGCTGAATGTCCCTGTAAATGCCTTATCTTAGCGTGCTCAGTCTTGAAGAGGGATTAGAGCATACACATTCAGAAATAATGAACCTTGTCTGGCCAGCTTCTAGAGATACTGCCTAGATGATCGAGGTATTTACATGTAGATCGGAGAAGTGACTTAACCCAAAGTTTTATAGTAACAAAGGACATAAAATGAAGGTCAAATTTTGTTCTGCTTTTAGTTAACTATTGGACATCTGTAGGCCCAAGTGAAGAGTTAACTGATTTTAGCAAAAATGGCTTAAGTTCCTGACTGTCCCAGAAGAAAACGCAAATTGCGCTTTTAATGAGTAGCAAGTGCCAAAGATTCTGCCCATTTCCCATCCATATGGTGATATCTCACTTTGTCATGACTGTCATATCTATATGTGACATTTATGGTTTATGACACAAATATGAGTAATACCATTGTTTTAAAGCTACTCAAACTTATGGAGTGGGATAGAATTATTTTACAATGAACTTAGTTACTTTTTGTTGTAAACTATCATATATCATAATAGTATATGTTGTAAGTAGAACATTATTAATCAAAAGCGGTTTGTTCTAAGAAAAATATTTAATAAAAAATTCAAAATGCAACATACAAAGATAATGTCAAATCTTTGTTTCAAATAGCAGAGCTTCTTAAAATACTAATCTGTTCTTGGTAAAACTTACAAAAAAACTAATTTAAGAGAGGTTTTACTTTTGTCATAGTAATTTCTTCTGTTCTCTATTGTCTTTAGGTTTCAATTGTTTAAAAACTCAAGCATAGCATATTAGAATATACTTACATATCTGCTTAAAGTTTTGGGTCATAATTCTGATTAAATAACCTATTATTACATGTGACATGCCATATGCTAAAAGTCTCGTTGAACTCAGGACCTCGCGCTTGCCAGGCAGGTGCTTATGCCGCTAAGCTATATCACTAGCCCTGTGATTCTTTTCTTAATGTCCTGTAAAAGTAACTAAGTTGTTTTGATAAATTGCTACCTTGTATATTAGTTATGATCATTTAACTGGCCAGATTTATGCTCCTCATAGTCAATAAGTCTTGCTTTACTACAAAAATATATGTTCTTAGCTATTAAAATAGATAGTAGTTCTTGTGTGCTGTATTCAAAAGTTTTGCAGTTCCACTGTGTGTATGTAATAAAAATTTGAAATGTGTTACTACACTGATTCTTGGTCTTAATATAAGTAATGGCTTTCCACTATATGGTAATATTACCAGGTTTTGGGGTGCTGGAGTCTCCTTCTGGAGGTTATTTCTAGATTCTTTCTCTCTTGAGCAAAGAATTGGTCAAGACAAGAGCAAATGGTCAAATGTTTTATTAAAGGTAGGAAAAGAAATAGGCTCTGCAGAGTGAGTTTGGGCCAACTAAAAGTAGGAAAAAACTACATTCTACATTGTGAGGAAAGGCCACCATGCAAGAGAGAAAACAGTGGCAAAAACTCAATGTGGACTGTCATTTTGTATCATCCACTTCTCAGGCTGACATCGGGTGTTGGTCATCCTACTGAAAACATACTGGAGTTCTTGCTCGAAGACCACATGCAGGTCTTTGGAAACTGTTCTGTGTATGTATCCGAGGAGGATTTTGTAATTAGCAAGTCGTGTCTACTTTCCCAGCCAGCTTTGCCATGCCCTAATCTCCTGTCTCCCTAATTCACATTGGTTTACAGGAAAGGAGAATCAAGCACATGCTCAATGGACCTTTCTGGAAGAACTAGGCTTGTTTTACAGACAAACTGGCTTTCTTTACTTAACTGAACACCATGTTTCTATGCTCAAACCTACCATATAGAGTTGATATGCTTTGTTCCTACTAGTATATTTTATGACTGCTTGTAAATTTTGTAACTATTGTTCTTCAAAGTGTTACCAGACCCTTAGGTCCATAGAACCAGGTTCCTTTGCTCACTCCTGACCAAATCAAAGGAGTCATTTAATTTTGGTAAGAAGGAAAAAAGATTTAGGTCCTAGGAGATGGAGGGGCCTTATTCCCCCAAATCATCATCTCACTGTGTACAGGTGTAGTAGATTCGTTTATAGCAAGGAACATTGAAGTGAGGGAATAAAAAGGGGCAGTAGACATATCCAGGCTTATTTCATCCTTTCCCGGAATTCTGATCTCTCACTTCCTTCCCTAGGAAATGAAACTGACTTTGATCTCCTGGTGCCAGCATCTGCATATTCTGCCCATTCATCTGGGCTGAGGAGAAGTAGGGGTGGCTATTTATGCTCTAGACCTGAGGAAGTTTAGAAAGTCACTTGTCTCTAAAGGAAAAAAAAAAATCTAACTTTTAAAGTTTCATTTTGCAGTGCCAGTTACAAAAGTTATAGTTTCAGAGTGCTGTCTACAGAATAGGTAGGATTAGACTTGACAATAGACTCTAGTAAAACTTAGCCTAAGATCTGCTCTTTTAAAATATCTGGTATTGCCTCTATCTCCACTGCTTTAAAAAAATAATTACCAAAGCCTTTTATTATCAGTATAAATGGGAGGTAGTGGGCTCCACGCTGGCCTTTAAGCAGTCATTTTGGGCCACTTTGGAGAGGTGTAAGGGAAAAAAAGGCACCAGTGCCATTCATTTCACCACAGACATCTGAGAGTGCAATTCAGGTCTCATGAGAGATGCTCCAGAGCTCAGTGGGTCTCCATCCTTCCACGGGGACACCCTCAGAAGCACCCCAGACCTGATCTTCTCTCTTTCTCTATAACCCTCACAAAGCACCGTGGGAAGCACTGTGCAGATCCCACCAACCTCACCAATCAGGTTATATCCTTAAAAAATGAAAACAATTTGACCCTGACAATTTGAGAAAACAAACAACAACTACAAAAAAAAAAATCTTCTGTTTTGGATAGAAGTATGAACTAGAAAATGATAAGAGATGGGTACAGAATGGCAGTCTAAATTACAATACTATTGTTCAGTTAGATCTTCTCTGAAAAAGACAAGGGAAGTGCTCTGAAATCCCTTATAGTCAGGCTTTTATGACTCTTTGTCAGAAACCATTCCTCTTCAACCACCCAGGATATATGGTACTTAAAGAAGCCTTGAAAAGGAGATTGATATCACTGATGATCCAATCCCCAGATCCCCCTCTGTCATCAAGAGGATATGGGTCTCCCCTACCTGTTCAATAAAAGAAACCACATTGGGAGCCCTCCTGTACCTCTTCTGTATAATTCTCAGGCTAGTAAATCAGTCCCACCCTCTCCAGGTGTCTCAGAAACTCCATCAGTAGCTGCCTCCCTGGAGAGACCCAGTAATCCACAGGCCCCTCCTTGTGCTCCACAGACAGCTTTCAGCCCCACAGGCCATACTCAGAGTGGAGTTTCTTTTTCCTCCAATTCACAGTTAATCCTGTCCCTAAGAGAGGTGCCAGGATTAGAGAGGAGAATTCGAGTTCAGGTGTCTTTTTCAGTGGCAGATATCCAACAATGCAAAGAATATTTAGGCCAATTTTCAGAAGATTCTTATAGGCTTGCAGATGGGTTTCAAACTTTGAACACTCCTTTTGACATCTCAGAGCAAAATGCTCAATTTATCTTGGCCACTTGCTGTACTCCAGATGAAAAACAAAGAATCCTAGAAGAGGCTAGGAGATATGCAGATGAACAATATGCTGCAGAAGAAGGAACCTCTCACCCTGGAAAAGTTTCTGTCCCTCTGACAGTACCAAATGGGGACTATAAAACTAGGGATCGACTAAACATGAGGTCTAAAATGATGACTGCTCTTATCATGGGAATGGAAAGATGCACTAAGAAACTTATTAATTATAAAAAGGGAAGAGAGGTTACACAGAGCAAACAAACAAACAAAATCCAGCTGTCTTTCTTAGCCAATTAAAAAAAACTTTCCATAAGTACACAAACTTAGATCCAATTTCCAAGGAAAGACCCACACTAATGGCACACTCCATTAGTTGGCCTCAGATATTTGACACAAATCACCAAAACTTCAGATTGGCCCGCAGATCCCTGTGATCCACCTGCTGGACACAGCCTTTTCTGTGTTCAACAATTGGGATCTGGAGGAGGATAATAAGGAGAGAAACCAAAAACAAAGTCAGGCCAAAATTATGGCTGTTGCAATTGGCACTGCTTTAAGCACACCCAAATCTTCCAAGAGAAAACCCAGAGCCAATCAAGGACACAGTTCTATTTCAAATGCAGTAAAACTGAATACTGGACATATGACTGTACTAGGTCACCACCCAGGTCTTGCTCCATGTGTTAAGTGGCTGATTGCCTGATTCATGGTGCTGGGTGAATGTTCCTCACTCCCAGAGAGGGGATAGGCCAACCAAATCCCTCACCTCCCTCTCTAATAGGATTGAAGGGGCCCAGGGCAAACTGTAATGCCCCTCACGTATCTGATTTATTTCACTTAAGAATATGGTCTCAAGTTTCATCCATTTAGCAATAAATGTCTCAAGTGCATTCTTCTTTATGGCGGAGTAGTACTCCATTATATATAGCGGCACAGTTTGTAAAAGCTAAATCTTGGAAAACAACCCAAATGCCCATCAACTGATGAATGGATAAGAAAGATGTGTGTGTGTGTGTGTGTGTGTGTGTTTAATATAATGAATATCTATAACTTAAGAATGGATCTGGGTATGCAGAAAAAGAAAGCCTGGCATATACATGGGTATAAATTTAGATAGATTTCATCAAATCTGTTTTCTCCCCTTTAAAAAATTCCTTTTAAGGACACAAATTTTGCATTTGAATTAACTCATTTAAAACAAATCTGTAAACTGTTCTCCAACGCGTTGAGTGGAATTGCCACTTCGCAGGAACATTTGGCATTTTCCAGTGGCCTTTGCACACGGCCATGCATTTCTGTTTCTGCATCCACACCTGCCTGTGCTGAGGAAGTACTGGAACCACAAGGTAAAGTTCACACTCCTGTGTGTTATATGAAGGGCCCTTGTGACCTGGTCCTGTTGTCTCCTTTGTCACTGTTTCCTAAATTGGAATTTTTGTCTGGATGCTTTGGGTTTTCCCAAAAACAAAAATGAGTTTTTGCTTTTTTTTGATCATATAATTTAAAAAGTTACCTTTTGTACAACATTTTAAACAGCACAGGAACACCTAAAGAAAGTCAGAGTTATGTAAAGTTCCTTATACCCAGAGTTAATTACCTTTGATATTATTCTTTCATATGCATATATATGTAGATTTATGAGTATATACATATGCACTCATAGACAAATATTTACCTGTATATATTCACACACATACTGATACATAGACACACACATAGTTCTACATCCATAGTATATAAATATTGCTTTGATGTACTCATCTTTTTGTTTAATATTACAATATTTTACCACCTCACTAGTTAGTTAAACCTGCTAACCCACCCAAGTTAATAGCTGATCTGGTCCATGTGACCTTATATAAAGAAAGATGCAAATACGTATTAGACTTTTCTTGGGGAAATATTTAGAAAATATGGGGTCCCTTTCCATGCATTTCCTATCAGCATTGCTCATTTGAAATTGCATTACATTATGTAAAAGTTCAATAGTACAGATGTGACTCATTCCTCTTACCTGTTGCTCCATTTTCTGCTGTGAGGACCTTTTGTCTCACCTGGATGTGTGTCTCAGGCTCCCATAAATGGATATTTAGGCCATTTCCAGTTTGTCCTTCCATTTCCCCTTTTTTTGTCCAATGTTCACAGAATGCTGTTTATTAATTTAGGAAGGATCAGTATTTTTATGATAATAAGTTTTCCATCCAAGAATATAGTATACAGTTCTATTTAGCTAGATCTTGCTTTATATGTCCTTTAATAAAATTTTATTGTCTTCTTACTTTGAGTCTTATTTTTCTTGTCCAAAAAATACCTAAAACTTTTCTAGTTATTGTTGTGAGGGGATATTAAAATGTTTTTCCATTTCTCTTTTGAGAAAGTTATTTCTGCTATTGGGAAAAGCAATTGATTTTTTGAAAATCATCAAGTTTCCAGTCAGTCCACCAAATTCCCTCTATACTTTTGCAGTTTGATTCCCAGTCGCATTGAACAATTCTAATTCCCTACACAGAGCCTCGATACCTTTGCTCTTTCTGGAAGGTCCTTCCCCTACTGACTGGCTCATTCATGTGGTGAAGCTGACCCAGCCCCGCCTCCTCCGAGAAGCATCCCTGGGATGCTTGTCATTGGCAGGGTTTTCATTTGTGCTTTCCCAGCACCTCTGTAAACTTACATTGCTACTGTTTGTTGCCCTTCATCCTAGCCATCTGACTTTGTGTATAATCACACACAGTGGACTTTGAACTCTGTAGAGTCATGGGCCAGATATTAAACAAATTGATATTCTCAGAAGCTAAGAGCAGTGTCTGGAATGTAGTCACACACACACAAAAGTATAGAATTGAAGAATTGATAAGGAATCGTTGTTAATGTCAGGCCAGAAAGACGTAAATTTTTAAGGATTTTCAAACTTCTGCTCTGTTATTCTTGATGTTTATAAATGTCATAGATGTACCTTATTTAAGTTCTTTAAGTTCACTGAGCTGACTTATTAATATTTTGTGGGCCAGTGAGATGGCTCAGCCGCTTAAGCGCCTGCCTTGCAAGCGCGAGGGCCCGAGTTCGACTCCCGGATCCCACATACAAAAAAGGGGCCGGTGATATCGCTCAGCGGCACGGGCGCCTGCTGGCGTGCGAGGTCCTGAGGTCGACCCCCCGGTACCCACAAAAAAAAGAAAAAAAATAAAAATAAAAATAAAAATAATATTTTGTTATGTGAAAATTATGATAGCTTTGGGGGTTTGGACTAGAAATCTTAACTATTGATGGCAAGTTTATTCACTCAGTGAACTCTATTTATTGAACACACACTATCTTTTTGCTCTGTCTTCACATGGCAGAGGAGTTGAATGAGTTCCCCTGAGACTCCTTTTTAAGGACACTAATCCCATCAATGAAGGTTCCTCCCTGACCTAGTTGTTTCTCAAAGGCTCTACAACCTATCACCTTGTGGGTTAGGATTTTTCATATGCACTTGGACAGGGAAGAGCACAAATATTCAGAATATAGTGCGTACGGCAGGCCAGATATGCCAAGAACTGTGGACATGATGCCTTAGCGAGCTTACAAGATTCAACATGGGACTACGTAGTTTAAAGAAAGCATGCAGCTTGAAACTAGTGGTGGCACTGGGTGCTTTCAAACACTCCTTTAATGTATTTGTTCTTACAATGGGAACCTAGCCTCAGTTCCTTTTTCTTTTAGAGTTGTTATTAGATCATGCCGTGCCTTGGCACAAATTTTGAAAATATCCCACCATCTTCTGGGACAATAACGAAAATAACATTCTCATTTATCTTCTTGACTATTTTTGTCAGCTGATCAGGCACATGATGACTTTACAATAAATCAACTATCAGAAGTTTTAATTAAAGAAAGTAAGTTCATTTCTCCATGTTCTCTCTCTCTCCTTCAAGAATGAACTGTGAGGTGCTACCTATTGCCCCAAAGGTGTCTATATCTTAATGCATAGAACCTGTTGTTATATTACTTTACATGACAAAGGGGACTTTACATTGTGATTATTTCAGGACTTTGAGATGGGAAGATTATACTGTATTTTTAGGTGGTCCTATGTAATCACAAGGCTTTTTCTAAGAGGGAGGCAGGTCAGGTTGAGAGGGAAAGATGTAATGATGTTACCATCATTACATTGCTTTAAAGATGGGGGAAGGAAGCCAGGTGTGGAGATGCACATCTACAATTCCAGCACCTTGGGAGACTGAGGCAGGAGGATCACAAATTTGAGCCCAGCCTGGGTAATGTAGAAACTTAGTGAGACCCTGTCTCAAAATAAAAAAATAAAAAGGGGCTAGGGATGTACCCCAGTGTGAAGGTCCCAGGTTCAATCCTTGCTACTGCTAAAAAAAAAAAAAAGAAAAAGAAAGAAAAAGAAAAAGGAAAGAAGGGGAAAAAAAGAGATGGAGGAAGGTACCAATAGCCAAAGAATGTAAGTGACCACAACTAGCTGAAAAAGATAAAGAAATAGATTACTGCTTTTTCCTTACAGCCTCCAGAGGGACCACAGCCCTGCTAATGGCTTGATTTTGAATTAGTGAAACCCACTTTGGACTTCTGACCTCCACAACAAATATGCACTGCTGTAAACTACCACCAAATCTGTAGAAATTTATACCACAGCAATACAAACCTAACGCGGGGATCGAGAGGCCAGGCTCAGATGTTGACTGTAATAGGTTCTTTGGGGAAGTCTGATGAGGGGAACTGTGGTGGGACACCTAACTAGGGGAGTATGAAACTGATAAAGCCAGAGATGGCAGGTCCCCACCTCATTTTATAAAAGTCAAGGGTCAACTAGGAAGATCCAATAGCAACCACAGTCCCAAAATGAAGAATCGTAAATAGGACATAAATCCAAGCATCAGGAGCCAAGCAGAAACTGCGTTAGGAAGGACAAGCACAAGAAGTAGCAAGGAATGGCAGAAGGTAGTTTCATGGAAGCTTATTAAAGCACAGTAACCAGAGTTCACCTTCATCAGACCATGAACACCAAATGCCTGGGAAAGTCTAGCAGATTTAACAAACCCCGTAACAGGAACATCTTATCTCTGAGGACATTCTACCAGTTAGCGAATGTACTTGACGTCATTCGTCCACTAACCTCATGACCTGTGTCTCTAAACGGTTGCTTTACTAATGCAGGAACCAATTTAAGAAAGGAAAGTGACTTGTCCGAGATCACGAGAAATACTAGGGAGTGACAAAGAATTGGCTTTGTCTCTCCAGCGTCAAGACCCCATCCCCTCTGCCACTCCATGCTGCCCTCTTTTTAGGAATGGTTGTTGACTGAATGGTTGTATACACAGTTCAAAACAGACAAACCTCATGACATCATTTGATACTGGCTCTGTCAGTGAGAACTTGAAAATGAAGTTAAAAATTAAGCGGCAAAGCCAAATCCAGCCTCTCTGTTCTGATGATATGGGGTCAAACCTGATTGCTGTCTGATTACCACATGGCTCGTTAGTTATCACCCTGAAACCCTGCGGAATTATCTGAAGGTGAAGAAGGGACAGAAAGAGCCGCTTTTTGCAAGGTAGACTTATAATCAAGGGCTTCGCTACTGGTTTAATGGTGAAGGTAAGAGTGTTTCTTCTTTTGGGGGAGGATGCTAATTCCAAGTCTCTCAAAGATCCCTTAGTGGGAGGGAACTGTTTTAGAGGAACTAAGAGGAAAAACATTGTCTGCAGCTTAAGGATCTCCATTTGGGAATGGGGTCTGGTTCCAAAAGGAAGAAGAGGCTCTCTTAACAAGGTGACTGATTCAACCAACATTTAGAGTAAGGCTCGTGAGCACACTGGTGCCAACAGACACAGCAAGCAGGGATCATTTCCTGACAAGTTGTGACTTCATGACAAGTCAGACTGGCTTTGAAAGTGGAATAAAATGCTGGATAAGGTCCTGCAAGTTTTGGGTTTGGGACAATTACTTATGAGTCTTTTCAGATGTCTATGTGTATTTGAACTGACCTCTCAAGAAAGGGAGAACACGAAGGAGGTTGTGAGTAAGAGTGAGGGCGAGGAAATGTGCGTGCTTGCAGGGCTCAGCCATAAGCACGTTTTAGCAAAGCGACAGGAAGCCAGAGGGGCAGAGGCATAAAGATGCCACCTTCCAACTCACCCATGGAAAATGCTGCTTCCATAACTTTGTTCCTGCCTGGAGGAAAGGTGCAGGAGCCTGCTGTAATTACACCTTAGCTTTGGCATAGCCCTGTCCTGTTCCAGTCACCCACCATGGGTGCTCAGGACACGTTGTCTTTTGCAATGATTCAGTCATAAATGAATTAACAGTGTGCCACAAGGTTAGATGCTGGAATAACCCATTTTATCCCAGACCTACAGATCTTCCAGCAAGGCACATTGGGCCTCTATCCTGCTCACACTGCAGAATCCTTCTTCCCATGTTTTCTGATACTAGTGGCAAGATAAACCATCCTCTACCCACCTTGTGGATTCCAGTATAGAAGAACCCTTTTTTAAAAGAAAAATTTAAAACCAATTTAACAACCAACTGAAACACATTTTATTTACTGTAAGCCTGTACTTATTCATGGACCTACAAGGGCCCAAGTACTAAGGTGGCTGTTATTACTGCTGTAATTAATATCAATAACCTTTCACAGGGTATAATATTTTACAGTGCACAGGGCATGTCTCATACCTTTGTTTTCACTCCAAATAGTCTTGTGAGATAATATTATCCCCATTTCTCCTATGAAACAATTGAAGTTTGAGGAGTTCATGAAACTCACTCTGGTTTGCACAGATCAGCAGTGGCAATGTGGAACCCAGGCTCGGAGTCCCCTCTGGTCTGCAGGTTCATGCTCTTTGAACTTTGAATTTACCTTGAGTAAACCAGGGGCCTCAGGTTGCACAGATGATGCAAGGCAGGTTAGATGTTGGGGGAGATCTAGAGGAATAGAAAGGCCACTAAAAAAAAAAAAAAAATCCTGAGTTCTAGACTAAAAAGAACAGGAAAAGCACCATTCTTTAGCTTATGCATAAACCAAGTCTATGTTATTAATATTATCTCAAACACAACCTCTACTATGTCAGAAAATTATTTTCTAAATGTAAAATTTTTCTAACATAATTTCATTTCAATTGTTCTATGTCTACTTACAGCTTTGACACTAGGGTTCACTATTTTTTTAGAATCATCAGTCTTGAATGGGAAAGTCTTTGACAACATTCGTGTTCTCTATTGTTTGCAATTAGACTAGGAATTATTGTACTAAGTGCATAATAATCACTCTGGTGCTCAGACCCCATAATTTCACAAGCTTCTGGATTGTTTTAGAAAAATAGTTTCCATTAGTATGCCACAGAAACATTCCAGTTTACAATGGATGTTATCTTGATGTCTGTATTTGTCTCATGCAAAGGATCAGGAAATAATTGAAAGCTACTGAGACAAATTCAAATAGTTGAAACTATAAAAGCAATGTAGAGTTTTTTATCCCTCCCCTTTAGACAGCAAGAGAGGATGGGAAAGAAAATCGAAGTAATAGGGTTTTGATACAATCCCACTAGCAAAAAAGCAAGAAAAAGCAGGGGTTTTTTTGTTGTTGTTGTTAAATATTCAAAGCTCAACATAAAAGTATTTTTCATCAAATTTCCTGCTGAAGTATCAAAACTTGATTTAAAACTGTACGAATTTAGAACAAATTAAAATGAAGCAATCCTATTGTGTTTTGAGCTTATACTTAAAATGTTAAGGAAATAAAGAGGAAGTAGCATGAATAGTTAGAAAAAGCAGCACTCCAGGCATTACAAGACCTGGTGCTGGTTCTGTGAACTGAGTGTCTTGAGGCTACTCTTTGAACTTTCTGCACATTAGTTTCCTCATCTGTAAAATGAACATTTGGGTCAGAGGATCTCTTCAGTGTTTATGAGTTATTGGAGAAGTCGATGGCCAAGAAGAGTTTGGTTAATACGTAAATATAAAACTAAATATGTGCATATTTGGGATCATGAGTTCTCAGCCTGTCAAAAGAGCTGGGTTTATTCATTATTGTAGTTGAAAGCCCCCATTCAGTATAATTTTGTAGGTGATTGAAGACCTTGTTAGCCCCGTAAAGTGTCCAACTTGTGTGTAGCAAACAGCATTTTAAACCTTTACATATAATATATATAAATGATATACAACCACTTCTTTCATATTCAAAAACACCATGGAACAGAGTTCCAGTTGTCCTGAGGGAAAAGAAACATGGTCAGAAAAAAAAATAAAGCGCTGCTCTTGTGCTGAATTTAAATGCCCTGTCTCATGACTGCTACAAACTGTGATACTTCTTACCTTTGCATGATTCTCTGTCATCTGATGAAACCTTTACAATTTTTTTCCTTAATTTTTACAGTACCACTTACGAAGGAGCTTTATCATTACTGTACACACGAGAAAATGGATAGCTAGGGAATTTAGGTGACTAGGTCTTAGGACTGATACTATTTCTTTATAAAAGTACAATCTTCCAAAAGCATAGCAGGAGTGCACTGGAAAATGGAAATAATCCAGCTGTGTTGGGTCAAAATTTCTATTGATGATTACAAGAGGCACAATATTAAGAAGAAAGGATTTGTGTGTCATATTTTGGATTATATTCTCACCACAGATAAAAGCCTGTCATGGTAACAGAAATTTAGGGGAGTGGGAAACTCCTCCACAAAGTGTGGTACCAATTCCTGGAGAAGCCAGATGGACACGAAGCCTCCCCCCAGGAAAGGTAAAGCCAGTGATCTTGCGTTGGCGCTCTCCTTTTCTCCCTCTTCCGCTATGCTATTCTTAGAGAAACTCTTAGTGGAGCATTAGAACCAGCTCCAGCCCGTGATCCTGCTAATGGCTGCTTTTTCCTGAGAAAAGGGATTTATCTATTAGATAAATCTATCACAAATGAAGCCAAATAATCAGTAAATTCTGGGCACAAAGGAGTGGAATGAGTTTGAAAAAGAAATGAAAAAGAATGGTGGGATCACACGGTATCTTCCGAAGTACATTCAGATTTGGCTGTGGGAGAAGTGGAAAGAAGGGTCTCAGCGAGGAGCTCATTGCTTACTCTCTACGGCCTAGGTGCAGATGTCTGCTCACTACGCTATGGGCTGGCTCTGATCATGCACTTCTCAAACTTCACGATGATCACCCAGCGCGTGAGTCTGAGCATTGCCATCATTGCCATGGTGAACAGCACCCAGCAACACGATCCACCCAATGCCTCCACTGAGGGGCCTCCGATAGACGCCCTCCATCACCCAAACAGGTCCAGCGAGGTGTTTAAAACAAGGGTAAGAGAACTGGACAGCAAGCCTCGTCACTGAGAGAGAGAGAAAAGCAGTTTGAAAGGAAGGCTTGGATCTTGATTCTGCAGAGTATAGAAGCATGAACTTTCAATGATGAACTAAAAGGGGCAGAAGTTATTTTTCTTCAAGAAATTGGTTGTCTCGATGATGATAATAATCTTTCTTTGAGGTTTATTTTTTATTATCATGTGGGGGAACTGTAGAAAATAATGAAGAATTCTAAAATGGAACAAATAGATTACTGGGTGTCATCAGTGAAAAACTAATTACTATCTAGGGAGATCCTTCTGGGTTACCCAAGTCCATTCAGATCTCTGCACATTTCATTGTTTTTGAGTTGTTTCACAACCTTGTAAATTCAATATAGTTAATAGAAACACAGATGATTCCTGCCTATAGCTTTGCAGATGCATTCTATCCTCAGAGAAATCTCATGTTCCTCCACTGAACAGTCCCAGTCTAATTGAATAACTCAGTATTCCTACCTATCAATTGTCTATCTATCATCTATGTATCTATCTATCTATCCATATCATCTATCTATTTTTCTGCAAATATCTTTTTTCTTCTTTATTTATTGTTTATTAATACATGTTTGCCAGCACATAATGTTTGCATTCCTTGTGTGGAGTTGGCACATATAACACATGTACATAACACATCCCAATTACTTTTTGCATCCTCTCTCCCTCCCTACCCACTCCCTCCATCTCTTGACCTCTTTCCAATTTGAGAAAGATCTGTCCTCCTACTTCCTACTATCTCTCTTTTAGTTTGCTCTTTATTTACAATTTGAGTCTCTCATATAAGAGACACCATGCGATATTTAAGCTTGTGTGTCTGATTTATTTCACTGAGCACTATGGCCACAAGGTGCATCCATTTGCTTTAAAATCCATTTCAGCTTTGCTTCCTGCTTATGTATGTGTGCTTCTTTGAATTCTCCTTTGAACCAGTTGGAACATTTACTAAATAGAACCCACTAGTCAATGAGTTCACTGACATCTCTGTTTACTGCCCATGGTCTCTAACATTTTTGGCACCAGGAACCAGTTGCCCAGAGGACAATTTTTCCTCAGGGTGGGCTGGGGGAAGGCAGAGAATATTATGGTTTTGGGATAATTCAAGTGCATTAATTACATTTATTGTCACTTTATTTCTATTATTATTACATTAGATTCTTATAAGTAGTGAGTAACTTACGCCCTTTGAATGTGCAGCTCACAATAGGAATCGTGCTCCTGTGAGAATCTAAAGCCCCTACTGATGTGACAGGAGGTACAGCTCAGGCAGTAACGGGCGGGATGAGGAGTGGCTATAAATACAGATAAAGCTTTCCTCTGCACTCACTGATCGCCTCTGGCTGTGCAGCTCTTTTCCTAACAGGCCACTGATAAGGCCGGGGGTCCGGGAGCCCTGCTTTAAACCATCTCTCCTTTACTGCACATTTCTAGTATCATCCCCATAATTTGTAATTCATCATTTTATTACACTGGGCACAGCTTATCTATCATTACTTCTGTGCTCAAGAATCTTTCATGTTGCTAAGTATGTTGCATTCTCTCTGCACACTGCTGCTCCAGAGTCGGTCCTGCTTCTCAGCACACTCCTATTTGCTGTGCACAGCCCAGGGAAAGGGCTCTGAGCCAGCCAGAGTCACATCTACTTTATGATTGTTTCCTATCCTTTCAAATGGTACAAGTGCATTTTTATTGTTTTATCCAATAAAATGAATTTTGCTTTTTCTCTTCATATAAATGGTAGTTGTTCTTCAAAGGATGATTCTTATACTGCTCCCCTCCTGGGACCTTCTCAAATTGTTCTTTCCTCTTCTCAAAATCCCTATTTTATTTGTTCATCCTCAAATAGTATTTCTAATACAAATTGTATACCTTGCATTATATATAGTTATTTAAATAGACAAAATAGTTGTTAATTTATATTCTTCGACTATCTAATTTACAATATGATGCCATATATTTACATGACTTCCCAAAAGTGTTTACTGAGTTGTATCAGAAAGGAAACATGATCTTCTTCATTTGAAATGTGTCTTAGAAACTTGGCTCTGTCGTGGAAGACCGTAATTCTCAAACTTGATTATTTTCAGTTAAGGGCTGATTTTGGTAAGAGTTCAGAGAAGTTGCATATATTTTATTCTTTCAAATAAGAGTCATTGGGGGGTATAGCTCAGTGGTAGAGCATTTGACTGCAAATAAGAGTCATTGTCACCAAACTTTTACTAAATTGTTAAAGGGAATTGTTCTTCAACAGATGAGCTATTTCCTGATGGCTTTCTACTTAGTTTTTATCATCCCTGTATGTAATTATTCATCTCCTTTCTTAATTTCCTGTTTCCAACCTTCTAAAAGAGTCAGATTGGAGGTATAATTGGTTGTTTGTTTGGAAAAGGTAGAATGTCTAAGTTAGGTAAAAAATAGAGAAAAACTAAAATAGATATTTTGTAAAAGAGTCTCACCAACCCCAGGCAACTCTGTGGAGAGTAGATTTTCATAAAATGACTTCTTAACAAACAGTTTTTCTTCTTATTTTTTCCAGGCATCTGTGTATCAATGGAGCCCAGAGACCCAGGGTATCATCTTTAGCTCCATCAGCTATGGAATAATATTGACTCTGATCCCAAGTGGATATTTAGCAGGGATATTTGGAGCAAAACAGATGCTTGGTGCTGGTTTGCTGATCTCTTCCCTTCTCACCCTCTTTACCCCCCTGGCTGCTGACTTCGGAGTGATTTTGGTCATTGTGATTCGGACAGTACAAGGCATGGCTCAGGTATCCAAGCATGTTCTCATTCTGAGTGGGATGCAGATCCCCAAATTCTGAAAAAGAGCAAATGTCTTAATGATTTTCATTCTAGGGAATGGCATGGACAGGTCAGTTTACGATTTGGGCAAAATGGGCTCCTCCACTTGAACGGAGCAAGCTCACCAGCATTGCAGGATCAGGTAAGGATGATCATGGCTTTGCGTGGTTTTGGATTGGTCTCTGTCCTTCCATATCTTTTCTTCTATGAATCAGACAGCTTGGGTAAGAGGAAAAAAATGTGCTGCTGAAAAACTCAATGATATAAGACAGCTACATAACAATGATACCTCTGTATTGTAAAGACACTGAGCAGAAAAGACAATAATGACCTAGGGTAATTAAAACAGCCATGTAGGAAAAAGTTCAGAACATTAAGAATTTCATAAATGGAAAAAATCAAGGGAACTATATAAACATAATTATAGCAAAGATTTTGAAGTAAAAATTAAGACTATCAGGCTGAAAAGTAGAGCTTAAAGGATCTGCAGTATTCTGAGCTCTTTCTTTTTCTGAGCTAATTAAGTCTCACAACAACTCTCTTATGTAAAAATTAGTTTGGACTTATTTTGCAAAAGGAGAGTTATGGTACGTAGAGATTAAGTAAATAATCCAAATACAAACAGCCAGGAGGGCATAGAACTGAAATTGGAACCCAGGCAGTTTGGTTGGTCTCAGAGTCCTTACTCTCAGTCATGGTGCTAGAGGGCCCTCCAGGATGCTCCTCCCAAGGCCACTACAGTCTTACTCCACTGTTTTCCCCAGCTTCCATACTTGAAGAGCAGAAGTGGGGGTCTCAGCAAGCTTCTCATGCCCAGGTCCACACACAGCCATGTCATGTGGACTTTTACCTCTCAGCACCCTCCTGCTTTCTCACTTCTTCCCAGGACCACTATCGTCACCTCCTCTACCTACAAATGCTTTCATTGGTCTCTCTACTGTAGATTTATTTCCCTCAACTTCTCTTCCCATCAAAGGCAACTTATCCTCTTAAAGCACAGATAAGACAATTTGCTCACCTGCTTGAGAATTTCAATGTGGCCTCCTTATTGAACAGATATCAAGATGCTCTGCTGTTTGGTCCCAACCTGTTTCTATTCAGCTTCCCTCTCCAAGAAAGATTCACTGTTCCTTACACACCTGCATTCACCTGGCCTCTCCTCCCTTGTGTTCCTATCCCTGAAAAGTTTTCTGCCACACTCTCCTTGCCAAAATTCCAGCTATCTTATTTCTTAGCTCATATCAACTCTTTAATCTTATAATCACTGTTAATTTATCCTTATATGAATTTCCATGTCACATTTTAGTGTTATTATCATATCTGTATTCTACATATTTTTTTCAAATTGGAAATTAGATCCATTAGTGGGATATAAAATAAATTTAGTAGGTAAAGAAAGTGGTATTTAAAAAGAAAGGTGAATAAAAGATAATACAAAATGTTGATATGCTTTGCACATAACAAAGCTAAGTATTCATTCATGAAACTTGTTTGAGGTGTGTGTGTGTGGTTGTGTGTAAAAGTTTTTGTGCATTTTTTCTCATGTTGTTTTGCCATGCAAAATGTACTCATAATGTGAGTCTATAAAATATTATTGTCATTGTTGTTTTAACATACACTCCAAGGTTTACATTGTGTTACGCTTGTGATAGTGAATTTTGTTCACTTTTTCCCCACTGGACCAAAAGCTCCTTGAAGGCGGGACTGTTCTTTATTAATTTTTATAAATCTCTACTTTTCTCCACTGAACCTCTTATTGCATTGTATCATAAGGTGATTCTGTGATTACAGTTTCTGTGATAAGCTAAGAGATTTAAAGTAGGTCACACTGGTCCTGAGGCACCATTGAAGAGTTAGGTGGCATATCACAATTATTCACTAATTCTAATTACTTTCTATTATGGGATGG
The DNA here is from genome assembly GCA_028451465.1 of Erethizon dorsatum. Lineage (NCBI taxonomy): Eukaryota > Metazoa > Chordata > Mammalia > Rodentia > Erethizontidae > Erethizon > Erethizon dorsatum. The sequence continues at coordinate 25,671,770 of CM051825.1, read as the reverse complement.
ATTGTGAGTAGAGGCAAATACTCTCATCACCCAGTAACTCTATGCCTGCCACCTCAGTGTTGAGACAGTGTCCAAGGAGGCCACATAAGAGCAGCCTTTCTTATTTGCATAAGTGTTTTTCTCCTTGTTCTCTTTAGGGGCAGCGTTTGGGTCCTTCATTATCCTCTGTGTGGGTGGACTAATTTCACAGGCATTGGGCTGGCCTTTTATCTTCTACATCTTTGGTGAGTCACTCTGAAACCCTAGCACCACCATTGCCCAGAAATTTGTTTTATTCTTCTCATATTAGTAGAAAAAAATCCTTTGTGAAATGATGAAGAATTTGAGGGTTGGTAGCATTCAGAAACTAGTCCATACAAGTTGACCTAATACTTTCTGGTGGTTTTGAGAATCCACATGCACATGGCAGAGGAGATAAGCCTTCTTATGGGGCCAACTTCTGATAAATCAGTAGTGAAAGCTTACCCTTCTACACCCAGCATCTTCTCAGGCTCTATTATCACACCTGAATTATCTGGCCTAGTGATCAAATGTATGAAGTTAAAATGTCAAATTTGGTTGACTTCACCTTCAATATGTCTTCATATTGTGTTATATAATTATTAATTCTGCCTAAGATTACTTTGACCTATTCTCTACCAAGTGAATCTTGCAAAGGTCAGTTCAAATGTCCCCTTCTCCATGGGATCTTCCAGAACCTATCCTGACAGATTTGTGCATTCTCTCCTCTGTAATCCTTACTGCTAATTCCTTTCTAGGTTATGTTGGTGTGCAATCATTTATTTCTCTTTCTCATCTCTCCATTAGACTGTAAAATACTTGAGGCAAGGAATCAATTATATAATTTTTATCACTTTAGTAGCATCATAGCATCTGCATTTTAGCTTTAAAATAAAAGATGGATGAATCCAGTAATAAAGAGAATTTAAAGACCATTAGTCCACCAAATATTTTAATATAGAATATTCTTCAAATGGCAACTTCCAGTAATGAGACAAAGTTCTACAGATTGTTATTTTGTTATAGCCAAATGGTGTCATTAAATTTAGTTTCAGCTGCTTTCTCATTAATGATGCTAATCACAGCCATCTTGTTTCACAAATGTTAATTAGGTGTTTTCAAGAAGTATTCCATCAGAGAATCCATAATGGAAATTATCTGTGGTTTGAATACAAATGCAAATGGGTTGGACATTTTCCTTGCCACACTGACTTCATGGATGGTTGTTCCATGTATGTCCAACTCTCTTTGTCCTCTATTCTGACTATTCAGCACTTCCAAAAGAAGACAATAATGAATTTATTAAGAAGTTATAGTGGAAATACAAAATACCATAAAAATGGAATCTTAAGAGTAATTAATGAGCCATGCAATGCCATTTTCATGCTCAGGGTTCTGACATTGACAAAGGCAACTCAGAGTTTTGTTTTGTTTTGTTTTGTGGGTACCGGGGGGTCGACCTCAGGACCTCGCACGCCAACAGGCACCCGCACCGCTGAGCGATATCACCGGCCCCTTTTTCGTATGTGGGTTCCAGGAGTCAAACTCGGGCCCTCGCGCTTGCAAGGCAGGCACTTACACCGCTGAGCCATCTCACCAGCCTCCCGGCAACTCAGAGTTTCAGAAGTGGTACCTGAAAAGCTCTGATGAAAGCAGGAGGTTCATAAAATGAAAAGGAAAAATGGGAACATTTAGATCTTTATGAAGAAATAATCATGAAGTGATATGTAGTAGACAAAGAACACTTCAGAAGTTCTCTTTCCCCAGTACACAAATCTACCGAAAAACTTATTTTGTCCATACTTCCCAGGTAGCATTGGCTGTATCTGCTGTCTGCTGTGGTACACGATGATTTATGATGACCCTATGCATCATCCATGTATAAGTGCCAGGGAAAAGGAGCACATTGTGTCCTCTCTGGCTCAGCAGGTACAGTATGCCCACTCCTTCCACCTGTGGACCACCCAGACATCTCCAGGGCAGGGCATCTGTCCCCTGGGAGAGGAAATCTCTGGCCTGTTCTAATCTACGTGTTGATTAGCTATTTCCTTTCAGCCCAGCTCTCCCAGACGATCTGTTCCCATAAAGGCTATGGTCAGATGCCTACCACTTTGGGCCATTTTCACTGGGTTTTTCAGCCATTTCTGGTTATGCACCATCATCATCACGTACCTGCCGACGTACATCAGTACTGTGCTCCATGTTAACATGAGAGATGTAAGTGTACTTCCCATATTTCTATAAAATTGATGAGCGCTGGTGATATAGCTCAGCGGCATAAGTGCCTGCCTGGCAAGCACGAGGTCCTGAGTTCAGTTCCCGGTACCCACATAAAGGAAAAAAAAAAATTTTGGTGATAACGGCAATTGTTCTGTGCTGCCTATTGAATTCTAGCTTTGCATATAATCATTCATTTAACTTTCACAATGACGGTGGAGAGGCACTGTAACAATTCCCATTTCACAGATATTGAAATGGGACACCAAGAAGCAAGAGAACTAGCCTTGGGTCACACAGTTATTAAGGGGTAGAGCTGCGCTGCATCTCTGACCACTGTGCCTTACTGCCACACCAGCTGGTTCTAAAGTCTCTCTTAGAAGTTAGTGTTGTTTTCCTCTAGCACAATGCTGGTGCTTATGCTCCTCTCTGAGACCATGCTGTTCCGTGGTAATGGATGCCAGTTTACCCTCCAGCATCTCAGCATGCTGTGGTGTCCCACAGCTGATGGTTGGTCTACATCACTGATAAACATTGGTGCTATATGCACCTCTGTAATTACTCTGTGTAATCTTCCTTCCCTCAGAGTGGAGTTCTGTCTTCCCTGCCATTTGTTGCTGCTGCCAGCTGTACAATTCTAGGAGGTCAGTTGGCAGACTTCCTTCTGTCCAAGAATCTTCTCAGCTTAATCGGAGTGCGAAAACTTTTTTCATCCTTAGGTAAGGATAGGCGTGTGGGTCCAGTTAACCAATCCCACATGGTTTTAGAGGGCTCCTGACATCCTGTCCTTATTGTCCAGGCCTCTTCCTTCCATCACTTTGTGCTGTGGCCCTGCCTTTTGTGGTGTCCAGTTACATGACAACCATTATTTTGCTGATACTTATTCCTGGGACCAGCAACCTGTGTGACTCAGGGTTTATCATCAACACCCTAGATGTTGCACCCAGGTAAGAGCTTCACCTGAGTTTCCCTCCTCCAGATCTCTCCAGAGGTGATGGGCCTCAATCACCACCATAGAAAACCTTCCTGTTATCAACATGCACCAAATGATGGCAGAATGACAAGTAACAGAAATATTGGTACATGGCTATGACCTAATGTGGCATTTAGAACCACATTTCCCACTCCTACCTAGTAGCCATTTAGATAAAAAAAGTTTCTCAAGGTTTCTGGCTAGAGATTAGACTGTATGTTTTGGCAAAAGGCCCACAGACATGTGTTTTGGAAGCTTCTAGGGTGTTGATCATATTAGCTACTTTCTATGAGCCAACTCCAATGCTAAAAACTTCTCAGAATCAACACATCTAATCCTCTCAATTACACTGGGCAGATCCTGTGGTTGTCTCCTAGGGCAGAGGGAGAGAACTGAGGCGTGTGGGGGTTAAGTGGTATACCTGTGGCCACACAGGGCAAAGGCAGGATTTGGACCCATGCAGTTTGGCTCCAGAGTCTATGTCCTGTCCTGCCCATTGCACAAAATGCCTCCTGTACTGAGTGGTGAGGTAGAAAAACTCGGTTCCCACAGAGATTAGTTCTCTGAATTATTCTATTGACTCAGCAGACAAGTAATTTCTGGGTTGGCAAGCAGACTTTTCCCTGGATGTCTTTAGGTGTGTGAACAGCTGCAGTAGGCAAAATGACTTTGTCATTAGAGATGAGCTTCATTCAAGATGAGTTGTGATGGCAAAGGTGACTTTCTATGAAAAACCAAGCATGAAATCTTCTCCACAGATACGCAAGTTTCCTCATGGGGATCTCAAGGGGATTCGGGCTCATTGCAGGAATCATCTCTTCCACCACCACTGGATTCCTTATCAGTCAGGTTGGGCATGTTATTGAACATATGCAAGTGGCAGGTATTATTTTGGACATTGGAGATATACACTGTGCTCTCGAGATGGTATGGTCTGATAGGGGAAGTGAGTATTCTCCACACAATTGCTCTAGTTGTGCAAACCTCTAGATCAGACCCTGTTGGGCAGGCTTCCAAGGGGAAGAAAAATAAAAGCCAGATTTCTCCAAATTAATAGATGCTCAATTCATGAAAATTCTTCTGTTTGGGTTCAGAAGACAGCATGTCTGGCTCCTTAGAGGTACAAAGCATGAGAGGATGCTCAGTTATGACAGAATGGATGACCCATGTCAAGAAGACAGCAGGGAGGAAGAAGACCACAAAGAATCTCTCCAGATCAATCCCAATTTCTTAAAAATCATAAAAGGAAAAATGTAAGGTCCCAAGGCCAGTCTAAAGAGAGGTTGACTTGGGGATAAAGAGAAGGGCTGTGAGCTGTTGCAGGAAAGGAGCACAGGCTGTCTTGCACAGGGTGGGCAGGAAGATGAAAGGGGGGAACCAGCTCAGGAAGGAAGAATTAAGGAGAGTCAGCTGCAAAGCAAAATTTTGTTTTGTTTGTAATAAATCTCTATGTGACCTTGTTCCAAGGTTGGTAGATTTTTTTTGTTTGTTTTTTTATCAAATTGCTAGGAATCCAATGTGAAACAAACTATGATATAGTAGGGGTGGGGAAGGAGGGTCACTCAGGCAGATCACATAGGACGCCTATTGCACAGAGATGTCCACCTAAGGGATTGTGGTAATTGATGTCTACAGCTAGGAACAAACATGGAGTAGTAATGGTGTCGTCTTCAGTATTATTCATTATGCTTTAGTTATGCTTTTGAGATCCAAATTTCAAACACAACATCAGTACAGCTTAATTTACTTTTGTTTAAACAAACAGCCATTCCAGCTGAGAACCCAATATGCATTTTGGAGACATTTTGTTTCCAACAGTTTCATGAAACTTCTTTGATAACTTAAGATGCCCAGTGTCTATTGTATATTGTTGCTTAAAAACTTTGTGACCAGAATTGCAAGATGCAAAAATAGAAGATTTCTATAACTGGTGGGAAAGGGACTTGTGAGATTAGTAATTGTGGTTGTTTTTGTGTGTATCCAGGATTCTGAGTCCGGATGGAGTAATGTGTTTTTCCTGTCTGCTGCTGTCAACATGTTCGGTCTGATCTTTTATCTCACATTTGGACAAGCAGAGATTCAAGACTGGGCCACAGAAAGGACTCTCACCCACCTCTGAGGACACAGAGTCTGAACCTTTATGTAGTACAGACCCTTAACGTTTTAACTTTTTTCTATTGATCGCCAAACTTTCTTCATACTCTTAACCACGGACATAGCAGTTCTCTGCTCTGGCTGCGTGTTAGATTTTCCAAGAGAGCCTTAAAAACATGCAGATGCCTGTACTCCAGTCCAGACTGTGAATTTGTCTGGGGTGGAGTCTGGACACCATGGAATATTAGATTCCCTGAGAGATTCTGACATGTGGCCAGGGTTGTAACTGTGGACAGATTTGAATAGGCACTTCTGTTGTCCTTGAATTTTCCACTTGGGAAAATATTAAATGAATAAAAATCTATGTGAAAATAATCACTGATAAAAACCTTCATGGGGGTAGTTATGAACACAGAGATCTGCTGCAAATTATAGCCATGTGCTATAAAATTTAGTATAGGTCAGAATTTTAAGTCTGTGATCCACAGAATTAACATTTTTTTACTGTTTTTATATACTGTGAGGCACGGGTGCTTATTTTTATAGCTAAATTCTATTAAAATACATGTGTTAAAATTAAATAGACTATTTTAAAATTATTTAAATTGGGTTTATTTCCATCACACAAAACAGAAAATGATCAAGAAAAGATTCAGTGAATGAGGTTGACTAGAACTCAGGGAGAAAGCTGACAGAATCAGGAAACCTGTGCTTGTGAGAAGAAAAGGTGTTAGATGGGGCAGTGTGCGTGCTTCCAGAAGGGACAGTGACATAGTCTCAGCAATATGATGAAAACTAAAGGGAGACAACAGTGACATTGCAAGTGAAATGATACTTTATATGGGGGAGGAAGACACTGATGGTATAACAGGATGGAAAAAGGCACAGAGAAGTACCAGGTAAGAAAGAAGTTTCTTTAGGGTAGAAAAAGACCATTTGTGCTTCTGCATATTTTCTTTGTTTTTTCAAGTCTCTCCAGTAGTCACCATCAACCCCAACAAGAATTGATGCTGGCTCCCAACATGTAAAACATATCTTCTAGATTGCTTTCGTACACATAGCTGGTTCTGGTTTTGCCTCAACATTTCTAGAGAGAAAATTCCTCCCATATTTAGAATCCTAGTAGAACCAGGAGGACTAGAACCTTGGGCTAATTTAGCAGGTGACAAGAAACTCTTAATGCCAATCAGTAGGTAATTTTGAGCAGATGCTTTAAGGAAAATGCAGTCAAGCCTTGAGGGTGATATTATGTAAACATGTTGCTCTGACCTCTGTGTCTTTACAATATACAGAGAAAAGAAGAAGAAAGACAGAAAGAGGAGAATCAGGAAAAGGGGGAAGAAGAGGAAGAAGAGGAGGAAGAATGAGAAGAATAGAAAAGGGTCATATAGGCAAATTTTATATAGGAAAATTGGCAGGCAATCCAATAAAAATGGGCAAATGACTTGAACTGGGGTCTCACAAAAGAAAATTTTAAGTGGCCCATAAATACTAAAAAAATTTCAATTTTATTAGTCATTGCAAAAATGAAAATCGAAGCCACAATGAGATACCATTATACAATTAACTGAAAGAATAAAATGAAAGAAGATGGACAGCAGCAAATTTTGGCAAGATGTGGGGTGAGTGGAAGTTTTACACACTGTGAATGTGAGTATAACCAAACCTTTGGAAAGGTGCTTCTCAGTGTCTCCTAAAACTGACTGGGTCATTTCAATAACTGAGACATCTCACTGACAAGTGTGTACACACAAAAGAACATGCACAAACAATGCACTACCTTTAAGTAGCCCAAATGGGAAACATCCCTGTTAAGGGACGAATGGGTAAATGATTCTGGTCTACTTTTGCAGCAGTGAGAATCAACAGACCCCAATACACAACAAAGTTTTTAAAAAGAGACAAAAGGAATCTATTCTATTAAAAATCAAAGTAGTGATTTCCCTTCTTCCAGCTTCACCACAGGAGAGAAAACAGTGGCAGCGCGATCTGTGTTGTCAGCTTTGGGACCAATGACCAAATTCCCAAACTGCAAAATGAATAAGCTCAAAATTCCAAGAAACTATGACCCTGCAAGCATCAGTTGCCATGGAGCTAAGAACCACAGTGGCTCAGTATGTATAGGTTTTCCAAATGTTTCTTAACAGATGGCATCTATATGCTAGAGCCTCTTAGGATATCTTTCCTTCTGTGATGGTTTGAAGAACTGCCATTCATATTTCTAATGACTTCAGAATAGATATAGTTGTGAGCTTATAGAAAGTTGCAACCTGTGCCAGGTGTGGTGGCACACATCTATAATTCTGGCATTCTGGTAGGCTGAAGAAGGAGGATCACAAGCTTGAGCCCAGCCTGAGCAAATCAGTGACTTAACTGGACCCTGTCTCAAAATTTAAAACAAAATAAAATATAAAATAAAATAAAATTGGCTGGGGATGTAGCTCAGTGCCAAGGCCAGGGCCTCAGTACTGCCCATGATGATGTGCAGTACTGCATGTGATGATGATGATGATGATTATGATGATGACGATGATGATGAAAGTAAAGGAAGAATCTATAACCCATCTCCCCATCTGTTTCTAACATTAATGGTCATGCAAATCAGTTCACTTTTCTCAAATAGCTTATTGTTATCTATTTAAGAAGGAGGTCATATGCTGTTTCTTTTTACTATTAAATACAGTATTGTGCATCATATTAACATATCCCTGAGCATTGAGCAATATTTTTGAGTACTTTTTGATATACAACAGAATTTGATTTTCTAATAGTTTATTCAGGACTTAGGCTGCTGGGGGGCTATATGAAGGTAGCCCTGGATGCATGTATGTTTTCTGTGTCTTCGAGATGCCTAGATATGAGACTGATGCCAATGTCACAAGAAAGAAAAACCTTCCTTACTCCTCAATAAGCAAACAAAAATTAACTGGAATGGAAGTGTTATATGCCATTGTTATCTGAAGGCTTCAAAGTATTGATTTATAAAACTATGTAGGTTTACAGATATGGTGGTATATACACATAATCCCAGCTACCTTGGAATCTGAGGCAGGAAAATTATAAGTTTTAGGCCAGGCTGGGCAAGTCAGCTAGACCCTGTCTCAAAATAAAATGTAAAATGGGCCAGGGATGTGGTTCAGTGATAGAAAACTTTGCTTGCACATACAAGGCCTTAGATTCAATACCTACTACTTCAAAAACACAAAACAATGATTAAAAAAAAAACTGTGTAGGATTAAAGCCATTTTGAAGAGCATTCTTTGACAACTTTCTCAATTTCCTTCATAGTTATTTGCATGTTGAGGGGTTCTACATTTTCTTTAATCAATTTTGACATTTTATGTTATCTTGGAGGATTATCTATTTTATACATAACATAAAATGTATTTGCAAAATATTCAAATTTTTTATCTTTCAGAATATTTTAATTTATCTGTATATGAGGTCTTGGCCTCTTTTATACTTCTGACATGATGTGTTTTTTCTCTGCTTTTTCAGGCCACCCAGTAATTTATTTATTTTAAAGATAGCTTATCTTTTTATTGTGCAATTTCTTAACCTTATCTTCTATTCGCCTTGCTAAAAGATAAAACCTCCTATTTCCCTTTGTTGTGTTTCTCACATGTTCTGTTTTGAATACCTAGTTTATTTTCATTTGTTTTCATTTAATTATGAAAGAGGTTAAAACTTAGGGAAGGATTTCCCCTCTAAGCCTACTTTTGTGGACAGTTACATTTTGCTGTGCTGTGCCCTCAAGTTTTCTTTCTCTAGTGAGTACCTTGCAGTAGAAAAGCACCTGCTGACTTTCTCCTTTCCTGGACACCCAGGGAACTGACACTCTAAGATGTGCTCCATCCCTCACCAACTGCAGAGCTTCTGGGTTCTCTCCCATTTCTTGGAAATTTTGCTCTAGTCTTCTGTGGTTACTGTGTGCATTTTGCATTTCAAACCTACCATACAAGAGTTATGATATTTGCACTCTCTTGGGCACCCTAAGTCTCACTGTGTGTAATTCAAAGGCTGGAACCTGGGAGGCGAGAATGTGGGCACAAGGAGTAAAATTTAAGGAGGCCTTCCTTCTCAGACTGGTGCCACTGCCTACAGTGAGTGCACTTGGCCCATGAGAGTGACTGTCTCCTTAAGTTTGCTTCTTGGATACCACTCCCTCTCCTTAAGCTTGCCATGGCCACTGACATATCCCCTCATGCCCACCCCAGCCATCCCTACCCCTTCATCTGGAAATATGTCAAAGAGAGTTTCAAAGATTGTTTTAGAAGGGTGCTTAAATGATACCCTGAGTCCCAGAATAGCTGAGAATTTTTTTAGAACACTAAGTTATCTCAGTAATATATTAAAATATGAATTTAGCTGAGAACAGAATTTTTGTTTCACAGTTTTTCTTTGTCAAAAGAGTATTGACTTCCTTCTAGTTTCTTCAGTTGTGTACTATGATGAGGAAGTTTGGTTGCCCAACTAATTTTAATAGAGGTATGTTTAGACAGGCGCTGTAGGAATCTCTCTTTCCCTGGAATTGCCTCCCTTCACCAATGTGTTCCAAGGGATTGATCTCCCTCCAATTGGCATTGCCCTGAATATCTTGAGTAATTTGCTTTTCCTCTCTTGTTCTTAGAGTTTCTTTAAATTTTGTTTTAGTTAGTGATTCTCACTTTGCTCTGTTTCCTTTACTAGGAATCCTTCATCTAGTTACTGGTCTGGTAGAACCTTTGTTTTCCAACTTCCCTGTGCTCTTCACCTCTGTGTTTGGGCCTTTTTCTCTGCCTCTGTGTGGGCTTTTTAATGGAAGGAGGCACACAGTCATTTTCCAGTGTCATCTTCCTTAACTTCCACCAGCCTCAACTTACTTCCTAAAATTGCCTAAAAATGTGCCTATCCCCACAACATCCTTCTTGCCGCTTTAAAAAACAAAGGTATTTGATGCAATGCCTGAGTCTAAACATTTGCCAGTTGTCAACAAAGGCATAATTCCAGGTATCGATGTTCAGATAACCTGTCAATAATTAACACCTTCATCTTGCCTTTCCTTGTCTGCCGTGTGTGTTTCTGTTATAGGAGAAGATTGGCCAGAGTGGGGATTTCTGACTTCAAAACAACTGAAGTAAGCACATTAGAAACTGGTCAGTTCAGGGGCCGGTGAGATGGCTCAGCGGCGTAAGCGCCTGCCTGGCAAGCGCGAGGGCCCGAGTTCAACTCCCGGAACCCACATACGAAAAAAGGGCCGGTGATATTGCTAAGCGGCACGGGTTCCTGCTGGCGCGCGAGGTCCTGAGGTCGACCCCCGGTACCCACAAAAAAAAAAAAAAAAAAAAGAAACTGGTCAGTTCAAATGAAGCCGGAATATTTTCCCAAAACACCAACTTTCAAGATATAGGTGATAAAATCCTCAGATAAAACTGTTATGTGATTGCTTTGAAATTTGGTATGAATTATATAAGAAAGTGGTTATAACTTTCATTAAAATCAAATTGTGGCATGAAATATTTATTCTAATTGTAGTCATTCCTCATCTTATTTCATCTCATATAATGCTTGATGTTTTATTTACAAAGCAAATTATTGATAAAAACATTTAATTGTCAAGTTCAAACTGGTTAAGGGGATATATAAAGTTTTCAAAATTCTTTTACATAATACACAATCAAAAGAGTTTGAGACCATGGATGTATATACACTGTCTATTTTTAAGCTATATCCATTCTGACATTTACTATTTCTGATCTTCATAAATTTGCTATAACATTATTTGTCAAATAAAACCTTTTAAAAATACTGCCAGTTACTCTTTCATCATGGCCCATTATTATATTTTGATTTTTATATCTCACTTCATAAAATATATGCTTGTTTTGAGTCGTTAGTAAAGTTTTAGGGATTTTAGGAACTTAACTTCCTTAAGAAAATATCTTTAAAAGTATGCCAATTATTTTTAGCCCATGATGCTGATTTCTTTTTTTCATATTGAGAACATTTTTTAAGTTTATATCAGTGAGGATTTTTGTGATAGTTGGGTTAGTTATGGATAAGCTGATTGATTGATTGATTGATTTGTTTTTTTTTGTTTGTTTGTTTGTTTGTTTGTTTTGAGATAGGGTCTGGCTGTGTAGTCCAGGCTGGCCTTGAACTGTATACCCCAGGCTGGCCTCAAACTCTTGGCAATTCTCTTGCCTCGGCCTCCCTGTTACTGGGATTGCAGCTGTGCACCACCATACGCATCCATAAGTGGATTTATTCAAAGAAATTGAAGTGAGGGCTACCTCAAGGATTGAAGGTCTTGGCTGCAACAGCTGCTCAGCTGCTGAAATCAGAAAGGTTGAGCCTCTAATCGCCTTTCTCGTCTCCCTCTGCTCAGTATCTTAGGTCTAAGGAGAGAATTTAATTGGTAAATTTAAACGAAGTGTTTGACCCTGGCTTTAAGAGAACCTGGACAGCTGGTGGGCAGAGCCTCAGTGGACTCTTTCAGCTTTCAGAGGGAAGTTAGGACAGCATAAGTCACTGTCACAATATGTCCCACATAAGAGATAGTTTTCCATTTGTATTTCTTCATCTGAGAATGAAAAAATGTTCAACATCATGGGTCATTCGAGAGATGCAAATGAAAACAACACTGAGATTCCATCTCACCCCAGAAGGAATGGCTATCTTCAAAAAATCAACCAATAACAAATGCTAGCAGGGCTGTGGGGAAAGAAAAAGGAACACTTCTCCACTGTTGGTGGGAGTGTAGACTGGTGCAACCACTGTGGAAATCAGTGTGGAGATTCCTCAAAAAAATAAGATTAGAGGCCCCATTTGACCCAGCTATTCCCCTTCTGGGTGTCTTCCCAGAAGAGTTAAAAACATCATACCACAGCAATATATGTGCACCCATGTTTATAGCAGCACAATTTGTAATAGCTAGAATTTGGAAACAACCCAAATACCCATCAACCAAGGAACAGACAAAAAAAGGTGTGGTTTTTTAATATAATGGAGTACTACTCAGCCATAAAGAAGGATAAACTTGAGACTTTTATAGGTAAATGGATACAACTCAATACCATACCCATAAGTGAAATAAATCAGACCCACATATGTAAACATCATATTGTCTCACTAGTGTGAGAACCTGAATGAGTAAATAAGATCAAAAATGTAAAATAGATATTGTGAATTGGGAAGAAACTATTTAAAAGGAAAGATAAACTGTGATGGGGGAAAGGGGATAGGAAGGAATGGAAAAAGAAAAAATGTAATTATACACAAGATAGTTAAGATAGTTATACAGTTACTTTCTCTTAGTTCTTTGAAAAGAAAGGTTTGTGCTAATATTGTTTGGACAAGATATCATGCCTATATGTTGTACTCTGAGTAACTACTGCAAAGATAACAATACGCATGTATTAATTATTGTAACTCTCCTACTAACCTGTTTTGAAACTCTGTTTTATTGTTATTTTTATTTTTTTCTCTTTAAAATAAAAAAAGAGATAGTTTTCCAAAATAAAGTTATAATGCTGGTAAAGAGGGTGGGGATATATTAGAAATAGATTTCTATAAAGTATATCTTTTTTCCTTTTCAATGATTGTAAAATAGGACCAGATCTACCTAAGCCTGCTGTTTTCCAAATAAAATGAAGGCACTTGGGGGACTCCTCCTTGTTGTTCCAAATGCCCGCACAATTCTTAGGACCTGAAATATACACAAAATGATGCCAGTTTATACGCTCAATTGATTTGTCTGTGTAGAGGAGTGCAATATTGTTCCTCAGTTTGCATGAAAACCGTCCTCAGATGGTCATCCTCAGTTCCTTTTCTGAAACCAGGGGAAGCCTCTGACTCCATGCATGACTGTTAGGTTCCAAAAGGAGCTACTTCATCTTAAGGGAGAATTGTCTCCAGTGGTGCATCTATGTAGATCCACCTCTCGCGCCATCCAAAGACAGAAATGCTTGGATGTGAGAGAAGACACAGACAAGCTGAGAGGTTGGGCTTCAGGAAGATCTGTGGACAGCATCTGCACTCACAACTCTGCAATCACCCAGGAGCTTGAACGGTCAGGCCAACCTGGCACCGGGAGCTCTTACGCTGAGTCCTTAGAGATAATCCCAGGGAATGGCTGCTCAGCTGTTTTCGAGTGTGGCGTCTGAGGACCCTCGCAGAGAGGATGGATGTGAATGGGCCTTTTGCCTCACACAGCTGCAGGGATGAACTCAAATGTGTCAGACAGTCTCAGAATGGTGACCCGGTCTATCATTTACAACTATGGTACAATGAAATTGAGGAACACTTCCTTTCATGTAGACATTGTCTTCGTTCACACATTTCTTGACAGTTATCAATTTTTGTACCAAGTTCTTTCCAGTCAGAGCTGCCAGGCTCTCCAAATATTCATGAGTAGTGTGCATGGGAGACACCTCAAAGTTATTGCCCAATTATCTTACAGATTACCCCATTTCTCTCCTAAAAATCAATAAGTTACCAGCTGATCTACTATCAAGAATTCTAAGCAAACAGCAGCAGCCTTTGGAAAGGGGTGCTGGATGGGCAGTGCCTGACCATGCTGGGAGGTGAATGGGCTCTGTACCTGGCTCCACCTTACCTAGTTTTTCTGGTTCCCCAGCACTCTTGGGACCTGGAAAAATAACAAGAAGCAAAAGAGATGGACTTGGCCTTTCCTCAGAAATCCAGACTCATTCCTTAATGCCCTGAGCTTTGATTACTGAAGCTATTCCAATAATACTTCCACATGGACATTTCTTAGATCAGCTGTCAGGACACTGTTCTCTTTGCCCTTTCCTTTCTGTGTGAAGCCTGGAAAGGGAATCCTCACACACCATAGAAAGCTGGTTTATTGCTAAAAACTCTTTTCACTGGATCTGGGCTTTTCTCCAACACCACCTGATTTGTTTTCTGCTATTGAAACTGTCGCTGCTGCTAACTCAGCAATTCCAGGGTCATTGTCCTGTTGCTTCATGGAAAGGATGGTGTAGCATCCCCCTCCCTCCCTCCTTCCTCACACTGTGCACTGTCCATCACCAGTGCCAGTTTTCCTGCCTGCAGCCCTCCCTCTTCCTCAGTCTGGCTGACTCCCTGCTCAATCCTCCTTTCCTTGGCTTGTTCCTTCCTTGCCATTATTGCTCCACCACATATTAAGTAGCATAAAAATATCTTAGTGATAGAGAAAGCAAAAACTTATGATTCTAAATACATAAAACTTCCCTCAACCTCTCACAGAAGACAGTGACAGGCCAGGAAATGTTATTGTCCACAAGAGCAATGCTCTTAGATCCCAAAATTGTTCCTGATGGAGTTGGCTGGACCACAGGAAAGATTCCCTTTCCCAAGGTTAGAGTCAACCTAGAGAAGGAGCAGAATTGGTTTAAAATCGAACTCTAAACTTTAAGAACATTTCCAAATCTTTTTGCTCTCAATGTCCTCTGATCACAGTTGCTTGGGTGCAAAAACAAGAAGCAAAAAAGATGGCCCTTTCCCCAGAAATCCAGACTCAGTCCTTAAGGCCCTGAGTTTTGATTACTGAAGCTATTCCAATAATGCTTCCACATGGACATGGTGGGAACATTTCTTAGATCAGCTGTCAGGACACTGTTCTCTTTGCCCTTTCCTTTTTCTGTGATCTTTGACCCAAAATCCTTAGGGTTCTGCACAAAAATGCTGAAGTTTTAGAGGTGTTACTCCTTCAAAAATTGGCAAAGGGAACCATGGAGGTATAATATGTGCTGGACTCTAGTTCTTACAAAAGTATGAAATAAATCTCTGCAACTCTAGCATAAATAAACATAATTGAAATCAAACCTGGTTCAAGTTAACTAAACTTACAAACTAAAGATGCAGAAAATGAACGGAACATCCATACCATGTATTCCAGATTGGCCACTGGTTTTGTAGGCAGCATATAGTCTCTAAGTCACTAGCAGGAAAATATAGAGATTTTTATATACAGCCACTTAATTTGGCTAGGATACTTACTTTGGAAACTTGTGTTCGTCTTTAAAGATCTTTTCCAATGAGAATCGTTAATATTAATTTTCAAAAATAAACATTGCTCTGATTTTCTGAGTTTTGCTGATTCAGCATCTTAGAATATAATTTGTAGAATAAAATTAAAAGATTTAGTTTTGGACTCCTAGACTGGAGTTGATACTATGTTTAGGTAGTCCATTACTGTAGTCTAAATATGCCTCCCCCCATCCATGTGTTTGAAACTTAATCCCCAAGCAACAAACAATGTTGGGACTTATTTTGGCCATAAATGGATTCATGCTGCTAAATAAAGGACTTGTGGGAGTGTGTTTGTTCTCTTTTCTTTTGTCGTGTGGGGAAAACATAGTGTTTCTCCTCTCTGGAGGATGCAGCACCCAGTGCCTCATCCTGAAAGCAGGGAGACCTGTTGCTAACTTGTAGCTACCTCATTGTTGGACTTTATTGCCTCAGGGACTATGAAAATAAATTTCTTTTCTTTATAAATTTCCTAGCCAAGGGTGTCCTGTTACAGCAGCACAAAGTGGACTGAAACACATATCTAGACTCATTCTTTGAGAATATTGCTAAACACCATGGTTATTTTTATAGGTTCTATTATTTTTTATTTTTATTATTTCATGTTTGCAATACATAATGATTACATTCATTGTGGGGAGTTGGTACATGTACATAACTCGTCTTTATTTTTTTTGCCAGCATCAGATCTATTTTTTTACTTTTAAGCCTTTATCTAGTTAATTATCATAAACAGAGATTAACAGCTAGACTAATTGGTTCTTAGCACCTCATTCATTTAGTTCCTAGGGGTTAAGAATGCCTCTGCTCTTGCACTAGAGATTTCCTTCCAAGTCCCTGACACCTCCTCTTTGAAGCTGATGCCATAGATATTTGATCAAGAAATGAACATGTGACTGTGTCAGGACTGCTGCCAGCCAAGGACGGCTCTAAAACATGATCAGTTTTGCCTATGGATTTCAGAAACAATAAAATGTGATAAAAACCTATACCTGGGCCGGTGAGATGGCTCAGTGGCTTAAGCGCCTGCCCAGCAAGCGCGAGGGCCTGAGTTCGACTCCCGGAACCCACATACGAAAAAGGGGCTGGTGATATCGCTCAGCGGCACGGGCGCCTGCTGGCGCGCGAGGTCCTGAGGTCGACCCCCGGTACCCACAAAAAAAAAAAAAAAAAAAAAACTATACCTTAGAATTTGATAAATATTGCTATTTTAAGACATTCTTTTAAATTCACTCACAATTTCATACAAATTGCAGCATAGGAGAAACACATGCTTGTTCACACATATTTTTAAAAAAAGAAACAAACAACAACAAAAATCTCTTTTGAAGCACTTTTGTGATTTAGGCTGTATTATAGTTGCAACCAAGTCAGCCTAAAACCCAATCTACCGGGAATTATTTTGATGATAAAAGAATATTATTAACAATATTTATCCATACCTTGACCACAAAATAAATTGAGGTAGATGGCAGAATAAAGGATGTAGAAATTGGCACATAGACAAGTAAGTTTGGTAAGGAATGAGAGAAAAAAATAGTTCAGATTTAAATAGATGGAGAAACTTATACATAAGAGGTTAAAAATGACCATTTTTGAAGGACTAAATAAAAGAAACGCCACCCTCTGAAAGCAGAGAAAAGTTATAATTGTATTAGATGTGGGACTATTAACATAAATTCAAAAATATGTGAGGCAGAGACAGGTTTTAAAAAACTTTTCTGAAAATAGTATATAGTAAGAAAAATAGCATTATATTTCAACTCAAGGCATACTCATAAATTCACAAAAATGAAACAAAGCATTCATAGAACAATTATCTGTATTACATGATATCTATTCTGAGATTTTAAATCCTATTGATAAAGTCTTAGTGTATCCTATCTTATCTCTTTTTTCAAAAATGTTCATAGACATCTAAATTAATTCCCCACATGACTCAAAATCAATGCTTTGCAAAACTCTCATTTTATGGTAATAGCTAGTGGAAGCCTTTCAAGTTCCCAAAGGTGTATATTGTATAGGCTTAGCCAAAGGGAGACCTCTACCTCTACCAACTATAGTGATTGGCCCAAGACTTGGGGGAGTGGCCAGAGCTGAGCCAATAAGAGTCCTTCATGGTACTTCTGATATGGAGCCTGAACACCTCTTATAGTGAAGATGTAAGGATGAGAATCCTGACTGCTGAAGAATTTTCCCTTCTTACAGAAGGTTAGTAGAATGGGAGCTACAACTGAGAGCAGTTTGGATTCTAGAGATGGGAAAGAGAAAGAGAAAGTTCAGAGAGAGAGGGAAGGCATAAAATGAAGGGGGAAAGAAGAGAAAGGATACAAATGCTGCATCCTAGACTATGAGATCTCTGGAGTTACGCTTGCTCCAATGTGTCAGGATCTTACCATAGCTGCTTTCTTTCCTAAAGCTGATTCAGTGTCTTTTTCTGTCTAAAGCCCCACACAGATCTGATATTTGTGAGCCACAGCCTCTAACCCCACTCTCAGCACAATATCTGATAAAATAAGCTGGCCTTCAATTTGGGCCTAGCCTCACCTTTCCTCTCTTCTTGATGAAATTAACTTTGTCCTTAGTTTTGGCTGGTCCCTGGGGGATGCATGAAAAATAAGGGAAAAGTGAAGAGGAAGCTTGAGATCCACTAAAAGGATGGCTTTGGCTCCTAATCAAAATAACAACAAAAAAATTAAAAGATAAATTTATAGTTAGATAGCCTGGCCAGCTTCACTGAAGTCAAACTTGGAGGCACATCAGTGCCTCCTAACTCCAACACCACCTCCTTCTGCATTAGAATAGAATAGGAATAGAATAAACTGGCCATCTTATATCCTATCCTAAATCATATTCAGACATGTTGTCAGGTCAGCAATGCCTGTCAACACACAATATCTGTCATGAGTCAGCCTACTTTGAACAATGTGATGCCAACAATTTAAGAGAATTACACGTTTTTGCCTTATATTTATCAGCCTAATGCCCATTACTTTCAATTCTTTACCTGACATCGAAATTAAGATTTCTGCAATGAATCTTTTCACCTCTTACCACATTGCTTAAAGACAAGACCTACTAAAGGCCACAGCTGCAGGGACCAGGAGACTAGAAAGCTTTGCTCTGTTGACGCAGGTTGAGAATGAATAAATGACAGTTCGCACTTGCTTTGGTTTAGGATTCAAATGTGCAATTACTGTATCATCTAGAAAGCATAAAATGAATGTAAGCAAAGTCTTAGTTTGGTGATATTTAGCGGAAGCAAACAGAAATCCTCTTCAGAAGAGATAATCGCTTAATCCCCGGCTTCTTACGATTTTCTCAAATAAATTCCCTTGTAGCACGTTCTCACCATCTCTAATTGCAAAGCATATGCAGAAATAGCCCACCAGTAGTAAAGATCAGGGAGCACAAATAGCAGCCTTCCCCAAATTTTCAGGTAAGAGAGCATAAGAAAAAAGAGTAGAAATGAATGTACTAATAGAAACAAAAGTAAATAACAAGAGACCTGACAGTTTTGTGAAAGAAGTGAATAGAAGCCAGAGTCACTGAAAAAGAAAACCTTAATATGTGAATTAAGTATCAGGTCAAAGTGGCTGAATTCATTAACTGAAAATACTGGCTTAGGGTTATACATCTTGACTTCATTGATATCAAGATTGATCACATGAGTTACCCTCAACAATGGAGTTTGAGCCAATATGACACAAGAATTTTCAGTCAGAAACTGTTCCATGTTCTCTCTGTCATTCTATCATGAGAAGTGTTATGCTCTAGATGAAAACTGCCCTATTATCCAGTACCCAATGTGAAGATGAGGTAGAACAGGGCACCAGCTGACCTGGTAGCATGAAGCAGATTGCAAACCACTGAAATTTGGGAGTTACTTGTTACTGCAGCATGACCTAGCCTATCCTGACTAATACAAAAACCAGTACCAGGAGTCAAGTGCTACCATAAGAGAAACATGTACACACACACACACACACACACACACACACACACACACAATGGGTACTGTTAGTTTCAGGATTAATCATGAGGCAAAGGGAAAAATTTTTTACAAGTTAGGAGGACAATACTTGAGATACATTAGTGAAATATTTAGTAAAAGTTTGGCCTAAACCAACTTGCAAGGCACATAATAAACCTTTTGAGCATCTTGATTTAGGAGAAGTGGTTGGGATACTGGGTGTTAGTAGGGTTTCTTTATCACTATTGGCTGCATTTAACAAAGTTCTCCCAAAATATATGGGGTTGGAAATTAATTGGCCTGTTTCAAGATATTTATACTTGTAGCTTTTGAAGACAAAACTTCCTCTCAATTAAGAAAAGAGTTAAGAAACAAAAACTTACTCAAACTCATTTTTATTGCAAGAACCAAAGCCAAAGCCAAAGTAATGAGTTCACCATGCAAATACTTGATCCAATTTCTGGATTAAAATAGTGTCCAGTGAGCACTTTTCTCTCTCTCTTTTTCTTTCTTTCTTTTTTCCTTTTCTTTTTTTTTTTTTTGTACTGGGGATTGAACTCAGGGGCACTCTATTCCTGAGCCACACACCACATCTTTATTGAGACAAGGTATTGCCAGGGGTTCATCTCAGCGGCATGCTGCCTGCCTGGCAAGCGTGCGAGGTTCTGAGTTTGATTTCCAGTTCCAAAAATAAAAAAGAGAGACAAGGTATTGCTAAATTGCCCACATTGGCCTTAAATTTGTGATCCTCCTGCATCAGCCTACTGGGTAGCTGGGATTACAGGTATGCACCATCATGCCTAGCTCAGTAAACATTTTCGATTAAACAAAAGTAGCCCAGGAAAATAAAATAAAATAAAATAAAAGGATGATTTTCATGCAGTAGCTGGGTAGGCTCAAAATACCCAAAATCTGCAGAAAGAGTTGAAGAGAGAGAAACAAATCTCCAAATGAACTGGGGAGAAGGGTGGTGCACTTAGCATGTGAAGTTCATTACAATTAAATATACAAAACATTTTTTAAAAAGTTCTTGAGAGTTTAATACAAGTCAGCCTGGGTTAAAGAAGAATCTGACTATTCAGAACTTAAAATGTTGCTTTGGGACATTAACCTTTTTGCCAAAAGTGGACTGTGGAAGCTGCTCAGGTCCGAGGGAGAAGCATATTCTATAGTGTCCTCATCACGGGTAGCCAAGAAAAATAATGAAAAATACTGAGCTGTGAAACTATTTTTTTTCAGTGCTGGCATTGAATCCTGGACCTTCCCACTGAAATATATCCTCAGATCATTTTTATTTAATTTATTTTTAATTTTTGAGACAATGTCTTACTAAATTGCCAAGGCTGAGCTCAAACTTGCGTTACTCCTGGCTCAGCCTCCCAGGGTGCTGGGAGTACAGTGTGTGTCACCCAGCCCAGTGTGGGTCTGTTCTAAGGGTATAAAACTATGGACTAATCAAAGAGCATTCCCCACCTCCAGGAAAGAAAGCTTCTGAAACATCTGC
This sequence comes from Erethizon dorsatum, assembly GCA_028451465.1. Lineage (NCBI taxonomy): Eukaryota > Metazoa > Chordata > Mammalia > Rodentia > Erethizontidae > Erethizon > Erethizon dorsatum. The sequence continues at coordinate 25,650,995 of CM051825.1, read as the reverse complement.
CAAGGATGATTTTAGAATTTCCTTGGACAAGTGACTATTTTATGTTTCCTATTTTTATAGTTATCTTTTTCCATTTCCACTATTAGACACTGGGTTCTGAGGTGGAGTGGAACTACAGAAGCCTTGTCATTTTACTTTACTGGTTTACAGAATAAAGGTACCAATGTACAGATCCCCATGAAATCCTGCAATTTTGATGGTGTTACTTGGTGGGATTTGAGGGATTTTATTTCTTGGGGTTGGAAAAGGGGCAATCAATAAATGTATTATGTATGTGGGGGGGGAAGCATGATCTGAACATTTGTGATCAGAAGTTAGAACTGTCATGAATTTTGTAAACAAGCAATATCTCTGTACTTCTGTATTGGTCCTTTCCCTGTTGCTGAGACAAAATATCCAACACTGACAACTTAAAGGAGAGGCTTACTTGTCTTACATTTTTAGAGGGTTCAGTCCGTGTTTGGCAGAATCCAAGGCAGAAATGGCATGGTGGAAGTGGATGGGGGAAGAAAGCAGGCAGGACACTCAGAGAGAAGTGAGGAGCTGGGGATAAGACTACATCCTTGTAAGTGATGCCCCCAATGACCTACCTCTTCTGACAAAGCTCTACCTCCTAACAATGCATCCCCCTATGAACTGCTCAATGGATGAATCCACTCATGAGTATAGCGCTCTCATTATCCAGTCACCTTCCAAAGATCCATCTCTCAAAACAGGAGGCTTTTCCAGGACTTCTTTTTTTTTTTTTTTTTTTTGGTACCAGGAATTGAACTCATGACCTCGCGCTTACCAGGCAGGTAATCCTCCAGGACATTTTAGATTGCAATCGTATTACCTTTTCTTTGTGATGGTGATACTTTCCTACCTATTTGGCTTCAGGCCTTGCTATAAAACCTGCCTTGGCCAGTACAATGGGAGGGGAAGTCACATCCATGTTTAGAGACAGTTCACAGCTTGCCAACCTCTTTCTATTTTCTCTTTATAAGGCAGCCCCCCATGTTCCACACAGAGTCCACCCCATCAACCTTGGTTTCCTCCCCCCATCCACTTCCACCATGCCCTTTCTGCCTTGGTTTCTGCCAAACATGGACTGAACCCTCTAAAAATATAAGACAAGTAAGCCTCTCCTTTAAGTTGTAGGTGTTGGATATTTTGTCTCAGCAACAGGAAAAGGATGAATACAGAAGTACAGAGATATTATTTGTTTACAAAATTCATGACAGTTCTAACTTCTTGGTTTCAAAGAGAGGCTGACATAGAGCATGGCTGAAGCAAGCCTCAGTGGGCAACAGTGTGAACAAGACATAGACCTGAGGTTTTCAGTTCATGTGCACCTCCTGGCTGATATACCTATCCCTGGCCTTCTGGCTTTTCTTCCTGTTCTTTTGGCACCCAGTCTTTCAACGCACATTGGGATCTCACATCCACTCTCAAAGGAGGAAAGTGCTGTTGCATCCTTGACCAGAAGTGTGAATCAAGACCCCATTAGTGCAAGGAGACTTGAAAACAGACATTCAGCTTTTAGAGGCTTTTATAAAAGTAAATACGAGTAAATGAAGAAGGAAGAACTTTAAAATGGAGTTTGGCTAAACTAGCAGATGGTGTGGGCCGCACCATGTTACCCCAGCAGGCTAATCTACAACTTGCCTGGGTACAGTGTGTCATCCCCACTGAAAAACACTGCACACCACATGGCCCTCACTGCCTCTGCAATTTCTCCGTGAAGTGAAGGGGGCAGAATTATTTTAATTTTTTTATGTTGACACCACATGTCTGGTACCAATTTCTGAACTAGCAGAGTAAGGCAACTATCTGTTATAGACAAATAAACTACAAAACCCTAATGGTCTAAGAGAACATAGGTTTGTTTCTTCCTGTAACTCTGTCCAATGTAGGCTGTTCAGTGTAGACACCCATAGCACCAAAAGACAGCAGGAGGCTGGTGACATAGCTTAGTGGCATAAGCGCCTGCCTGGCAAGTGCGAGGACCTGAGTTTGACTCCCGGTACCCTCATATTAGAGAAAAAAAAAAAAAAAAGACAGCAGGAAATAGCAGTGCTGAGACCAGTAAGAGAAAAGTGAGCTCCTTGACACATAAGACTGCCTTTCCACAATAGATAAATACTTACAGTGCTGCCCTCAAGTTACCTAACGACTCCATCCCTCACTTTCCTCATCGTCATATGGCATGCTGGGAGAGTTAACCAGTGAATTAATCTATGCGAGCACTTTTAACAGGACCTTCACCATATTCAGTGATATATTATTGATTTCTTTCCTTTCTGTCAGAGAACAGTAGTAACTATCATTGCACACATTTCAGCACACATCTATGTAAGTCTAACTGTGGCTGAGATTTTTAAAGGTTGAATTTCTGAGTTAAATGCATATATTCTGAAAGTTAATTGGCAATTCCAAATTGCTCTCCACAGAGGGCTGTAGCAATCTATTCATCCATCAGTAATTTATTTTATTTCTTATTTCCTTACATTTTATCAAAAATGTGTTGTATAACTTGCATTTCTGAAATCTGAATGGTGAAAATAAACTTCCTATTTTCTTTTACTATACATTAAGTTGATCATCCTTCTGTGTTGTACAATTTTTAGTCTTTGTCTAAATGTGTTTTTATTTCCTTCTAACTCTTAAATATATTTAGTTGCCCATAGAATTCTAGATTAAAGTGTTTTGCCTGAGCACTTCAAGGATATTACTCCATTGTTATGGCTTCTATTGTTGCTGGTGCTAAAAATCATAAATATAATTTATAATATGAATTAAAGGAGAAAAAAACCATATGCATCTTAGGAGTTGTTAAATGTATAGATACTAACATTTTTTATTTAGTTTTAAATAAGGGCCAGTGAGATAGCTCAGTGGCATAAGCGCCTGCCTGGCAAGTGCGAGGTCCTGAGTTCGACTCCTGGTACCCACATACAAAAAAAGAGCCAGCAATATCACTCAGCAGCATGGGCGCCTGTTGGTGCACAAGGTCCTGAGTTCGACCACTGGTACCCATAAATAAATAAATAAATAAATAAATAGTTTTAAATAAAACCTATTAGTAACATGGGAGTAATACATGTCAAATAAGGCTGTATATTACTCTTGAGAAATGAAAATCTATTATTTTTTATAATTGCCACAGACTATTACATAATTCATTTAGCATAGAGCTATAACTATGGAAAATAAAAAAGTAAAATAATCCTGTGTTCCAGGTCAGAAAGTGGCTCTGCCATGGTACCCCAGTCCCTTGGCAGGCCTGTACAGGGGCCACGAAGCCAAGGCACAGCTGAGCTCTGATCCCTCTTGGTATAATGCCCTATGATCCTCTACAAAGCATAAGAAGGGACAGCCACATGAGGCACTGCCACAAGCCCGTTCACCATCAGCCTCTCATCTCAATGGGAGTTACCTACAGTGTGAGAGGCTCCTGAGAGGCAGTTTCTCACCCACCAATCTCCAGGTACACTGAGACACAGGACGTTCTACACCTACCCTTCAAGTACAGATGCAAGTTATCAAACATCTTGGTGGTACTTTAGAGTTGGCTCCTCAGTGAGAGACCACTCTACCTCTTATAGATTTTGCCATCTGGCCTTCCCAGTTCTTTGTCTTCCTGTGGAATGAAGGGAAAAGGGATGTAACATGTTGATCATGCTTTTGCTGTCTGTATAAGTAATGAACTGTGCTTGGAATTGCATGTTTGTGTCCTGACAAATTCATGTTACAGTCCTAACCCCCAATGTGATAGTGTAGGGAGTGTAGGGAGGTGGGGCCTTTGAGAGATAGTTAGGCCCTGAGGGGAAGCTCACTTGAATGGGATTAATGTCCTTATTGGGAAAAATAGGGGAACTTGCTTATCCCCCACCCCATCCATCAGAAGAGAACATATGAAGACACTGTTCTAATCAGGAAGTGAGCCCTAACCAGACACCAGATCTGCTGGTAACTTGATCTTTGCTTTCCCAGCCTCCAGAACTGTGGGACATAAATTTCTCTTAGTTAAGGTATCCAGCCTCTGGTAATTTGTCTTAGCATCAAGAAGTAAGCCAGGGGGCCGGTGAGATGGCTCAGTGGCTTAAGCGCCTGCCAGGCAAGCGCGAGGGCCCGAGTTTGACTCCCGGAACCCACATACGAAAAAGGGGCCGGTGATATCGCTCAGCGGCCTGGGCGCCTGCTGGCGCGCGAGGTCCTGAGGTCGACCCCCCGGTACCCACAAAAAAAAAAAAAAAAAAAAAAAAGAAGTAAGCCAAACTGTCTAACTCTATTTGGGCTCATTGGTTCCTTCCTGGATAAATATGTGAAACTATGGTGAGTTAGCTTTGTAACTTCCACAGTGTAGCTGCTTTGGGACTGATTACCTCCAAGACAGCTTGCTGTCTACCTGGAAAATCCTAAAGGAAAACCTGGAAAGTTGATAAAATTTAGCTAAGCAGCTAAGTACGGCATTACAACACATACCAATAGCATTTCTACATAGAAAAGCAGTTAGGAAGTATAATGGGAAAATATCTTATTACAGTCACACCCAGTAAGTTGGTAAACAAGAAAAACACCTTCAAAGAACTTCCATGAAAAAAATGTATATTCTCCTGAACAAAACCATAAAGATTTACAGAAGTATACACAAAAAGTTTGAATACTTCAAAGTATCTATTTTCTTAAATATAAATCACAGGTTTGTACAATGTCTATTACCATCTATATTGTTGTTATGCACGTGCCACTTGGTTTAAGATTCATTCTGTGGGCTCAGTTTTCTCAGAAACCACTCATCCAGGATGGTCAGCCTGGATCATATAAGGAAGGATCACTGACTCCCACGAGTTGGTCACATGTCAGCAACGCCATTCCCTGCTGAGTCAGTGTCTGAAGAATCCAGCAAAGGTTAGAACTTTGAATATTATGAAAAGTACTCCAGCTTCATTTCTAAATGAACCTGCAACCAAATCTTTGTTTAGATGTATTTCCTCTTGTCTGCTACCTCTAATGAAAATGGAATCTTGCCTTTGGGACATCTTTGCATCTCCCAGAGAAGAATATTTGGTGCAGTGTGATGGTTTGGCCTTTCAAAAGGACAAACTAGAAAACGATTACCCAATCACCTGATCACTGCCATTACCCTGTGAGATTAATGGGCAGATAAACACATTTCTCATTTCAAGACCCCAGTGATGGTTTCATAACTGTACATGTGGTGGATATCAGTCTAAAACCTTCCTTTACTAAACCTAAGAATAGAGTGTCCTAAGTTTCCTTGGCAGTTCCCATCATCTCACCATGGGAAGCTAGAGTCAGTTCCCAGACTGGATGATGGAGCAGGTTTGACCAGAGCACAGAGGGAAACACCCACACAAAGCCTGTGACTCTGGAGTCTAAAGGAGAAATGGGTTTGCCTGCCTATTAGTCGCATAGGGAAATGGAAGTGATCACATGATTAGGTAATCATTTTCTAGTTTTTCCCAGGCCAAACAAAAGCATGAAATGTACAAAGCAGAGGGATGATTAATACAAGTAAAATAATATAAAAAAGTGCACAATAGAGATAATTCTAACCTTTTGGTAGTATTACCTACAGTAAGAAATAAACATTTTACAGTGTGCTGCAATACTAATTTATATGTTGATTATGTATCACATTTTTTCAGAATTCGAAGTGTCACAAAACAATCCTTTCACTTACCAAGTGGGATGGGCTCTGACCTATTCCATTCTACTTTAGCTTAGTCTGTATTGTTTCTTTGTTTTTTTTAAGCCAAACTCGTTTTGAGGCATCAGATTTGCTTTACAAGACAGTAGTAACCTATAGTTTGAAAAACAGTGGGATGTTGGGATCAGCCAATCAGAGTACGGACACCGCATCTCAAGACCACAGTGATTGGTTCAAATGGTAAAAAGTATTTTGAGCTCAGCCAATAAGATCCTTTCCTGGGATTTTCAGACTTGCAGCTTGAATTTAGCCACTCTTTCTCATCTTTTTTGAAGAATGAGACTGCAGAACTGACTAGCAAACATGTCTATAGCATCCTGAAGAAGATTGAGAGAAGAGATGGAAAGAACGAGACGACAGATGAAATGAGAATTTGAAGAATTTTGATTTGTTTTGAGAGGAGAGATTTAATTCCATCCATTCTCTGCCATCTCCAGAACCGTGCTTGTTGGTATCTTCTGCAAACTACCCAGTCTCCCATTTTTCCTTTTTGCCGCGTCCAGAGCAGCTCTTGAAACTTGGGAAGGAGGATGGTGGAGGATGAAGAAGACAGGAGTCAATATACAAAAGCTGAGAAAAGGGAGAAAGAAACTGCCCAGCACCTGCAGCGCGTTTATTTATACAATCAGCATATGAATAAGTTCACAGAGGGAACTTATTAAGGGGAGGGTAGGATCTGGGACAGGGAGAATATCAATGTTCAGCAGAACAGCATGTCTTGGCGGTTTCACAGAGAACAAAGGAGGAAGTGTCTATATTATCAGGCGAAGGTCAAGTCACTATGTGCATCAGCTCCATGAGCTCCGCACACGTCTCATGGGACCTGCCAAACTCATGAGAAACAGTGGCTTTGTCCTAGGTATCCAAGGTACAGACAGCTTCTCCCCCAATACCTTTTATCCTTTCTTTTTCTTTCAAAGCCATTTCAGGTGGACAGCTGTCACTTGTAAGCACAGATCTGGCAATTGAGCACAATCAAAGCTTATCCTTGTGGTGCAGAGGCCAATATACAGTGTTAGGTCCCGATCCTCTTTTGTAGAAACACCAGCAGTCAACCATCTAGTTTCTCATCTTGATTTAGCACCATGAAAAAAATGAGAATCTGTGTGACCAAGGCCAGTACCAAAGGGAATTAAATCAAATCAAAAGCTTTAGTATAAATATTGGGACCTGAAAGAAGCCAAGTCAAGCCTGAGCAAACTTCTCATCTACCAAAAGGTGGTAGAGAGCAAAGAAACAAAGGGGCAGGAAAAAAGAGGGTGAGAGAAATTACCCTTTGCATCTTTCTCCTAGTTAAGATTTGAAAAATACCATAGCTACATTTTGTTTGACTTGATCAATGCAAGGTAATAAAAATGTTCTAAACAAGAACAATGATCCTCCAGGTTAAAAATGCTGACATATCACACTACCAGGCCAACAGTACATTCAAACTCCTTCCTTCTTACCCAAGACAGCTTTGGGAATTAGGAGACTCTTTAACCTGAACTTAAGTAGGAATTCACGTTTAAGCTGTGGAAACATAAGCTTCTATTTGACAATTTACCACCATCAACAAAAATCAATAGACAAGTACAACTCAACATCCTCAAAGACAGAGCACCAAAGTTAACAGGAAAATTATTCCTGTAAATACAAATATTAGCATAGATACTTCAACAAATGAATAACATCAAAATACTTGCTAATGTACATAACAAAAAAATCAGATGTGAAAAATAAAGTTTTCCTAGAAGTGACACATACTATGGTATTAAGAAGGAGGGAAAGAAGGCTGGCCAGCTAAAGATATTAAAAGGTAATTGACACAGCTCAAGGTAGTGCAAAAATACAAAGAGAAGGAAAATAGGGAAAATTGTGGTTGGAAGTTGGTGTCAATGTTTGACTAACAGACATCATGGTCTGAGGGCAGGAGGATGGGCACAGCAGCCAAACTTCCTGTGTGTTTGAATTCCTGTCCCCATAGCTTACTACCATTGTACTTAACTGCTCTGTAAAATGGGTATAATGATAATACCTACTATAGGTGTTTGTAGCAAGAAATAGAAATGTTACATGGAACATGCTCATAGGAATGAGTGCCCAGCACGTTTACTGTTAAATAAGCCCCATCAGAAAACATTCCTATCAAGGGAGTTTGGGGCAAACTAGGAGAGTAATTAGAAAGGAAGAGAGAGATGCAATGTTTATTTGAACATATATTTAAGTGGCCAGGCATTCTCCTGTGAGCAGTACCCAGCACATGACCAGACAGTGTCAGATTGCTGACCCAGTTGACCCTATTTGTCATGGCGAGGCAAAAGAGGAGTTTGACTTGAATTTAGAAGATAAAGGATTTGCCAGAATCACAATGAAGACTAAGGTCCAGAGCAGACATGATATAGCAAATGGGTTCACAGTTTAGAATGTATGCGAAAAAGCAGCTGAGCTCCAGGGAATGACCACTACCGTTCAGTCAAGTCTTCTGTCTCAGGGTTTAGACTCAGTGCAATTGCTGGACAGCAGCCCCTGAATCACCTGAATCCCTGCTGGACAATGCAAGATTGGGGTACAGTGTGCACATGAATATACTTCCTCTACCACAGCCTCTCCTGACCTTCTAGACTCAAGAGGACAGGCTCCTAGGACCACAGCAGGACTGTGTACCAGAGTCCATTGAAGTGGTACCCAGAATCTGAGCCACCCTCCTACTGCATGTAGCTAATTAATAATGACAGTTGTTCACAATCTTATGGAAACCACTCTTAGGATACCTGTTAAAGGGAGAAATGCGTACTCTATCCTCTCCAAAGATTTTCACACCGAAACACAGCAATTTAAAGATTGTTCTGGATTAACTAATGGTCAACTTATAACACCCAGCTGAACTGAATCAGCATGGTCCTAGGTGTGGAAGGCCCACCTGAGGTTTGTTGCCAACATCATAAAAGCAGAACTGGAGAGGAAGATGGTGTGCTGTTGATTCTCCTGGAGAAGTTTGTCACTCTGGTTTTCCTGATATGAACTCAGCTGTTCTCATTGGAGGATCTTGGGACCTCGCTGTTGCTGAGGATGGCTGGGTTCTTTTCAGGGGAGTTCTGGTCCTTACTTTGAGCATTACTTCCTAGCTCCAGGGCAGATCCCTCAACCTGCTGGCACTGATCCTTCATCCCACTAGCGCAGACTTTCTAGCTTCCACCACTGATCTTTGGGGCTTCCAAGCGCAGACCCTTGAAACAGACTTGCATGAGACATTGTCATGGGCTCTAGGCCTCCAGTTGGACTCGTGGGGGACATTGCCATGGGTTCTAGGTCTTCAGCTGGACTCGTGCAGGACACTGCTGTAGGGTCCAGGCCCTCAGCTAGATTCTTTGGGTCTCTAGTGTGTGGACAGATCTCTTACACTCTTTTGCATTCACTTCTGAGGGTGAATATTGTGAAATAATCCTGTAAATCATGTGTCCTGTATTAAATTGTTTCCCTTGTTAACCCTGACTACAACAAAGATCAGTGTACGATATATCATAGTACAGGTACAAATTCCCTATGACGAATGTGATCATTATGTATACATAAAATGTACCAATAAACTTAATTTAAAAAAATGATCGGGCCAGTGAGATGGCTCAGTGGCTTAAGCGCCTGCCCGGCAAGCGCGAGGGCCCGAGTTCAATTCCCGGAACCCACATACGAAAAAGGGGCCGGTGATATCGCTCAGCGGCATGGGCACCTGCTGGCGCATGAGGTCCTGAGGTCGACCCCCGGTACCCACAAAAAAAAAAAAAAATGATCAATGTCTTTCAAAAAGTAAACAGTATTTTATTAAAAAGATGAGAATCACAATCTATGCTAAGAAAATCTTTCAATATACATTGAAGTATTTAAAAACTAATCAGAGATGAAACAAAACCAGATTATTTTTTCTAAACAGGAATGTCTTGAGTTTGTTTTTTCTACCAAGTCAAGCTAAGTAGAGTATAAGTTAAGATCAAATGGTTAAAATGAGTACTTAAAAATAAAGTTGAAAATTATATTGCAAAATGCGTGTGTTCTGATATGAATAATTTAAGGTTAGAAATATTCTAATTCTGACGTTAATTATTTATCCCAGGGTCCAGAGTCCTTCAAAAGTGACTCAGCTAAAACTGGACTTGGTGGCAAATTGCCTGTAATCTCAGCACTCTGGGAGGTTGAGGCAGGAGGATCACAACTTAGTGAGACTCTGCCTTAAACACAAACAAAAATTAGAAAAGGCTGGGAGGGTAGCTCAGTGAGAAAGTCCTGGGTTCAAGATCCAGTACTACAAAAAAAAAAGATTCAAGGAAAAATCCATTATACAAGAAAATGAAACCACGTGTCCCCTGCTCCCTGCCAATTAACTTTTCCATATTTAAATTCTCAAAGTGCAGACGGTACTAATCTGTTTTTCTTTTCTTTTCTCATATAAGGAATATAGTAAACTTATTTGAAAGAATTGTGATTATTTCACATAAGTGCTCAGCAGAGTGCTAATTCTCTAAGGCCCAGCCTCATCTTCTGAATTATTGACCTCAGTGATAGATAGTAGCAAGCTCCCTGTCCTCAGCCAGAGCACAAGCTGGTGGTTTACTCTCACAGTACAGTTGCAATAGGTATAAACTCAAAATCAAAAGGAAAACTCCTTGGGGCCACAAAGACTTAAAGTCAGAAAGGGTCTGATTTGTAAGCCCAGGCCTTTCAGAGAGCTTGAAATTAACTTTAAAAATAATGGCAACAACAACAAAACAATAAACTTCAAGTCTAATGGCATTGCCTTACCTTGAAGACTAAAACAAGCTGAACTGTCAACCAGTGTGGACAACAATGAGACATATATAGTAAAAATGACAGAATACTGAATTTCTATGAGCCCTGTGTTTTTATTTGGTTTAGCTTAGTTAGGAAAGAAGAATCTTAGGAAAGGGAAAGCTATAGAATGAATGAAATTCATTTCAAAGTAGAAAAATAAGATGTCAAAAAGGGGGAGACAGTAAGACTGAAGGGGAAATGGAAAAATATTGAAGCTCTATATTTAGTTGTCATTTCTCTTTTGTTAATCTTTCTAAAACAGAAAGACATTAAAGACATCACACGCACAGCAGCACAACCCCCTGCAGGTGTGCAATCCAGAGCGTGCCTCTGCTGTTCCTAGGGGCCCCCGCAGGAGAGGGGCTGAGACACCCCAGCAGCAGAAAAGCAGGATGAGCTGCCATGGCAGAAGACACGCATTTCTACCGAATTTCTTCAGAGTCCACTTGGCAAGAAGCCCTTAGGACAGCAGCCTCCAGTTTGACGCCTTTTATTAATGATTACTCAAGACTGGGAGTAGCCAAACAATCCTCTGTTATCTGCTGGCAAGAAGGTGAAGGGAACAGGCAGGAAGAAACACAGGAGCTTACTGGAAGTCTTTCCTCAGACACTGAGTCGGTGAGTCACTTATCTCAATGTTGATATGAAAGCTCTCCAAGGGTCCTTTCTGTGCAACAGCTGACAGTTTTTATATCACTCTCTTTGAAGCCCAACTTTCTTATATTGATAAAAATGATTAAAGTGTGAGTGAGATTGTAAAAGCCCAAGTCAACAAGGATGATGAAAGAGAATGTGCAGCTGGAATCTGGGCATTTGTATCTTATTCTCCCTGAATTTTGACACCAACTAGCGGAGACAATCCCAGCTGGGGAAGGGATTTCTAAGAAGTACGTGCTGTAGGGGTTTTTTAAGAGAAGAATTTGGGGGATCAAACTGGCTTGTGAACAAATATTATTTCATTTATCTCCTGACTGGCTGACCCGAAAGAAGAATGCAGTAGCATCTTTATCTGGGGCTGAGATAGGCTGCCTGGCTTGGTAGTTTAGCAGGGGCTATAACTATTGTGATGCCAACAGCTGATGGGGCACACCAGAGGCTGTAGGACAGCAGTGAGGAAACACCCAGATTAGAAAGGCTCCTCAGCCACAGCTCTCTCTCTCTCGGGTGGAGATTTGCCGCCCCACTAGAAGGCTGTACTGGTTTCCTCCTGGACAGATCTACTATAGCAACCTGGTTACTACCATTGCCCTAGATCCCCATCCAGATTGATTGGAGGCAGGGCTTTGGCACAAGACAAGGCAAGGGTGGCTTTGGTCCAAGACAGCTTCTGGAAGTCACGAACTGGGGTCAAGAAACAATGAGATGGGATAAAATTTAGCCATATCAAAACAACGGAGGATAGGAGAGGAAATGGAGGAAATGGATAGGAGAGGAAATGGAGAGGTAACAAAGCAGTGGCCAGGGCCACTAGAAGACAATGGGCTGAGGGCAGAGGGAAGAAAACAGTGCTCAGGAAGAGACCTCAATGCTGGAATGTAGAATGGGCAACTTCCACTGACCTCCCACTTTTGCCCACCCCCACTCACTGCAGGACTGGGGATAAAATCCTGGGCATGCTAGGCAAGCAGTCTACTACATCCTCAGCCAAAAGGTACAGCTTTTTTATTGCACTTGTAACCTCATAGTTGTGCAAAAAAAAATGTGATTTTCCCTATGAACATTGCTTTGGGCCAGAAACTTCTCAGGGTGGTATACAGAGTCCCTGACGCTACAACCAGAGCAGTTTTCTGGACCAACAGTGGAAAAAAAAAAAGGAGGTGTTAAAATGGGAGGGAGTGACTCAGAGTATAGCTGAGAGAGTAGGAAGGTCATCGATCTGATTGAAAATGCACAGTAAGAGATGGTGAGACTGCACGTCCCGTGTGTGGCACTCGAACTTGTCAGTTCATTGGTTCACCAGGAGATGGTCTCAGATTCCCTTCTGGATTACCTCTCCTCCACCTAATTACAGATCCAACTTTAGGCTGTGGGGAGGGTCACCAGAACTTGAATCCAGAGTTTCAAGTTCGTGCAGTGTTTTTAGGTTAGTGTGACAGTAGGTCTTTCACAGAATGGTGGGTGGGCCAGACCTACTGTCAGAAAAAGGTGGAACAACTCAGTTCCCTTGGAGTACACAGGAGATAATGTATGATGCTTGGGATGTCTGTGTACAGGGGTTGACTGTCACATAAGGCCTGGGACAGCTTTGAAGACTGTCTTCACAAAGCAGGAGACAAATGGGAAGTTCAGCAGGGCAATCGGGGGGCTGGGCTCATCTGTGGAGATGGGTGATCACGCTGGTGAATAGAACCACTGGCAGTGGAGTGGCAGGGCTGGTAAGAGGCGTATCGTCTTGGTGAGGGCACCTGTGCCTAGGAGATGTCAGATCATATCAAAGGAAGCCAGTAGGAGGCGAAGTCCAAGTGATGATTCACAACTGTCATCCATGCAGAGCATTCATTACCACATTGCTGCATTCTGCCACAGATATTAATAAGTCCAAGAATAATACAGTAAATACAATAATACAGTAATACAATAATAGAGTAATACAATAAATGCAGCCCAAGTGTAGCCTTTGCCAATGTTTTTGCTGTTAAATAATACAAAAATATCTACTATGGACAATTTCAAGATATCAACATAACATCGATGAATTTCAAGCTGAGGAGAGATATGCCACAGAACCCTCTTTTGTTTGTTTCTTTGTTTGTTTGTTTGCTTTAGGGCACTGAAGATTGAATTCAGGGCTTTCATACTGAGCCCTTTTTAAAATTTTGAGACAGAGTCTTACTAAGTTGTCCAGACTGGGCTTGAAATTATTATCGTCCTGCCTCAGCCTCCCAGATTACATACCTGGGATTACAGGTATGCAGTACCATACCCAGCTATAGCATACTTTTATTCGGTATTCTTCCCATATAGGCATGAGAGAGAGATAATTTCAAGAGCAGAGCTTACAGTAAAATGCAGTAAACAAATAATTATGAACCTATGTTTTCAATTTTTAAAAAAATATATAACTTATTGAATTCTAAATTCATATAATTTAGTTGATAATGGCTGTTTTCAATAACTATCTTGCAAACTTCATAATAATTTAAGAATCGGTTTCTTTGGGCCGAGGTGAGCTGGCTCCAGGACACCACAGCCATACAGTGTGCTGTGCTTTCTGTGGGAGCCATCCTGAGCTTCTCTCTCAATTTACATTCTGCCAGGTCTTCATTAATGTATATATTTTGCTCTCTGATATAACAGCATTCTTGGAAATGTAAGTTTGGTCATTTCATTTTCTGTTTAGAACTTCCATTTAATCTTTTCTAGGAAAAGCCAACCATCTTCCCATCCAGAAATTAGTAAATTTCAAAGATGAAACAACTAACAGGTCTCACATAGCCTCATCAAAGAGTCAAAGCAGGGAAGAACTAAGAATCTGTTCAACATCAATAATTCAGGGGACTCAGAGTCTTCAGTCTCTATTGTTGGCTGCTAAAATGAGATGTCCTAAAACACATGGACATTATTTTTGAACTCAGACAGAGCTGTTACAGGGTGATGTTTTGATCTTCAAATTTTACTTATATTTTCCCTGCCAGATAATATTTTTTTATAATTTTTTTTAGTTTTCTGTGATATAGGGCCAATAGAAAGTGACTTTAAAATCACTATTACTTGTTACTTTAACAAGAAGGTATTTACAGCTTTAACCAAGAAGACTATCTTTACAGCAGAAATGCTGCTCATTTTATACCATCACAAGTCCAAATTGTAGAAGCCTCAGCCAGTTGTCAGGGTCTCACCAAACACTCTTCTCGGCCAGTCGCTGATCTTTCAGTCTTGCCCTCACAGAACCAAGAATAAGAATGCAGAAGCTGCTGCTCCTGAAATGACTGCAGTTCTGGGTAACTCTCATTGCTGCTTCATCAGGGGTGATTGTGGAGTGGCTTCAGAATTCAAATCAGACATGTAGAGTCCCGGGATAGGAAGGTAGTAAAGTCCTACAGCCAGAGGCATAGGAGCATGGGAGTGAGAACAATTTTTACCCAAGGGGGAAGACTATTTGTGGAAACTGCATATTCCTGTTCAGCACGGCCAGGTAGCACTAGACAACCAGGCTACACCAAACCTGGGCTGTTGGTGGCCATATCATTGCCATTTGGTAAAACATCTCCCAAACAGTCTTTGAGTATAAAATCAGAATAATTTACCAAGAAACAAAACTCCTGTTTTAAAGATGAACTGGCCACATCATGGAATTAGAATGCCCAATGTCAAGATTTAAAGAGTTATTTCCCTAAAAAAGATACCATCATGGCAAATAAGTCTGTTAAAACATACTCAACTTCATTAAAGAAATACAACTAAAACCATAACAAACTATAACTACCTGCCTGGGGAATGTCTAAAATGTAAAAGACTGATGTTATCAAGTTAGTGAGTACATAGAGATCTGGAAGTCTCGGATGCTGCTGGGAGAATATAAAATGGTGCAACCACTTTGAAAAATAATTTGCCATTTTCTAGGAGATTAAACATGCACTTATTATATGATCAAAACATTCTATTCCTAGGCATTTATCTATAGAATTGAAAGAAGATGTCTATACATAGCCTTGTACTTGAATTTTCCTAACAGCTTTATTGTAAGTGTCAAAACCTGCAGACAATGCAACTTTTCATCAAAAGGCAAATTGATAATCAAGCAATGGAGTATTGCTTGGCATTGAAAATAGATGGACTATTAAGATATACAACACAGATAATCTCAGAATAATTATGCTGAGTGAAATAAGCCAGGAGAAAAGTGAGCATGTGCTATATGGTTTCACTTCCTATAAAACCTCTAGGAAACACAGGTTACTCTTCATCACGAAAAGCAGGTCATTAGCTGCCAGGGGTGGGAGAGATGCTGAAAGATGGTCAGGAAGATATTCCTCAAAGACACAAGGTAACTTTAAGAGATTTGTCAACTTAATGAATTGAGTGCTTAACAGCATGAAAATTGTAATTCTATGCATGGTACACTTAGGAATCTCCTTGAGCATTAAAGATCTTAATATTGTATAGGGGTAATGACTTTTGTTTTAGTTCTCTTATATGTAGAAAGTTCAAGATCTCCATGTTAGTTATTTCTAGATTTTTGTAGTCATATCATCAGTCTCCCATCAATAACCATGTGGGATTTACATTGTAAATCATCTTGTTATGCAAACTTGGACCCCAGTTATCAGGAAGTCAGATGGGAGCCCTCAGGGGCAGTAGAAACCAGCTTCTCAGGTACTGGCAGAGGATTACCAAGAAGCTACCCCTGACTGCCTAACGCTGCTGGGAGGATGAGCTCTATTTAAGCCTTACTACTTTGTGAGGAAGTTCTTATTGTTGTTGCTATCAACAACAGATGGGGAAACTGAAGTATGCAGCATTGTTCCTAGTGATAGTTGGCATAATAGGTAAGTCATGGGTCTGGATTTGAACTTGGGCATGCCTGGCTTCAAGGCCAGAGCCCTTACACAGGCACCAAGGGAACACTCTGAATCCTGTATAGGAAGCAGTTCTGAACCTTAAGAACAGTGCGCCTGCTGTGTTGAAACAAGTGATGGGAATGAGCCGCCCACCCTGTGCCTCAGATGGAATGTGTTGGATTTTGTTTGCTTTGTGGCCACTGCTGAAATGTTTCAAAGGAGTCTCTTCCTTTTGACTGAAATCTGTGGATTGTATATCATCCTGTTAGGTGAAAACTGGTGCCAAGAAAGGAGAAACAAAATGGCTGTGATAACAGAATTGAGTTCCACATTAGAGAACAGTGAGCTCTCCCAAGATTTGCAAGTAGATGAGAAGCACATTCCCAGGAAAGGTAAACTTGACTTCATGTGCTTGGTTAGAAAATTTTGCAGTGAACTTTTTCTGTAATACATTAATACAAAGTAATGAATTTTTAATTTTTAAGTTGTTTAAGTATTTTTTAAAACTCAGTAACATTAATGTAAATGTATGAGGAAAATAAATACCACTATTCTAAAAATAGTTTTATTTTTTACAATTACCTGTTTTATCTTTATCCATATGCATTTACATTCTCAATAATTGCTAAAAAGTTGTCAACACATGGTATTGTTTTCCTGTGTAGTATTTGCATGTAATATTATAAGTGTAATTGTGTTGCTTAAGCAAAGTAAGAAAAACTAATTATAGAAACTTCCAAATTCAGAAATGGAAGATTCTCATAAATTTAATTCTACCACTATAAATTTTATTGCATGTATTTTATATACATATTTATATAATTGTACCCTTTATATAGTATGTTGTATATTTTTTCAATTTGCCACATATTTTTCCACAATGCTTTATAAAATTAAGAAACATTATTCTTGGGCCAGTGATATAGCTCAGCGGCATAAGCACCTGCTGGCAAGCGTGAGATCCTGAGTTCGACTCCTGGTACCTACATAAAAAAAAAAGAAACATTATTCTTGAGATCATATTATATTTCAACATACACAATTGTTAAAGTATTTACCTGAAAAATCCTCCTGTAGCTGGATATTTAAGTCATGTGCTTTTGCATTGTTACTTCATTATTACCTATATATGAAATATGTACACTATTTGGTTATTACATGTATATGAACTATATATGACAGCTATTATACGATGTATATTATGATAAAAGACCATTCTTTTTTCCTTTTTTTTTTCTAAAAACATTCCTTCACACAACACTTGTCCATATTTGGATTATTTCCTCAGGATTTAACATGAAAAAGCTGAGGCAAAGGTATAAATGTCTTATTTCCAATGGCTACTGGTATGGAGACTTTAGTTTTCAATCTGAACAAAAATGAAACCATGTAGAGGACTCAGAGGAAAAGAGGGAATGATTTGATTTATGGTAGGAGGATAACACTCCAGCTGCTGTTTTAGGAACAGATGGAAGCAGGGAACCAACTTGCCAGGAATAGCAAAAATCCAGATAGGAGATGTTAGTAGCGAGAACTACCAGGAAGGAGCCCTAAACCAAGAGAGCAGCGGCCTGGTGAGAAGTGTTTGGATACTATGTGAATTTTAAATGCAAGAACAATGGTATGTTCCAGACAGACTAAAATGTTGGGTGTGAAAAAAAGAAATCAAGGATAATTTCAAAATGTTTGGAAATATGGGATTTCTATCCAGTGAGCTGGAATAGAATATGAGTGAAAATCTGGGGGTGGTATTTGTAATCTGTTTGTCAATCAGTTTGTTTAATTTGATCTGTTATTCAGTTAATCAGTTGATTTTTAGTGGAACAAAAGATATTGTATCTTAACATCAATGATGCCTTCAGTTTGATGAAATACGAGTTTACTATATTATATCTAGATTTTATTTTAATTTAAAATGAGACACTACTCCAACAATATTTTTCCATATATTTAATCAATTTTCACAGCACTACTTAATACATAATCTAGCTTTCCCTCATTAATTACAACATCCTTTGCATGTTGCATGATTGTTTTTGATGTTTTGTAGTGTTCCTTGGATTTTTCTGCTTGTTCTTATTTCTCAGTATGAAGAAGTTTTATCAATTTATTCTCATGATAAATTTCAATGCTTTATAGTTAAATATCTTGCAATATTTACCTTGTGTAATTATTACATAGTCAAGTAGCCTTTATTACTTTTTGCCACTGTATTCATTTTCTATCCTTCTAAACATATTACCACAAATATAGTAGCCACAAACAACACACATTTATTACATCACAATTTCTGTGGCTCTGAGTCTCAGGCATGGCTGAGTCTCACAAAGCTACAATTGAGTGGTCAGTCACATCTTGACTCACTGCTACAAAAATACCCTTTATTAGCCCCCCATCTCCCTCAAAATACTCATATTATATATTTTATATGTATAAGTAAAATGTAACTTAAACCTTGAGAGAGTTGTTTGTTGCTGTAGATAATTATTCTACTCACCTCTTCAGGAATTAAGGACAAACTTTCATTTAAATTTTGAGATTAAACCCCTGAAACAATTTCCACATTAGAGAAATTGATACCTGCAAACTATGAGAAAATATAGTAAAAAAAAAATACAGTAGAAGAAGAAATGAGCATGGCATTCAAATAATCTGTATTTTTACTTCCAAGGAAGATGATAACTTCAAAGCAGAAACCTCACGCTTCCTTTCCAAGATCCTGGCTGCTTTGTGCAAAGAATACAAAACACAGGAAAATTAGCATTTATAGTTGAAATTAAAGGATAGTCGTTTAGAAAATGAACTTTGAAGATCATGGTCAGATGTGATGAAACTCTGTTGCAGCTCTGAACGGTAGCCTTCTCCTCAGCTCCTTAAGGTGGCCTTGAAGCATTATGCTGAGTAGAAGCTATATCCGCACAGCACAGCCAATAGCCTAATCCGGCTTTTATTTTGAGGGAAATGGAGGCTGCTGAAGGGTTTTACACAGACCAGAGTAAATGTGTAAGGCAGGAAGCTGTATTCAGCTGGTCATAGGTTTCTTCACAGAAGGACTTCAGACAAAGTATCTCTTTGGAATTCTCTCTACTTTATTTACTTTTCTCCTTGTGGAAAGAAAAAGGACATAGATCAGCAAGTTTAGGCCAATACCTTGAGTGAGTGTAGCTCATCACATTCGGCAGCCTATGCTGGACTCGTAAATCCATTCAGTTCGGAAATAGCAGGGAACTGGACTGACCCCTCTTCTAAACCATGCTCTCCAGTCCAGAGTTTATACCTTCAGTCAATTACTGAACAAATACTTATAGTTCCCAGGGTATGTAACAGCAAACAGCAGAGGTAACTCTGGTTAGTGAACTCCACTTTCCAGAAAGGGACATAAAACACAATGCAGAACACCAAATCATAGTTACTAGAGGGTGTTAGCGCTGTGCAAAAGAGAAAGCAAGCAAGGTCAAAGTCCTTAATGATGCACCAGAGAGTTGGCCAGGCAGCTAGCTGGGGGAAAGCACACTGTAGAGAAGAAACAAGCTGCAGGAAGTCCTGCGGGTAGCGGGAGAGCCTTTGGCCTGTTCACAGAGCTAGACAGAGGTGTAGTGCAGAGTAAAGTGAGCCAGGGCAGAAGAGAATACACAAGAAAGGAAATGATACATGTATATACATGCATGTGTATATTTATTTTTTTATTTTTAATATAGATTTTATATTTGTTTATTTTTTTTTTACTTGTAAATAATTTCACCAATCCCATAGCACAGTGATCTGGGAGAGGGAGAGGCAGAACTTCAGGATGGACAGTGCCCCGGGGTGAGTTGGACTCCGTAAGGCTGTGCTATAAAATGCCTTTTGGTTCAAATCAGTAATCTTCTCCTTTGGTATCTTCTTTTCCTGAAACCAATAAAAGTGCCATTTGAGTCATCTGGTGATGGTCTCCAGTGCTTTCTGTATGACCTCTTGTAAAGAATTAATGTTGGGTTAATAAAGAGAACACCCAATGTGGTATCGTATTTGCAGTGCCAAGCTTTTGTTCCATTCGCTACGGAATAGCCTTCATTGCACATCTCTTCAACTTCATGCTGGCTGTACAGAATGCCATCCTGACAATCACCATGGTAGCCATGGTCAACAGCACAGACCACCAGTCCGAGGTCAACAGCTCTACCGAGGCGCTCCCTGTAGGCTTACCAGGTGGCCCAGATAAAGCCCCAACAAGTCTTCCTGCAAGGGTAAGCCATGCCAGATTTAAATTTGGTCTCTTATTTTTGCTACTTGTTTGTTTGGATCTTTATTTTTCTTCAGTTTCTATGTTCACAATTCTTTTTTTTTTTTTTTTTTTTTTTTTTTGTCTTTTTGAGACAGGGTCTTGCTATGCAGTTCAGGCTGGACTTCAACTCACTTTGTAGTCCATACTGACCTCGAACTCACAGCAATCCTCCTGCCTCAGCCTCCCGAGTGCTGGGATTACAGGCGTGCGCCACCACACCCAGCTTCTATGTTCACAATTTTTAATGGAGAGAATACTGATTTGAAAGCAAGTAAAAGATACAAAGAAGCTTCTTGGGATATAGAAGAGCTTTTCTGTATATGGTGTACTACAGCATTTTTCTGCTTCTCTAAGGCCCCTGTGTATGACTGGAGTCCTCAGACCCAAGGCATACTCTTCAGTGCCATCAACTACGGCGTCCTGCTGACACTGGCCCTTGGAGGATACTTGGCAGGGAGAATGGGAGCGAGGAAAGTGGCTGGTATCGCTTTATTGGGATCATCACTTCTCACTCTCTGCATCCCTGTGGCTGCTGATCTTGGACTACCTTTCGTCATGGCTGCTCGAATAGTCCAGGGTCTAACCCAGGTAGCCAATACTTTCTAAATCTGTGCTGGCTATGAATATCTACATAGAAACACATGTCAAGATCTCTAACCATTTTTATTTCAGGGCTCAGGATTTGGGGGTCACTTTGCACTTTGGCATAAATGGGCTCCTCCACATGAACGAAGCAGACTCTGCAGCATTTCTTTATCAGGTAAAGACATAATTGCCATGGGCCCAGTACAACCCAGCATTCTCCCACTAGGCTCTATGACGACTCTGCTTTTGCATAGTTCTTCATCTTCCGCTCAATGTCAATGAAATATTTATTTAAAGTAAGGAGAATCTCTTTTGTTGGTGACATGGCTTTAAGCTCCTTTCCCTAGGTTGTCATTTATGCATGATTTTGTTTATGATTTTTGACATTTAAAAAAATTTTAATGTAGTTAAAGTGATTGTTTTATAACATCTGGATTTTGAGCTATAGATGGAATGGTTGTAAAAACATTCATCCTTGTTTTTTCTTGCATTTGTGTGGCTTCATGTTTGTATATTAATTTCTGGGTGACACATTGGAGTTCATATTAGTATTCAGTTTGATCTTCTTTGGAATTGCTCTTGGTTGTCCTGAGGATTTTTTCCTGATAATTGATCTATCAGGACAATGTGTCCAGAATGAGCATGCTACAGGAAGAAGTCTAAATTATACTGGTCAAGTGTGCGAACTGGACAGTATGTGGTTAACAAATGAGACATTGCGAAAGTTAGTTCTAGGTAAGAAAATGAAGGACAAATCCCTGGGTAACTAGACAAGAGAGCCAATGACTCTTCAAGCCCAAAAAGCAAGCGACCCACACATTTCTTCCAACAGCAGGCCCATCTAAGGCCTCTCACAACCCTGAGAGGGTTAGTCTCTGTTATCAGTGTTTGCGCTCACTAATAGAGGAAGGGAGGGTGCAACCTGGACAGTTCAATTATTACCTTGTGAGGTTATCAAAGAATACACCACAAGAAAAGCCAAGATAGAAAGCATGAAAGAAAAGTTAACAAGTTTTGTGAAGAAGACAGTGACCTTACAGAAATAGTGATTCCCATTCCTCTCCTGTCCTGTTGTATAGAGATTGCACAACAAGAATAGGTCAACTGAATATGTAGAAAAATCTCAGGGGTCTACCAGGGTATGAGTTGCAAAGGCTTCCTTGTCTTTGGTTGGGGACCTTGTGGAGGGGCCCCAAGAACCTGGTTCAGAAAGCATAGAGCCCATGGCTACCACAGAATGTCCAATGGAAGGCCACTGGAAATGTCTACCAAGTGATGCTGGGGCTTCTCAGTAGGCTACATGGGTAGACAGGATCACTTAGTCCATAAAGCTGGAAAAGGAAGGGCTGAATATACAGCTCAGTGGCATGGTGCCTGCCTGGCAAACACGAGGTCCTGAGTTCGATTCCTGGTTCCAAAAAAAAAAAAAAGTTGGAAAAAGGAGTCCCTAGAAAGGTACCTACTCTCAACAGAAGGACTCATACACTTCAGCCTCTAGGACAAAATACATACACAACATCTCCTTCTAAGGGGGATTTACACAGGCATATCTATTACAGGTAGGAAACTCTGCAGTTACTTAAGCAGCTTAATAACTCAAGGGTAGAAGACTAAGACCAAACAGTCTAATTGGTGATGGTGGGGGGATGACGACCAAAATACCTTTAATCTAACGCTTCATGCAAAAGTGAAAATGAGGAAACTACAGCTCTATAGGACAACATAGATAAATACTAGAAACACATGGTGACTATGTCTAGCCTCAGGGAAATTTGCCCGAGGCCTTGTAAGCCTCAGGGATAGGTGGAGTGTGCTGCTGTTAGGAGGAGTGTGCTTGTATAGGTACACTGTGCACCAGGCACACTATTCCAAAAGCTATAAAACAGGCATATTTTGTCTCAGGACAAATTAGATGCTATAATTGCAAAATTTATTAGAATAATTTAAAACATAGTGAGAAGTGAAAGGAGGAAAGTGGAGTAAGTTAACCCATGCAATATAGGGTGTAAGCAAGTGGAAGGACCACATGACTTGAACCAAGTATGCCCAATGCTCAAGTGTCCAAACACGTTTTCTGTGTCTTTCTGCTGCCTGGGCTTGCCACTGAGAACCAGAGATGGAGCTGGAACAAGGGTGTCCCTAGCAGGAAAGCATCAGGGGCCAAAGACACACATTTACCCTATAAGGGAAACAGGGATGATTACAGCTGGCCACCGCTCAGCTCACTAAAGAACTTCAGCATAGGTTTTATCGTGTTCCCTGAACACATGGAGGCAGAATGGGTATCCTCCTTGGGTGGCTGAGTTAATTCCTCCTGAATATTGAATCAGCAGTATGGTACTAGTAAACAGGCTTTCTAGGAGTAAAAACACTAATTGATAGTATTTATCAGTTTCTGTGCTCTAGATGCTCCCACAATGGCCAATGTCAAGGAATCCATGTCAAGTCACTGAGTGTAGAGTTAGGAAGAAGTGGGCACAATCGAGTTTTATCAGTTTCCGCACCACACTGACCAAATGCCTCATATACCTATTGAATGTTCAGGGACTCAACATTTTGAGAAGTTTTGTCCTGAAGGGGAATAGAGAAATGTCAAAATGTATGGATGGAGTTCTTAGGAGGCAGAATTTTTGTTTTTGTATATTGAAAACTTTAATTTTAACTTTTTATCTTTTAATTGACACATTAGAATTGTACATATTAATGGGTACTATGTGATGTTTCAATACATGTAAACATTGTATAATGTTCAGATCAGGCAACCATATCTGTCTCCCCAAGTATTTACCATTTCTTTGTAGTAAAAACATTCAAAACCCTTTCTTCTAGCATTTTTGTAACATACAGTACATTATTATTGTCCAGAGTTACTCTTCTATGCAAAAGAACACCAGAACCTGTATTTTCCTTTTACCCTGGCCCATATGAATGTCTCACTTGCATGTGGATGGCCAGGGGTCTAGACATAAGGAAGGGAGTGAGGATATAGGGAGGAGAATGAATCCCAGGCCTGGGGTAGACTGGATAAGGCCAGAAACAATAAAAGGACACAGGAACTTGCCCCCACTGTCATCAAAGCACAGAGTCCAGGGAAAAGTGCACACTAGGTAGGCCTGCTGATGGAAAAATGCTGGTTTCCATCTTCTCCATCTGTGCCCAGCATCAGGTGACATGTTTTCAAACACTGCCTTCCTCTGTTATTAGCTCTGTGACCTTCGGGAAGTTATTTAACTTTCCCTTGTCTCTATTTTCTCAAGAGCAAATTGGATTACTAGTAATTAAATGACATAACACAGGCAATAATTTAAATAAAGAACCTATATAAATCAGAAAGAAAACATAAGAAACCACTTTTTACATTGTAGGGTAGGGGAAATCCCTAAGCAAAAGAGTAAACATTTAGAGGTCATTATGGAGAAGCATTATAGATTGACATTATAAACACTTATAACTGCTGATTATGAGATTCAAAATAAGCAAAGTCAAGATGGGAGAACTGCAGCCAGCATGCTAGACAGATGATTATTCACAATACGTGAAGGTTCTTTAAATTGAAGCAAAGATAAACGAGCTATAGAAACAGAGAAAAAAAAAAGATCAACGGTTCACAGATGAAATAAGGACCGTAATCAAACATGGGGAAAATGTTCAATTTCACTATAAAAGAGGAAACTAAAGTGGTACTCCTTCATTCATATTGGAAGAACAGTTTTTAAAACTTTAAGGATATTAGATATCATAAAGGAGATAAGGGAAAGGATATTTGTTGGCAGCTTAATTTAGCACAGTCTTTTAGCAAGGTAATTTAGTAGGACTTACCAAATTTAAGAGCACATACCTTTTGATCTAGCAAGTCCATATCTGACATCCTAGTGTACAAAATAATTATGTTTATGTTCAGAAATGAGTAGTTATTATCCATGCTCAGAAGTAGTTAGAATCTGCAGTGACATGGAAATACTTATAAGACCAACTGTTAAAAGAAAAAGCAATGTCTCAAAACAATAGAAATATTATGATCCTACATATTTATAACTCCCTTAATTTATATAGAATTGGGCCATTTAATGTTAATCTGTAAAATAAAAACTGCAATACCCTAGAAATATTTGAAAAAGTTGTAAAAATGGGACATGCCCTATCATATAGTTAGCAAACTCTATAAGGCTATGGAAATTAAAAGTGTTATTTATAGACAAATCTAATGCTCTGTGCATGAAGGTATTTACAAAGAAAATAAGTATATGTGTAGATATGTATTGTGTATGTGTGCAGAGAGGACAAGGTAGGCACTTATATGATGTAATTATAAATTATGAATTGTTACCAATGGTTAGCTTCAGAGAGGAGATTGGAAATGGATTTGGAGGGCATGTGAGATGAACTGGCTTCCCTAGTAGTTTACTTTTACAATAAGTGTATATAACATGTGTGATTAAAACTTAAAATATCATAAAAGAAAGTTTGACAGTCATCTGCAATGTTATTAGGGAACTGACAGAAAAAAATGGGTTCTCAAGAAAGTATATGAGCTAAATAATGAATCAGAGGTTTTCATATTTCAATGTGCTCATCTCTGTGGTCTGGTGACGCTACTCCATATGCATCTACCAATCTGTACATGTGTGTTGGGAGGGAGTAAAGAGCCTCACAACTTACCTTCTGTCTCTTCAGGAATAATACTGGGAATGTTCACTGCTATCCTCTTCGGTGGCATCATTAGTCAAGCCCTTGGGTGGCCTTTCACCTTCTATATCTTCGGTAAGCCCTGTCTTTCTCCCAGTTCCCAAAATTTTCCTATTCAGCAAGATTCTTCTGAGTACATACAACTGTATGTACTTTTCTGAAGGAAATGAACCAAAACAGAAAAATATTAGAAACCCAAAATATCATAATATAATACAAAGAAATTATTTATGTCTGCCATCACAGAATATGAAAATCCTCCTGCTTGTGATAAAGTTCTATTGACAGCTGCAATGCATCCTCACTGTGTCACCAGGCTCCCTGCTGTTTTTTCAAGCAGTAGGAAAGAGGCTTGCAGAGTAGTGGTTTGTGAGATATAGCAGAAAGAAATCTAAAGAGATAAGTGGGTTTTGTCTCGGATTAAGCATGGTAATAAGGGGTCCTGGATAAGACGTGAGTTTCCCAAAGAAGAGAAAACACTAACCAAGAGAATGTTTTTTGCCAACCTCTGTATTAGCCCAGGATTTTCCATTTAACTGCCCAGGAATCAAGAAACAACTGCCTAGTCCACAAATTCCACATTCTCTTCTCTCCCTTCGACACATCTTCCCTAGGGACAGAGGTAGAATCTGTTTAGTTTTGGCAGTCTTGAAGAGTTCAGAGGATTATGAAAACACTAATCTAGAGAAAATCAAGTGGCTGTATTAACATCAGACAAAGATAATTTCGATTACCAATATTACCAATTCAAGACATAGCAACCTCAAATGCATATGTACCTAACAACAGGGCTTCAAAACACATAAAGCAAAAGTGGATAGAACAGCAAGGAGAAATAAAGACATACACAACTAGAGATGGGGACTTCAAAATTCTTCTCTTAATAATTAATAGAATAAACAGGTACATTCAAGGGATGAAGTACACTTCATTCAACAGGATTATAATACTCTTCAAGTATACTTCAAACACTCATCAGTAAGATAATCTATGAACCATAGAAAACAAACTTAAATTGAAAATTATAGAAAATATGTGCTTTGAATATAAGGGAATCAAACTAGAAGTCAGTAACAGAAGGGTATCTAGAAATAACTCAAATACTTAATCATTAAGCAACACGACTTAAATGGATGAAAAAAACAGTCATGAGAGTAGGGTAAAAGTGACTGAAGGTCAGGCCAGAAACTCCAATGCACATGTGCTTTTGACTATGTTATGTGCTCTTGCTCTTGTTATATTATTTTTTACCTCTCTTAGGACAGTGGGGTGCTGTCCAAACTCAAATGAGTGGAGGGGAGTGATTTTCCCAGCCTCATTATTCTAACTGCACTATGCAAAGATATTGTGAAATATAGTATGCCTATAAGTTTGGTCATTTGGATAAAGGACAAATTAAAGGACACAAAGTAATAATATTCACTTAAGTAGGAAGAAATAACCTGCACATTCCATGCATTTTAAGAAATTGATATTTAGTCTAAAGCTTTCCAACAAAGAAAACCCCTAGATCCACACAGTTTCACTGGCAATTTTACCAAATGTGTCATCAAGAAATGATATCAATTCTATATCAATTCTTCCTTAAAATATAAGAAAATACTTTATGACTCATTATGAGGTCAGAATTACCTTGACACAAAATCACATAAAGATATTACAAAAAAAGGGATGATCTCATGAACCTAAACACAGAGACCCTGAAAAAATATCATCAAATCAAACCCATCAATCTGTAGAAAGAAGAAAGCATCATGAGTGGGGAATCTATATCTGAAATCAAGGAGGTTCAACATTGAAAAAGTCAGTGTAGTTCAGGGGCACAGTGAGGCCTGCAGCCAATGTAAGATTGCACTGGGAGTCCACATCCACTTAAATATGGCAGAAAGCACCAGACACACTGCCTAGCCTGAAAACTAACACAATGTATAAAGCAGCAGTTGTAAAAACAGTAGACATCAGACAAGGAAAAGGCTTTGAGGGGTGAGCACCAGGGCACAGCACCACAAGAGAAGACTCAGGCAAAGCCCAGCAGGAATGCTGAGTTGAGGAAAGGAAGTAATAGAAGATAGTAGGACAGGTGAAGTTCACAGTGCTTAAGGGAGGTGCATTAAGGGAGACAGCTGTACACAGAGACACCACAGTTATCTGCAGAGTTCCCCTCAAGTACCCAGCCACGCACTGATCAGGGTCTGTGTATGAACAAACAGGCCAGTAGGGAGGGTGTGGTCATGGGTCAAGGTTAGAGAACTCAGAGTGTGAGTACTCACAGTGAACCAGGTTTATTGCTTATTCCAATAAGACAGATTGAAAAACAGTGCATGGGTCATTGGATAAAATACTCATTAGTGTTTTTCCTCATGAGTGAGAAATTATTAGCCCTAGAGAAGACCCTGCTATGTCTTCCTCTAGCAAATGATGATGGCAAGCCTTAAAGGATCCAACAGTTTTGACACAATTTTACTATATCCCTGAAGAAATTCAAAAGTATTTATAGGAATAACACAGTATCTAGCGCCCAGCAGTGTGTGGCACAATGTCTGGCTCCAACCATAAATTACCAGACATGAAAAAAAGCAGAAAAATGCAACCCATAACAAGGAGAATAATAAATAAATAAAACTGACCCAGACATGGCATGATCTTAGAATTAGCAGACAAGAACATGAAAATAGTTATTATAATTACATTCTGATGTAACTCTGTATGTCCAAAAAGTTAAGTAGAGGTGCAGTAAATATAAAGAAGAACCAAACCAAACTTCTAGAGACATTCTTATCTGTATTCTATACAGTATCTGAGGTGAAAGATGCGTTAAATAGTTAATGACAGATTTGATACAATAGAAGAAAAGATTAATGAATGGCAAAGCAACAATAAAGATAATTCAGAATGAGCCACAAAAGGAAAATATAATAAAATGAGAACATGAGTACCTAAAGTACAGGACTAGGATGGAGATATACCTTATTAAAAATTTTTCCAAATTTGATGGAAACTATAAACCTATAGATACAAGAAAGTGAACAAAAGTCAAGCTCGAGAAGAATGAAGTACACTACACCAAGGTACATCATAATCAAATGGCTAAAAAACACTAACAAAGAAAAAAGTTTAAAGTAGCCAAAGCTAAAAGATGTTATATACAGAGGGAAAAAGATAATGACAATGCGGATTTTCTGGCAGAAGCAATGTGAGCAAGAACGTAGAAGATCTTTAAAGCACAAGAAAAAAAAGTCAACCTAGAATTTGAGACCCGAAGGAAAAAAGTCATTTTAAAAACAAAGGCAAGATAAGAATGTTTTCAGATATAGAAAAGTTGAAGGAATTAGAAATATAAATTAAAGACAATAGTATCATTTTCAATAGAATCAAAAATATGCAATGCAGTGATAAATCTGATCAAAGATATGACAAACCAAATTCTCATGAAAATGCAAAGATTCAAGGACAGCCAAACAACTTTGAAGTGTTAGGACTAACTTCCTGATGTCAAGGCATGTTGTAAACTGACAGTCATCAAGTATTGGCATAAAGGTAGGCAAAAGGATCAACAGAATAGAAAATAGTCATATATAGATTCATACATCTAAGGTAAACTAATCTTTGACAAAAGTGCAATTATTGGAGAAGGATACTCTTTTTTACAGATGGTACTCAAAAATCAGATATCAACACTCAAAAGCATTTTAAGAATTTGATTCATACTTTACATCATACATAAAACTAGTTTGAGAAGAATCCAAAACTTTAATATGAAATCTGAAAGTATTATCCTTCTAGGAGAACACATAGGGAAAATATTTCTTCATAAGCCAAAATTTTTCTGAATATGACACCAAAAGCCTGTCCCATGAAATAGGAAATGAATAACTTGGATTTCATCAAAGTTAAAAAATGTCTCCTCTTCAAAGGACATGGTTAGGATAATAAAAACATAAGCTGATTCGAAGGCCGGCGAGATAGCTCAGCGGCATAAGCGCCTGCCTAGCAAGCGCGAGGTCCTGAGTTCCACTCCCGGAACCCACATATGAAAAAAGGGCCGGTGATATCGCTCAGCAGCACGGGCACCTGCTGGCACGCGAGGTCCTGAGGTCAACCCCTGGTACCCACAAAAAAAAAAAAATACTTGCAAAATACTTATATAATAAGGACATTTGTCTAGAATGTGTAAATAATACTCAAAATTCAGTAATAAGAACACAAAACGCCCTACTTTAAAAACGGGTAAAGATACTTCAAAGAAGATACAGAGAGGGCAAACAGCAAGTGGGGAGGGGAGGGTCATGGGCTAAGGTCAGAGTGTGAGTACTCAACAGTCAACCAGGTTTATTCCTTATTCCAAAAAGATAGACTGAAAAATTTGCAATTCTTGAATCATTGGATAAAATACTCATAAGTTGTATATAACTCAATATCCTTAGTCATTACGGAAATGCAAATAAAAATCACATGAGATACCTCCACATACCTATTAGAATGGCTATTATTAGAAAGACTGATATCTAGTGTTCCTAAGATATGTGATTCACACACATAAATAGATAAGAAATGTGAAGAAAGGGGTGCTAGAAAGCTATGATATTCATGTGAATCATTTGAGAAGTGGAACGGGGATATACAAAGTAAGGGTTTTCCTAGGCCCTACACCAGAAAATGTCCCAACATAAAAGAAATTCATTCAAAAGGCAGAAATGAGCTCAGTTACCAGTTTGACCCTCTGCTTTCAGGAGGCCTTGGCTGTGTCTTGAGCCTTCTCTGGTTTGTTTTTGTGTATGATGAGCCTGTCTCTCACCCGTGGATAGGTATCTCAGAAAAAGAGTACATCTTATCAACCTTGGACCAACAGGTGGGTATACATAAGGACTCCAGCCCCCTCCTCCAGAGACCTTGAGTCAGCATTTGTTTTCCTAAAGGTAGCTAAGAGGGTGTGAGCATCTCTCAGATTTTAACTTTCCTTTCAGGTCAGCTCAGAAGAGCAGCCTCTTCCCATCAGAGCTATGCTCAGATCTCTGCCTCTTTGGTCCATTTGTCTATGCAGTTTCAGCCATCAGTGGTTAGTTAACACACAGGCTGTTTACATACCTACTTACATCAGTCACGTGTACAAAGTCAACATCAGAGATGTGAGTATATTTCCCTCCATTTCTTTCTCTTTTTATATGACTCACCAATTACTCCGCCTTCACAAATCATTCCACTTAGCTGAAGTTATTTTCTATTAGTTAAAATAATCTAAACTTTAATGATTGTCCCCATAGATTTCCTGACATTATGATTGAAGAGGTTACAAATTTTCCTAAGAAAGATTAACTTCAGAGTGTCAATATGATTATTAGTGACTTCTCGATAAAAGTCACACCTTTGTTCATGTGATTTGCTCCATTTTCTCCCATCAGAATGGCCTCCTGTCTTCCCTTCCTTTCATTGTTGCCTGGATCGTTGGTCTCCTGGGAGGCCATCTGGCAGATTTCCTTCTGACCAAGAATTTTAGGTTTGTCACAGTGAGGAAAACTGCCACGTTTCTAGGTAAGAACAGGGCCTGAGGTTTGAAAAGTTCACAAGCATCAAGAAAGAATTTATGTCACTGTTTAATTTGTCTGTCTCCCATTCCCTAGGACAATTTCCCTCTTCAGCACTCATTGTGGCCCTGCCCTACCTCAATTCCAGCTATATATCAACAATCATATTTCTAATGCTCTCATGTGGACTAAGCCCCTTAGCTCAGACAGGGGTCTATATCAATGCCTTAGATATTGCTCCAAGGTAGGACTCTTGTCTTCACTTTGAGTATCATGTTTTCTGTAAAACGTTTATCTTGTACCTTGCTGGGAGCCTCAAGCTTTGGAAAAGAATAAATCATAAGCAGCAACCACAGATAGTCCTGTATGCAGTAGGAGGGGTACTGATTTGTGATAATGTCTCTCGTTAAGTATACACAGCACAAGTCCCTTTTGTTATAATTATATGATGGATTCCCACATAGAACAGGGCTAAAGGGTACTGTCAGGTGTCTCTGGATTTGGTCTGGAACATTCCTATCACCCACAGATATTCCAGTTTTCTTCTGGGAGCCACAAGGGGATTTGCACACATATCAGCTGTGCTGGTACCCATCATCAGTGGGTTTCTCCTCAATCAGGTAGAGTTTTCTTTTCAAAAAAGACTTTAAAGTGCTCTCCCCGATCCATTTATAAAAGCGATAGCATAAAGACTATATTTAAGGGTTGGGAAATCAAATTGAATTATGTGTAATGTCAAAACAATGAACCTACAAAAGAAAAATATAGAACAATTTCTTTGGTAATCTCAATTCTTGTTCATTCTGGAAACAAAGAACTAACTAGTGATGCACTGGTCGTCACTATCTGACACAGAAATCACACAGCCACATAGGTGTCTTGAGATGATGATTCTATATCCATCTGCCATGTCATCTGCAACACTTTGAAATTTTCATTTCCATAACCATGCAAAAGGAAAAGGATAATGTAAGCAAACATTTTAAGTCTCTGTTGCATACTGGCATTATTGTAGATATTTCATATGCAATAATCTTATTTAAGTATAGATTCTCATATCAATTTTGAAAATTGAATATGATTATCCCTATTTCCTAATGATTAAACTGAAAATCTGGTAAAATAAGTCCTTCTGCTAAGGGAATGCATAATCATAATTCTAACTTAGACATGTCTAGGTCTAAAGCCCATAATCTTTTCACTACACCATCGCCATGTGAGAAGAATCTTTAAAACATTCCTGACACTTACCATTTATACAGTCAAGATTCATACAAGAGAGAAAGTATGTGGCACTTTGGTAATAGTGACAAATGAAGTGCTATAGGCTAATTATAAAGGTGCCCAAATGGTTTTTATTAAAAACATTTTAAATTTATTTGGAGTTTTGTTCTCCATCTGTTAAGCCACTTTCCAGAAATGAATTTCTACATGGAAACTCATTTGTGAACATTGTCATCTTAATAATATGAAGTTTCATAGAACAAAGGATGAAAGCAGTAATATTTACTTGGGTTTTGTTTGTTTGTTTTTTGTCTCTAGGACCCTGAGTTTGGGTGGAAGAATATGTTTTTCTTGTCGTTTGCCATTAATGCATTGGGATTGATCTTCTACCTCATATTTGGAGAAGCAGAAGTGCAAGACTGGGCTAAAGAGAGGAAACTCACTCATTTATGAAGGTAAAGGAAAGCTCTTTCATTTATAGTTATAACCACAGAAACACAACTTAAAGTTTAACATTCCATGTCACTTTCTTTTCATAGTTGCCCCACTTTGGATGGAAAAGTCATCATTTTCCATGTTTCATAAAAGGGAAGACTTCAGTGATGAAAATACAACAGAAAGAATTGTATTTGTTGTGGCTCTTATAAAAATTGAGATCAGTTGTTTCTTCTACTTAGACTTCTCCTGAGGAAAATATAAATGAATAAAAATTCAAGTGAAACAATACTGAAGAACAAAGTTGTTCTCTTAGGATTAAGAAGAGATGTTGTATGGAAACCCTTGTATTAGTTTCCTTTTCTGGGTACAAGAAACAATGTTTAAAACCCTTAGTCGTGGGTGGCAGTGAATTTTTTCCTAATTGATTGATAGCACATGAATAAATGTTTATTAGATTGATATTGATTAAATTGAATATTCATTTCTGTTTATTGGGCTGGGTGTTGTCAGGTTCTCCTCTCAGTGTGGGCACCACTGCTTGCTATGCTACTCAGACCCCAGGAGCTGAGCTGCGTGGATTGCATTCCACACTTCCCTGCCCATTGGCTTCTCCTGGGTATGTGCTGGGGACAGGAAAGCGAGGACAGAGTGTGCTTAGCTGTGAGGCTCACTACAGTTCACAGCTCGGCCCTCACATGCTCTAGTGGCTTTTTTTCCCTTGTCCATTAGTCCTTTTTTCTTTTGCTAGCTCTGATGTTCTCCAGAATTCCTTGCCATTTTCCTGCTAAATGCCTGATCCTGTGTAAACTGTCTCTGTTAACAATGCCCCAAAATTACCCAGTCTGAGCCTGTCATTGCTCTCCTCTGAGACCCAGCTAATTCAGTGGCTAAACTGTCTGTCAAGCTTAAAACACAAAACAGATTAGCGCTTTTGTGGACTGATCACTTGTTGATGTTGGTGTGCCACAGCAGGTTCAGAGGCCCAGGGCCACGTTGTAGGTTGCTTGCCATGCTAATCTGTACCATGCAGAACAAAGATTTCAGCCATAAAATCATTTCATATAGAGGCAATGTGATAGGCAGCAGTTCTGAGTGAAAAATCAGGGCAAGAATATAGAGGGTCAAGTTTGAATAAACCCAATAATTACTGAGATCTTGTTATGGTCCCAAATCTGGACTTGTGGAATACTGGACACAGTCATTATGTCCCCTCTAATATGAAGGCAGACATAGTAACCATGCCTTGTGTTAGGTACAATAGCAGAGGGACTTGCAGGGCATTATTATAGGAGACCAGATGAGGGGCTCCCATCCCCAGTAAACAGGCATGGGGGAGATCTCCTCCAGTGAGTAATGACTGAGTTAAATGTTTAATGTGGAATGTTACAGTAAGCATTCCCACACTGGAGCCAAATTTGTGCAAAAGCATAAACAAAGAAATATAGTGGGTTCTGAAGAGAGCCACCTGTCTTCACAGTCAGTTAGGAGTATACAGAAGATAAGGTTAGGGAAGTGGTCATGGCCAATGTGTGAAGATCTGGTGTGAATGTTAGGTAGTTTGTGGTGTTTCTTCCACACAATAAGATAAGGATAATAGTAACAGATACATGGACAGATAGTTTTTTTAGATGGAACACTCTGCTCTCATTCCAGAATCAGGAAGCATAGCTAAATGGCCACCCATCTAATAGTCTATTCAGCAGTGGGAGAACTGAGTTAGGTCAGGAGGAGCTGGGAAAAAGAGATGAAGAATGTCTACAAGGTAAAATGGGAAGATCATGGCATTTGGTTAAATGGACTCCCAAGAGATAAGGATTCAAGGAGTCCTTGGTTTCTAACCTGAGAGACCAAATAGCAACTAAACCAGAGAATGCAGGCTGTTAAGTCCTCTCAGGAGAAAGATAACAATCTGACTTTGAGACATACTGTGCTAGTGCTGACAGAATAATCAAGTGGGTACGTGTATTAGCTTTCTGCTCTAACGAAGTGTCAACAAACTGTGTGGCTTAAACAACAATAATTTCTTGCCTCACAGCTGTAGAAACTAGTGTTGGCAGACTTGGTTTCCTTTAAGGACTGGATGAAGAATCCGTTCTATATCTCTAGTGACCCTAGATTTGAGTAACGCCTTCTCTCAGAGTCCTCCTGTCATCTTTCTGCTATGGTATCTGTCTTGGTGTCCGAATTTCCCCTTTTCCTAAGAACACTAGTCATGTTGGATTATGGCCCACTCTAATACCCTCATCTTAATTTGATCACTTGCTAAGATCATGTATCCAAGTGAAGGCACACTCATGGATACAGGGGATTAGGATTTAACCATATTTGGGGTGAGGTGGGGGGGACACAATCCATAAACATATACATAATAAAGGGCCAGATCATGAATCTGAAACTTGGAGAAAGGAACTAGATTGGAGACAAGATATATGGGGGAGATAAAAATATTTGGTTCTAAAGACCTGAATATGGGCTGGAATGATCCGCAACAGCCTGTGGATGGAAAAGCACCAAGCCAAGACAGAGGCCAACAGTTAAGAGGTGGGCAGAGCAAGAGATGCCCCTACATGCCAGAGATGAAAGGGTCAGGCATGTAAGAGTGAAAAAATAGGAGTGTACAATTCTTGTGGAAATTCATGAGCATGACCTGTTAAGAGAGACAACTGATTAGTAATAAAAATTGTGTGTGGTGAAGTTCAGTTAAATGAGAGCAGGAAAGGAATTTGATCATTTTCTGATTAGTTCATCAGTGACTTCTTCATGGCACAGTTAGTAGAGGGGTGGGTATACAAGCCACTTCTGTCTGTTGGTGAGTGCTGTGGCGCAGTGGTCTCCCCTAAATGTTCATGTGTTTGGAACCAATATCCTCAAATTCACATGTTGTTACGTGGAGGTGGAATCTTGGAGAGATAATTACAATCAGATGAGGTCTTAAGGGTGGAGATCCTATGATGACATTAATAGCTTTATAAGTAGAGGAAGAGAGGATCAGGGTATAGCTCAGTGGAAGGAGGGAAGAGAGAGAGGGAAGGAGGAAAAGAAGACAGAATGGTACTAGCAAGCTTGATCTATCTTGGCACGTGATGCTCTTCACCATACCTATTATGATACAGCATTAAGGCCCCCACCAGAAGATGGTGAGAGCCTGCTGGTGCCAGACTCTTAGATTTCCCAGCCTCCAGAACCAGAACCTAAATAAAACTCTATTCTCTACCAATTATCTGATTTCAGGAATATTGTTATAGCAACAGAACATGTCAGTGAGTAAATGAAAATGAGAAAGTAGAGCAAGTAAAAGAAATGTTTTCACAAAGTTTGGTTGAGAAAGAGAGATGGAAATATAACAGAGAGGGAAATGAGGGAAAGCAGAGTGATCTTACAGAGAAGGGGACCATTCCAGGGGAGGCTGTGGAGCCAGGAATAGTGGGAGTGAAGCTATGGAACAGTTGGCAAAGGAGATGGATCAAGGGCATGGAGGAACAGCAAGGTTCAGATGGAGAAGTTTTTTGGAACCTACAGAAAGAAAATATAAAATCAGAAACATAACTTTTCTCTTTCAGACAGGAAGTCTATGTTTTCTCAGTAAAAATACCTGCTCAACAACACCTGTTAAACTAACTTAAAGGCATTCCAAAGTAGATATATCTCCATTGGATGAATACTCTTTGGTCTCAAAAGAAAAGAAACAAATAGTTGCCACTGATTTACAGGTAAAACCCACCAATTTTCCCTGCTGCAGAGCATAGCCGGAAGGATCTATAATGCTTGTCTCAGCTGCAAGATATTTAGTATTAAGTATATCGTTAAAATGTCTACTGTGAAAATGAAGTGTGATTTAAAATTGAATCAGCTGATTGAAGTGATTCTACCTTTGGTTGTAAACATTTTGTAAAATGCCGTGGGCTACATAATGAGATCTAAAGTTCAAGACAGCAATTGTACTCTTCCCACTACAATTAATTTTTAAAATGATATCTGTTGTCCTCTCTGAAATCCAAAACACACACAGAGAGATTTCCCCACATTGTTTTGCTCTGTTTTGTGACTACAATCTTTCTGAAATTAAGAGATACATTTCTGACAATGAAGGAAAAGGGACAAGAATGCATGCAAGAGGTGTGTGAGAGAGCGAAGAGGTTGAGTCGGGTTATGATGTCGATTTGCCCTCCTGAATGAAGATGCAGGGTTGGCGTGTTTAGATTACAATGCATTCAGGGTAGCAAAGCCACACAGCAGTGTGGTGATGGTTAGTGTCCTGTCCATGTGACAGCACATTAGAGTCTCATGGGCCTGTACTGCAGTGCACTGAGGATTACTTGGCCCATATGTGACAACATGGGTGCTAGAAAGACCTGTGGAAGCTTACCCATGGCATAATAGGTATTGATGACAACATACTGAGCACCACCTCATGCCTCTGACAGTACACTGGGGAGGAAGCCCACAGGGAGCATGCTATGTGTTGATCTACTCACGTGTGAGCACGCTGGGTGTTGCTTTGGCTCACAGCAGAACATCAAAGGTTGCTAGGACATTACTTCATCAGAGCCACTGTACAACTAGTCACTTCAAGATACCCCTTCCTTTCCCCTCTTCCCTGACTCTTGGTAACCAGGCAGGTGCAAGAGCCTATGGATGTTGATCATAGCATTAAGCATTTGCAATAGCCTTGCTGGGAAAGAGGTTTTTTCCAAGAAGAAGGACCTAACTTTTTTGAAGTAGTAAGAGTTGTAGGCCTTTACTATAGAGTTAGAGAATAGATAAATAACTCACCATGTCACAGCAGTGAGCAACAAAGCTGCAATTCAACCTCAGGCGGTCTGACCCAAGAGTCTGGGCCTGTGATCTCTTCCTACAACATTCTTAAAAGTGTCTTCTACTTATACTAGAAATACTTACTAGGAGTCAGAAACTTATATACGCATCTATTAAATCTTCACAACAATGCTATCAACTAATAAATATTATTTGTATTACCTCACGGCCAGGAGATTAAGTGATTTGTTCAAAGTCATGTTACATGTGTTACAGGTAAGAAATTAACAACAGCCAGAATCCTATTGTACCAACTCAATATAAATATTAATCAAGATTTGAATTTCTGCTGACTTCCAAATACATTCCCAACATGCACAAAGCAATTCATTATCTTATTTGCTGAGTCTTTTATCAACTGCATCCGCTACGAGCTGCAGGCCTTACTCCAGGATGCAGTGCCGTGGCAGCAAGGTGTCTCTTTTGGTACAGGTACTTCGCTAGATGCCATTTCACCATCAGAGTACAGAATCATAAGGGAAGGAAGTCACGCGAAGGTAGGCTGCCCATGAAAGTCTAGCTGAGTCTCGTAGGGAAGTTCTCCTCTCCAAGTGTATGTCTCACCTCAGAGGTGCTGTAAACAAGGGCAAGGGAGCTTTCCCTTTGCCTTCATCACATGGTCAGAAGGGACCTTGTCCTTTACAGAGTACCCAGCCATCTCACCTCCTGGCTTGAGCATGTGTGACCAGAAATGCCCTGATTCTGCCTGCTGTTCTGTTCTGTCCCCTGATCTTCTTCCATACACACTGTGCCCTTTTCCCATTACTTCCCTTGCCAACAGTTCACTACCAGGCACAAACACAGCCTCCAGCATGACATTTTTCATATGGTTGATTTGAACATGAAATTTTTCATAGACGTAATCCACATGATATGGGTAGTGAATTGTTTAAGGATAAAACTAGAGAGCGATTTTATTAAGATAGGATGTGTTCAAGTGATGTTCAAAAAACAACAACAGGCATTGTGAAACCTTTAACAACTGTCACAGCCAGGCAACACCAATCTGGGGCAGAGGAGGGACACTGGGGGAAATGATTTGCATTGATGGGGGAAAACTACATTTTCAAGCCACAGCCTACTCTTACCAAACCTTTAGCCCCCAATATGTATAAGGACTTATGAGTTTTATGTTATCATTGCAATGTCAGTATTTTATGTTAACAACAAGAAATTTAAAATCACTCCTAATATGTTCATTGATTCACTCTTTTCATTATTTGGATATTCCATTAAACATACAACCAAGCTCAGTAGATGATATAATTACTCCAGGAAGCTATTCCTATACCCAGGTAGCTAGTAATAATTAAATCATACTCATTATTGGCCCAAACCATATAAATGTATCTCATTTTAAACCAAACTAAATGCATTCCCACTTAGATTTTCCTTAGCCTTATCAAAATTTGCACCCAACCACTCCATCACAAACATCCTAGTTTCCAACCTAACGGAAATTGTGACCTTAAACAGTTGTGGCTAGAATTACAAATTTTCAAAAGCAAGACTTTGGAAGCACATTGCTAGTATCCTTCTTCCCCCAAGACCTCGAAAAGGGCCCAAGCCAGTGAAAGTCTCTTAATCTTGTCTGAAAGAACATAAATAAACACAGCTTGTCACTGAAAGCTCTGCTGTTCTGAGCCTGGCCCATGCTTCTTTGAGCCTCCAGTGTAGGCAACACTATCTGGTTGCTATGGTCTGAATATGAGGTATCACCCATATGGAGTTTGATCTCCACTGTAGCAAAGGTCAGACATGGGGTGTAGAGAGGTGATTTTACTCCAAGAGGGACAACCTCATCAATGGATTATTCTAGTGATGAGTTCATTAGCTGAATGGACTGCTAAGAAGTGGAGCCTAGTTGGAAAAGGTGGAGTCCCTTTGAAAGATATATCCTGTTCCCAAGTCCCTTTTCTGTCTGAATCTTTCGTGTCTCTCTGTTTCCTACCTGCCATGAGGTGAACAGATTTGCTCCATAATGCCTTTCAACCATGCTGCTTCTGCCTTAGAGCCAGTTGACCATAGACTGAAACCCATGAAACCATGAGCCAAGATAAACCTGTCCAGCTTTCAGTTGTGTATGTTAAGTATTTTGTCCCAACAATAGAAAGATGACTAATATAGTGGTGAAGTAAATTGAAGTGCTGATGACTTCCAAATGTGCTTTTCTAATTCACTGAATGAGTTTCAAGGAAGAACTGCCTTATCTTTGATGTCTTGGAGAGGTTTAGTAAAACTACTCTGCTAGTCTTTATCTGTCAGCTCCTCTCTCCTCATGAGGTCCTGGAGGCTGAACAAACAAAGATGTTTAAGGTAACAAAGAATTTATGGTATTTTCCTGAAACTTACTTGTTCTCCTAATTCTTCCACTGTAAATATCTAGAAGCAAAAGATACAACCACATTGAGCACTCAGAGTCCAAAGTGTGATCTCTGAAAATTATTTCCTGTTAAAAAGTCCCAGTTTAAGGACAAGAAATATATGATGAGCCTGGAAAATGTTTTTGTGTTAGAAAACAAGGAATTCATCCAAGACCAAGAGTCATATGATGACATGCGGGTCAGCTTGAAGGGAATTCCCTTTGAGACAGAGGAGAAGTGCCTGACTCATGTTTCCTTGCCCTGGCTGGGGTAGAAGCATAGTGTGACTTGGCCTGTGGCCAGCACACCTCTCCCCTTTGCTCCCCTGTGCTACCCCTTGCACCCCAATGGATGGAAATGTTTGCTTCTGTTTCCTCCCTGGCTATCAAACTGCCATTGTCCACTCCAACGTGAGTGCAGCCAGGCTGTGTGGTGCCCCTCCCCAACTCCTGCCACTGAATTCTGTACCGTTGCATTTTTGAAAACAGAGAGAGCACCCAGAAGTAGCCAAGATCAGGAAGGGATGGATCTGGATCCCTTATTTGTATACCCAGCATTCTCAAGAAGCCTTCCAGAAGATTCCCTGGTTTCAGCCCTCATTCTCACTGACATAGGCCTACAAGTTGTGACATAAGTAGCACTTCCCAGACAGTTCTCTGATTTTAGTCCAAGAAGGCTCCCTTCCATGTATCGGCCCCCCTATGCTATAGCACAGACCCTATTACAATAAAAGCTCACTTTGGTGTTCCTATAAATCTGCTCATGAGTTATTTCTTAGGTAATGTGGCCTACAAAAGTCCTGTAAATCTATTTAGGATTTTTATTCCCAGACTTAACACCCGGAAGAGTGAACCTGCAGTGTCCAGCACAAGCTGGCATGTGATGATGATGGCTGGCAGTGACAGTGACAAGCAGTTGGCCATATCAACTGTTGTTGACATGGTGACATCAAGAGTGCTGGCAGAGCTGCACTTGGCTGATTCATGATTCCCATCTGAATTGAGCAAAAGAACCCTGGGCTGATTGGCAACACCCTGGCCAAAGAAGGGATAATCTGGGCATCAAAAATAATAGCTGTGATACATAAAAACAGATCAGATAATATCCACAACATCATGATCATACTTGGTCATCTTTGCCAAGGCACTAAGTCACTATTCTGAAATTTTTAAAAGTATTTGTCATGGTCCTCCCATTAAATCTGTATTTCAGGGCCGGTGAGATGGCTCAGCGGCTTAAGCACCTGCCTGGCAATTGCGAGGGCCCGAGTTCGACTCCCGGAACCCACATACGAAAAGGGCCGGTGATATCGCTCAGTGGCACGGGCGCCTGCTGGCGCGTTAGGTCCTGAGGTCGATCCCCGGTACGCACAAAAAAAAAAAAAAAAAAAAATCTGTATTTCAAGGTTGCCAAACACATAGTATGGTATAATCTTCTTTTACTTTCTTTCCATAAAAACTTTCACCTCAAAAAAGAAGTCATGGTGGAATTAGCAAATCATCATTTTAAAACTTGTAATGAAATAACGGATCTGGGAAACATTTACTAACAGCAGACAAAGGCCAGAGGTAAAAGGTTGATGCAAACTGTATTAACTGTTGAGTCACGGTGAGAATATCTGTATCCGGTAACTCATCTAACCGTGGCTAAGAGTGAGATAGCTGCTGTCCTGTTTCTCTTGACAGGAAGCAGTTAGGGAGTGCCCAGGGCCTGTATAAAGTGCTCTTGCTGAATCTAACTGAGCTTTCATATAGACCTCAGTGTTTACAGGATGTAAGGGAATAAAGAAATGCATTAAATGTCTCTAAAAGGAAACAATTTGCCAAATCAGTAATGAGAAACTTTCTGCAAATGACTTTGTTTTGTTACTGTTGTTGTTGTCACTGTTGTTGCTTTTATGTAACAACAAATATAACGTGGGGCAGAGAGGATTGTTACAGAATAAAGAGACATTAGCACCTGAACAGTTAGTGTGTGGCCCCTCTTTGTATCATCATTTGAATCAATCAAGTGTAAAGGAGACAACTCTGAAGCTGCTGGGAAAATTGTCGCAATGGTTGGATATTAAATGTTAAGGAATTATTATTATTATTTACCCGATGTATTAGTGGCATGTTAGCAATGTTTTTAAAAGTCCTTATGAATTAGGTATCCATGCTGAATTTTTATAGGAGAAACAACTGTGTTTCAGAGTTGCTTTAAAATATTACAAAAAACAACCATTAGATAGGAAAACTCAATGATCAAATACTGAAAATTGTTGAAGCTGGTTATATTAGACTGCTCTACTTTTTTGATATGCTTTACATTTTCCAATTTATTTTACTAAAACCACTAAATTCGAAACCTTAATATGTGAAACACATAATCCAGGTCAATCCTTAAGAAGCGATTTCAGTCTCACAGAGTAAACAGAATACATAATCAGTTCCCAGAACCTGGGACTCTAACACCGGACAAGAGTGTTGTTTTTTCCAAAGTGGACATTGAGCAGCTGCTGACTGGGCTTTTAATCATTAAAGGGCCCCTTTTCTAGAAATGGCCAGCTGTGGTTTGAAAGAGGCCAGGTAACACGAGTTTCTTGGACCACACAATTCAGCTGAGACTTCTGAAGGATCAAACAGCCACCTGAACAACAAGGAACTATATAGTCTCCTGGGCAAAAGGATAAACATTTCTTTAGGGAAAAAAATAACTGGTTCAACTCGGGAACATCTGTTAAGTTCCAAACATTTGATGGACATTTGAAAAGTATAACAAAAAATAAAATTTCTTAAGTGTGTATTAAATTATCTGAAGTACAAAATCACTGATTCAGGGCTTACATTCCCTAAATGATCAATAAGTCACCTTCAAAGAGTTCCAGGCTAAAAGGGCTCCCATGCCAGGCAGTTGAACCAGGAGACTCCAGTAAAGTGAGCAGGAGAGACTGTGCGGGAGGTCACACCTTGCAGAAGACATCCCATGATCAATGTACCCCTTTCCGACTGTGGTGAATGTCGAATAGGCACAGTCCTTGAGAGGGGATCAGGAAAGGAGCCGACTAGATGTGAGACCAGGTGAAGGAGAAAGTGGAATAAAGGAGGGGAGGGAGGTTGAGGAAAGAGAGAGAAGAAAAGAGGAGAAGAAGGTAAAGAAGGAGGGGAGAGAAGGAAGAAAGAAGGGAAGAAAGGAAAGAGGGACAGAGGGAGAGAATAAAGCTACTAGGACATTTACAGGACATTTAGAAAGCCATAGCAT
Organism: Erethizon dorsatum; assembly: GCA_028451465.1. NCBI lineage: Eukaryota > Metazoa > Chordata > Mammalia > Rodentia > Erethizontidae > Erethizon > Erethizon dorsatum. The sequence continues at coordinate 25,607,835 of CM051825.1, read as the reverse complement.
TCCTGTGAGAGTAATACTGAATGCAGAGCCATCCAACAGAGCAGTCTGAGAAGCACTTTTGGGAGGCAAATTCTACTTCCTGGGCAGATGAGATACTATTCTGCCATGGCAGCACGGACAGGTTCCCAGGAGTTTCCAGGCCATTGGATGGATTTTAAGACTTATGCTCCTCAGAAAATTAAAGTCAGGGGTGAGAGAAAGTTAAAAATTAAATCTTTGGTTTTCACAAGATGAGGTCAAAGTATTTGGTATGGAACATACTCAGCAAACACTAGCAAATTCAGAAATTCAGCATTATATAAAGTTGAGCAAAAATTTCTTCAAAGAGAAGGAGGAATCACTCTTCTGTACTGAGTCAGGTTAGTATTCCTCCTCTTATATCATGTTCTCTAAGTGATATTAACTAATTAAATTTTCCAGAGAGTGTTAGAGGTCCTTCCCTGACAAAGATCTTCTTGAAAGTATTTAGTAATATGGGGAAATTTTTGAGAAAAACAATATGCTTGTCTTCTGAAGCTTTTCACAGGAAAGAAAAAAACATATTTTTAGGAATGAGTGTGAATTGAATAGTCTGCACTATGACGTGAGGGGAAATGTGTGTTGAACAATGCTGGTGTGATATGTGAGTGGTGTGGAGTGTCTGTGGCAGAGTGTAACTATGCATGTGTCTGTGACTTATGTGACACACGGTGTATAGTGTGTATGTGAGTGTTGTGTGTGTGGTTACATGGTTTGCACACACATTATGTAGGTATTGTGATGTTTGTATGTTTGGTTTGAGTGTATGTGTGTGTCAAACACTTGCTTTATGTTTATACCATGTGGTGTGTGTGTATGTGTGATTTGCATTTGCATGGTATGTGTGGTGTGTGGCACGTGGTATGCGTGAGTGTGTCTGTATTGAAATAACCCCAAAAGAGGTTCCAATGTGTAATAATGGTGACTGATAAGCGACTCATTCAAAAATACTTTGCAAACTCAATCGCAAGATTTGGGTGTCTTTCAGGCATGTGGTGTCACACAAACTGAGGAGGCCAGATCTTGAGGTCTGGACTGATCGATCGGTCCATGTGGGCACTGGAAATTGATTGTAAGGGGCTGCCTGATATGAGGCAACTCCGTTCTGATTCCTCTTCCTTGATGATCTTCCTGCCAGCAGACACACAAGATCCAGACTCGAGGGCACCAGCTGCTTCTTCTAGGGAACTGAGACCACACAGGGTGTCTCGGGGCTGTGGAGAATGATTTACCTATCCTTAAGAGGGGAAAGGTAATCTTGCGGCTCTAGTAAGACACAAAGAGAGTTTGTTTTACCTTCATTTATTCCTTTTCCAACATTCTTCCTTTCTCCTGGAACATACAGATACAGTAGCAGTCTCCTCCCACCTGAAGGGAGGGTAAAATCTGCGGGCAATACATTCCCTGTTTGTGTAATAAGGTCTTCAGTTTTGTCTTCCCTTTTTGAGGGATATTTTTACTGTACATAGAATTCTGGGTAGACCAGGCTTTTGTTTGCTGTCTATAGTTTTCAGGTTTTCTGCATATTTTTAATCAACAAAAAAACTCATTAAAAAGGGAATCCCATAATGAAGAAGATGCTGGGGCAGAGTGTCCTTCGGTGCAGAACTAAGGGGACACTGGTCGGTTGCTTCCCTGAGTTGTGTTGATGTCCATGTGTTTTTTACCCACAGTGGATGGAGAACAAGCCCTTCAGTAAGAAGAGAAGCAGCGTCCACAAATGGAGAACCAGCTCCCTCCTAGGAAAGGTAGCATTCTATTCTCCCTACCATTTTCAGGTTTCTCCTTCTTAAATATAATTCCATGGATCCTAGGAAGAAAGTTCTTCCATGAAAACCCATTGAGAGTCTGAGAAACATTCAGGAAAATGGTGAAAGAAAATCTTGGAAAATGCCTGGATAAAAAATTCCACATTCCCTTGTTGTTCACACTTTAAGTTACTCTTTCTGCTCTTGTACACGTGCCATCTTATTGCTTGGTGCAGAATATTAGAAAAGGGTGCATTAATTTTGTTCCATCCTCAAGCAGAAGCAAATAGATCTGTGAAAGAAAGGCAAGATGGATGTTTTTGAGTCTGTGTCCTTGGATATCAGTAATTGGATCTTTAGTCAATATATTCTGAGAGAAACTAAACAGGGTAGGGTCAAGACAGTAAAGATTTACTACTATTTGCCTAAGACTTTTGTCTATATTATGCTGGACAAAATCCCAGAAGAGGAGGAGATGGACAGTGAATTATATAATTTCTTTCTTAATATAAAGGCTAGCAGTCTATTCAATTTTATATTTATTCTTATACCATTTTACATTTTTAATTTCTATTTCATCTGTTCAAATTTAAATATATATGTTCCTATATATCTTTTTTTCTATGTATATCACTGACACCTGCCTTATGCTTAGCATTTTCTTCCTTTTAGATCTTTGGTTTTGTTTCTTTGTTCAGATTCCAAGTGTTTGAGTTCCCAATTCTCTGATAAATGTGTTTAGAGCTGCACATTGTGGTAGGAGTTCATGAGTTTGACATGCAGTATTCTTACTATTACTTAGTCCCAAGCACTTTAGAGTCCCTTTGTGGTCTCCTTTTTGACTTAAGATTTATTGAGACATTAATTGATGGTCTTCCTGGAGGAACAAAGAGGAGAGAAATGAGCAAAACTTGAAAGGGCAGCCCGGGAGGAGGATTGGCCCTTCTCTGCCACATCCCGCGCAACCTTCGAAGTTCCCAGGGTGAAGACAGTGAGAGAATGGAGAATAAAGGACAAGAGAAGAATACAGAAAACTGAGGCCAGATGAAGCCCTCTATCCTGGTGGGAGAAGGAAGGAAGGAAGAAGAAGGAAGAGGAGGAGAAGGAGAAGGAGGAGGAGAAGGAGAGGGAGAAGGGGGAGAAGAAGAAGAAGGGAGAAGGAGGAGAAGGAGGGAGAAGGAGGAGAAGGAGGGAGAAGGAAGAGAAGGAGGGAGGGAGAAAGAGGAGAAGTAGGAGGAGGGAGAAGAAGAAGGAGGGAGAAGGGGGAGGAGGGAGAAGGAAGAGAAAGAGGGAGGGAGAAGGAGGGAGGGAGAGGGAAAAAGAGGGTGGAAGAGGGTGGGAGAGGGTGGGAGAGGGAGGGAGAGGGAGGGAGAGGGTGGGAGAAGAGGGAGAAGGGGAGGAAGGGGGAGACTGGGAGAAGGGAGAGAAGGGGAGAAGGGGGAGAAGGGGGAGAAGGAGGCTATAGCATGTTTATTTATACACTCCGGAAGTTGCATGTCAAGTGAAACCCCTCTTCCTAATAGCTTATCTACATGGCTTGCCTTGGGCTCCCAGTGTTCTTGAGACAGAGCAGCTTATTCATTTGACTTGCCTCAGGTGCTTTGTGTTCTTGAGGCTGGAGAAGCTTATTCACGTGATTTGCCTCAGGCACTCTGTGTTCTTCAGGCTGACCTTGCTCTGGGCCAAAAGTGTGATGGATCTCCAGCTTCAGCCACTTCCCACACTTCTCCATTTGGTGAGGACTCCCAACACCAAAGCTTCAGTCTGCTAACTCTCCTTTTGCTGCCTCAGTTTCCTGTCCATACACATGTGTGTGTCTATGGCTTGAGAATTTTTTTCTGTTTTTTTGTTGTTGTTTTCCAGATGACACAAAAACAGTGAATTCAAGCTGAAAATCCAAGACAGGACTGGCTGATGATTAAATTTATCCAAGGCATCTAGGCCATACGACCCCGAGTATGCCCGATCTTGTCTAAACTTCTCAGAGGCATTTCCCATTCTGCTCAGCTCCAAGATCTACTCAAGGCAAATGGTCTTGGCAGTCCCCTGCCAAGGCTGGGTGGCGGTGTGCTCATCCCTTGCTGATCCATAAGTCTTTGGCATCTCAGTACTTGGGGTGAGGGCCTCCTTTCATGCTCTCTCATTGTTAGGGCCATGGTATTTGGCTCCTGTTGTCCCCTGGGAGGCCAAAATTCTGAGAGCAAATGACTCAAAGCAAAACCTGCCTTCAGTGCTCAATTTACGTTTTGAAGACCTTGTCTTCACTAAGCTCTCAGCCTAAATATGTCATCTTTCCTGCCAGATTATTTATGCTTTTAATGAAATAGATTAAGTATATTTTATTTAATATTCTTGTCTGTTTGCAGTTGTAGCCCAGGAAACTAGCCAACTAATTTGTTTGATAGTAATGCAGTTTTTCATCTACCTGCTTAACTGAAGAGTATTCCACTTGTTTCTTCATTACTGGGGATCAAATACAGGACCTTCACACTGAGCTACATCCCCAGTTCATTTTATTTTGAGACAAAGTCTTACTAAATTGCCCAGGCAGGACCCACATTTGTAATCCTCTGCCTCAGCCTCCCAAATTCTGGGATTACAAGTGTGCATCACCATGCCTGGCTTTCCTCAGCATTTTTAGAATTGCAAACAACCTTAGTTTAGCAGCATATATTATAATTTATTTAACTGACCACCATTTATAGACTTCTGAGTTTTAAAAAATCTTTTACTACTTCAAAGAAATCCACAAGAATTGCATAACAACACAAAATTCAATTCAATAGAATTACATAAAAATATTTATACATTTAATAAAATAACTCCAAATATATAAAGCAATCTATCCTGTAAAATTATGAATAAAGATATGAAAATCCTAAATAAAATACTAACAAAAAAATCTAATAATTTTTTTAAAAATATTTTTAAAATATAACAAAACTAAGGCTTATCTTGGGAATGAAAGAATTGTTTAATATTAGAAAATTTGTAAACATCATTTAATACAAATTAATTAAAAGAGAAAAGCATATATTATTCATAGATCTAAAAAAAACTCTGTGCTTGGAGTTAACATTTATTCACAATAAAATTCCTGGTGAACCATGGATGTTTGACAGACAAAACTCTAAGATGTCCCCAAGATTCCCAGTCCTTGATGTACTCTTGGGTAGACCCAGGAGCACAGAAAGTGCAGCCAAAAGCCACAGGATTAACTCCAGAAAAAATCAAACATTTGGTACCACAAGTTAGAGGTGGTAAATTCTAGTGTTCTATAGCAAGGTAGGGTAACTCTAGTTCACAATAACCTATCATATATTTCATGATGAACTAGAAGAGAGGAGCTCAAAGGCTGTAAACACAAAGTAATGATAATGAGATGAAAATGATAATTAGCCTGATTTGATCACTATGCATTGTACACATACTTGGAAATATCACACAGTACCTCATAAATATGTACAGTTATTACATGTTAATCAAACAATTTCTAAAGATGTTTAAGGAGATGGAAGTGCTCACCACCCTATACACACTGCATGTACAAACTGGTCAGAGCTCTCCAAAGGATCCAAACCAATAGAACATGTGTAAGTATCAAAAGGCACTGATTAGATTGGCTTCCATGATCAGAGGCTGAGTAGTCCCACCATGGCTACCTGCAATCTGGGGAGCTGGGGAAGCTGGAGGCTGCCCTGTCCAGGCAGCTGGAAGCCTCAAAACAAGAGGAATTAATGATGCAGCCCCCAGTCTGAGGCTGAAGGCCTGGAAGGATCCTGTGGAGTTGTAGGTGCAAGGCTGTGTTCAAAGACTAAAGAATGTGGAGTCTGATGTGCACTCATGGCAGCAACAGCAAAAACTGTTCCTGTTCAGGTAGGGTCAAATGTGTGTACCCATGAGCTTCCTCTTCTCCCACCTTCATACCCTCTGGCCCCCAGCCTATTGGACCCTCCCAGACACACCCAGAAGCATGCTTTATCAATTTTTCAAGGCATCGATCTATCCAGTCAAGTTGACAACCAAGATCACTCTTTGCAATAGCACGTGTTGAATTATCATATTGTACCCCATAATATGTACAATTAAAATAATAATATTTAGCTGAACTTCAAAAGTTTTAGGAATCAGTGGCCCCTTTTCCCCTTCCTTTTCCTCCTTTTGGAATTGTAACATCTATAGCTTTACCTCATTCCTTCTTCATCGTTAGATGATGAAGTTACTTTAGTTTCACAAATCCATACACAGAAATGGTGCCACATGTTGCTTTACTCCTAACAGACTTATCTGGACTTGATTTAAAGGATGAGATTTTTGGGTTTTGCACTGAGCTTTTGGTGAGGTTTTGGGCTTGAGGTAATTTTGTAATAAGATGTGGGTTTTGGGAACCTTGGAATGGCTTGAAGTGTTTTGCACATGGGGTGAACATAAACCTCCAGGGGCCAGAGGATAGAATAGAATAGGCAAAATTCTAAGATCACCCCTAAGATTCCTGGATACTGGTGCAGCACATACAACATCTTCCCATTATTTAGGGAAACACTAAGTTAGGTGCCACATGACAGAGTCTTCCAGAAGTTGCTATTATCCCAATTCTGTTTATTTTAAATGGGGAAATTACCCAAGCAAGAGTGAACTAACCATGAACCCTTTAAATTTGAGTCTAAAGGTCAGCGATGGAGCTGTCCGAAAGATTCAAACTGTGAGGAGTCAACAATATAAGAGAGATTCTCACTGTTGACACTGGAGATGGAAGAGCCATGTAGATTAATTTTACCTGTTTTTGAACTTCATAAAAACAGATTGCTATAGTAGACAACCTCTGGTGTCCAGCTTTATTAGCCACGTATCTTTGTTGAGATTCATCCAGATTGCCAAGTATATCAATGGTTCTTTCTTTTTCAAAAAATTTGTATTAGTACTGTACATATTTGCAGTTATATAATGTTCACATTCCTTGAGCAGAATTGGTGCATGTACATAATACATCTTAATTTCCTTTTCATCCCCTTTCCCTCCTATTCTTCCCCGCCTTTCATCTCTTATCCCCTTTTCCTTGAGAAAGATCTATCTCCCTACTTCTTATTATCTAACCTTTATTTTCCTCTTTATTTATATTTTGGGTTCCTCATATAAAAGAAAGCATGTGATATTTAAGCTTGTGTGTCTCATTTATTTCACTTAATATTATAGCTTCTCAAAGTGCATCCATTTTCCTACAATGACTCAAGTTTTATCTTTCTTTATGGCAGGATAGTACTCCATTTATATAAATACCACATTTTTTTTTATCCATTCATCTATTAATGAACATATAGGCTGCTTCCAAGACTTAGCTATTGTGAATTGTGCTGCCACACACATGGGCATGTATGTGTCACTGTAATATCATCGTATTTTTAACTCTTTTGGGAAGCTACCTAGAAGGGGAATGGCTGTGTCAAATGGAATTTCTAGTTTTAGTTTTTTGAGGAACCTCTGTATTAATTTCCATAGTGGTTATACTAGTTTGTATTCCCATCAACAATAATGAAGGGTTCCATTTTTCCCAATACCATTGCCAGCATTTGTAATTATTAGATTTCTTGATGATGGCCATTTTTTCTGGGTAAGATGAAATCTCAGTGCTGTTTTAATTTTAATTCTGAGGATTATGTTTTGTATTCATATGCTGCAATATGGTCATTCTTTCCAACCATTCTGCTATTTTGAATAAAGCAGTTATGAAAATTTCTGTGCAAGTCTTTTTTGTAAACTTTTGGTAAAATGTAATTCACTGAAGCAGATATTAGTTCCTCCATTAAATTAGACTAGTACATGATTTCACAAACACTTGACTGTACGTGAATGTTTCTGGGCTCCCTACTTTCTTCTGATCATTCTGCTTGGCTTTTCTCCCAATACTGCCCTGATTGCTCTAGCTTGATCCTACTCAGTGAGTAATTACATTTTTCTCAATGCCATTTGTCTCTGCATAGTGAACATATGAGTTTCTCAACCGGAATATTCTTAAAAATTTGGAAAATATGGCAGTTTCTTTGAGAGATGTGTTTGTTGTTTTTAAAGGAACTTTCTTCCAAGGATAGCCCAAAGTATTTATTAAGGGTCTCTTTTGCATAGACATAAGCTAATCTACTTGGCAGAATGGCTTAATTTTCTGGGACATTTTATTTAGAATTATATTTTAAAGTGACTGGGATTACTGTTTTATCAGTCACACATCTTCTTATATGCTAATTTCTCAAACACCATTAGTACAATAAAATTTTAATTTAATATCTAGGGTTCTGGACTTCTGCAATGCCCTCCCTGAAGTTAAAGTGTGTTTGTATCTCAGCTGAATTAATAACTGAGGTATCTGTGCTACTCCCCAGCACCAGGCTTCTGTTCCTTTCGCTATGGAGTGTCCCTGCTCCTGCACTTCTGCAACGGGGCGGTAATGGCGCAGCGCGTGTGCCTGAGCCTCACAATGGTGGCCATGGTGAATGGCACAGGGAGTTTGACCAATGTCTCTTCGGGGGAGAATCCGGGCAACATAACGGTATGTCAAAAACATTACCCACAGCCATAATTTCAAAAATCCTACATTGCTAACTAATTTGTGTGGAGCAAATATTATTGACAGGACAATAATAATTAGGAAGATGTTACTGTTGGGTTGGTGAGTTATTCCCTCAACCCAGAAAGAATTACAAAGCAGAAAGTCATCAGAGGACTGAGTGAAAGTAAGCATTGTAGAGCAAAAGCAGAATGCAGCCTCTATTGTAAAGTGAAAGCGAAAAACTGCTTGTTATTGAACTTGAGAGGGGATCCAAATGGGTTGCCAAAGGGACTCTTGGTCTAGGGGCTTTTATACACAAAAAATAACTACATCTCAGCCAAGTTGAGATAAACCTATGGAGCTACGAGCGGGAGTTTGACCTAGAAGTATCCATAAAGGAACTCAGCGTATGCATCAGCGTATGTAACTTCTCTAAAATTGGCAGAACAAACAGAACAAAGACATTCATTAAAGAGATATATTCCTGGACAAGAAAATCTCACCAATCCAATGAAGATTTTGTTTGCTGCCTCTGGAGCCCTGGTCTTGGCCATCATGTCCTTCCCTGAGCCATCCTGACTCCCTGTCTGGCTTGGCTTTTCCCTGGCTGCCTGTCCTGCCTGTGGGACTCTTTTTACCATAATCCTCCCCACATTCCCCTCCCTTTATGGTTCAGCCTCATTCTGAGAAATCTTCTCACCTTCCCACAGGGCCCTGCTTGTCCTCATACACATCATGTTTTACAGAAACTGATAATTTAGATTACTGTTGGGTACTTCTTATTAGGTTAGGAAAATGATACCCCAACTTCAGAAAATGGCTCCTGAGCCCAGCCACAGCTGTGGAGGGCTTCTGGCTCATTCTCCTCACATCTCTTTTTATTGCCCTACTTTATTCCCCCCAAGTATGTTCCTCTGAAGAATGGGTGTGGCTCTTTTGCTTTCTCCCTGTTTCAAAGCAGAAGCTCAAGTCTTGAACTACTTTGCCAGTAATGAGCTAAATAAGCATGTCCTGCGATAAGTGCACCTCCATATTTATGAAATCTGAAACACTTCTAGTGTCAAGCATTTTGGATAAGGGATATTCAATCTGTAATTGAAGACCTCAGTGATAAAATGTAAATATGTGTATAAAACAACATAAGGGAATACGTGTGGTCCTGTGACAGAAAGTATTAGGGAGGGGGAACTACTTTTCATGACTGAGCAAGAAGACCATACTCCCCAGATCCCTAGATATTACCATGGGTCTATAATACGTGTCTGTCTTTTCTTTCAGAATGCTGTCTATAATTGGAGCCCTGACATACAAGGGATCATCTTAAGTTCCATCTTCTATGGCACAATTGTCGTCCAAATTCCTATTGGATACTTATCTGGAATATACTCTGTAAAGAACATGGTTGCCTGTGGATTATTCCTCAGCTCTGTGCTCACTGTGTGCATTCCACCAGCTGCTCAGGTTGGAGAAACTTTGGTCATTGTGTGTCGAGTAGCCCAGGGAATGGCCCAGGTATTAAGATAACAAAAACTGAACAAGATTTAAATTCAGACTAAGCATCAGAGGTTACATGTCTGAATCTTTCTTATTTTAGGGAACAATAGCAACCGCCCAGCATTACATATGGGTCCGGTGGGCCCCTCCCTTGGAACGAGGCCGACTCACCAGTATAAGTCTATCAGGTAAGGACTTAGGACCTAGAATGTTTGAGTTCTATCGTCATCTTATTGTACCCTGTTCTTCACTATGGCCATAAGAAGCATGTGTTTTGAACTGTTGAGGGTTTTGTAAACCATCCATTCCAGCTTTCTTGCTTTAAAAAGGAGGAAATTGTTTAGAAAATAAAAGGCATCTTTACCCCAAACTACAGGAAAAAATGCTAGAAAAGCAAAACTTTATTACTTTCTTCTGATCAGTGTTAAGCTATACAAATTTATTTCACAAGACATTGTTCATTGCTACAGTGAAGTCACCTCCCCTCTACTTTCAGATGTCTGCATTAATTTTGTAGTGATGGGCTTTGTCCCTTCTGCTTAGGGATTCTGCTGGGAACCTTCATTGTCCTGCTTGTGACTGGATTCATCTGTGATCTTCTGGGCTGGCCCTTGGTCTTCTATATTTTTGGTGAGTCTTTCTATAAATTCCAATTTATGATTCAGAATTTAAGAGGAAAATATTAATAACAAAAATCTAACATAATGTAATAATTTATATGAAGTTAGTATTTAAAATCATAAGTTCTACTGAGAGAGAGAAAAGTGAACATTCATGAAGTTCTTATTACAAAGGTGTCGTGCTCAGAACTATACATATATTTTGTACATAACTTTTACAACTCTGTAATGTAGATGCTATCATACCACATACCTGATGTGAAACTCTTCAGGAAAGGGGTAATCAAAATAATCAACTTTTCAGATTTTTGAAAGATCATATTCTATGTATACTATTTATACTTACTCAATCATGACCTTGGCCTTGCTCTATAATCAAACACATTAATTTCTGCAGTTAAAAACAAACTTTGTACAAATTGGAACACACAAAACCATAAAGAATTGAGGTTGCCAAATGAGTTATAAAATCACTTTTGTCTTTAATATCTTGATTTGAGATATGTTGAAGAGACAGTGGATGGGTGAGATTATGTCCATTTGTTAGGTGAGGACACTTATAGAGGCTATGTCCCTTGCCCAAAATCATACTTAGGGTAAATTCAGGATTTTTCTACAAAGTGATTGTTTTAAAAATGGGTACAAGATGTAGTGAATCACAGGGATATTGCAGTAACTCAAGGCAAGTGATACAGAAACTAGTCCCATCCCCAAGCCCAAAGAGGCAAAGGAGGGAATAGTTACCACTGTCCATTAGGTGGGAGTCTTGTAGAGCAGACTGCCTCAAGGGAGCCTATGATTTTTCATTTAAAAAAAATACATAGAAATAATAATCTCAGGAGTGAGATATTTAGGGCTTGAAAAGACACTGTAATCCCACTAATTCTCTCCCTCTCATCTCTACCCAGGCTTTCTGTTGGCTAAATCAAGCAGGAAGACAGGGCATGGAGCCTGTTGATGTTTATTAAAGCAGCCATCTGTGAGCAAATCAGGGTGTAAAGGGACAGAGAGTGTACTTAGAGGAACACACAGAGAACACGCACCTCATACAGGGAGCAAAAGGCAGAGCCATAATGTGCAAACATGTCTTCCTCCTTCGTTTCCATCACTCTTAATCACCACTTTGGTCATCAATAGTAAGTGGTGGTCAGTGTAGTGATAGGACACATACACTGTGTGCTGAAAGGGTTTGAAAGAACTGGGACTATCTCTCCTGGAGGAAAGAAAATTTGTTCTGCAAGAGAAATTCAGAATTGTTCTGCATTGTAAAACCAAACTAAACATGCAGAAATTACTGGGACAAAAATCTTTAGTCTCATGTAAGAAAAGCTTTTCAATAATTAATTGCTGACCAAATTGAATGGATGACCCTCAACATTTGCATTCTATTCCTACTTCAGCATCATGTACAGCAACATATGTCGCTGGTTGTTATCATGAGGAGTTTCATGAAACTCAAAGGAAGGGAATACATTTTGTGCTGTGACAAGAGTTGTGCTATGAAGTGCCTTGCATGCATCTTCTTTATCACTGACAACAGAGAAAAGAGCTTTGAAAGCAGTGGGTTAAGGTTTTAGATATGTGCCCTATAATCCTTTTATTGTGGTCACTTGGTGTCAAATGATCTGCCCAAGTGGCAGAGGCAAAACCAAAACCAAAATTATTTATAAACTCTATTTGAATGTCCTTCTCAATAAAGTTAAATAAATCTAAATAGACGCTGTTTTAAAGAACAAGACAGGGCCGGTGAGATGGCTCAGCAGCGTAAGCGCCTGCCTTGCAAGCGCAAGGGCCCGAGTTCGACTCCCGGATCCCACATACGAAAAAGGGGCCGGTGATATCGCTCAGTGGCACGGGTGCCTGTTGGCGCGCGAGGTCCTGAGGTCGACCCCCCGGTACCCACAAAAAAAAAAAAGAACAAGACAATGTGTGTCCAGACATTAAGGAGTTTATAACTGCTGAAGTTGAATATGATAGGCCTGGGTATAGATATTTGGTACTTACCCTATTTATTGATGTGTATCTTCCTTTATCTGTAGTTTGGTGTCTACCATTAATTTTGAGAAATTCTCAATAATTATTGCTTCAAGTGATACTTCTGTTCTTGTCTTTTTTCTTATGTTATTTCCCTTAATACATGTTAAACCATTGATAATTTTGTAATTGTTCCATAGTTCTTGGATATTCTGTTTTGTTTCACTCTTCTGTCTTAGCAATTCAATTTTGGAACTTTCTATTGCTCTTTCTTTGAGTTCACTGATTCTTTGTCAGTCATGTCCAGTCTTCGTTTCCGTTATGATGCCTTTGATTCCCCTCATTTCCTTCTGATCTTGATGAATTACCAGGCCACTCTTTCTTGTCTCAGTCTCACTGACTATGCCCTCCCTGCCCTGGACTTCATGCTTCTAGCCATTCCTTCTCTATTTGTATTACTCTCCCTCTTCCTTACCACTTTAACTTCTGCCTTACTTCAAGCTCTACCCAAGCCTCATCCTCAAGGATGTATTCTCCACTAGATACTACAATTTCTGTGTATTACTGCTTACTAACCATGTGGCTCTGGGCAAGTAATCTAAATGTAAGTTTTCTCATTTTGAAAAAGAGATAATGATATCATCATATAAATTTTTTGAGGATTAAATAAGAAAATCTCTCTCTTCCTCATCTACTTGAAAATCACCTTGATGAAAGCAAAGATTTTTGTCTGTTTTGTTTACTGCTCTACCCTCAGGACCTAGGATGGTACATGACACATACTATTGTGTTTTAACAATATTTGTCAAATGAATGAATACACTTTGGGAAGACTAAATGGTAAGCAGTATATACTCTACCTTAACAGAGAATTCCTCATGATCAAGTTATTAGTATTAAAAATTTCAAAAACAAGAATTTTGCATTTATAGGATTTGGATAATCCCTAAGCCTTGATGGTATCTCATGAGCACAGCTAAGGCTGAGCCTTCAAATTGGGTAATTGTCAATCCCTAAGCAGGCTTAGATCTCCCCTACTCTGGCAATGCAACACATACCGAATCTGAAAAGATAAGCTGAAGACAGAGAGGCCCAGCTCAGCAGACGAATACAGAGGCTAGCTGATCATGAGAAGCCAGAGGGCTTACCACCATTTCTGTAAAATTTGTTCTGTAAGAAGACAGCTCTGGATACAAGGAGGACTGTCCATAAAATTAGCCTTGTTGCAAAGTTTCAACAAAAAGGGGACATCTAGGTTCTCAGAGCAATACATTGGAAAGTGTAGTAGGTTAAAAGACCTACTACAGAGAGAAACTTCCAATTCTAACTTGTCCTTCTTTGATAGGTGCTTATGGCTGTGTCCTATGTCTTTTCTGGTTCATTCTGTTTTATGATGACCCAAAGGACCACCCATGTATAAGCGTCAATGAGAAAGAATACATCACATCATCCCTCGCCCAGCAGGTAGACCACAGTGCTCTGTATTGGCATCTCCCAGATTCTGCTCCGAACAAAAGAGGTTCCAGCTTGTCCTCATCTGAGAATGATTAATGAATTACTTTTCAGGTCAGCTCAAATAGTATGACTACTCTGCCCATCAAGGCTATGCTGCTGTCTCTTCCACTCTGGGCCATTGCCGTCAATAATTTTGCTGTTCTCTGGACAAGTAATTTTGTAGCTACATACACCCCAACATTTATCAACAGCATACTTAATGTTAACATAAGAGAGGTTAGTATATCATAAATTCTTATTATAACTTTATGAAGAACTCTCTGTTTCTCTGCCTCTAATGACCCTGATCTCAGCTCTTGCCTCCCCCTCCTTTCTGTTATCTATGGTGTTTATCTGGAGATACATGGCTTCTGACTTTTGTGAAAAGTAGCCACAACAAAAGGTGTTGGTATAAACATAGTGTCTGGCATCCCACCAACAATATGCCTGCAACCCATGTTCCCACTCCTCCCTTACCTCCCATCACTATGTGGTTGCCATGTATGTAAATAAAGATTCAACATTGCCATTCCCTTTGGTGACTGGGATCCTTCCCTGAAAGTCACATAGCCAAGCCCTGACATCTTACTCAGCACTCATCCATCTCTCTTTTGGGGGATGACAAGGGATTTGGATAATGGATTTGGGTACGGGCTATGACCCTTGACTTGGGTTTTCTGTGACACCTTCATTGCTTATCTGACTTGAGAATCACTGATGCATGGAACCTCCTGTTATTTGACAAAATAATCAGAAAAGATTCTCTTAGAAGTTCAGTCTGGGCTTGCCACTTAGGGGCTTTGCATAATGAATCAGTAGCCCAGGCTAGTGCCAGCCTAACAGTAAGATTAAATAAACCCTTTTGTACAAAATTCTATCTTCCATGAAACCATGGAGTTGCTGCAAGGATCGACAGTGGCCAGTACAGAGTAAACACCATACACATATTGTAATTGTCGTCATTATCATATTTATAATTCCCCCTGGGGATGCCACTTCCCATTCCAGCACAGTCTTTCTCTATATTATATGGTGATTTCAGGGTCCGTGATCCTAAAAGTAAAAACCAGACAGATTATGACAAATATTACTATTTTCCTCTTTATGTTGGGTCATGTGGCCCCAGAAGTAATCGTGGTATTGTATCCTGATGGTTTTCTGCATGAAAGTACACATTTTAGATACTGAATTCCAAGGCAGCGATTACTCTGTGTATCAGAGCTCCTGCGTCCACCATACACACTCTCAGTATAACGTCTCCTCCGCAGAACGGGCTTCTGTCCAGCCTGCCCTTTCTGTTTGCCTACATCGTTGGTATCCTAGGAGGTCACATGGCAGACTTCCTCCTGTCCAGGAACATTCTCAGCACCATTACCGTCCGGAAACTCTTCACCACAATAGGTAAGGAGCTGCCAGGCATTCCAGTGCATGGTGGGTTCTTCCTCTGCATTTCCAGCGTGCGTCTAACCATGTTGTCTGCATCCCTCCCCAGGAATGCTCTTTCCCGTCATCTTCAATATGTGCATGCTGTACCTGAATTTCAACTTTTATATCACCATCACCTTCCTGATACTTGCTTATGCAACAACTGCCTTTAATTTAAACGGAGTATTTATAAATACCTTGGATATAGCTCCCAGGTAGAGTTTTCTTAAAATTCGTGTATTTTTAATTAACAGATAAAAGTTGTATTTATTTATTGTGTACATTATGTTTAGAAATATGGATACATTGTGGGAAGGTTAAATGGGACTAATTAACCTACTTATACTTATCACTTTTATGGTGAAAACCCTTAAAATCTACCCTCAACATAATTGTCAAGGATACAATGCCTGGCTACTGATGACAGTCACCATGATAAACAACAGATCTCTTGAAGTTATTCTTCCTTTCTAGCTGAAATTTTGTATCCTTTGATCAACACTCCCAGATTCTAGTATCCAACATTCTGTTCTCTATTTCTGTGAGTTCAACTTTTTTAGACACCATATTACATAGTGTTTGTCTTTTTGTGTCTGGTTTATTTTACTTAACCTAATGGCCTACAAGTTTGTCTGTGTTGTCAAAAATGATAGGATTTCCTCCTTTTTAAAGTTTGAGTAGTATTTCATTGCGCATATATACCATACTTTCTTTATCCATTCACCCATTGATAGATACTTAAATTTTTTTCTATATCTTGTCCGTTGTGAATAATGCCACAATAAACATAGGAGTAAGGATATCTTTTCAGAATACTGATTTTATTTCCTTTGGATATACACCCAGCAATGGGAGTGTTCAATCATATGGTGGTTCTGTTTTTAATGTTTTGAGGAACTTCCGCGCTGCTTTCTATAATGGCCATACTAGTTTACATTCCTACCAACAGTGTGCGACTCTTCCCTTCTCTTCACGTCCTCAGCACACTTCTCTTTCATCTTTGCGACAGTACCCTGTCTACTGGGCGTGGGTAATCTCACAGTGTAGTTTTAATTTGCATTTCCCTGATGATTAGTAATGGTGAGCATTTTCCATATGCCTGTTTTCCATTTGTGTGTCTTCTTTTGAAAAATATGTTTGGGTCCTTTGCCCATTTTTAATTTTTTTGTTCATTTGTTTTCTTGATATTGAGTTCCTTATATATTTTGGGTGTTAATCTCTTTTCAAATGTAGGGTTTGCAAATATTTTCTCCCATGGCATAGGTTCTGTCTTCGTTCTGTTGATGGTTTCCTTGACTGTACAGAAGCTTTTTACTTTTATATAATTCTGCTTGTCTACTTTTGCTTTTGCTGTCCATACTTTTTTTGGTCATGTTCAAATCAGTGTCACAGAGATTTTCCCCAGTGCTTCCATCTAGTGGTTTTGCAGTTTCAGGTCTTATGTGTGAGACTTTAAACCATTCTGGGTTAATTTTTCAATGTAGTGTGAGATAAGGATGAACTTCTACTTTCTTTTTTTTTTTTTTTTATTTTAAAGAGAAGAAAAAACAAAACAAATCAAAAGAAGAACAAATTTTCAAAACAACATAATAGGA
This sequence comes from Erethizon dorsatum, assembly GCA_028451465.1. Lineage (NCBI taxonomy): Eukaryota > Metazoa > Chordata > Mammalia > Rodentia > Erethizontidae > Erethizon > Erethizon dorsatum. The sequence goes on along the minus strand of CM051825.1, from coordinate 25,590,926 downwards.
GGGTAACAATGGTTAATACATTACGTATTACTATCTTTAAGTTAGTTATTCAGGACACCAGACATTAGCATTCAATTGTCCAAACGTTATTGGCACAAACCTTACTCTTCAATGAACTAAGTAAAAATGGTAGTGTATCTATCTTAACCATCTTATATATATATATATATATATATATATATATATATATATATATACAATTGTTTTTTTCCCTTTCCCTTCTTTCTTTTCCCTATTCCAGTCTCTCTTTCCTTTTGACCAGTTTCTTTTTGATTCACCGTATCTATTGTACATTTTGGATCTTATTTACTCTTTCAGTTTCTCATACTAGAGAGATAATACGATGCTTACACATGTGCTTCTGGTTTATTTCACTTATGAGTATTTTCTCGAGTTGCATCCATTTACCTATAAAAGTCTCCAGTTTATCCTTCTTTATGGCTGAATAGTACTCCATTGTATAAAAATACCACATCTTTCTTATCCATTCCTCAGTTGATGGGCATTTGGGTTGTTTCCAAGATCTGGCTATTACAAATTGTGCTGCTATAAAGATGGGTGCACATATATCGCTGTGGTACGATGTTTTTAATTCTTCTGGGAAGATGCCCAGAAGGGGAATAGCTGGGTCAAATGGGACCTCCAACCCTAGTTTTCTGAGGAATCTCCACACTGACTTCCACAGTGGCTGTACCAGTCGACACTCCCACCAACAGTGAAGAAGGGTTCCTTTTTCCCCACAGCCCCTCCAGCATTTGTTATTAGTTGATTTCTTAATAGTAGCCATTCTTTCTGGGGTGAGATGGTATCTCAGTGTTGTTTTAATTTGCATCTCTCGAATGACTAGTGATGTTGCACATTTTTTTGTATATTTGTTTGCCATTAGTATTTCTTCATCTGAGAAATGTGTATTCATCTCAGATGCCCATTTTTGGAGTGGGTCTTTAAATTTGGGAGGTCTGATTTTTTTGAGTTCTTTATATGTTCTCGATAGTAATCCTTTGTCTGAGGAACAGCTGGCAAACATTTTTTCCCACATTGTGGGTTGTCTCTTCACTCTGTTGGTGGTTTCTCTTGCTGTGCAAAAGCTTTTTAATAAGATGAGATCCCAGTTATTGATTCTTTGGGATAAGAACTTCTACTTTCTTCTTCACATGGATATTCATTTGCCCCAACACCATTTATTATCTGCCCCCCCCCCCAGTTATTTTCATGAGAATTTTGACAGAAGTCAACTCCTCACAAATATTTGAATTTATTTCTGGGCTCTCTGTTTTGCTCCATTGATCAATGTGTTTTTATGCCAGTATCTTGTGTGTATGATTACTACACATTTTACTGTATTCTGAAGACAAGTAATGTGGTACCTCCAGTTTTGTTCTTTTGCTCAAGACTGCTTTGGCCATTTGAGGTCTGTTTTGACACCATATGAATTTTGGGAACGTTTTTTCTCTTTCTGTGAAAAACGACATAATTTTAATAAGGTTTTCCTTGAATCTGTAGATCACGTCAGGCAGTATAGACATTTTAATGATATTAATTCATGCTTTACATGAACATGAGATATTTTCCCATTTATTTGTCTTCTTCAGTTTCTTTCATCAATGTTTTATAGTTTGTAAATGTCTTTTGCCTCTTAAATTTATTCATAGGTACTTTTTACAGCTCTTACAAGTGGGGTTTTTGTGGGGTTTTTTTGCTTCAGGTAGTTTGTTGGTTGCAGGTAGGGTTTTTAAAAATCTCTTTTTTCCTTGAATGCAAGATCTCAGGGCTTTTCAGATTTTAACTATTTTGAAGTTCATAGCCAGAAAACCAAAATTTCTGAAGAAAAAAGTAAATCAGACATAAATAATAATTTATTAGGCACTGTCTTAGTTACTTTTCTCTTGTTGCTGAGACAAAATACCTGACGCCCAAAATTAAGGAAGGAAAGGTTTACTTAGCTCACAGTTTATGGAGGTTTCAGTCCATAATCAGCTGGCTCTAAAGGCAGGGTGGCATGGCACAGGGGCAACCGTTTATGATGGCAGAAGACAGCAAAACAAGAGCAAAAGGGAGGAGACCGAGAGAGCAAGCCTCTTTCCCTCCCTGATATGGTATGCAGGCTACCCACCCTAGGGTGGGTGTAGCACTCACACCCATAATCCCAGTATTGGACCATGAATCAATCACAAACTCTAGAAGCCCGCCCCCATGACTGCATGAGGCTTTGGGAGGACATCCAGACACAAACCATAACAGGCACCTAATTATTTCTGTAGCTGCTATCTGCAAAGAAGTATAATTTAATAATAATAAGTACATATTTTAGAGGCAGAGTGTTGTCTTTAGTATCACCATGGCTATTTACCTTTAGCAAATTATTTACCTTCTCTGTGCTTGGTTCCTCATCTATAAAATAGGAGCAACAAGGGAATACTTTCCTCACAGAGTTGTTAAAAGTATTGAATAAACCAATATATGACAAATACTTAGAGTAGTGCTTGACATAGAGAAAAATGTATTGGCATTAGCTACTCCATCACTATTATTATCGTTGGGCACATTCACATATGAGTAACCTCATCAAGATCCATTATGTTGTAATCTTCCCATAACCACTGAAGGATAGTAAAATGTAAAGAGGGTATATTAAAAATTAATTAAAAAGAAATTGTGACTGAAATTATAAAGGAACATATACTAAATGAGGACATCTTTTAAGATTTTGTCTTGGGCCAATGAGACAGCTCAGCAGCATAAGCGCCTGTCTGGCAAGTGTGAGGTCCTGAGGTCGACTCCTGGTACCCACATTTAAAAAAAAAAAAAAAAAAAAAAAACAGGTTCTGTCTTTATAAAGATCATATGCAAATGACCTCATGGTCATTGGTGACCAAATATGAAAAAGATAAATTTTAGTTTATTCAAATAAACCATAAAAATGAATATATTAAGACTATCTGTGCCATCATGACTGAATTTCACACACACAATGTTGAGAGAAAGAAGCCAATACCAGAGGAAAACCACCTCCAATACAAGTCCATTCACATAAACTACAAACAGGCAAATCAAGTGCTACTGGTGGGAGCAACACAGATAGGTCTTTAAGAGTCAAAAATATTACAGTGGAAGTCATGTGTATCTGAGAGATGCACTTATTATTAGTGAGTGCTGAAATGCAGAAAAATTCAAAATACTGCAAATTTTCATTTATTATGTTCATTAATAAAGGACATGACTTTTTATTTATTTTCAGTTACAATCTAGAAACTATTAAACAAAAATATAAACAATGAAAATATTTTTCTTTCAAATGATGGAAACATGGATATTGCTAAAAAATACAACCACAAATAATGGAAACATGGATATTGCTAAAAAATACAACCAAAATTGTCTTTAACCAAAATTTTCAATATTTGGCTTTACAAAAAAAAACTTTTTTTTTTTTTTTTTTTTTTTTTTTTTTTTGTCTTTTTGAGACAGGGTTGCACTATGCAGTTCAAGCTGGACTTAAACTCACTTTGTAGCCTAGGCTGGCCTCAAACACGCAGCAACCCTCCTGCCTCAGCCTTCCAAGTGCTGGGATTACAGGCATGTACTACCACAGCTGGCCTGCAAAATTTTTTAACAGTCATGCCAGACAATATTGCTATGTTCAAGCCATAGGTACTTTTCACAACACCTGCAGAGATATTTTGATAAGCAAAATTTTGTATGCATAGCACCTAACACAGCTTTTGCCAGTTTTTGTTTTGTTTTGTTTGTTTGTTTGTTTTTTTGCTTGTCAGAGGAGCCATATGTGTGTTATCATTAGAATTTTCTTCGATTTGTGTTCGAAATAGAAGTTTCAAATGTAAAAGGCTTGTGTGCACCTGTAGATTTCTGAGCACCTTTTTATTTGCTCAAACATTGTGTTACAAGATTTCTAATGAATATTCTGTGCCTTATTTTCACCTTGCTGTTCAACATATGAACTGTTTTTTTCTTTTTGGGTATATGAGATACAATTGAGCAGTAGGCACCAAAAACAAATATAGCACTGACCTCGAAGGCTGTGAGAAAAAAAAAAAAAAAAAAAAAAAACATGGACTTCAGAGCTCACAGTGTATCTAGATACAATTTTATTATCAAATATTACACACTCTGAACAAAAAACTAGTGGCTTAACTATTATGGTTTAACATTAGTCAGCAAAAACACACAACTACTCATGACCTTGAACCTATGCACCCAGTGTATGTAAGAATATTTAAGAAAAGAGCTTTCTTGTATCTCTCAGATCAGCTGTGACCTCCAAAACACCACAGTATAAAGAAAAGAGGAGTTGGGCATGGTGTCACAACTGCCATCCCAGCGATCCGAGAGGCTGAGGCAGAAGGGTCATGAGTTTGAGCCCAGCATGGACAACTTAGCAATTTATTGAGACTTCATGTAAAATAAAAAATAAAAAATTGAGGATGTAGCTCAGTGTGAAGGTCCTGGGTTCAGTCCCCAATATCACTAGATAGATAGATAGATAGATAGATAATAGAGAGATAATAGATAGATAGATATAGTAGATGGATAGACGGATATATTCTCTGTGGAGGTGAAAAACACAATGGGGTCTTCTTTAGGGCTCCAATTTAAAATTTAAAATTTAAATTTGCTGTCTATTTTCTGCCTTCTGTCATTTGAACACTTTTTTCATATCTTTGGTATAGTTACATTAGTCAAATTTTCTGCTTCTTTTTTTTTTTTTTTTTTTTTTGTGGGTACCGGGGGTCGACCTCAGGACCTCGTGCGCCAGCAGGCGCCCGTGCCGCTGAGCGATATCACCGGCCCCTTTTTCGTATGTGGGATCCGGGAGTCGAACTCGGGCCCTCGCGCTTGCCGGGCAGGCGCTTAAACCGCTGAGCCGTCTCACCGGCCCTTTTTTTTTTTTTTTAATGGGATACTTTTTTTTTTTTTTTTGGTGGGTACCGGCAATTGAACTCAGGACCTCATGCTTACCAGGCAGGCGCTTGTGCCGCTGAGTTACATCACTGGTCTAAATTTTCTACTTCTCAAGTAATTAATGTTTCTGTACTCAGGCAAGTTATCTGAAATTTCAACTATATTATATCTGTTATTATTCTTATTGTCATCATTATTACTATTTCACAGGAACACCAAAGCAAGTTTTAATTTTAAAGGGCCCGTGCTCAGCACAGGGAGTCAGTACACAGGAGGGGACCCTCCAGACTAAAACCCAAGAGGTGGCTGAGGAATGCTGCTTATATCACAGCTGCAGCTGCTTTCATGGCCTATGGCAGTGAAGAAAAAAAAAAAAAAAGCCCTTCTAAATTTGTTTTTAAACTCTCTTTCATTTAAAATCTTTTTACGATTTCTCTTTCTTGCTAACACTTCATTAAATGTGTCTATCCTTTTTTATGTTTCAAAAACTTTGTTTTTAATTTTATAAAGTCTACTTCCTTTGAATTTCATTACTATGTTTTAAACCATTTTTATCATGTTTAAATTGTTTGTTCCTGCCTTGGTTCTGGAATTAGATGCCCCATTCATTTATTGTCACTTTTTCTTAAACAATAAAAGCAATTACAAATGCAGGTTTTTCCCTAAACATTTTAGCGATGTATTGGTTAATGGACAAAGCTAAGCTGTGGTAACAAGGGGACTACAAAACAGAAGTGTGAGGTACATTAGAAGTTTGTGTCTCTCCCAGGCAACAAGCTGGGGTAGAGGGAAGATTTTGTTCTTCTCAGCATGAGGTTCATGCCTCAATTAGATACCGACTCCACTCCCTCAAAGGTTCTCCTTTGTTCATGTCTGATGGAAACAGCCCCTTTTTATCTGTTATTCTCTTGACTTTCCTGCTTTGTTAGCTCTCTTCCTGCTGAAGTTGGCTTAAGCATTAAGGATTAGCCAATCATATTGCTTGGAAATAGACTTCTCATTCCCTGGCCTAAGTATTGGATACAATTCCTAGGGTTGCAGCTCTGGGACTATGGGTCCAGATCCAGGGAATTCTATTTAATTTTTTACTAATCTAAAACCAGTTCCCATTACCAAACATATCACCTTCCAAATTTCTCAACTGTATTTCTTTTTTAATTCTGCTGGTTTTCACCCTGAAGATGACCTCATTTTCTTAATACTTTTATATTCTTTACTCTTAATGTCAGCCTTTCTGACTCCATAGTGCAACTAGAAAGTTGCTTATATTAAAATACATTTTCTGTCCTTCCGATGGAATTTGAGAAGCAGGAATGATGAATTCATAAAATCAGCAGTTATCTCTCTTAAACCTCACTTGATTAAATTGGCTTTTCCTGCAGTATTTGTCCTACTGTATATCTGCATATTCCTCTTCTTTTACAGATATTATGGATTTCTTAGAGGAGTTACAACTTTAATTGGAATGATAGGAGGCATACTTTCTTCAACTGTGAGTGGATTAATCCTTAGTGAGGTAAGGAACAAGCAGACATGTATATTTTTCCACAATTACTTGTACAGAGTAAGAAGTGATATGTGTGTGAAAACTTGAAGAGGAGATGCCAGCAGGCAATAAGTATGAGTTTTTATGTCATATAAAAATAAATTTGGTCAAATCACGCATCCCTCCAAATCTATAGATAATACAATTTCATTCTCATTGTACATCAGTTGTGCTGAAAAGTTATGTCATTAGTCATTGGAACAGAAGTGACTTTTACAAGTCTCTCTGGAGGAAGCAGATGAGAAATGGAGAAGTTGAACAAAGCATCTCACAACCTCAGAGGGCCAACAGGACAACACTTGGAGTTTAGAGCCTAGGTTAGGATAAGATAGAAATATATCCAGGAAATTAGGCTGACTCAAAAATGAACTATACCTTGACAGGATTCAAGAATAGCTACAAAATTCCTGCAGCAAATATTATGTACATTTGTGCAACATGAGACATTTTCCTTTTGAGTTTAGGAATAAGAAAAATATGCAGCTATCACTGTTTATATTAAACTTTGCACTATGTCTTACCTAGTGAAATAAAGCAAAAATATATGAAAATATGAATGTAAAAAGAAGAAATATAATTAACACTTTTAATAGAAGGTATTCAAAGGTAATCAGAAGACAACATATATTAAAAGAATAAAAATTGTAAAGTGTCTTCCAATCACCCTGAGTGATTTGAAAATTCAATGAAATTCCAATGAAAATTCTAAGTTATTTTTGTGGAAATAGAAGAGGTCTTTATACAACTGACATGTGTTCACTAAGGGCCAATAATAACCAAAAGGCTATTGGAGAAGAAAAGCTGGAAAGTTTGCTCTAAATGGTATAAGAACACTGCCCTGGAAAATATGAGCAAATATGAGAGTAATAAATCTTAACGAAGTAATAATTAAGGTACATGGAAATAGGTTAAATTTACCAATGAGTACATAAAAAACACACGTTCTCTCTTTACCTACCTATCTATATACGTTTATGTGATACAACACTATATCGTTTACATAACATGCTTTTAAAAATGCACAAAGTTTTGAAGTAATATATCAGAATAGAAAAAAGATGAATCAGTTAATTAGGCACTACAAGAAACTGATGTATTAAACTTAATATCTGATGAAAATGGAATATATTGTAGTAAGATAAAATGATTATTTTTGTAGAGTAAAATAATGACTCCTTTGATTACTTATGCATCTTTTTCCATGTTTAAGTGACTTGCATTGAGTTTATACTATTTTTGATACTATGTTTCAAATGTTACAAAACACAGAAACATTATCAGTAATTTACAACTTCTTTGCATTTTAATCTTTCAGGATTCAGAAACTTCATGGTATAAAATCTACTTCTTGATGTCAGCCATTAGTGTGACAACTCTAATTTTCTACCTTATATTTGCTAAAGCAGAAATTCAGGATTGGGCTAAAGAAAGCCAAGACACTCGACTTTGAAGGTGAGGCATGATCAAGTTAAGGACAGTTTTTGAAATTGTGGATGCAGGAGAGAGAGAGATTAAGGATGAAATGTGACATGGAGAACAGGTGCAGGTTTGGGGGAGTAAAGAGGATCTACCACATTAAACCTGAAACTATTAGACATCATCACAGAAATGGAGGCAACCCAGGGGTTGTACTGCTCAGGAAATCAGAGGCCATGGCAGGGCTGGAGATACAAATTTGGGAGCCTGGGCTTCTCTGAACTTAACAGGTGAGAAAGAGACAGAGAAGTTTGCAAGGGAAAATGAGGAAAGCCTTCGTTCAAGTGGGATAACAGTTGGAAAATGTGTTTTGAGAAGAAGTGAAAAGTTCAGGAGTGACTACCTTTAGCAAGTGCTATGAAAGGGCAAAATTATACAAGGATTAAAATTTTCCTAGTGGGTAAAGAAAGAGATACCTTAAAGTAAACCTGAAAATGGTTTTCAAGTGAATGATGGAGACAAAGTGTCCATGAGAGTGTGTCCAAAGAGTCTGATACTGTGTGTTTCATCTATAAACTCTATCCATGGTCAATAAATAGTAGGGGAAATGTCTCTTTATCAGATGATTTCAGCTAATGCAAGAATAAGCACTGATAGATGTGGAATTGTCCACAGAATTAAAGGATCATTCTAGGTGTTGAATGGCAATCGCTGTTAACATCACAAAAAGAAAGGCATGAAGACACTGTGTACCTCCTGATGAGCCCTTCACACTAATGCCTTGCTAAGAAAATAAGCTGAATCTGATCAAGCCTCTAGAAACAGCTATGTTAAATAAGTACTGAGAACAGAGAATACATTAAATTACATTCCAAGGACATCATCAAAAACCTAAAGTACGGGAGATTTTATAGGTCAAAGGACTCAAATCTTCAACAAATAAATTATAAAGAATGGAAGGGGACTCTCAAGATTAAAAGAGACTTTAAAAACATCAAATTTTGGGCCGGTGAGATAGCTCAGCAGCATAAGCACCTGCCTGGCAAGCATGAGGTCCTGAGTTCAACTCTGGATACCAACATACAAAGGAAAAAAAGGGCCAGTGATATTGCTCAGCCGCACGAGTGCTTGCTGGCAAGCACAAGGTCCTGAGTTCAACCCCTGGTACCCACATAAAAAAAAAATCAAATTTTAAAAAATATATTTTCATTGGAGCATATTAATTTTACAAAATATTAGATTTCAAAGTGATATTTTCATACATGAATTTAACATATTTTGATCAAAATGATGCCCCCATTACTTTTCCTTATCCCCCATCCCCTTATCCCCTTTTCTCTTGTCTAATAAGTTTGCATTCTGCTTTCATGTCATTTTTTTTTCTCTATTTAGATTCCACATATGAGGAAAAACATGAGATCTTGTCTTTCTGACTATGGCTTATTCCACCTAACATGATTTTCTCCAGTCTCACCCACTTTTCTCCAAATGACATAATTCCATTCTTCTTCATGGCTGAATAGTACTCCACTGTGTATATATGCCACATTGTCTTTATCCATTCACACTGATGGGCACAAAGGCTGGTGCTACATCTTGGCTGTGTGAGTTGTGCTGCAATAAACAGTAACACTACACTCCACTGGGATATACATGCAGGTGATAAATCAATAGAGAAATACAGAAGAGATTTTTATAAACATCAAGATGGTCTTTACTTTTAGGGGAAGGATAGGACCACATGAGAACTTCTGGAGTCCTGGCAATATTCTATTTCTCATGTCCCAGTACATTGATTAAGAATGTTTACCTTGGGGCCGGTGAGATGACTCAGCGGCGTAAGCGCCTGCCTGGCAAGCGCGAGGGCCCGAGTTCGACTCCTGGAACCCACATACGAAAAAAGGGCCGGAGATATCGCTCAGCGGCACGGGCGCCTGCTGGCGCGCGAGGTCCTGAGGTCGACCCCCAGTACCCACAAAAAAAAAGAAAAAGAATGTTTACCTAATAATAAATCATTGAGCCAAATTGTTTTGTGCAATTTTCTGTTGCTTGTTTTATTTATAGAAAAAAAGTAAAAACAAAAAGAAAATATAAATGGAGGATATAGAAACAGGCAGGATCAACATCCCTGTAAAGGAGAACAGAGAAATGGTGCAGGACCCGCACAGGGGCATGGAACCAAAAAGGGTTTTGTTGTTGTTTGGGAAGACTGATGCAGTAGCACCAAGGGTGCTGGGGAGGGGAGCAGACATCAGGGCAGAGCGGAGCGCTGGAGTCCACAGGGGAGGGGGTGAAAAGCGAGCCCTCTGCAGGAGCCCAGAGCTGCTCCCAGCAGCAGACATGGTAGGGTGCATGCAGTTGGTCAACACATGATCGGCATTTTTTTGTATTTTGATTTTGCAAACTCAGCAGCTGTTTCCATCTTAAGGTGTTTTTTGTTTTGTTTTGTTTTGTTTTGTTTTGTTTCCTTCTGCAATAACCAGTAAGGCTTTCACTGAAGAGAGAGGGGTTGAAAGAAAAGGAAGTGAGGAATACACTTTGGAAACGAGGGTAAAATTACCATTAGGAATGGATAATACTATTGTTTACCTAGAAAATCCAAGTATGTAGCCTGGAAAGCTATAGAAACGAAAAATGAATGTAGTAAGTTTCCTGGCTAAAGGATTCATATAGAATTAGATTCTTCATCTTAAAAATACATTTGTTGAAAGAAATGATCCAAAAGAAGCTTTCAGGGAAATTTGACAGTATCTTCCAAAACAAAAATTACTCAGTACTGGGCCGGTGAGATGGCTCAGCGGCGTAAGCGCCTGCCTGGCAAGCGCGAGGCCCCGAGCTCGACTCCCGGATCCCACATACGAAAAAGGGGCCGGTGATATCGCTCAGCGGCACGGGCGCCTGCTGGCGCATGAGGTCCTGAGGTCGACCCCCGGTACCCACAAAAAAAAAAAAAAATTAATCAGTACTGCCACTATTTAGAACTTCGTAATGGTGCAGTTACAAAACTTTACCAAGAAGCATACATGATCATTATTGCTCCTTAAAGATGGCAGAGATTTGGGTGTAGGATTAAACATGTTATCAACATAGTATTAGTCAATAAATTTTGTTTCAGTGAGTGAAATATAACCAGCAGCTAAAAATGGGAGAATTTACCTCAGTCTCTGAGTGTAGAAATTACTGATTGTTCTTTTTTTTTTTTTTTTTTTTGTGGGTACCAGGGGTTGACCTCAGGACCTCGCACACCAGCAGGCGCCCGTGCGGCTGAGCGATATCACCGGCCCTTTTTTCGTATGTGGGTACTGGGAGTTGAACTCGGGACCTCTCACTTGCCAGGCAGGCGCTTACGCTGCTGAGCCTTCTCACCGGCCCTGATTGTTCTTATAAAGAGCCCAGAGCAATTCCAGGAAACATCTCGCTGGCCAAGGAGGACCCTCGGTTTCCAGGGCAATCTCATTATTTTGCTCAGTCTTCTATCTTATTTGTTTTATATGCATTTTGACACATTAAATACTGAAGGTTTATCAATGTTTTCCATTATTGTTACTTCTATTCACTTCTTGTTATGTGTAAGCAGTTTTTTTTTAATATTCTGGTCTATAGTTTAAAAAAGATTGAGGCAAGGATACCTTCATTGGAAAGGTATTTTGATTTTGGAAACTTATCAGCTGTTTTCCTCAAGATTTTTACTCTTAATTCATTTTCTGATATTGATATGACAATCTCAGTGTGTGTGTGTGTGTGTGTGTGTGTGTGTGTGTGTTCCAGATTTTCTGGACTGTTTTGCATAACTTTAATATTCCACTACCTGAATCATGTCATTTAATATATGTTTTCTCCAAAGGCATATAAATGAGTTTCATGATCTCACCCACTTTGAGAGGTGTCTCCTTTACATAGATGTGTTTAATCTAATTCCATTTATCATTACATGTATGCTTCATTTTCTTTATTTTTATTTTATATTCCTTTAGAGAAGAATCTTTTTTTTTTAAACTGGGAATTGAACCCAGGATCTTGGCACTGAGCTATATCCCTAGCTTGCCTTTCCTTCTTTCTCTCTTTCTTTCTCTTTTCTTTCTTTCTTCTTTCTTCCTTTCTTTCCTTCTTTCTTTTCTTTCTTCCTTTTCTGTTCTTTTTTCTGACAGAGTCTTATTAACTTACCAAGCTGGGCTCAAATTTGTGACCCTCCTGCCTCAGCCTCTCATAGTACTGGGATTACAGGCATGCGCCACTACACTTAGCTATTCCTCCTTAATTTGGGCCCCTACTTCTACAAATACCACCTTTCCTGCCTCTAGAAATTTAGAAAGTTTATAGAATATTTTAAATTTTGACTGAACACGTACTCTAAACCTTCAGAATGTGTTCATATTTTCCATTTACATGCTCTATTATTATTCTGCTTTCTTTTCCTTTTAAGATAACAAACACATTCAGTTTTTCTAATTACTTTTCTTGAGCTGGGGCCAGTTCTACCTGAGCTTCTGTGTTTGCCTAGTTTCCATTTGCATCTTTCCATCATGCTAGAGCTGTAGGACCTGAAGTGGGAGCTTTAACTTGACCCTTTAGATAAAAACGACATGGTAGAGGAGCTCTGCAAGCCAGTGCTACAGTGAAATCATGCAGAGATGTTTTTCTTGGCTTTAGTTTGTTGTTGTTGTTGTGCTGATGGTTATGTCTTCAGCAACCTGCTTCTCCAGGCTGCTGGATCCGCGGTATTTTTCCCATCACACTCAATCCCACTCCTTACAGGGTTGGTCACCTTATAATTTTCTGTCATGAGAAGTTGGGAGAAAAGAATAGAGTGGGGGCCAGTGAGATGGCTCAGCGGCGTAAGCGCCTGCCTTGCAAGCGCGAGGGCCCGAGTTCTACCCCCGGATCCCACATACGTAAAAGGGGCCGGTGATATCGCTCAGCGGCACGGGTTCCTGTTGGCACATGAGGTCCTGAGGTCGACACCCCGGTACCCACAAAAAAAAAAAAAAAAAGAATACAGTGGACTCATGGCTCTGTGTTTCTCCTCTAACCTAGAGGTCATTGCCATTAGACCCAGGGACCCAGGGTCACAGGTCTTTAGGCTCCCAGCTGCCCTGGTTGAGTGGCACTGCCACTGCGGTCCTTCTACCTTTCTTCCCATACCAACTTCATGAGTGTGGTAAGCATCTGTGCATTGACTTCCAATGTCACTTTCTCAGTTGATCCTTAGTGACTTTAATTTTACAAATGATCCTTGGGTTACTAAATCTGAAGTTTCTTTTCCTACTCAACACTATCGGCAAATAACTGAAGAGTCCAAGGAGGAGGAAGGAAATTATACTCAATGGCCCATGAATGGAGAAGAGGAGCTTGCACTCTAATGGTACCTTTTGTCCAGCAGATCTGGGGTCTGGAGTTTTATCAGGAATGGTTATGAGGGATGTGGTACATGCTGTCATCATCAGACCTGCTCGTGGAATAGGAAGAGTTCCAGAAACTGGGATGCTATCTCTTTTCTTCCCTAATTTGGGTATAGTCGGACCTGTCTTGGTACAGTGGGTGTGCTTTCCATCATTGTAATGAGGATGTCTCAAGCCCAAGGTGGTCTGGAGTGTCAGCGTGGCATCCCAACCACATTGAGTTGGCCTAGAGTTTCCTTGGCAAGTATGTGATGACTCATTGGTCAGCAGCTTGGAGCATGTGATTATCAGCAGATAGGCTTTAACATTTGCAGGCAAGTAGCATAGCTGACAGCACAACAGGTTACCAGTAATTTTGGGTCCAGTGTTGGTTTTGAAGTGACATAGTTCCCTAGTTCCCTACATTTTATAATTTTTTTTTTCTTTTTGAGTGTATTTCAGTGGATTCCAGGGAAAATAGCTGTAGAATGGGGCATGCATTCTGTTTGTGGAATTTCACTTTTAAAATAGTTTCTCAACTTCTTATCATGTAATGGACTCAAAATAATGCAGAGGATCTTAAGAGATTAATATTATGCTGAAATGGTTATCAAGATGCCACCAATCAGTGGGGTGGGGAATTCTTACACTCAATTCAGGTAGAAATTATGAATTGGGGAAGTGCAGCTCCCTTGATGTTAGAGCCTATGAGCTTTGAATGCCACTGGCTCCTGGTCCTTAGTGTTGCAGCTCTGAAGTTTGAGTGCCAGCGCCTCTTAGTTTTTAGTGCTATATCTCTTAGCTTTTGTCAGCTGCAGCTGCCCCTATTATGTCCTCAGCAGCCAGAGCTCATTTCCCCCTTGCAGCTCTCTGGTGCTTTTCCTGCACCTTATGCTGCCTTTCTGGGGGTCTTGTACAGGTTTCCGCAGGTCTGTGAAGGTCTCCATGGGCCACTGCTGCTCTTGACTCTTTGCTGCTCTGCAGCTCCTCTGGAGGACTAAGCCAGGGAGCATGAGGGACTGCTGCTTCTATGGAGAAGGAGGGGCTATGTTTGCACAGTCTCCTGCATTTTGTGGACGTATTTGGGGATGATTAAAGTAGTGGCAGAGCGGGCAGAGTCACCTGAGTTACAGAGCAAGTTTGGTTACACCCAGAATGGCAAATAGAGGAAGTGTAGCTGATAAAAGAAGAAAGAGAAAATAAATAAATAAGATTTGGAAGTGGTTATGTTGCAGATCATGTAGGGCTGGCAGGTAAAGGTAAGAGCTTGGTTAATTCAGTTGTTTATCTTCAAAGCTATGGGATGCTTTTGAAGGGAATGATTTGCCTGATAATGTCTCATAAAGGTACTCTGGCCACATTTAGAGAAAGGACTCCATGGTGAAGAGAGTAGAGGCAGAGAGACCAGGATAAAGGCTGTTTCAAAAGTTCAAGTGAGAAATGCTGAGAGTATAGGCTAAGATGCAGGCAGAGGAGACAGAAAGGAGCAGCCAGATTCTAGTGCCCCCTGGAGGTAGAGCTGGGCAGGTAAGGCAGAGAAAATCAAGGATGGGAGCTATATACTGGCTTTAGCAAGAAAAGGGATGTTTACTACTGAGACTGGAAGATTCGTCAGGGTGGAAGACTGGGGTGGGGTTTATACATGTTGAGTTAAAGATGCTAACTGGGAGTCTCATGAAAGTATCCATGGGACAGGTAAGAATACAAGTCTAGAACACAGTTGAGAGCTCCAAGTAGGAGATAAGTGTTTTGGCAAGATCAGCATGTAGTTGGGATACCCTGGGGAAAAAGTCTGCAAACAAAAAGAAGGACCCAGCTACAGAGCCCTAGGACATGCCAACTTTTAGAGAGCTGATAGAGAAGGTACAAACAAGAGGAAACAAGACAGTGGCCAGAAAGATAGAAAGAAAGCCAGAGGAGGGGCCCCACAGGAAGCCTAAGGCTGAACTTGTGCTAGGAAGTAGCAAAATCTGTCTGGTGTGAAATTCCTGTGAGATGCCAAGTAACAGAGAGGTCAGTGAATTGAACGCTGGCCTTGGTAGTTGCTGCACTCTGAGATCCTGAGACATAATCACAGCACACACATCGTTCAGACCCAGCACACGACTTCATGCTGTGTGGTTGTCTATGTCACTGTTGCTGTGGGGAGGGTGAGGTCAACTTTCTTTACTGAAACACTGTGCGAACTCGTGGATCCTGTTCTTGTCAGAATATCTCTTGGGCTGGAGTAAGGCTATTCGGTGGCTTACATAATGAGGACAGAGAAATTTAACTTGATTATAAGTTATATAAATAAAATAATGATCTCATGTTCTTAAATTAGCTTAAGTGTTTGTATGTGATATCATACTGATCTAAATGGATTTTATCATCAGTAGATGTAGGTAAGTATTTGGGTCTGTAAAGAGAAATAGACTGTACAGCTCTGACATTCCATGAAGCCACATGAACAGCGTCGTAGGAGTCAAGAAGGGTCCCTCATTGTTGTACCTATAAGTCGGCCCAGTCACTTCCCAAACCTGTGGCTTGTTCCTCTGAAACATCACAGCCCTATGGCCCAGGGACAGAGAAGAAACCCAGGACTGTGACAGTAGTTTAATCTCCTGTTGGATTTTTAAACTGGGTTTGTCAACCAAACCATCCAAGAGATGTGAGCTCACACCAAGCTGGAAAGAAGATAAAGTGGGGCATATAGATACTTCTGTCTAGTCTGGAATCTAGACTATTCATGGTTTCTTTTTATTGTCCTTAGTCCATTTGTAGATTTTATTATATTATCAAACTGAACCAGGCCTGTTTTGCCTACCAAACAGTGTGCCAATCACTGAAACAATGAGTTGTGCAAAAGAGAAAGAGTTCTTGTTCAGGCAGCCAAATATGGAGGGGGTGATCCAAGTCTCAAATCCCTCTCCCCAAGGACAGGGTTTGGATATTGGGAGTGGTCCAAGGTGTAGAGAAAGGTGATTGGAAATAAGCGATCAGGGCTTTGCACATGCAAAATCAAATGTCATGGCTCTTCAGAAAGTGGCACTGTTAGTATGTCTACTTAGATCTTTTGCACATTTTTATTTAGGTTGTCTTTTTGTTTTTGAGTCAAGTTCTTTACATATTGTAGACCCTAGTTCCTTATCAGATACATGATTTGCAAATAGTTTCTTCTGTTCTGTAGTTGTCTTATTTTCTTTTATGCACACAAGTTTTTAATTTTTATGAAAATCAATTTATTTATGTTTTATTTTATTTCATGTGCCTTTGATGTGCCTAAGAAACCATGATCAGAGAGAGAAAAATGTTATCGTAATCCAGCATGGCCAATGTATCAAAACTGTACCTGTTAGTATAATTGTCTCATGTGTTTTAGTATAATTGTCTTATGTGGTTTATATGGTTTTTTGCCTGTTAGTCTGGCTGTTAATCTTTGTTTATGATAATTAACTTGATAAGAGCTTATAAAATAAGTGAATCAAAAAAAAAAAAAGAAACCCTTGCCAAACCCAAAGTCATGAAGATTTAGTCCTAAGCTTTCTTCTGAGATTTAGCTCTTATATTTAGATATTTCATTTTGAGTTTTTATAAATGGTATAAGGTAATGGCATTTTGTTATAGCATCCTCAGCTAACTAAGACACATTCTTTAATTTTTTTCAACAGTATTGTGTAGTTTCAGAGTATACATTTTTGACTTCTTTTACTGAATTTATTTGTAAGTATTTTGTTTTATGCTACTAGAATTTTTCTTGTTCTAATATTTGGATTGCTTACTACAAGTGTTTATGAATATAATTGATTTTTTATATTGATCTTGTGTTCTGCAGCTTTATTAAACTTGCTTATTAGTTCAAATAACTTTCTAAAATATTCCTTAGGATTTATATATAAAAGATTTTGTCACCTATGAATCAAGATAATTTTACTTCTGTTTCCAATCCTGATTTCATTTTTTTTTTTCCTTATCTAATTGCCCTGCTTAGAGCCAGTAGTACAATGTTGAGTGGAAGTAGCAAGAGTAGACATCTTTATCTTTCCTGGCCTTGAGGAGAAATAAAATTCTTACAGAGCCTTTCTCCATCTCCATTCTCCTGAGCATCACTCTTAGGTACCCTGCTCTGTTTGCAAGCTGTATGACAGGTTCTTCATCAGGTTATAACAATGTCTATAAGGTACCCTTCTACTTCACTTTGGAATTTTACATCTGTTGTATCTTGCCCCCTACACCAAAATTTCCAGCATAAAATTACTATGCAGGCTGTTAAAGGATTATTCATTACATACATTTCTGTAATGGATTTCACTAAGTATAGTGCGCCTCAGAAAAGAGATAACACAAGAGATGCCTTTCTTTCTTCCGAAAGATTATGTGCACTTTAACCAGGATGGTTTGGATAAAAGGTGTCTAATTTTCTCTCAGCAGTGGGTCAAACACTTGTTGGGTAACATTTCTCCTCACTGGATAGAATTCATCATGATGGCCTAAATTAAAGGAACGCTATGACCAGCTAACATGTTGAAACACACCTGGGTGCTTATAGACAGGTATTAGGCAGTTAATAGCTGTTTCTATGGGAAAATCCAAAAAGTCGGTGACATGCAAAATTTCAAACACAAAAAAAATGGAATAAAAGTGTTCAATACAGAAGAAAGATAGTGAATGCCTTCCTCATTGTTAACCCAGATTGGCCCCAGGGCTGATGCTACAGTTTAGCATCTTGGCCATATCCCCTTTTCAGGTTTTGGAGAAGAAATATGACATCAGATGAGATAAGCTGGATAGCTGCTGACAGGTAGAGCCCCAGCCCGATCTGCTTGTCAGATGGCATCATCCAGGTACCCCAAGTCACATCACTGTTCTCAGGAAGGACAGGGGATACTTCTCTGCAGGGCTGGAGTGTGTGGCTTGTGCAGCATCACAAGGGAGGTTTTATTTTCATTTCATCAACAAATTGGCTCACAAAGAATATGAATTTAGTAACAGCACCAAACATGTGCCTATAATCGCTGTGAATTAACTGTGTTCATACTCAGGACAGCAGCAGTATCAAACCTGAATTCCAGACCCCGTGGAGATGCTTCGTGGTTTTTGATTACTTTGTGTCATTTCAGTTTGTTTTCAGGATGCAGCAGATATTGAGCACTGGAAGAGTTTAAACCATGTGACAGGACCAGACAAAATGCTGGATTGTTCAGATCCTTTACATGCAGACTTCTGAGAACAGAGAAAAGAGTGACTGATGATCTTTCATCAGACAGTCATATTTATTTTTATGTCAAAAAGTGTAAAAAACGCTTAGGATACCTATCACAGGTCAAGAAAGACAGCTTGAGAGAAATAGACTAGACCATCCCTTTGAAATATTGAAAACACTTTCTATGCTGTTCGAATAAATACTCACCAATAACATTTTGGTACATTTCTTTTCTTTCTGCACAAAACTTATTGTAAAGTTGAGGACCTGGAGAGCCTAGGAGTGACCTCCTTAACGAAGGGATGAGGGACTTGCACAGGAGGCTGGGCTGCAGGGCAGTCACCAATGCCAGGAAGAAGGTGGAACAGAGACTCCTGGGGCCATCTCCCCTACACCGGCTGTGTGCTTCTCTTTTACAGCATGTGTTGTTTGTAACATGTTACATGTCTCAGTGTCAAAAATGGGTTTATTTATCTCTGTCTTCCTCTTTGTATCAGTTGTTTATAAATGACTGTTAAATAACCCAATAAACATACATATGATAAAATTTTATTCTAAGTCATCGTGAAAGACCTTTTGCACAATACTCAGCTTTCACTCCCCCTCATTGCTAATGGGCGGATGGGTAGAAAATTTTATCTTTCTATATTTTCAGGATGGCCCATTTGGAGGAAAAGTCAATGTCATTCATGTTAAAAATGTTAATCCCAACCTCCTTGGGGGGCCCAGGGAGAAATCAAACTTGTTTTCAAAAGCAACTGAAAGTGACAGATGAGAAAGGAATGAGTCAGGGAAGGAAAAGAAGGGAATAACTGCTCAGAAAAAGGCAAGACAGTCTGGTCCCTAGAGGACACCAGAGTGGTCCGTGGTGAGACCCGGGATAGGCTCTGACATTGCCAGATCCAGTTCTCTTGCTATCTAGGTGAAGGAAGCAAAAGTGTCAATAGATTTAGGTGATTCTGTGCTCTGAAAACAAGTTAATTAAAGAAAATTAGAGTTGTTTTATTCACTGATCCACATGGTGACTCAACGAGCATTTAGTGACATTTACAGTGCATATGATACTATTCTTGTGCTTACTTCGTGGTGTTGTTCCTGAACTCTGTCGAGGTTTACAAGAGGAAGCTTGTCAGTGTAGCGGGGGAGGAGTAATGGAGGCATTTGTGGTGCCATCTGGAGACCATCACCCTGCAGGCCACCACCAACCTGCTGGATGTTTCTGCCAGATCACTCTGCTCCTGTGCCTACACCTCTCTGCCAAGTATGAGGAAAGACATACAAACCATTCCCTGGATCTCTTGCTGGTGGACCTGGACATGACCTTGAAATGTCAGTGAAAAGGCAGAAACTGTCCCAATTCCATCTGCCATCCTCCTCCTAACTGGGCCTCAGGTCTCAGCACACCCTGCCTGTGTGCTTCTTAAGAACTTTCCGTTCGTTCAAGCTTTGTTCTTTTCCACATGCAACTTTTCTCTCTTCACTAATTCCTTCTCATCAGTCTTAAACATGTGTGTTTAAACTCTGTCCTTTATCCAGTACCCTTCTGCAGCTACTTTCTCATCTCTTTCCTCCCTCCACACCCAGACTTCCCAGCAGTGCTCTGCTTTCTCCTTTCTGCTCACTCCTCATCTAGCCTGGTTATGTCCTTTCATTCACTGGGCCCACTGTCCCCTGTGTGTTCTTGACCTAAACACTTCTACAGCTTCTTGCAAGCCCTGTTTCTCCTATTTTCTGCCTTCTGGCCACTCGTGATTGCTCTTTCCTTCCACCAAACCTTTGCTTTCACCATGCCTTCTTCCTAGAACATTTGCCCTCTTCCCCTCCTGCACCAGTTCCCGTTGTCCTGCAGATCCCAGCTCAGTTGACACTTCAGAGTGGTGGCCCTGTCTCATCCTCCAGTTAGTGCGCCTGCTCTTCTAGCATGCCGTACCCCATTATTCTGCTCTCCACAGCTGTCATTACACAGCCAGTGGTAGGATACTCTGGATAAAGATGTCTGCCCTCCTGAAATGTTGAGCTTCTCCAAGCTATGTGTAATTTTGATTTCTGTCATGCCTCCAGGAACATAAATGTGTTCATTAATTTTCATTTAGTGTTTGAACATTTTTGTTCTTCATGGTCCCTGAACTGCCCATGTGGGGCTTAATGAAAGCAGACACACCCTGCACACTCTCTGGACATTTACTATAGGGTCAAGCAGCCTGGCTCTTATGTACATTTCCAGAGGCATTTTAAGCTAATGAAGTGAATGCTGAATGAAGCCCACTGAATGGTGGGAAAGACCCCAAGAGTCAGAAAAGCAGAAACAGGAGTGATCCCCTGAAGAAATGTTCATGGAGACAAGAGAGAAACTGAAAAGTTCACTCACTAAGGTGCACAGGTATCTGCACAGATGCACCAAGCAGATGTGGGGCCGAGGTCAGATAGAGAAAAGGTAGCTCTGTAAAAGCCAGCTCTGGGGAGTGCTGGGCAGTACAGGTACAGGGAGGGCACTGGCCAAAGGTAGCACCCAGCCAGGTGAGTTGTCTGGGAGAGGTGAAGTTAATTGCCCTGTGTGCATTAGTTGAAGGAGAGTTCATTCCTCCTGTCCCAGTGCATTCGCTCTTTATTGTCTTTCTTACTTGTCACTGTTCAGGGAGGCAACCTGGCCACACCAAGCCTGGAGTGCCCTATACCCTTCCTCAGGAATGTGCGAGCCACTTAGCTTTGGAGCAGGGCCTCCTGGCCCAGGACTTGGGGTTGGAGAAACTGCTTTCCATAGCCTCTGCTTTTTTTTTTGATGAAAGCTCTTGGGTTCATCTTCTGGTGTTTGAGCCCCACTTCCCTGGTAATTCCCAACCTCACTGCCATGGTTCTGCTTTCTCTTCTACTTTAGTGACAAAATTCCTCCAGTACTTGATGCTTTTTTCAGCATAACAGTGAGAAGCATGGAAGACATTGAGAAATTCATGCATATATGCTTTCATATGCTTCTCATATTAAATAATGAGCCTTTTTTCTCCTGTAAAAAAATTCTAATCTTGATAAAACCTTCCATATTAGACAGCCAAGGTTTCTGAGAAGATACTGGAAACAAGGCAAATTATAATTAAATGGCAAATCAGTCAAGCAGACCCAAAAGGGCAAGGCTGTGAGGAAAAGTAGTGAACTGGCAAGTGCTGGGATCTCACACAGAACTCCATGGGCTCAGAAGTGGGTGAGTGCCTGCTCCTTCGCCCAGTCTTGCACTTCTGCTTGGGCAAAAATGAGGTAGAAGACCAGCCCCACTATATCAATAACAGCTGCAACCAAGAACACATTTCTCCATCCGATCTCTGAATTTGAACCCTGGAGGCAGGAAATTTCAAGTTAGTAGTGGTCACCTAATTTTCGTCTCTTCCTGGTTCACAAAGACTGGGGTTCTATGTCCTGCTGCTCCCTCCCAGCTCTGCTCTAGCTTCCTGGGACCCTGGGTGTCCTCCAAATGACAATGGTTGGCTCCCTCCCTCATTTCTCCAGTCTTTGCTTAAATGTTGCCCTTCCCATGAGTCTTTCCTTGACCACTATGTTAAGCTGAATTCCCCCTTCTCTAATATGCCCAGCTCCAGATTCTCTTAGAACTTACCACAACCCAATATATCATATTTGCTTAGTTCCTTAGTTTTTTGTCTGTTTCTTTCCTACAATATAAGTTTCACAAGCAGAGGGACTTTTGTTTTATTAATGCATGGCACATGCTAATGTTCAATACACATTGAATAAATGAATGAATGCATCAACCAATCAACCAATGGCAGGAGAAGAAAAGCCAGCTTGAGAATTTCCATCTTAAGCACCATTTCCTGCCAGTGTGTTAGTCAATGGCTAGAAGGAAACTGAAAGTTCAGAAACAAATAGGGATTTGATTTCAAAAAGAATACTTTTATGTTTCCTTTGTTCTTCTCAGTCACTTTCCTAACCTACTGGTGGAAAACCACAGGAGTATTAAAAAGGATATTCATGTGAATGTGGCAAACACTTTTCTTCATGGAAAGTCTGCACCAGTAAGATTCTCAGGCAGTGGGTTTATTGCTTATGTGTTTATTGTGACTACTTTAAATGCATCTCCAGGAAGGAAGGCTGCACAAATGTGAAAACACCATGTGAGCATTATGAGTGGGAGAGTTGTCTGCTCTGCCCATCCTGAGCATTCCTGGGAGGTGCAGGTTGCTTCTCACTCCGTCACTCAGCGTCTTGCTCACACATTCTGCAAACATTTGCTTGCTTCCTATGTGGGGTGGACACTCATCCTGGTTTGCCCAGAACTTTCTAGGTTTTAACACTGAAAGGCTCACATCCTGAGAAACCCCTCAGTCTCAGGTAAACCAGGATGGTTGACCACTACATATTTCAGGAGAAATGCCATGAATATCACTGGAAATTTTGGTTGTTGGCATAAGAATTTCACTTTATAAGACTTTGCCATGCATAAACTGATAATCTAGAGCACTCTCCCTCAGTCTGCATGCCAGTTAGGTGGTAATTTCCCTGCACAGGCTGAGCCTAGGCTGGGGACAAGGGTGTGTCGAGTGCTTGAGATTCATGAGTCATGAGTTCACCCACATTGAGAAGGGAACAAAAATACCCTTAATCTGACTTCTCCTAATAACCTCTATAGGTTTCTCTTATGAATGTTTATCAGAACATTTGAACTCACCTGACTGATGAATACTCCAGTAACAGTGGGAGAGATGGCTCCAGCTATGTGTGCAAAGACTTGCAATAGTCCCTTGAGGAAGCCAGCATACCTGAGAGAGGGAGAGAGGTAGGCAAGAGGGGACATCCCCATGTAAACAAAGGGTTCATCTCAGCTGGTTCGCTGTAAGTCTGTGCTTAGCTCTGGGGATGCCTGGAACTGTGCTTACCTTAGGTAAGCCTGAATGAAAGGTATTGATTAATTGTTTGTAAAAGCCTCTGCTGGGGTCTGAGACTTCCAAGAGGTGACCTATGCTGACTTGTCAACATCGTTTATATGAAATGTGAAGACTGGTGATTTGTGTTTGAGTTATATATTTTCTTGGTTCTTGCTATTGAGCCTGATCCTTTAGTCTTGTTTTGGAATATGAAAGTCTCCACCTTATATATACAAGGGTCTTCACTGGGATGGTTGTTGACTCCCTGAAACCAACACATCTCCCATGAATCTTGGTGGTTACCCCTCTGGAAATAAGTGGGTCCTGTTGACTCCCAGGACCCTAGAAGATGGTTCTGGAAGTCTTGGTCACCTGTGGTATTTCCTATGTCAGCAGTAACAATTTCTCCTATGGTGCAGTGTCCTTTCACTTTATGACAGCCTTACGTGGGCCTACTCTGTGGGGTTTCATGATCCTTTCAGGGATGAAGCCTGAGTGACTTCTACATCCCATAAGACAGGGGATTTGTGCTTGTCCTCCAGTGGAGCTGTCAGCATGGCCACAGAGTGCTCTTGTTTGCATCACCATGGGTGACAGCTCAAGGCAACTTCGAAGAGTTCTTTGTATGTAAAACTGATGGGAATGTCTCCCATGGCCTGTGGCCCACGCCACATTTGACTTGCACATCAGAGCAGGCTTAGGGCTGCTGCACCTGTACAGAGGCTTTGTGCAGATGAAGCAATGTGGTCCTTACCGAGGAGCAATATCCAAGAAGTTAACAAGGGCTCCTGATTCACAGAAGCTGCTGGAGGCAGCAGACAGAACCAAGAAGGCTATGGTGGCACTTTGGCTGGATCTGACCCAAGGCAGAGGCACTAGAAACATGCATGAGAAGAAAACCCCTGCGGCAGAATGACAAAAAGAATAACTAGGAGGCTCCCTGAGCCACCGGCATCCACCCTGCATCCAATTAGGTCATTACCTATAGCAGTGAAGACTTTCCTGATGATGATGAGTCTGAGGATTTTTCTGGAGAGAAGAAAATCTGCCAATAGGCCTCCAAGGACAATGCAGATGCAACCGACAGCAAATGGCAGAGCTGAGAGGATCCCACTCTGAGGATTGGAGCTGAAGTGAGCGCATGCACCCTGTGCACCCACCAGGATGCAGATGGACTCCTGGGGGACCGCCCCCACCTGCAGCCCTTCTCTGCACACACCCCACTTTTAACGTCCATGCAATCTCACTGGAATAAGCCAATACAAGTTTAGTGCCTGTGCAAATATGCATATGGCTCAATTTGAAAAACAAAGTTTATAGTGCTTTCCTATCATATAAGGATCACCTTGAAATAGATATTAAAAAGACCAAAACCCAACAGAAAAATAAAGTATATGAACAAGTTACAGAAAAACAAGTTGACTCTAAGCATGTTAAAAGGTGCCCAACTTCACTCCTAATATAACAAATGCAAAATAAAACTCCAGTGGACATTACTTTTCAGGGGTCAAATTTGCAAAGCTTCAAATGTTTTTTTGACCCGTCCAGTGATGACACTGTGGTGAATCACATTCCCACAAATCCCCTTGGTGCCCTAGGGAAAGCAACTGCCAATAAGGATAAAAGTTCAGAGGGTGTTTACCCTTTGGTTTCACAATCTGATATGCAGAAACAGACTCTGTAGAAACAGTGGTATAAACACCTGACAAATGAACCATGTCTCCACTGCAGTGCTGCTCAGATATTGGAAAAAACCCAAATATTGCTCAGTAAGGTTTTCATGTAGTGATATAGAAAGATTCTCACAATATACTAAATGGAAAAAAAAAAAAAAAAAAAAAAAAAAACAACCCTACTATATAAAGCATAGTGGAATATATGGCATGTACTGTCTATGGAGTGGGTCTGGGGGAACAGAACAGATTAGGAACAGAAATGGGAGTAAGATTTTTCACTCTTTATATGACCTTATTACATCAAAATATTATATAGTTTTAAGTGTTTTATATGGTTTTTAAAATATTGAAACTTGTTACCAATCTGACCTCAAGTTAAAATTCTACTCGAGCAAATGAAATAAGGAGATCATCCTTTGTTGAGCATAATCCAAATAATGGAAAGGACTTAGCTTTCACCTGGTCCAGATGGCTCATTTCACAGGTGAGTAAGCCAGGACTATCAAGGCCCCTGACTAATGGGAAGTGGCTGAGCGTGAGGGGAGCCCGGATCTTGACTTCTCATCGGGAAAGCTCTGCTGTCAGTCACACCTGTCTTTCTCTTTGTTCTCCCCACTTCCCCTGTTCTCCCCCACTTCCCCTCTTCACCCTTGGCCTCCCCACTCAGCCTCACACTAGAGTTTAATCATTCCCACTTGCCTGGCTCTCCTGCCCCCGACCTCTGGTTGCACTACCGGCTTCCAGCGCCTGTCTTTGAGAGGACTCGGAGTCACTCCTTCCTGAGCTGTCTGGTCCCTGGGTCTTCAGTCCCTTTGCCTGCTTGCATGAGTATTCCCCAGACCCTGACTCCCACTGCGCAGGTCACCTCTCCCCTGGCCACTCAGAGGTGCCCTCAGTGTGAGAAGGCTGACCCTTCAGCACAGGGTCATCGAGGTCCAGTGAACTGTCACTAAGAGGCTATGACATGTGATATACTCTTCACCACTCTAAAGACCTCCAGCAGGCAGAAATTGAGAGGCTCCCATTAGCCAATCAGAGCACCTGCTTATTTGGGGCTAATTCAGAGAGCTGGAAACATGATACTTAAACAAAATATTTTTTTTAAAGTCTACAAATATTTTACATAACTACTTAGGACTTTATGCCTTATTAGTAGTGTGTTAATTTCAGCATATGTTGTTTATGGTTCCCTGTCACTGTGTTTTCCGGGGCAAAATTTGTTTTCCTAATCCTCTGCAGTTTATGTTGCAGACAGACTGCCTTGTTTGCCGATTTTGAAAAAAATTTTCACATAGTTCTTTTAAAAACCATACCAGTTAGCAGTAGACCACATTGAGATCAATCAGAATCCAAGTTAACCCAGCTGTATTTCCTATCTGAGGTCCTTGGTCTAATCCCCTGGTTTCGTGACCATGGGAAAGACAGGATGAAATAACGACGCAGTCAAACATAACAGAATGAGCTTTTTCTGTACTTACGTCTTTGGGGCTGGCTTGAAGTACAGAGCTGATGTAAGTGGGTGTGTATGCCATTATGATATTGAAAAGCCAGTATTCACAGAAGTAGGAGACTATAATGGCCCAAAGTGGTAGAGATTTGATCATAGCTTTAATTGGAAGAGACCAGCCAGGAGAACAGTCCTGGAACAAAGAACATGCCAACATGCCCCCATCAGAAAGCAAGGACTCTGCTACTGTACTCTCAGCTCTACAAGGCCGAGACATACACAAGGAAATGGCAGGGAAGTCCCTCAATGTACCTGCTGAGCCAGTGAGCACACAATGAACCTCTTCTCACTGGTACTGATGAAGGGATGACTTCCAGGGTCATTATAGACCAGAGGAAACCAGAGAAGGCAGCAGGCACAGCCAATTCCACCTAGGCAAAGAATAGCCGGGTGGCACTGGGTTAGTGTTTTGCTTTCATTTTGTCTCTGTGCCCAGACAATCTTGTGGTTAACAAAATTATGCCAACACTAAACCCCTCTCTGCATCAGCACACTTCCAGGGCCCATCAGAAGTCAGGGCACTTGGCCCCACCTGACTAGCCTTGGCTGTGTCTCACATTTTTGACAATGGCATAGGGAAGTCTTGATCCCAGGCAGTAAGAGGCACTGCTTTTTCCTGACTTGTCTTCTGGGATCTTGCCCATTGTCATGGGGGGGACCTGCTCCAGCTGGTCCATTCACCAAGGCAGATGACAGACACAGAGCAGAGCCACCCAGCTGTCCCAAAGACCTCTGAGAATAAAATCACTCTTTAAACCACTGCGTTTGGAGAGATTTTGAAATGTCCTATCATGTCAAGACTACAAGGCATTTTTACAAGTTATTGGTGTGTTTGCCCTATGTTTGAATACACCCTCATTCCTAGTCATGCTCCTGCAAAGTTTCTTTCTTCTTAACCCTTTCTATGTCTATCCGTAATCTTTCTAAAGCACTTAAGAGTTAGCAGCAGTATATTTTATGTGCAATTGACTAACCAGACAATTTCTGGACATGAAATGAAATTAATCCTCAGCAAAGAAATTTCTTCTAATATAAGCATTATTCAGGGACTCAACATTATCAGCAATAAGTGGCAACATGGTTTATTTTAAAATTTCCTTTTTAGAATCTTAAGAAAATCTTAAGGATTCTCTTCATTTAACTAGCTTGTCATTTACACATTTCCTCATGTAGACATTACACACCAGACATATTGCTAAATGTTGAGCATATAGAATACAAAAACACATTTTTGTCACCCAGGAATTCAATGAAGTGCGGAGGGATAGGTATGAACAGTAGCAACGGTGCACAGTGGTGGTGGAAAATCTTAATACTGATTCAATAGCTATTCAGTGAGTTCTTTGTATATGCTACCTAATGTTCCTCCAAACCATGAGTACAGCAAGTCTCTCTCATTCTTGAATAATTTTTGAAATGTGCCCTTTTGATGTTTTCATGACAAACTTTGAAGGCTGATATGCCACAGTAATCAATCTTCACAAATTTTTGAGGGGTGAACATATTGATCTGAATTTATAGAGGCCCTCAATCTAAGTTGAATATCTTCTAACATAAACCCTAGTGGAACTTATCCTAAGGAATCAGGCAATTTGCAGGTGGAATTTCAGACAATGTTTCAAAAATCAGACACACAAACATTAGTTGACATCACATGGGCAAATCCCAACAAGAGCTCAATGAAGGTAATATTGTGAGGAGTAAAATATTGCCTCTGGAACATTCTACATGCTTCTGGGACCTTTCTGCAGTATTGTCTACACAACTGAGCTCTTATAGTCTCTACTGGTTGATTCTCCTCTTTAAACAGTATTTTCTCTATGCTTATGTCACACTCTCACAATTTTCTGCCCATTGTAATAATAGAAGAATTTTTTAATGTATTAATTAAATAACCATGAGTAAAAATACATCATCCCAAGATAACATTTTCAACAACTTTTGAAAGAAATTACCCTGGGATCCTGTAGTTTCAGTTAAGAAGCAGGAAGAAATATTATGATGCCTTTATATTCACAAGATTATCCTAGCTGCCCACTTGAGCCATTAACACTTAAGCACTGTTTTATAACCAAGAAGGTTCACAACATGATTAACTTTGAACCTCATCAACTTTAGCTATGTAAACATCTATATCTACTAAGGGTTGGTTAACCATAGATGAGTTGTATCAAAGAAATCATGTCAAGCATTCTTTGTCATAAAATAAAATTCTGGGCCGGTGAGATGGCTCAGCAGCGTAAGCGCCTGCCTGGCAAGCACGAGGGCCCAAGTTCGACTCCCAGAACCCACATACGAAAAAAGGGCCGGTGATATCGCTCAGCGGCACGGGCGCCTGCTGGCGCACAAGGTCCTGAGGTCAACTCCCGGTACACACACACAAAAAAACAAATAAATAAATAAAAATGAAATAAAATTCTGAGATTTGAAAAGCACAAACTCACCAAAGATATAAAAGATATAAGGCCATCCTATGGTTTGGCAGAGAAGACCACCAGCAAGGAGGACAATGAAGGTCCCCAGCATTGACCCTAAACAAAAGATGCAAGAATGTTCCCAGTAAGAGGGCCAGTCTTAGAATTCTGTGTGCTTCCTATAAAGCTCAGTTACACAGTGATTGAAGGAATGAGCTTCAATCTAGACTACCTAGGGCAAGTCCTGCTTCTTCACTTAGTGATTGTTTGATCCTGGGCAATAACTAGGTTATGTGTGTCTCAAATTGCATGTGAAATGGAAATAACTATATATATGGTTGATTTATAAGAATGTTCTGAGGCTAAAAGGAAATGAATAGATATAAAATACAAGAATGTTTGGGCATAGTTAGCATTCAGTTCTGACCAAGAACTGCAGAGTAGTACCTTAGAGCAAGAACTATGAAGACAGAGTAATTGGGATGCAAGGTCTTAGCTCTCTTCGGGGTAGTCACAGACAGGGTGTATAAAGATGAGATTAAGATATCAGTTACCCAGGGCTGGTGAGATGGCTCAGCGGCTTAAGTGCCTGCCCAGCAAGCTCGAGGGCCCGAGTTCGACTCCCGGAACCCACATACGAAAAAGGGGCCGGTGATATCGCTCAGGGGCACGGGCGCCTCCTGGCACGCGAGGTCCTGAGGTCGACCTCTGGGTAACCACAAAAAAAAAAAAAAAAAGATATCAGTTACCTGATCCAGCAATGGTGGTGAGTTGACTCCTTTCCAGTGGGGGAGCCCATTTGACCCAAATTGAGTATTGACCTGTTAATACCATAACCTGGGGGGACATATATTTCAATTCTTAGATATAGGAGATCACTCTGGAACCTATATTCCACTTGTACATGAAAACACCTTGGTACCTGGGCAATGCCTTGGATGACCCGGAAGACGATGAGCAAGGCCACTCCAACATCAGCTGCCAGCGGAAGGAAGAGTGTCAGGACTGAGGAGACAAACAAGCCAAAGCCGACCACATACTTGGCTCCAAATATCCCAGCCACATAGCCAGTTGGGATCAGAGCCAGGAATGAGCCATAGTTGAGGGAGCTGAGGAGGACTCCCTGGATCTCAGGACTCCATTCATAAACAGGGGCCTGGACAATGAAGAGAACCTCACTGTTTATCTTTGGTGAGGAAGTGAACTTTTGATTGAGAAGCCAAAAAATAAAAAAGAGGCAATTGTTTCTCTTTTATTTCTCTCCAATTCTTTTTTTTTTTTTTTTTTTTTGTTGGTACCGGGGGGTCGACCTCAGGACCTCGCGCGCCAGCAGGCACCCGTGCCACTGAGCGATATCACCGGCCCCTTTTTCGTATGTGGGATCCGGGAGTCGAACTCGGGCCCTCGCGCTTGCAAGGCAGGCGCTTACGCCGCTGAGCCTTCTCACCGACCCTCCAATTCTTTAATATACCAATTTCATAAAAGGAAAAAGTATGTGCCCAACACATTCTTTCCTGTCACCTGGACACAATTACTGACCCATTAAAATATGAGAGCCTGTAAAGATAGAAATCTTATAAAAAAGGAAGTGCCATAAGCAAGGCCATAAAAAATTATCTGAAAAAAGGAAGAGAAAATAGACATAAATCTGTATAACTTATTTTGTGTTGATTTTCATCATTGCAAGAGAAGAATTTATGTCCACTAAATGGTTAAGACCATTTCCTTCACTCTAACTCGGTCCTTGTCTAGACTCATAGACAACAAGCAGATATAAAATATTCTTAGGTATATATCATGCTCTTGTGCTGTTACCTGGCACATAGTGTATGTGCAATAGATATTTATTGGATAAGTGAATCTCATTCTTGTATAAGGTAACCCTTCATGTCAAAGCATTTGAATCAAAGAAAGTGTCTGGAGTCTCATTAAGCTTACCAGTGCCTTTGCTTCCTGTAAGGTTTCATTCCAGTAGCCCTGGGAGTCTACAGAGGGCTGCTCTGTGGAGGAGTTGGGCTGGCTGGATGCCTCTGTGTGGTTCACCATAGCCGTAATGGCGATGCTCAAATTCATTTGTTGGGTGTAGATTGAAAAGTTACAGAGCTGCAAGATGACAGCCAGCCCATGTCGGACTGAGCAAAAGCCTGAGGGAGAAGGCACAAAAAGTCTTATAGGCAGAATGCTTTCCTCCTGTCCTTCCTAAGTCTGGAAGAGGGAGAAGACTCATGTCTGTGATGCAGACACAGGGAAAGCAGACACCACTCTGTAGGTATCTGGAGGACCCCCTCCCCCAAGAAATGGAGGGAGAGGTAGCTCCCTTAGAAGCATTGCTCAAGCAGAGACTGAAAGAATATATGAAGTTGGCAGAGCAATCACTTGAGAAGAGCTTTTCAGGGTCCTGGAATGGACAGGTGAGAGTGGGAATGAAAAGAAATCAATTCAGAGAAAGAACTGGCTGAAAGCAGTGATTGATTGAATATGGAGAGTGAAGAAGAGGAAACTGCTGGAAGTCACTCCCAAGATACCTGGAAGGTATCTTGCTTGGGCACCTAAGATAACTATAAGTGTCCTTTATAACTGAGGGATGTGGATGCACCATTTGTTTGGGGCCTGGAAGGAGAAGAAGCTTGAAAGGTAGACTGGAGTAAGAATAGGTGTGTTTAAACTTTGTCACAATTCTGTAATCTAGGCTTACACAAAATAAACCAATGTTCTTTAGGAGCTTACAGATACTCCTTGATCAAACCACATAACATTGTTTACAGCAGCTGGGAGGGTTGATAGGCTACCCCTGCAGAGAAACCCCAGAGATAATATGGGATCACTGCCCTCCCACCCCAATAGTGCCCAGTCTCCAGTCTCCTCCAAGGAGCTGATGCACTATGAGTGGCCAACCCTGTGCACTCTGGTGTAATGACTCTCTTTTTACATTCTGGAAGTTGATGGGTCCTCACTTTAGTCCAGTGATGGCGAACATTTTAGAGCTCTCAATGATAACGAACAGCCCACTTAGGTATGCACGCCATAGGTTCGCCGCCACTGCTTTAGTCTAACTCTGGGAGCACCAATTCTGGGAGTACCTGACCTCCATCCACAAAAATGTACGTTGGAATTTTGTTCAATGTCACATTGATATGGCAGATTAAATTCAGAAAAATCACTATTAGGGTATTGCCTTCCCCTAGCCAAGAAGGATGCCCACTCATGTATTCAAGCCTTTTTTTCTGCACCAATGTGAAACTTTCAGTTAGTTCCACACAAGTTTTATCACTGTAGAAAATCAAATCAGTGATATGGAGTCAGAATTTGAAAAGTCATGAAAAATGCAGACAAGTAGCAAGATAGTGGACCAAAAGTAATGGATGAGGAGAAGGGAAGGAAGCAGATTATACAGAAAACGAAAACTCGTGATTTAAATATCCAATTCACTCAGTCTACAACTTTAAGGAAAGTATGTAGAATGAAATAGACAATTTAAATGTAGAAAATAATGAATACTCAAATAATGAAGGAATTGAGATGAAAAACTTATACAAGAGCTGTTTCTTTAATAAAGGTCTATTCACAGCAATAAAAAGCAATCTACTATTAAGATTAATCAGTCAGAGACTAGATACAAGTGACCATGAAAAAATAGGAGACAGAACATGAAATCACATATAGCTAAAATAAGTTATGAATTATAATTCTTGGAAAATAATTTACTTTATATTTCCTCCTAACTGGTATATTATATATTTTTCTTTTTTTTTTTTTTTTTTTTTTTTTTTTTTTTTTTTTTTTGTGGGTACCGGGGGGTCGACCTCAGGACCTCGCGTGCCAGCAGGCGCCTGTGCCGCTGAGCGATATCACCGGCCCCTTTTTCGTATGTGGGATCCGGGAGTCGAACTCGGGCCCTCGCGCTTGCAAGGCAGGCGCTTATGCCGCTGAGCCATCTCACCGGCCCCCTATTATATATTTTTCAATGTTTCTGTCTCATTTTCCTATTTTCTTCGTGATTTGCACATTATATTTACATTTTTCTATTTCATTCTACATTCTTTTTTTGAAGTTGCAGATTCAGCAAATTGGATGCTTAAATCAATATTTTCATTTCTACTGTGTGAGGTGTCATTCTATGTATCTATTTGTGTGTGTGGGTACCGGGGGTTGAACTCTGGACCTCGCATGCCAGCAGGCACCCGTGCCACTGAGCGATATCACCGGCCCTTTTTTCGTATGTGGGTAGTGGGAGTTGAACTCAGGACCTTGTGCTTGCCAGGCAGGCACTTATGCCACTGAGCCATCTCACCAGCCCAAAGCTTCTCTTATTTTTTTTTTCTTTATGTGGGTACCGGGAACCGAACTCAGGACCTCGCGCTTGCCAGGCAGGTGCTAACACTAAGTTATAACATAAATGAGAGAACAAGGAAGGGCAGCTTCTATGATATGGTGGAAAAGAAATCCTGTTCTTTCTGAGTTGGGTCTGGGTTTAGTATTAGCAGAGAGATCTAATGGACATTAGAATCAGACATGGTTCCCATGTTTCCTATTTAGAATCTCCTCTGAGTCATTTTCATCTCTAAATAATGTAATACTTACCTATCCTTCAAGGTTTCCTGTGAGAAATGAAGTAATAAGAGTTAAGTGGGGCCGGTGAGATGGCTCAGCGGCGTAAGCGCCTGCCTTGCAAGCGCGAGGGCCCGAGTTCGACTCCCGGAACCCACATACGAAAAAGGGGCCGGTGATATCGCTCAGCGGCACGGGTGCCTGTTGGCGCGCGAGGTCCTGAGGTCGACCCCGGTACCCACAAAAAAAAAAAAAAAAAGAGTTAAGTGTGCTCTACAGCTATGTAGAATTCTTGGCAACTGGCCAGAGCAAAAGGAATGTTGTAGAGGAACAACAGGAAAGAGGAGATATTACAGATCCCAGCCTTTCCCACATCCAGATCCCAGTGCATGATCTACCTTTCCTGCAGGATCGCTCCTTAGCTGGGTGGGAATTGCCATCAATGGGAACATTTCCCCCCTCAGTCTTGACGTCTGCCCCGGTAGCCATGATGGTTCTTTCCTCCCCAAGACTGGCCTTTACCTATGGAAATAGAAGAGTTTGAAGCAACTGCAAAGAGATGTGTCCTGTGTCTTATGTCCTTCCAAGAGTTAGAAGGAAATGTCATTTGGTAAGAAAGTACTGGACTAGGAGCAGTACACTGGATTTGCCGTATCAGCTCCATCGCTACTGAACTGGGTGGGCTTGGAAAAGTCTCAGGTACCTTGGGTCTAAGCATCTGCCTCTGAAAGGAGAAATCTGGCCTGGATTGCCTGGATGCATTGTAGGATTATTACTAGTTTCATGCTCCCATGTCCTTATGCTGATATTAGTATCAATAGGACATGACAATTGATCACCTCATTTGAAATTTCATTTGGAGGATTCCAATGCATTAAGTTACTTGACAAAAACAATCTCTCATAAACACCTAAATAGACTTAATAAAACATGGCAAACATCTCTTTAAATACCTAGCTCAGGGATAGTAAGAGATGCCCCCAGTATGTAAGGAAAAGTTAGAGTTGCACAGACTCTTCAGTGACTGTGCACGTGGGGCGTGCAGGAAGCATTCATTCCAGGGATGCAGGACCAGGAGACCGACAGCCATAGAGGCGAAGGTGAAACCTGGACTATGCCAGGAAGGACACCATAAAGGAGATCCTAGCATACAGTCAGGAGCCACACAGGGTCCAAAGCTTAGCCGGAGAGGCCCTTCCCATTTCCATGTGAGGTGATGACACTTTTTGCACTGTCCTGAGCTGGAGCTTGAAAATAAGGAGCCTTCCCTGAAAATTCTGAAAATTTATAATGATGTTACAGAGAGTTGAGATTCATATTGTCTCCCTTTTCTGGGAACCCAATCTCAGCTGAAAAACTGAAAAATAGAGCCAGGCTGATTTGTTCAACACAGATCACACAGAATTACTATGGATGAAGCTCCATTTAACATAAGCTCAAGATCCAAGACCATAAACATTCAAAGAACTGACTGCCCTCCTAAAGCAAGTCCTCAGACTCAGCATGTAGATTAGATTGCTAGGAACTTGCTAAAATAGAAAAAAACTGAGAAAGACATTCATGGAGGCATGCTTAAAATAATTAAAGAAATAAAATCTGGACTCTGTAATGTAAGATACCAAAAAACAGCATGTCAAAAAACTACCTGAAATGCAAAAGAAAAATTTAGTTATTGAAATTTGAAACTAAGTAACTGGACATAGTTAATGCAAAACACAGTGCAATGAAATATAGGGATGAGTAAACCATACCAAAAGACACCCAGGGAGATAATGAGGGATGACAGCAAAGTTGCAGACCTGGAAAATGGAGTGCAAAAGATCAGTCAAATAGAATTTTCATGAGGAGAAAATAAAGAGAATTGAGGAAAGGGTTTTTTTGTTGGATTTTTTTTCCCCCAGTACCGGGGATTGAGTCCAAGGCCTTCACGTGCACTGAGCTTTATCCCATCTTTTTTTTTTTTTTTTAATTTTGAGGGAGGGTCTTGATAAGTCACCAAGTTGCCCAAGCAGGACTCCAAGTTGCCCAGGCAGGACTCAAACTTGCCATCTTCCTGCATCAGCCTGCCAAAGTGCCAGTATCATAGGTATGTGACACCATAACCTGCCAAGAAGCAATACTATAAGAAATAATGAGTAGGAATTTTCCAGAATACATGAAATGCAAGATTTCTCAGACTTAGGAATCACACTGGGTTTCAAACCAGGGAATGAAATTAAATTTACATCTAGATTTACCATAAGGAACCTTCAAAATACAAAAAAGAAAATTACTTATAATATTAGATAGCATAAAAGATCACTGATGGATGGAAAGAAATTAATTATTGGGGCCAGTGAGATAGCTCAGCGGCATAAGCGCCTGCCTGGCAAGCACAAGGTCCTGAGTTCAACTCCCGGTACCCACATACGAAAAAAGGACTGGTGATATCGCTCAGCGGCACCGGCACCTGCTGGTGTGCGAGGTCCTGAGGTCGACCCCCAGTACCCACAAAAAAAAAAAAAAAGAAATTAATTATCACACATCAGAAAATGAGTGGCATTTTAAAACTCCAAAGTAATAAAAAAAATAAATTATAGGACAATGGTAAATCAGAAAAATATATAAATGTAGATGAAGAACACACTTGAAAAAAATGTGCCCCAGGACATGGAAATGAAAAGAAAAGATCTCATTATTTCTCATGTATCAACTTTCATAAATATCTTGAAAGATCATTGTCACCAAGTCAGGTATGGTGATGCATGCCTGTAATCCCAGCACTCTGGGAAGCAAAGGCAGGAGAATGCAAGTTCAAATTCACCCTGAGCAATTTAACAACTTAATGAGATCCTAGCTCAAAATAAAATATAAAAGTGCTGGGGCTGTAGCTCAGTGTGAAGGCCCTAAATTCAACCCCAGGATTGAGAAAAAAATTGTTATCACCATGTTTAGGCAAACTTTAGGAGGAAGTATGCTGTTGATTGTGGGGTGTTGCTGCACCTCCACTTGGTACTGCTGCTCCATAATGTGCAACAGACACCACTGTGCACAACCATGCAGCACAGCGTGTGCGACAACTCTTTGCAGCAATGCTTACAAAGCAAAAGATCAGGAGCAAAATAATGAGTGTTAGTATTTGCATAGTTAAGGGGTATATGTTTTCTGGAATATCAGGCAGCCATCAAAAGAATTAATTTCATATTTATCTAAAAGGACATAAAGGTTGAAAAAATGTGTTAGGTGAAAAAAGCAAGTTGTATAATAAGTATAAGATAACTGAATAAGGCCAACATACATACATATATTACACTATGTGTTTTATGTGTACACATACATTTATAAGTGAACAGAAAACAATGAAAAGAAAACTTAAGATCCATTAATCTGATAAGACTTGCATCTCTATCAAAGGGAATGGGGAGGGCAGGAGTGGCCTAGAGATAGGAATACTCTATCTTTGGTGTTTAAATGTGTTACAACAATAATGTATTTGTGAATCATTGCTGTAATTAAAAAAAAAAAAGTTGAGGTGGGTCTAGTGTGACACACTTGTAATCCCAGCACTCTGGGAGGCTGAGGCAAGAGGATCATGAGTCTTAGCCCAGCCAGGACAACTTAGCAACTGGGCAAGACCCTTCCTTAAAATAAAAAATTTAAAAGGTCTGGGGAAATAGCACAGTATAAACTATGGTTTCAATCCCCAGAACTGCCAAATAATAAGTAAACACATACGTACAAAATTGAAAAAATAGAAATAAAAATCTGTCACAAAATCTTTGGTCATAATCTGTGGTGTGTGGAAATCTTTGGTTCTCACTGATGTCTTCAGAAAGTGTGTGGGGGGGTGGGTGTTAAAATAGGACTCTTTTGACTCCCTCTTGACTGAACACACACTCTTCCGAGAAGAAAACAGTTAATGTTGCCCCAATGTCGCAATATGGAAGAGACCACGTTAAGACTTAAGAAGGAAGAGGCCACTGAGCCCACCAGGAAAGGCAGAGATGAAGAAACAGAGATAATTTCTTTAGAGAAGGTGTCTGGTATTCTCTGTCACTCATTCGCCCAAATTCCATGAAAATGTAAAATGAAGGGATTGACCTTCTGCTGTAAAAATAAAACTGATGTGCTTATCATTCCTGTCCACACCTTAGGGCAGTTAGTTGAATGGAAAACATCCTATCAATCACAAGAATTGAAGACACAGCTTTCGGGGGAACATTCTGCACTTTATCCATAACGATTCTTCTAGTGAACCAATGCCTAGGAGTTCAAAGACCCAGGTGTGTTGAGTCCGTGAGTGGACTGTCCAGCTCCACAGGTCCTTATCCTGCTTGCCTGAAGGGCTCAGTGCCACCTCCCTGAACTTACAGTAAGAGAAGCTCTCACCAGTCTTCCTGGTGACCTGCACTGATGGCTATGCAGAAGTTCCCAGGAACAGTGGAATTGGCCATAGAGGGCGAAGGCAGGACAGAGCTGTCATAGGAAAAGTGCTGCAGCAGGGGACAGTACGCTGAGACATGCCCCTGGGAGGGGTGCGTACCAGGAGAGGCACAGAAGGAAAGGAAATCAGTAAGAAGGGCATAGTAGCAGTGACACTGACTGAGTAGCCAGTACTGTGAGAGGGCAACTCCATTACCTGATCTAACCAGGAGACCAGCCCTGGGTGCACAAAACAGTTCCATCTCAAGACCAAGAGGAAGCAGAGCTGGATGAGAACAGGCTGGCAAAGGAATCAGCAAGTGTGAGGTGCTGTTCCCGGTGATCTGACCCAAGCAATGCAGAAGGAGCAAGGAGGTGCATGTTAGGAGAGGTGATCAGAGCAATCAGCAGGGCGGCATATCATTCAGGGTTCTATGGTGTGGGACTGGAGAGACTTCACTGAGGTGTGTGATGCATGACCTGTAAGGGACAAGAGCAAGAACCAAGAGACAGGAAAGAAGCTGTCCCCTTCACCTGGTCCAAGAGTTGATGGTAGCTTGGTGGGGTTGGCCAGAGTGAAAAAGGTCACTGCAAAAACGTGTTTTGGTGGCAAGGGGATGAGAAAAAGGGGCATCAGCAATGTCGAGATTGATGGCTCGAGCAAAGGCATGAACGGCGCTGTGCTCAGTGGAGATGGGAAGAGTGGAGAAGGGCCGGCTGCCAGAGGCAAAGCAAGTTTTGCTCTGAACACATGGGTTTGAGATAACCGTGAGACCCTGAGTGAAGATTGCCAAGTAGGCTTTGTGTCCCTGCAGCCACAGCTTGGGACAGAAAGTCCCAGTAGAACTGTGCTTTTGGAAACCATGGAAACCATCAGCCCGATCTAACTTCTTTAGGACCAGGTAGATCAGGAAGAGCCAGCAAAGAAATCAGACCAGGCAATCTAATGAAATTTTCTTGCCTAAACTGTTGTGTCTGCTCCCTTTTGATGAACATGGGTCCTACTCCTCTGGAGTCGCCAATCACTAAAGTTACAGAGATGTAAACAGCTCTGCTCTCAGCTCTGAAGTCTTCTCCTTGTGAGGACAAGTGTATATATGTTTTTCATAGCTCCCAAGTAAAGATCCACTGTCACTGGTAGTGGTAGCCCACACCTGCAATCCCAGCACTCGGGAGGCTGAGGCAGGAACAACACCGTGAGTTCGAGGCCAGCCTGGGCTACACAGAAAGACCCTGTCTCAAGATAAAACAAAACTAAACAAAACAAAAAGACTCCACTGCCCCAAACTCCCAAACTCTTCACTCATGAACCACTTCCCAAAGCCATTCATGTGTGACTTCATTTGTGCTGCTTTTCCCTTTTAAATTCATTGAAAGGGCTTTGTCTGTTTTGATTAATCTGACGTTTTAGAGCTGATAAAAACCTTACTTACAAAAATTCAGCTTTTTTGCACTTATTGTCTCACCATAAGACTGATGAAAAATTTTTGAAAAATTAATATATCCCACAAAAACAAGCCCAATACATGAATCTTATGCTGCAGATTGCCTGCTTCCTATAAAACCCTTAAAATTGCAGCTTAAAATTGCTTGTTTGCTTTCAGATGCTTCAAATAATTCTCTCTCTCTCTCTCTCTCTCTCTTTCTATATATATATACATATATATATATATATATGTATCTTTCTCTCTCTCTCTCTCATCTATCTTTACCCTTATCTTTGTCTCTTACCTCCAGCTATACTTTTGGAGAATTTTATTACCCTTATTATTAGTGTTCTGGTTTCTGTTAGGAAAAAACAACACCATCCCCTCTCCCTTTGCAGAATTATGTCAGGAGAGAGACATTCTTTTACCATCCACAACCTCTCACCTCCAAACAGCAAATTAAACTGCTATCACAGAAAGAAAGAACCATTCCCACCTCGCAGAAGCAGAATATTAAGGGGAAAAGTTGGAAAGCTAACCTGAGGGAGGTAGCATGCAGGTTCCTTGTTCCTTTCAAATACATTTCTCGCAGCTTTTTCGAATTGCCTAATCCCCTGAATGT
Organism: Erethizon dorsatum; assembly: GCA_028451465.1. Taxonomy (NCBI): domain Eukaryota; kingdom Metazoa; phylum Chordata; class Mammalia; order Rodentia; family Erethizontidae; genus Erethizon; species Erethizon dorsatum. The sequence goes on along the minus strand of CM051825.1, from coordinate 25,551,018 downwards.
AAATGATTACTCAAAACCTTTAGCCCTTATTTCACCAACTGTGAGGACTTTATTGACGCAGTGGTTTAATTTGTAACTCTGTTTTTATTGTTACTTGATAAGCAGGTCAAGATCACTGTATTTTCCTCATGCTCTGAGTTCAGCTGAAATCTTTTCCATGTTCCTGGATCCTCCTGCTCCTCTAGAGTCACCAGTCACTAAGGGTACAGAGATGTAAACAGCTCAAATGTCACCTCTGCCTGCTCTCAGCTCTGAAGTCTCCTCCTTGTGAGGACTAGTGTATATATGTTTTTTACAGCTCCCAAATAAAAATCCATTGTCACTGGTAGTGGGGGAGCCAGGCTCCATACCTCTTATAAGGACCTGGCCACCCTGCACACCTCATTTATAGCACTGTTGCTTTCTGTGGTCTCAGAAATATTATAATCTTCATGGAGATAGAGTTATATCTTGTCTCTTTTGATCCCTTTTCCATCACTCCCCTGTTTAATACAACTGAGTTTTCCATGGAGGAGAGACCTCCTTCATTCTGGTGGACTTGAACAGTTTTAGGTTTGCTGATTATTACAACTGTCTCCCAAAGGCCACCGAGTTTTCTGGACCCTGGTTCTCTTCTCGTTGCAGCAAAGCATTTCAGACTCACACACACTCACATTCTGTTCCCTCGCCTCAACTTTCCCCTGACCTGATGGTGAGGAGACAGCCCTTGGGAAGGTCCCTACTGGCAGACCTGGTGGTCACTGTCCTGGCCTTATCTGTCAGTGCCCAACACCTTTCATCACCTGCTTGCTGAGTCCTTGTTTCTCTTGATTACCACACACCATTCAGGCCTGATCTTTCTTGGGCCTTATCAGCTGCCCCCTCAGTACTTCTTGCTGAATCCTCATCTTTTCTCTGATGATGTCTGGTGTTGGAACTCTGCTCTCGAACTTGTCTTTCAAACTCACTCCTAAAATGGATCCAGCAGGAGTCTTGGTCCTCAGGTGGCCACCACCGGGATCCTGGAGTCTTCTGCCAGCCCCCTTTTGGCCCAGGCTCCCACATTTTGGCTGGTGGTGCCTTCATCTCCCCAGTTAGATCTTCCCAGATAGCCTCTACTTTCCCTCCTACTCAACATCTGCTCCTCCAGTGTGTTCACTCAGCCCCACCTGCAGGTTTTTCCCACAGACCATTATCTTTCATTTCCTCCATCCCCACCAAAGTCATTTATCATTGGGATTCCATTGTTTCCTCTAGTTCTTATTCCATCTCCACATAACAGAGAGGATGTTTAAAATGTAAATATCACCTTACTTCCTTACTTATTTGTTTAAAAGTTTCCCAAACTCTTCCTAGGAGATGGGGAAAACAATAATTTGGGCGCAAAACCAAGAAGTCCCTAGAATTAAGAAAAGATATTATTTTCCACCATTCAGACAGTAATTATTGCAACAGATAACTCACAGCAGTTATTTCAAATCTTTTGTATTTTCTTTAAGCCTCAGAACCTCCAGTCTTATTCTCAGCAGATGGCTTTACCCTCAATCTAGTGAGAAAATCAAAGCTGGAAAACTCAAGATTGAGATGTACAAGATTGCTCAAGTCCGGTCACTCTGAATTTCAGTCCCTTCCTCCTGCATTCCTGGCTGCTTCCTGACGTAGCTGTTCCTCAAACAAGAGCCTCAGTCTCTTCTCTTACTCCACTAGTGATTCCCATTCTCTCTCATCTCTAAGTCTCTCCAGTTTTCCTGATGTTATCTGAAACCTATGACAAACTGATTCTCCTTTATTCCCAAACAATTCTCTCTGCCTGTTTCATTCACACAGTACTAGCCTGACTTTCCTTTTTTTTTTTTTTTTTTTGCCACACATTGAGTCCCTACATCCTCTCTGTCCATCCTCCTCTGACCATTGCTATTTACCTTCTACCCAGGAGTCACCGAAAACCTCCTGAAGATCTCATCCAATGTCCTTTTCTACATCAGTACCATTTGATATCACTAAGCCAGCCTTTCTTGCCATCCCTCTCCCCTTGGCTTCCAGGATGCTTCTCAATTGTCATTCCTTCCACTTATTCTCCTGCTTTTCCCCTGCTTCTTTTTTTTAATAATAGATTTATTGAACTGAAATTTCCACACTATACAATTTACAAACTTAAAACATATGATTCCAGAGATTTTAGTATATTGGCAGAGTTGTACAACCATGACTACAATCAAATTTAGATCCTTTCGTTATCCCAGAACAAGACACTCTACCTACTGGCTATCTCTCCCAATCCCTCCCCGCTAAGTCTAGGCAACCACTGAACTACTCTCTATCTTCATAGATTTTCCCATTCTGGGAATTTATCTTATTTTTATTCAAAATGGAACATGTCCTTAGAAACAATATGACCTTAATATATCCAAAGAAATGGAAATCCTACAAAGTGAGTTCTTATACCATATGGGAGTGAAACTAGAAATTGACAGCAAAAACATTCTTAGAATACAATAACTTTTTATCCTATTATGTCTTTTATTTCATACTTTTTTATATATTAACTTTTAATATAAAGGAAACCATGCATTGTTCAAGCTTGTGTATCTGACTTACTTGTGTATCTGGCCTTAAGGTACATCAATTTTCCTACAAATACCTCAAGTTTATCTTTCTTTATAGCAGAATAGTACTCCATTGTGTGTATATACCACATTTTCTTTATCCATTCATCTGTTAATGGTCATTTAAACTATTTAGCTATTATGAATTCTGCTGCTATAAACATATGTATACATGTATCACTATGGTATGATATTTTTAATTCCTTGGGGAAGATACCTTAAAGGAGAATAGCTGGGTCAAATGTAATTTCTATTTTTAATTTTTCAATGAATCACCATACTGCTTTCCATGAAATTGTATTAGTTTAAACTCCCACCACCAATGAAGAAGGGTTCCTTTCTCCCCAAAGCCTTGCCAGCATTTGTTATTTCTTGAGGATAGCCATTCTTTCTGGAGTGAGATATTAGTTTGAGTATTTGTCCCTTATAAAACCCATTAAAATTCAATTGCCAATGTAATGACATTGAAAGGTGGAACTTTTAAGGGGTGATTGGGTGCTGAGGGCTCCACCTTCATGCGGGTTCAGTGCCTTAATGAAGAAATGGGGATGCGTTCTCTCGGCTCTGCCACTCTTCTCTCGTGAAAGACATAGCATTACACTCCTCTGAAGGATACAGTGTTCAAAGTGCCATCTTTGAAATGGAGACTGGGCTCTTGCCAGACACCAAACCTGCTAGCTGCCTTATTATTGGACTCTCACCCTCCAGACTTGTGAGAAGTCAAGTTCTGCTTTTTATAAATTACCCAGGCTCAGGCACTTTGTTATAGAAGCACAAAATGGACCAAGACATCTGCTCCTTACCTTATGTCCTATGAATCTAGATCTTTAATTACATTTTCTCTTTGGCCCTCTTTTTCTTTCATCTCTCAGACATTTCATCCAGGATTGAGCTGTCTTCCTTGTGTCCCAGTGTCATCCTTCCCTCTCCAGATTTTCTCTTGCTTTGAAATCTCAATGTCAGTTCCGACCTTTTGCTGATCACTCACTCCATCCTCTAATCACCTAATGTTCTTCCCATTTATCTCTCTACAATCCCTCCATCACACACTGCTGCCAATAAAGACCAAGAGTTTGTAACCTCTACTAGAATAAGGAAATTCGTTCCTCAACTGGTTCTTCCACAAACTGCCCCAACCTAATTTTCCAGTATTATCTACATATTTCTTTCATAAAACACCTACCTTTAAGAATCTAGTTTTAATCTTCTTAAAACCTTCTCTTGCATCTCTTTACAATCACCAGTGTTGTTCTTCTTGCCTGAGTCTTTTTCCCCCCTTCTTTAAGTGTTACACGCTCTGTATTAAATGCATTAACCTGCCTTCAGTTAGTATGTCCTTGGGACACTTTGTCCAAGGTACAATATGCTGACATCCAATGGACACCTTCCAGTCTGCTTTTTAGCAATTGACATCTATTGAGGATCTTCCTCCACAGCCACTCCTTTCCTGGTAATAGCATCTCTCTCTCACTTTAGGAATTATCTCTCCTCTATATCATTTATTTATTCCTGGTGTTGTCAAAGTGCCTTATCATCTCCCAACCAAAGAGCAGGCACTTTAGAATGTCTGTCTCACAATATTTTAAAAAGTAATGTAAGGGAAATAAAAGGTGATGTGTTATTTAGTCCATTTGTGTTTCAAAGAGATTGAACTTAGTTGCTGCTATGAAGAATCCCAGGGCTACCTAAGTGCCTTTTATTTTCAAAGTTCTTTCTTGATTTTGAACTGGGCAATCTATGACAATAGATTCTTTTCTATGTGTTGTAGTTTGTGTCTGCATGTCCCCCCAAATCCTCATGCAGTCATGGGGGGTGGCTTTTTGGAGGCAGCTGAATCTAGAGTTTGTGATTTGTTCATGGTCTAGTGCTGGGATTGCAGGTGTGAGTGCTACACCACCCTAAGGCGGATAGCCTGCATTCAATATAAAGGATGGTAAGAGGCTGACCCTCTCCTCCTCTCTTGCTGCTTCTGGTATTTTCCACTGCCACGAACTGTTGCCCCTCTGCCATGTGCCACCCTGCCTTGGAGCCAGCTAATTATGGACTGGAACCTCTACAAACTGTAAGCTAAATAAACCTTTCCTCCTTTAACCTTGTGTGTCAAGTATTTTGTCTCAGAGAGAGAAAAGTAACTAAGATACTATGACTATATTAGCCTGAGTTTTTTCTGTTGCTTGTAACCTAAGAAGTCTTGTTAATGCACTACTGTATCCTCAAGTGTCAAAAATTCTCACAGCAATTTAATAGGAAATTTGTGTAAATTGAACCCAAAGTTTTGATCCCAGGATTTTATATAACCATCCTTGAAAAAATTATTTTGTTTTTATTGGTACATGTTAGTACTGCAAAATGATTACATTCATCATAGAGAGAGTTGGTACATGTATATAACACATCTAATTCTTCTTTCCCATCCCCTCTTTCCCCCAATCCTTTACCTTCCCTTCTCACTCCTCCTCCCCCATCTCTTTATGCTGTCAGTACACTTATGATGGAACTGACAATGGTAGATTCTCGGTATCCTAGAAATAAGGAGACTTACCCAGATGGATAATTTAAACTGCGCAAGCATCTTTTCCTGTACAATGCTTTTACGGTTACTTTTGGACCTACTTTCCCCTTTCTACTTCCAACTCTTTCCTTCTCTACTCATTCCTTCCCTTCCCTGTCCTGCCTTCCACTTCTCTACTCTTCCCCATCCTAATCCTGCCAGTGATAGCAAGATATATTTATCAATTTATTATTTTTATTATCTATCACATTTATTATTTTATTATTTATTAGTTTGCTATATTTATTATTTATTATTTATTATATTTAATAGTTTATTATATTTCTTATTTATTAGATATTTATTTTGCTAGTTGGGGTAGATTTAGACACTTATTCTATTCTCTTAAAGCATCCAAAAAGACTACCATCTAGACATCAAAGATAATGATCAGGAAACTGACAAATACGTTCCACCCCTCACATGGAAACAGGTTACAAGACACCTCCAAAACAGAGCACTCTGGAGCGCTCAGAAAATCAGTGGCTTCTTGTGTCGAAGAAGAAATTCAAATAGTTTCTATACAGACTGTTGAAAACACTCCGCAAGGGAAACAATGCAAAAGACAAATTAGCCAGACACGTCATCACGGGCGCGGAGGTGGCCATGACAATAATTGATAAAACTCCACTGAGTACATTAAGACTCCAGAAGCTGCACAGAGAAGTAAAAGTAATAAAGATTTTAAATCATCCAAATATAGTACAGTTGTTCGAAGTCATCAAAACTGAGAAAACGTTCTGTTTAGTAATGGAATATGCAAAAGGTGGTAAAATGTATGACTGCTTGGTTACCCATGGAAAAATGGGTGAAATAGAAGCAAGAGCTAAATTTAGACAGATCCTGCCTGCAGTAAAATATTGCCATGATAAGGGGATAGCACACAGAGACTAAACACCAAGAAAATAGTGTTAGATTAGGATATGAACATTAAAATAGCAGATTTTGGATTCAGCACTGAATTTACTATGGGCAAGAAACTGGACACATACGATGGCAGCCCTGCATATGCAGCCACGAGGGTTCCCCCTGGGCAAGGAGTACCAGGGCCAGAAGTTGATGTGTGGAGGCCGGGTGTGGTTTTGTATACTCTAGTCAGTGGGTCACTCCCCTCCCGTGGAAGAAATCTGAAGCAAGTGAGAGATGTTCACGGAGAGATACAGTATCCCTTTTTGCCTATCCATAGACTGGGAACAGTTTCTGAAGCAATTCCTGTCATAAACCCAAAGAAGTGTGGCTTCTAGAGCAGTTCGTGGAGGACAAGTGGATAAACGAAGGGCATGAGGGAGATGAACAACCATTCATTGAACAAGAGCTAAAACATCACGGACCAAAAAGGAACAAATATGAAGACCTGCCAGGGGATTCACAGAAAAAGAAATTCACAGACCTCTTTCATAGAGGAAATCTGATGGAAGCTCAGCTACCTATCTTTTGCTGGGGAGAAAATCTTCTGAGCCAGACTCCCCTCATTCCAGTGCCAGCAGGAGCCTTTCACTTGCTAAGGTGCAGCCGCACAGTGACCTCAGCAAAAGCACTGGCCAGATTCCCGACCAAGAAGCGCGGGCAAGCTTGTCTTGCAGCAAGTCTCAGAGACTACACACTGACCATGCTGGACCAGCTATTTCCTCAGCTCTTTCCCATCTGAAGACGAGTCAGACCGGCACCGCAGATAGTGACCTCAACGGAAACAAAATTCCCTCCACTAATATTTTTAAGAAATTAACTTCAAAACTCACAGGTGGGGCCCGTGAGATGGCTCAGTGGCGTAAGCGCCTGCCTGGCAAGCGCGAGGGCCCGAGTTCGACTCCCGGAACCCACATACGAAAAAAGGGCCGGTGATATCGCTCAGCGGCACGGGCGCCTACTGGCACGCGAGGTCCTGAGGTCGACCCCCGGTACCCACAAAAAAAAAAAAAAAACCTCACAGGTGGGGCCGGTGAGATAGCTCAGCGGCATAAGTGCCTGCCTGGCAAGCACAAGGTCCTGAGTTCAACTCCTGGAACCCACATAAAGGAAAAAAAAAAAAAAGGGCCGGTGATATCACTCAGTGGCACAAGCGCTTGCTGGCAAGCATGAGGTCCTGAGGTCGACTCCCGGTACTCACATAAAAAAAAAAAAAAAAAGACTCACAGGTGTTGCAATGTATCTGCCAAACAAAAGTATGAAAAGAAAGAAGCAAAACCTCGGGCCCTTCACTTCACTTGGAGAATGAAAATCACTGGTTCCATGGATTCCAGGGACATGCTGAGGGAGATCCAGAGAGTCCTGGATGCAAATACCTGCAACTATGAGGAAAGGGAGCACTTCCGGTCTCTTTTGTATCCAAGGTGGCAGGCCTGGTGGGAAGCCTGCTCACTGGGAGGTGGAAGTCTGTGGGCTGCCAAGACTGTCACTGAGTAGGGTCTGTTTTAAGCGGAAAGCAGGCACATCCACAGCATTCAAAAATATTGCTTCAAAAATTGCCAATGAGCTACACCCCACTCATTGTCATTTAAATAAAGTGGTAATTGAAAGCATTTTTCTGAACGCTGATGGAAATATATAGAATAATGTTTAGACAATAACATCTGCATCTTCTAAATCATGACAAAGTCTGAGGAAGAGAAAAAAACTTTCTCATAGCATACATTCGTATTTGGGTTCACTGTGAATCTGTCTGTCTGGTACTAGTTTCCTTTTCTAGGGTCTTGGCACAAAAGAGATTTCATTCGTCTTGTGATCTCACATGGCACCTAGGTCAGGCTTGGCATGAAGTAGATATTTTGTAAGTGTTAGGAGTTTAATGGACTTGAATAACCTTCCACTGAGCAGTTGATTAGACAATAGATGTAGTGGAAGTCAGGGTGACACATCAGAGTCACCGATGGTCTGGAACTAGGGGAGAGGTCTAGTCCAGCCGTCAAGCATAGGGTTTGGCAGGTGCACTCAGGAACTGGACAAGCACCCGCCCTAGATTTTCATCCACAGGAACAGGGCAGAGGCCAGGGGATCTGACCTGCAGTGCTCGCAGAGACAGCTCTCTTGGTCCAATAACTAATGTTCCTAGCGTGTACTTCTGTAACCTTCCACTGATCCGGTTGTACTGAAGCTGAAGAAAATGGGCTCTCTCACCCGGCAGGTGGGGCACACTGACCGGAGCTCGGGGACTGCTCAGAAGTTTAATAGCTGGTTACTTAAAAAGCATCCATCAGCAGCCAAGATTAATGCCTTTGGAGGGAGACTGGTAAGAACAAGGCAGAAGAATGAAGATGCCAAATTTTACTGGTAGGGAGGATAACGGTGCTGAGCTAACAGGTGTTTGCTGACCAGGGACGTTAACTACTTCCTGCCTGAGTCTGCCTCGTTCTTAGCAGTGTGGGTCAGTGTGGACCTACAGGTGACCTTCGCTGTGGGCGAGAAGGAGGCGGAGGCTGGAAACACAAATGGATCAGATGGGAGCTTCCTTTGGAGTTTTTTCCCCCCTTGCTTTTTGAAGCCAATTGCTTTAACTGGTTGTGAATAACTTTTAAACTTATTCTGTATTCTAATATCTAGACAGGGTGTTATAGAGTATTAGCTGCCATTATAACAAAAGTTCTTGTTGAGGATCAAATATAAAATATATGTATAAAAGATGTATATCTATCAATATATGGATAAATGATGTACATATATCTAGCCAAGATAAATGATATATGTACATTAATTCACATTCTGAAGCAACCAGGACTTCATAAACTATCTTTCATTTTATACATTTGAGACTGCATTGTTAGACACCTACAAGATTGTGATAACTGTATCTTCCTTATAAGTTATTACAATTTTTAAATAAGGCTGTGAGTTTTCTTCATCCTTTCTAATCATTTTTGCCTTAGTATTTATTTTTGCTGATGCTAGTGTCACTGTGGTGCTTTCTTTTGATTTATGGCTCCTCGGTGTAACTTATTTGACTCATTTTCAGCCTATACATATCCTCAGGTTTTAAGTATGTGTAGTGTAAATAGCATGTAGCTGATTTTTAAAAATTCTAAACTGACATTTATCAACAATGGGTTATTTCTTTACACTGACTATGATTATTGATATATATGAATTCTTCCTATTGCTTTATTTTTGGGCTAATAGTCTGCTTATGTTTTTCTCCCCTTCTAACTTCATTTGGACTGAGTTTAAGTTTATTTCTCCCTCTACAGGTTTAGAAGTCATACATTTTGTTTCCTTTAAATATTACCTGTAGCATTTTAATATATATGTGGGACCGAAAAGGTTTTATCCTCCCATTTGAAAACATAAAGTGAGTAGAAAGTTCTAATCCCAGTAACACTCTTCTATCTTACAGTTTTGTCTGATGTTTTGGTTTTGTCTGATATATTGTTTTATATGTTCAAATTAGGCTCTGTCATTTTTATTGTCCTACACAGTATGTATATAGACTTTTTCACATTTTCGCTAGTTTCCTTGCTCACTGCTCTGCCTCGCATTTCACTTCCATCTTCTGGAAGGGATACTTTGTTTGTGGGGTTCAGACTTTAGAAGGTGCTAGAGGTAGGGAGAATCTTTCTCAGCAATGGAATTTGTTTTGTTGTTTGTGAAAAAAAGTCTTTGCCTTTATTCTTAAGTAATAATGCAGAAAAGTATCAGACTATAAGTAGATAGTAATTTGCTGTCAGTACATCAAATATATCATCTCTTTGCATTTATTATAATGGATTTACATGTAGTTGAATTTGACCTCCATGTTCACTAGTTGAACACAACTGAATAAGATTTAAAGAATTCAATTGACTAATTGTCTCCATTGTAACCTAATTCTAATTTATGTTTAATATAAAAATATAATTTAAAATGATCTTTTATAATGTTTAACCCTTTTAAAATTCAAAAAGTCTTTGTACTGGCTATTCAAATGTTAGAAATTCTTCATGGATATATTTCAAGAGTTTCATCATAAAGAAATAGATTTTCTTTTTTCTATGTAAAATAGAAACTCATCCTTGAAAATTTCAATCTTGGAAAAATTAGAAGCAGTACAGTAGAAGGACATAGTTCCAGTGTGTCAAATTTCAATTTCAAACTATCCAACATAAGACTACTTTAATGTAAATGTGCCCTCATACATAGGTAATTCATGGTATAAATTTTAGAAAAGTGCTTAGAAATAGAAGATGATTTTCAGAAAGATGAGTCAAAAACTTACATAATGATTCTATGCATTTCCTTATATCATTTCCATTTTCCTATATATTTTTATCTTTTCATTATACCAGAAAGAAAGTATTCTTCCAGATTTTCTCCCTTTGCAAATGTTCTTTTTTTAATCTGACCATAATTGCCAAACAACAAATGAAACATCACATTTATATTTGACTTATTAGTCCAGGTAGCTTATAGGCATTTTGTCAGTGACCTATGAGATAAAAAGCATCCTCACGAGGCTACTTTGAGATGCAACATTTTTCCTTCTTTTATGTCTTTTTCCCTCTCTACCTCCCTCTTTTGCTCTCTTCCTCCCTCCCTGTTGTTTCAGAGAGTTGATGAAGTCACCTTTTGTTTAAAAAATGTGAAACAATCCCCTCTTTAAAGACCCTTCTCCAAAGACCATCACTTTCTTAGGTACAAGGGGTTAGGGCTTCAATATATGAATTTATAGGAGAAATTGTTCTGCCCCTAGCAGACAAGCTTATCCCAGAAGCCAGGGAAGAAAAATAAACACATACACTTTTAGTGTATTCTGCTCCCAATGTCTGCTAAAGTGAATAGAGTGACAAATAGCAAACAGGCTTGTTGTGGTGTCATTTAAGACTGTCCAAGCAGAGCCCAGTGTCTCCCTCTCAAGCTGATCCTCCTATCCCTGTTGCTTCATCTTCCCTACCACATAAAAACACTCCATGAGGACTGAGGATGAAAATATGTATTTTTTCTTTTTGATAAAAATCTATCAGATTTTATCATCTTTGATGGAGTTTTTCATGCTTATTTCATTTATTTCTCACAAAACTACACAAGGTAAGGGGTGTTTTTGTCCTTTTTTACACAGACACTCAGATTGGAGGTTTATACAGCTTGCTGCAAATGACAAAGCTGACAAAGGGGGCATCCTGGCTGCAGGTCACTCACAGGAGTGAAGAAAACTCAGGTTCTCGTCTTCAGGCTCTAAGCGTGTTATTGCTGGATCAAAGCAATATTTACTGGATGTCTATTAGACTTTATAGTATATGTTAAAAGCTTGCTTTGATATCAGAAATACATGAGTTTGAATATCAGCTCTGCCACTTGTGAGGCTTGTTCTTTGTGTCATATTTCTCTTTTAGTCTTTCCTTTAGCAATATTTACCACGTACCAGTTGCTGACCTAGGGTGTGGGAACACAGCAGTGAACAAAACAGGCTGTCCTTTAATTCACCACATAGCCTAGGCTGGCCTCAAATTCATGACCCAGCCTCCTCCTGAGTGCTGGGATTACCAGCATGTGCCACCATGACCAGCTTTTAGATATCTGTTTAAATTTTTGTTTTAAAATACTGGTTACATGGGCCGGTGAGATGGCTCAGCGGCTTAAGCGCCTGCCCGGCAAACGCGAGGGCCCAAGTTCGACTCCCGGATCCCACATACGAAAAAGGGGCCAGTGATATCGCTCAGCGGCACGGGCGCCTGCTGGCGCGCGAGGTCCTGAGGTCGACTCCCCGGTACCCACAAAAAAAAAAAAAAAAAAATACTGGTTACAAGCCAGATGTAGTGGCACATGCCTACAATCCCTGAGGCAGGAGAACTGTCACACGTTCAAGGCCAGCCTGAAGCACACAGCAAGTCCAAGCCCAGCCTGAACTACATAGAGAAACCTTGTCTCAAAAAAAAAAGAAAAAAAATTCTGATAATATGCACAACTATTTTATGTTTTGTCTTATTTTTCTTTTTTATTGGTACATTTTAGATATACGTAATAATAACATTCCTCATAGGGAATTTGTACCTGTACATGATATATCTTGCTTCATTCTTTCCCATCCCCCTCCCCTCCAACCACTCTCCCTCTCCTTATTTAGAAAAGCTTTTTTCCATTTTTTCCTTCTAGTCTTTTTTTTCTCTTGTCCCTTCCTTCTTTTACCGCTCCCCCCTCTCTTTTCCCCTTCTCATTTGAACATTCTTCCCATTTTCCAAATCTATTGTACATTTTGGTCCTTATTTATACTTTCAGTTTCTCACACCAGAGAAACAATGTGGTATTTACACGTGTGTCTGATTTATTTCACTTAAGAGCATGGCCTCAATTTGCATCCATTTAGCTAGAAATGTCTCCAGCTTATCCTTCTTTATGGCAGAGTAGAACTCCCTTGTGTATAAAAAAAAAAATATTGAAGACATTCATTGGTTGATGGCCATTTGGGCTGTTTCCAAGATTTAGCTATTACAAACTATGCTGCTATAAACATGGGTGTGCATATATTGCTGTGGTATGATGCTTTTAATTCTTTTGGGTCAATACCAAGAAGGAGCATAACTGGGTCAAAGGGAACCTCTAGTTTTAGTTTTTTTAGGACTCACCATACTGATTTCCACAGTGGTTGCACCAGTATGTACTCCCACCAACAGTAGAGAAAGTTTCCTTTTTCCTCGCAGCCCTGCCAACATTTGTTATTGTTTGATTTCTTGAAAATAGCCATTTTTTCTGGAGTCAGATGGATCTCAGCATTGTTTTAAATTGCATCTCTTGAATCAATAGTGATATTGAACATTTTTTCATATATTTAATTACCTTTTCTACTTCTTCATCTGAGAAATGATGCTTATTTTTGGATTGGGTCTTTAAATTTGGGAAGCGTGAATTTTTTTTTAGTACTTTATAGATTCTAGATATTAGTCCTTTGAGGAACAGCTTGCAAAATTTTTTCCCACTCTTTGGGTAGTCTCTTCACTCTGTTGGTGGTTTCTTCTGGTGTGCAAATCTTTTTAATAAGATGAGATCCCACTTGTTGATTCTTTGGGATAGTTCCTGCACAGTTGGGATTTTGTTCATAAAGTCTTTGCCTACACCAATGTCTTCAAGAGTTCTACCTATTCTATCTTCCAGCAGATTTAGTGTTTTTGTTTTAATATTTAGATCTTTGGTCTATTTCAATTTTAGTTTATTGTATAATGAAATATATGGGACTTGTTTAAATCTTTGGCATGTGGAAAGCCAGTTTTACCAGCACCATTTATTAAAGAGGCTATCTTTCTTCCAATGAATGTGTTTGGCTCCTTTGTCAAAGATAAGGTGGCCGAGTATGTTTGAAGTTGTTTCTACATCTTCTAATCTGTTCCATTGGTACTCAGGTCTGGCTTTTTTGTTATTGTTTTGTTTTGTTTTTTCCAGTACCATGCTGTTTTTAACACAGTACCTTTGTAGCATAATTTCAAGTCAGGGATGTGATGCCCCTGGCTTTGCCTTTGTTGCCCAGAATTGCTTTTGCTATTCTGGGTCTCTTCTGGTTCCAAATGAAATTTAGGAATGTTTTCTCTAATTCTGTGAAGTACACTATTGGTATTTTGATTGGGGTTGCATTAAGTCTGTATGACAATTTTAAAAGTATAGCCATTTTCATTATATTGGTTCTTCCTATCCAAGAAGAAGGGATACCTTTCTATTTTCTGATATTCTCTTCAATCTCCTTTTTCAGAATACTGTAGTTTTCAATGTAAAGGTCTTTTGCTTCCTTCATTAGATTGATTCTTAGGGTTTTTTTTTTTTTTTTTTTGGATGCTATTGTGAAAGGTATTGTTTCCCTAATTTCTCTCTCAGTGAGTTTGTTATTTGTGTTATTTGCTATTGATTTTTGAGTGTTGATTTTGGTGGTTTGGGGGTCTTCTATATAGAGTATCATGTCATCTGCAACTCCTTTTATTTCTTTCTCTTGCCTAATTGCTCTAGCTAATGTTTCCAGACCTATATTGAATAACAGTGGTGACAGTGAACATCCTTGTCTTGTTCCTGATTTTAAAGTGAAAGCTTTCAGTTTTTGTCCATTTAGTATGATGGTGGCTGTTTGTTTGTCATAGATGTCTTTTATCAGATTGAGATAAATACCATCTATTCCAATTTCCTGTAAGATTTCTATCGTGAATGGGTGTTGGACTTGGTCAAATACTTCTTCTTCATCTATTGAAATGATCATATGTTTTTTTTTCCTTGACTCTGTTAATATGGTGTATTACATTTATTGATTTGCACATGTTGAACCATCCCTGCATCCCTGGGATGAATCCCACTTGGTCATAGTGTACAATCTTCTTGATGATTTTCTGTGTTCTCTTTGCCAGTATCTTATTGAGGATTTTTGTGTCTGTGTTCATTAGGGAAATTGGCCTGTAATTCTCTTTTTTGGTTGGATCTTTCTCTGGTTTTGGTATCAGGGCAATACTTGCTTCCAGGAATGAATTTGGAAGTATTGTTCCCTTTCACTTTCGTTAAAGAGTTTGAGAAGTAGCAGCATTAAGTCTTCCCTAAATTTCTTGTAGAATTTAGCAGTGAATCTGTCAGGACCTGAGCTTTTCTTTGTTGGTAGGTTTTTAGTTACATCTTCAATTTCATTGACTGATATTTGTTTATTTAGAATTTTTATATCTTCTTGATTCAGCTTTGGTAATTCATATGTATCTGGGAATCTGTCCATTTCTTCTGTGTTTTCCATCTTATTAGAATACAGTTTCTTGAAGTAGGTATTGATGATCTTCTGGATTTCTACAGGATCTGTTGTGATTTTACCCTTTTTATTCCTAATTGTGTGGATTTAAGTCTTTTCTTTCCTTTTTTGATAAGGTTGGCCAAGGGTTTGTCAATTTATTTAATCTTTTAAACAACCAACTATTTGATTCATTGATTCTTTGTATTATTTTCTTAGTCTCCATTGCATTAATTTTTCCTCTGATCTTTATAATTTCCTCCCTTGTACAAGCTTTGGGCTTGCTCATCTTTTCTTAGAAGCTTGATGTTCAACATTAGGTTGTTTATTTGAGCTTGCTCTGTTTTTCTGATATGAGAATTCACCACCATAAGTTTTCCTCATAGAATTGCTTTCAATATGTCCCATAAGTTCTGGTATGTTGCATTAGCATTATCATTTAATTGTACAAACTAATTTCTTCTTTAATTTTATCTGTGACCCATTGGTTGTTCAGGAGGATGTTATTTAATTTCCATGTGTTTATGAAGTTTTTGTGGTTTCTTTTGCCATTGATTTCCAATTTCATTGCACTATGGTCTGATAATATGCATGGGATAATTTCAATTCCTTTGCATTTACTTAAGCATATTCTATAAGTTAGTATGTGGTCTATTTTTGAGACCATCCCGTGCGCAGCTAAGAAGAATATGTATTCTGATGTTGTGGGGTGGAGCACTCAGTAGACATCTACCAAGTCCATTTGTTCAAAAGTTTGGTTCAGTTCTGATACTTCTTTGTTGATTTTTTGTCCAGTTAATATGTCTATTTGTGACCGTGGGGTATTGAGTTCCCCCATCACAATTTTATTAGTGCTTATTTGATTTTTCATGTCCATTAATATTTATTTGATAGAGTTAGGTGCACTGGTATTCAGTGTATATATATTTATGATTGCTATCTCTTCCTTTTGGATTGTTCACTTTAGAAGGATGTAGTAACCCTCTTTGTCTCTCTTAGTCAGTCTTGGCTTGAAATCTACATTGTCTGCAAATAGAATTGCTGCTTTTTTCTGGGTTCCTGTTTCATGGAGTATTGTTTTCTGTCCTTTGACTTTCAGTCTACGAATTTCTTTTTGAATTAAATATGTTTCTTGCATGCAGCATATTGTTGGATCTTGCTTCTTCTGCCAGTCTGTTTCTTTTGATTGGTGAATTGAGACCATTAACATTGATGGTTATAGCTGATACATATTGACTTGTCCTTATCATGTTATTTTCCTGTTGTTGGTTCCTTTTTCCCCCCTTGGCTTAATTATTTGCCTTGCCTGGTGGATTCATTCTATTGGGGTCTGCAGAGTTGTAGTCCTTGTTATCTCTTTCTAGAATGTCCTTCAGAACATTTTGGAGTACTGGTATGGCAATCATGAATTTCTCCAGGTATTCTTTGTCATGGAAGTATCTTATTTCTCCCATCATTTTCCTAAACTCCTCTATTTTTTTAATCTGTATCTGCTCTAGAAGAGAAATACACCTATAACTCCAGAACTTTGGGAGGCTGAGGCAGGAGGATTTCAAGTTTAAGCACAGCCTGGACAACTTCATGATTTAGTGAGACACTGCCTCAAAATAGAAAGAGATGAAGGATGTAGCTTATTGTGAAAGACCTGGGTTCAATACCCAGGAAAGAAAGAAGGAAAAGAAAGAAAAGAAGGAAGATAGAAAGAGAGGAAGGGAAGAAGGGAAGGAGGGAGGAAAGGAGGGGAAAAGAAGGGAAGGGAAGGGGGACAGAGAGAAAGAAAGAAAGGGAGGAGAGGAAAAGAGGAAGGGGGAGGGGAGGAAGAAAAGGAGGGTGGGAGGGAGGGGGAAAGGGAAGGGAAGAGAGCAAGGAATAAAGAAAAAAGGAAAGAGAGAAAGAAAGTTATTTATGAACTCACACTTAGCTGTGGCAAAAATAGAAATTCTTAGCCAAAAAATAAAGGTATGAAGGAGAAAACTGAATTTTTAAACCCTAAAAATTATAATAATAAAATGAATTCTCTGGGTGGGATCAGTACCAGAACCAAGAGGAACTAGTCTGTAGACTTGAGGTAGGTCAATAAAAGATACCAGACCTGAAAGCAGAGAGAAGAAAGGAGAAAATGAAAAGAATTGGGGATCGGTGGGACAATAGTAAGAGGTCTAATATTTGTGTCATCTGAGATCCAGAAGGTGAGAAAAAAGTGTGATGTAAGGGGAAAAAAATAAAGAGAATAATGAGAAGAGGGCTTACTGATGGGAAAGGATGAGTTTTATAGAGTTAGAAATGATCTTAACCTAACCTAAAATATCCCAGAATTTATGATTATAAATTTTAGTAAATCCTACCAAGTGAAATTGAAAATGTCTTTGTAGTTTAAAATAATCAGAGAAAAATATAAGAAAATATTGGAAAGGAAATACCATGCCCCAAAGGACTAATGTCTTGAATAAAGAAAGAGTCACAGGACAGATTGAGAGAGAGAGAGACTAATAACCCCACAGAGAACTGTTTAAAGGAACTAGAGATTTTCTAGAAAGGAAAATACAAATGGATTTTAAACACACACATGCCCCCCCAAAAAACTAATTTATAATAAGAAAAAGAAATAGAAGCTATGAGACAATTTTTACCTCTGATAATATAATAATCAAATGTTTAATAAATACAGTTGGCTAAAAACAAACAAATATGTGTTCAAATATGCTGTTGATGGGTGCCATGGATGGAATGCTTGCATCCTCCCAAAGTTTATATGTTGAAGCCCTAATTTCCAAAGTGATGATATTTGAAACTGGGGCCTGTTCCACAAAATTGTGTTTAGATGAGAACCAGTGGCCTCGGTAGCTCTCTCTCTTCTCTTTCTCTCTCTCTCTCCTTCTCCTTCTCTCTCTCTCTCTCTCTCTGTCCTTCTCCTTATCTCTCTCTCTCTCTCTCTCTCCCCCCCATCCTCTCCCTCTCTGTCTTGGTTACTTTTCTCTCATTGCTAAGACAAAATACCTGACACACAAAGTTAGGGAAGGAAAGGTTTATTTAGCTCACAGTTTGTGGAGGTTTCAGTCCCTGATCAGCTGGCTCCAAAGCAGAGTGGCATAGCACAGGGGCAACAGTTCAAGGCAGCAGAAGACAGCAAAAGCAACAAGAGCCAAAAAGGTGGGGAGAGCAAGCCTCTTTTCCTCACTTATATTGAATGCAGGCTCTCTGACCTAGGGTGGGTCCTTTATACCCACACCATATCTGTGCCCTCTTCTTGCACAGGCTGAGGATATTTAGGAAGTGAGGGCCCTGGCCCTCTGCTGAGTCACTTAGCTAAACTTCTAAACTTCTCAAGTTGACACAATGTATCAACGATTATAATCCACCCCTTGTCAACTTGGCAACCAGACACATTTCTTTAAACTGGTCTCCAGATACAAAAACATGCTTATTCTTATCATTTCACAACTTGAAAATTATAACACAGGTTTAACAATCCTTAAGAACCAGTATTAAGTCTACCAACATTATATCAGAGCAATAACATTTTGCCCCTAGCCCCCCAAAGACTCAGGCACATCCCTTTATGCAAAAATCATTTAGTCCATGGGGCCGGTGAGATGGCTCAGCGGCCTACACGTCTGCCTGGCAAGCGCGAGGGCCCGAGTTCGACTCCCAGATCCCACATACGAAAAAAGGGGCCGGTGATATCGCTCAGCGGCACGGGCGCCTGCTGGCACGCGAGGTCCTGAGGTCGACCCCCGGTACCCACAAAAAAAAAAAAAAAAAGCATTTAGTCCATCTCTAACAGTTGCCAAGGTCCTAACAGTTTCAGCACTGCTGAAAATTCCATATCCCACACCTCCTCCAAGATACAAGGCAAACACTTAGCTGCAAGCCCCTGTACAAATGAAAAGTTAAACACTTCCAACATTCAATGGCACAAGATAAACATTTTCATTCCAAAATTTACAAACAGAGGGATACAAAGGAATGGGACCAAAGCAAGTCCATAATTCAGCAAGGCAAACATCCGAGGCAATCTGTGGCAAGTTATGAGCTCCAGAACCTTGGGTGGCTCCACCCCTATGGCACATCTGGTGGTCGTAGCTCCCATGACTTCTCTCTTCAGCCTGCTCTGCTCCCTCTTTGCAGGTTTCCTCAGATGATCCATGTTCCTGGCTTCTCCAAATTTCTGGGGTCTCCACTGCACCTTTGGCTTCACCCTCACACATTGCCCTCTCAGGAGCACACTGCCTGGCCTCCCAGGCCTTCTGAAATCTGGGTGGAAGCCTTCTTAACCCCATAACCCTTGCATTCTGCATGCGCCTAAAACCAGCACCAAGTGGATGATGCCAAGGTCTGCTGCTACCTGGAGCAGTAGCCAGGCTTTCCTCTCTCTTGGCTGTAGAGGTCAAGGGTCTAGATCATTGGGCACTCTGAACCCAACTCTGAGGAACAAATTTTCTATGCTGCCACCATACTGCAACATGGTGCAGCCACCACCATTCTGGAACATGGTGCTCTGCGGCTTTCTTAGTCTCAGGCAAAGTCTCTGGACATGAGCAAACGCAGACAAACTTTTTGCCAAACCATAACATACATCATCTGGAGTCCAACAGTCAATGCAGTCCTTCATCCTAGCAGAAACCTCCTGAACCTGGTCTTTACCAGTTTTCCGGTCTTCTGAGCTCTCACCAGAATCTCCCATACAGAACAGCCTAAGGCATTCCAGCTGTACTCTTTCAGGAAACATCTCCAAATCTTTCCAAACTCTTCCTACAAGCCATTACCAAAGACTCTTGAACCACATGGTCAGGTATAGTCACAGCAATGACCCCACTTTCCTGGTACCAAATTCTGTCTCTCATTGCTGGGACAAAATACCCAACACCCAAAGTTAGGTAAGGAAAGATTTACGTAGCTCAAGTTTGTGAAGGGAAAATTTATTTAGCTCACAGTTTGTGGAGGTTTCAGTCTACAATCAGCTGGCTCCAAGGCAGGGTGGCATGGCTGAGGGGCAATAGTTCGAGGCAGCAGAAGACAACAAATGTAACAAGAGCAAAAGTGGGGGAGAACAAGTCTTTTTCCTCCCTTATATTGTATACAGGCTACCTGCCCTACAGTGGGTCCTTTACATATGCACCTTCTCAATCATTACCCTCTCCCTCTCTCTTTCTTCACCTTCCACCCCATCTCTGCAACCCTCTCCCTGTGTCATGGAAGGATACAGCTAGAACATAACACAGTCATCTGCAAACCAAGAAGAACACTCACCAGAAACTGAACCCTGCCAACCCTTGACCTTGGAGATCCCAGCCTCTAGATCTATATGAAAATAAACTTCTGTTGTGTAAACCACCTAGCCTATAGCATTTTGTCACAGCAGCCCAAGATGACTAATACAATGACCGTGAAAATCGTTATAGTCTATAAAAAGAGAGCTTTGGCAATGTCTATTTGTATTTAAATCTTCAGGTAACTTTGACCTCATAATTGAACATGCTAGGGTTTGCCTGAAACTGCACTTGTACAATTGAGTTGAAGTTTGTGTCAGGATTGTCACTGTTTATAAATGGAGAGAATATAACCAGATATGGCATTTATATAGCATTCAATATGTCTCTGTTCACAGTATTTTATAAACTCCTTGAATCCTCCAAACAACCCTCTGAGACCAGAACTATTTTAACCCACTTAACAGATAACAAAACAGCGGAAGTGTTTAAAAACATTTGCCAAGAACTGTTGCATATTTGACCAGTTGTGAAACAGTTGGGGTTACATGTTCAAACCACTTTTCCTGAACATCCTGAGGAACTGTATTTCCCAGGGTAGCAACAGGTAGTGTGAGTGGCTCTGAGGAATGGGAGTAGGTTGGGCCCTGAGGCACCACTTGGAGGAGATTCCTCAAGGACAAGGGACCAAGCTGCACTATGGGTAACACCAGTCAGACTTAAATCCTTGCTTGGCCAAGCCAGAGATGTGAGGTGTCATTTGATGCCACATCATTGCCTGATTTCCTCTAGTACTGAAAGCTCAGTGCACCCTAAGAAACCCTGAAATAACTTTGGCCCATTAGCAGATGTCAGAAGTCACCCAGGCTGCAAAGACAATGCAGTCAACCTGTGGTGAATGTCGTAGCACACATGGAGCACTGGCTCCCTGAGGAGGGGAAGCAGCAGCCAGCGTAGCATGTTTGTGTGGCAGGCAGTATTGTTTGGCTAAACCAACCTACAGCACCAAATTTCCATGCCTTAGCTTGCATCTACTGTAAGTGCCATTAAAACAAAAAATTCATTTTGTGACATCCTTACACATTTCCACCACTTACACATAAAAAGAAGTTGGTCTGTACCTCGTCTTATTTTTTTACCTTCTTTTTTTTTCTTTTCCTCCATCTCTTGATCATGAGTGTCAGATCTGAAAGTGTAGCAGTTATTCGATGAGCAGGAAATGACAAGCAAGGGCTGGGAGCCAAGAAACTGACAATGGCTTCGTCAGCCAGGATGAGCTAAATTACACCAAGATAACAAAGGCCCCCAAGATCTCAGCTGCTCACAACAACAAAGTTTTCTATGACACCAGGCTCACAGACCTTGTGTGTTGATTACAGCTCTCCTCTGGGTCACCCTCACTCCAGGACCCAGTTTCATCAGGCTTTGTCTGGACCATGGATGTTCTCGTACAAGACATAAAGAGAAACATGGCAAGCCAAGCTCTGGCCTGTATGTTTTGCACAGATGTCACTTCTGTTCAAACCTCATTAGGTAATGAAAGTCACGTAGCCAAGCCCAGTAGACCCAAGATAGAAAATATGATGCTTTCTAAGGGAGGGCCAAGGAGTATTTCTGAACATTAATACAAATTGTCACTGTCCAAACTTCTACTCAAAAATATTCAGTTAACTCTCCTTCCTACACACAAAAATATACTTCCTCACTTCCTAAGAAAAGCCAATTCAAAAGTCAATGCCACTTAATCCTACCATCCAGCCTGATCTTTACAGTTTTATGATACTATGATTCTGAATATGGCTTCTGTTATTCCAGAAATTCATGGATTAACAAGATGAGGTGTGTGCTCCTCCGTGCAGCCATGCACACCCAGTGTGGCATGCTAGTGCATGGACAGGAGAACTCAAACACAGGAAACACAGCATATTTTATAGTTCAAAGAAATCTGATGTCATGTGGGAAGCTGTGTCAAGGTCTCCCTACTCTGGATTGGAAAATACTGTAGCCCAAATTACTCTATAACCTGCAACAATGAGTAATTCCCAACATATCATTCTTCATGGCTCTCAGCTCCACCTTCTTGGCAGCTCTTCCATTCCCTCATTCTCAGCGGCCATATTTAAAGAGTCTGTGCTGAATGAGCAGATTTCTCAGCCTAGTGCCAACAACAAAAAAGTCAGGACCCAAGTAACATTTTAGTCCTTGATAAGTCACAGCCTCCTTTATCCAGGATATGTTATTTGAAATCTTAACCAGTTTCTAATATATTTGATTACCTGTGCCAACAGTAATACCTACTACTCATCTTGAGAAAAGACATCACCTTTATACTTTTGTTTCTTTTTTCAAGCTACTTTAGCTACCTACAGTTACTTACAGGACATGATCTTAGTCCAATCAAGGATTTTCAACAGTTGAGATCTTCACCACCATGATTTGATAGTTACGCAAGGTTGAGCTTCAAAAGCACTTTGTTACTTAAATCCTTTCTCTATTTTATCTTTAACAGTTTGGAGTCAAGAAGTAGCAATTTCAACTTCATGAATGTAGAATTTTTAGTTTCTTTCAATTTCCTCACTAGCAAATTACTTTTTAACATTATGTCTCTTATTTTTGTAGTCCTTTGTGAAAAATAATCTATAGTAAATTGGCAGTTTACATTAACTTTGCCCAGAACTTCATCAAAAATAATAAGCTCTATAGGGAAATTACCTACAAATTTTTAAAATATTCTAAATGTTTCACTAATGCAAATTGGGATCTACTGTTCTTCTAAACCCCAATAACAGTTTATTGCCCCCATCCTAATACCAAAACCAGTGGCAAAAAATAACAAAGTTTAATATTTTGTTTTTAAATCTATGGTAATACCCTAAACTATGTCTGGAATTAATTTCTGTATTGGTTAGGAAAGGTGAAGTTATACTGTGGTAATGAATGAAAAGCTTCATTAGTGGCATATGGCCTATTTTTATTTTCTGCTCCATGGCACAGATCTAACACAAGCCAGCTGCAGCTCTGTTCCCTATCATTGTCATGGTGAGACCAGGCAGATAGGCAGCCTCCATCTGAAACACTGCCCTCTGCAGGTCAGAGGAAGGTGGAAATACTTATGGCTGGAAATTACACATGCTATTTCTGCTCAAATTGCATTGATCAAGCAAGTCACATGACCCAGACTTGCATTAATGTGGCCAGAGTACAAGCCTTCCTCTAAGGAAGACTAGAAATATCTGTGAAAAATAATGTAGTCTACCACGTGTGTGCAAAAGGAAAAGAGAAAAATTTGCCCTCTCTAGTTTTGTTGAACCATTATACCAGTTTTGAACAGCTTGTAAATTGGGAGAAATACAATTCCATCTGTTTAAACTACTCCTTATAGTTCAAGAATCTGGCAGTGTGTGATGCAGTTGTAAACTTGGTTTTACTGAGTTTGGTTTTCAAGGACTCCATTTTTCTTATGTCTTATTTGCCCCCTCCTTCCTTTCCCCAATTTTGCTTGGTCTTTACAAATAGTTTCCTGGAGTTCTTTTCAGGCTCTATCTTCTTAATTTCTATAAGGTCTTATTCTCTTTTACTCTCTTGAGTTCTGGGGAAGAGTATTCAATCCAGTGGGGTTCTCCTGACTGTTCCAAGGCTAGTGTATAAATCTAGATTGTGAGCTTAGGTTTAATGAGCTTTACTTCTGGGAACCTTGCCAGTGGTTGAGGGATTATTTCTCTAGAGAGATATTATATTTGCTTCTCTTAAGTAACATCAACTTGAGACCAATTTTGTGTACGTGGCATAGCTTGGATCTTTCTTCATTATGTAAATAGTATAAATTTTAATCTGAAACTAAACTGTGCACAAGGCACTCATTAATTTTATGGGAAGAATTTTTTAACCACCTAGATTAGAGGGCAGAATAAAATGCTTTCTCGTTTCCCTGAACCACTGGGTGGATTTTTTTTCCTAGTTTACCTGTCATGGCAGTTTCCTAGCATTAAGTGGTGGCAATGAGAAAAATATATTCTCCTGTGAAAACTTTAAGTTTTTGTGAATAAAGAGGAACTGAGAGTTATAAGCAGTCTCAATTAGATTGGCAAACATAACCGGCAGTTTTCATGCTGCTGGCATCATACACATCAGGCTCAGCATTTGCACAGATTGGTGACTTGGGTCTGGTGTGTGGCGGAGGATGGCTTTCTGTAGAATGCATGTTAGGGCATTGCTTCCAATCCTGTTGTGTAGAATGGCCTTTGAAATAGGCTTAATTAATTAATGTTCAATTCTGAGCAACATTAAAAAGTGAGAAGAGAACAGCAAAGAAGCCGTGAGGGTGATTAGAGCTGCCCGTCTCACCCCAGGTCTTTCAGCTCCCTGGCAAGAATGAGAAGTGGCAGGTGAAGACGATGGCAATAGTGCTCCCTGGATGTGCCCTCAGAGCACAGCCACACCCTATAATCCATTTTATGACCTCTTGGTTTGAAATTTAACCTTTTGCCTGCTCTGTGACAGTGATTCCACACCCATTAAGATTTTAGCTAAGCCATCTGGCACTGAAACTTTATCTGAAGAAGGCACTGGAGAGAAACTATAGGAGGAAACAGGTTTTACCTCTGTGCCTTGGAGTGGTTTCTGGAGGGGGGCGGAGGTCCAGCAAGGCCCGAGGTCTCCCCAGCGTGTAGGTCCAACCCTACACAGTGGGCCTGGCTTGGCTTCTGCAGGGCTGGTGCTCGGTCAGCAGCATGAGTAGCCCACAGCTCGCAGGCCCCATCGTCCCTGGAGGTGTGGCAGGGAAGTTCCTCCAGCAGACACCCCCGGGACCTGCTTCCCCACAGAGGCTGATGGCCAGCAAGTCTGCAGGCACAGAGCCACAGAGACTGCTCACCCAGGCTCCCCCCGTCCGTGAGTCACACATAAGTCCCCATGTGTGCCCAGCTCCCCTCAGGGGCCGGGGTCAGCCCTGGGCTCTAATTCAGCCCAAGGGGCAGTGGCTCCTCCTTCTGTCTGCTATTCCTTCTTTCCTCAGAGTTGTCTCTTCTGCTCAGTAACCAGCCCCTATAAACTGTTCAAGTTAATAATTTTTAAATTTCCTGTTCAAATAGTTGGTAGTTTCTCACTGTTGATGGATCAGCTGATACAACCATAGACATTATGGTTATCAGCGGCATTGTTTTGCACAGGCTTGGTGTTTCAAATTTGGATCACAGTTTGTCCTTGTGTGCTAATTGTTCAATGTACTGTCT
Source organism: Erethizon dorsatum (assembly GCA_028451465.1). Classification (NCBI taxonomy): domain Eukaryota; kingdom Metazoa; phylum Chordata; class Mammalia; order Rodentia; family Erethizontidae; genus Erethizon; species Erethizon dorsatum. Next base: position 25,525,798 of record CM051825.1, on the reverse strand, counting down.
GAATTTATCAAATATTTATCATAGGGATAAGCCTCACTGAACAAGTTTGAGCATATTATCTTCATTATGTTTTGTCATACAATTATATTTTCTACATAAGTAGAAATGAAAAGTACTTTTGTTCAATGTATTGGTTGTTCAGTTTTCTCTCCATACTTTCCAGAATTTTTCTGTTTCTTTTTGAGAAAAAAAAAGTTTGCACAAGCACTTGTGCACACACACACACACACACATGCTCAGCTTTTGCTCTCCTCATTATCCTGTGAATGGCAGTTATATTTCACCATCTAACATATTAGGTTTTAGATCGATATATATTTGGAACACATATTCTTGTTTTACTAAACATTTTCCATGTAAAACAAGTCACAAAAATATATACATGCCCTTTTAGCAAATTTTTTTTTTTTTTTTTGTGGGTACCGGGGGTCGACCTCAGGACCTCGCGCGCCAGTAGGCGCCCATGCTGCTAAGCAATATCACCAGCCCTTTTTTCGTATGTGGGTTCCGGGAGTGGAACTCGGGCCCTCGCGCTTGCCAGGCAGGCGCTTACACCACTGAGCCATCTCACCGGCCCTAACAAATTTTAAATTTAACACACTTTTTGAACCTTTCGACTTGGTATTATAAATCCTGAATTTTAGATTTTCCAATATCAGTATATCCTAGGTAGTATAGTCAGTTGGGACAGCTAGAGACTGATTGGCTTAAACCACAGAAATTATTTCTCAAAATTCTGGAACCTGGGAGTCCAAGATCAAGGACCAGCAGATCGGTGCCTGGAGAGAGCCCACTTCCGGTCTGCAGGCAGCTGTCTTCTCTGCAATGTCTTCCTTTGGCAGCAACAGTGGGAGCGTGCTCTCCTGTCTGCTCTTAAAGTAGTTACGATCACAAGCCTACCCTCCTTGTGACTCAGTTACTGCCCAAGGGTTCCCCATCTAAATCCCATCACACCGGTGGTTAGGATTTCAACACCTGAATTGGGAGGAGACACGAACATTCCATCCGTAACACTGGGTTTCTGGGAGGATATTCCTGGACAGAAGATTCTTCAAGAATCTGTGCAGCCTTGAGGGTGTGATGTTATTTGCTTGAGCTGGGAGCCGCAGTTTTACAGGTCTCCTTCCATTCCTTCGAGTCCAATCAGCATTTAAGTCTTTCTCTGCTATCACTGAAATAGGAGCCTTAAAATGAGATTTCCCCAGCATATACCCTGAACCACATGCTTAGTCTCCTTCCTGAAGAGCAGTGTTGTCACAATGCTAGAACAATTGTACTTTGCTCCTTCACCCTCGAATAGCTGCATGAATGTCCTAAACAAGAAAGATAATAACGTTCTGCAGGAACAGGCTGGTTCCACTGTGCTTACCTTCAACAAGTGCTTAATTAGATCCACGTGGATACCAGCATCCTCTACAGCCATAAGCATCCTGTGATCATCTTTGCTGATATTTTTGGTGAATTGCTTTGAAAGGTCCTCGTCATTAGAACCAAAGATTCTTTTAGGCAGTCCATGGTGGCACTCCCCTGTAATCCCAGCACTTGGAAGGCTGAGGCAGGAGGATCGCTGCAAGTTCAGGACCAGCCTGGGCTACACGGTGAGTTCAAGACCAACCTGCACTACACAGTGAGACTCTATCTCAAAAATAAACAAATAAATAAAAGATTCTTTTAAAATACCATGATAATGAATCTCTTTTTATTAAAAGTCTATTCCTGGTGAATCACTTAATTTTTATGTTGACTGTTTCCTACTCTGTGATTGAAAGAAGCTACATTACCTACTACAACTTAATCTCCAAAGTGACAAACGACATTGTAACCAAAACTTCTGCCACTTTGTATTCCACTGGCCATGCAGCACAATCCTTACACAATGTGAGAAGGAGCTACACAGGGTTACAAATATCAGGGGGCAAGAAAAATGGCAGTGCCATTGTATAAGTTGGCTGCCACAGAAGAGGTACAATTAAGTCATCCAAAAGGATAGAGCTGATCACCGTTCAAGTCTAGACTTAGGAGTTTTTTTCTAATATTATATTCTACAATAAGATGTGATGATAAGAACTTTTGGGGGCAGGTTCCTGATTCTAATGATAATAAAACTATTTCACCAATGAACTTAGTGTACTTGGTTTTGCTTGGGGGATATATCCAATAATATAATTTTTAGAATTTATCAAATTATTTCTCATTTACTAGTCTTTAACTTTAAAGAACCTATAGCTATCATCTTTAATGGATACTTAGGGGTGGGGATATAACTCAGTGACATAGTGCCTGCCTGGCAAGCACGAGGTCTTGAGTTCAATTCCCAGTACCAAAAAAAAGGATACTTAGTAACTGTCTTTATGAATATAATGCTTTATCAGTATCAACTGACTTAGTGAACCACTTCTACAGTTGCTTTTGAACTGGAATCATGGAGACTCTTGTCTTCAGGATAGCGGCCCCAGGAGGCAGTCATCTGAATGTTCAGCTGCAAGTAATCAGCTTAAACATCATCAAAAACCAAAGTTTTTTTTTCAAAGCAATTAAGTTACCAACATAAGAGCTGTGATTAACTATGGTTTCCTTATCTATATGCTGCTGGTTGTGAATCATACTATTACTTTGACGAGACATGAGGCATTTTATTGAACTATTTGCAAATGTAATAAACATTCAAGTTGTCCAAATTGGTTACAGTTAATTCTATGTATTGTTAAGAGTTACAAAATCTGTTCGCATGAGTGATCTTCTCTGTCTTTGCTCAATTTAAGCATGTGAATTTATTGCCAAGTATGTCTTTAAAAGATTTCTGAAGCAATCTTATGTAGTGGCACTTTCTCTAGAAAACCTCTAAGAATTTATTATCTGAATTGAACACAGTCAAATAAGTGTTTCAAAGAAAGGAGGAACTTTAAAGAGACAACTAATAAAGGTCCCGACACTTCCCCCATAGTTTTTGGTCTCTGAAAGCTTTCAGCCACACGTTACTACACATTAACCACAGTATGGTGAGTATTGCGTCCATTCTTGCTGGAAAGAGGCCAGGTCATTTGTTTTTAACTACATGTTTATTAACCCGTAAGTCTGAGATAAAAGGACCTGAAATCTGAGAAAATGCTTCCTGGAGCATCTGTAATGGAATGATGGAGCCTGTTTTCCCTCTTCCCTGTTTTCTTTACTGCAGGGAAGACTTGTTCTTTCCATGATCCTCCTTACACCAGGCAGGAAAAGAGCTGGGATTGGAGACCATGGACTGAGCAAAGTTCAAAGTGTCCCTTTGTTTCTGTCTTCTTTTTAAATCCAAGGAAAAAAAAATGTGGATATAGCTTTTTCAGATGGGAAGGGGAACAAGAGTTGGAGACTCTTGTGGGGGTAGGGGGAGAGCAGTATAAGGGGAGACCATGAAAAGAGCAAGTCTTCCTTCCTGGGGAAGGGGACAAAAGAGAATTAATATGTGTCATGTACATGTACAAACTCCCCATGACAAATGTAATCATTATGTACAGCACACATGTACTAATAAAAAAAATTAAATAAATAAAACTTTTTTAAAAATTAAGTGTCTCTTTGCCTTTCAATGTCCTCTGTACATGGATCTTACTTGGGGCCTCTCTGAACTGTATGGTTTATTCATAGTGTTGTGCAAGTTTAACAGTTGACTCTGAAAGAAAAGTACACACCCACAAAACACACATATGCATATATTTATTAATAAAATTCAGGATACCACTTAAAAGTAAATGTAAATTTTTCTGTTAAATATTTCTTTATATAACTTCAAAATTAAATTTAAGCTGAAATATTTCCTTGGTTTTCAGTTTAGACCTGTAGCTTTAAAATAATTGATAAAATCAACTGTTATAATAATTTTATTGCCAACACTGCCACAAAATCAGACTGTTAGTAACTAAGTAGTTACTGTTTCATTACAGAAGTCACATACATATTGACTGAGTACAAAACTACTGATGCTGGGGGCCAGTGATATCGCTCAGCGGCACAAGCGCCTGGTGGCAAGCGCAAGGTCCTGAGTTCAACCCCCAGTACCCACATAAAAAAAAAAAAAAAACTACTGATGTTGTTTCTTTTATTTTTAAAACATTTCATCAAGTAAATTGAATCTGAACTTTGCTCAGGTGTCAATTCCATACACAACTTCTTTGTTGAGTCAGATACTGTCATAGTTTTTGAAGATTGAAACACCATTTCCATTATTTTGGGCTATTCACAATGTAGTAGCTACAGATATGTCACACTTTTAGTTTTCATCTGCATTGTTAACATTTTCTCCAAGATTTTCTGAAGTTCGGACAATCAACAAGACAATAAATAAAATCTCCTACCTTAAAGTGTTGATTTCCATGATATGAAAGGTCCTCCAAGCTGATTTACTACTCACCCATCACTGCATGCAGAATAGCACACCGGCAAGCAGAGAGAATTCACAGAGGTAGCCTCAAAAGCACAGATCAGAAACAGTAAAATGCTGGCAAACAATTAAGAAGTGATGACTGTTTTCACTGTTCTAGATTTAATTTACTTAATTATACTCCTATGCAATTCAATTTTTTTCAATGGTGGCATTCAATGAACAGTTGCAAAATTCCAGAAATTTTAGCAGCTGGCCCTTCTAAGTAGGTTTGCACTCACTAGAACCAGCTCCAGCAAGTGGGATAGGCGCGTATCTGCATCCTCCACTACCTCCCCACTGCGGTCTATCCACATTGATGCCCGTTTCTCACATATTCACACAGCCGACTATTTCACTCCTACACACAGAAGCTCCAGGTGTCTGCCCTTTAGAAGTCCCAGTCTCCTTTGCACGCCACCCAGAGGCTGTGTCAGCTGACATACCCAGCCGTGTCTTGTCCCGCGTGCCTGTAGTCTCTGGTCATATGAGATTAGTCTCGATCGCTCAGAGAAACCATCCCTGTGCACACCTTGGCTTTAATGACCGTCTTCTTTCTCCCTGAGGGGTCTTGTCCTTTCTCTGTGTGACATTTAGTGACATCTTCCTCTAGATTTGGTTTATATATTCCTCTTCTGGAGGAACTTTTTCATGCTCCTCTTCCCCCAATCAGAACCAGATTTTCAACCCAGTATCTCTCAAGAACTCTCATACATATAGATGTTATAGCAACAGCTTTGTATTAGCACTTATGATTTCCTAAAATTATCTGGTTACTTCATTTATTCATATTTTAATCCATAAACTCCTTGCAACATTATCTAATGTGCCACTAACTTACTGTTGCTAAGAGCAGTGCCTGTCAGGTGTTTGGGCTTAGTAACTCCTGTTTAATGAGTGGGTAAATGTGTTTTAAGGCTTTAAGTATCCTAGCATTCCAGGAATAAACTGTGCAATTTCACAATGTATTTTTCCTTAATAAAATTCTTTTTTCAATTTTGCATTCTGTTTAGGAATTTTGCACTTACTCTCCAAATGAATAGCTTCAAGTTGTCTTGTGTTATGTTTGTCTAGTTTTGATTTCATGGTATCCTCATGAATTTCCCATAGCAGCTCTATCTATTCACCCCTCCTACTACTCCTTCAACATCCCACAACATCTGGTAGTCATCGATCTTTTTACTGTTGTTATAGTTTTGCCTTTTCCAGAATGTCATATTGTTGGACTCATCTAGTATATATTGTAGTATTTTCAGACTCACTTGTTTTACTCAGCAATGTGTATTTAAGGTTCCTCCATGCCTTTTTGTGCCTTAGTGTCTTATTTTTAAAATCTCTGCATAATACTCCATTTGTATGGATGAAGCACACTTTATTTATTCATTCACCTACTGAAAAACATCTTGATTACTCCCAATTTGGGGCAATTATGCATAAAGCTGCTATAAACATTTATGTACAGGTTTTGTGTGGATATATGTATTCAGCTCATTTGCATAATTACCTGGAAGCAGAATTTCCAAATGATAAGGTAAGAGTATTTAGTTTTATAGGAAACTGCCAAACTGTCTTCCAAAGTGGGTGCACAATACAGCATTCCCGCCAGCAATGAATGAGTCCTTCTCACATCCTCACCAGTACTTGGTAGTGTCTGTTTTGGAGTTTAGGTGTTCAAATAAATGTGAAGTGATATCTCACTGTGGTTTTAATTTGCATTTCTATATGATACATATAACACCCTTCCATGGGTTTTTATATATGTTCTTTTTAATGAAATGTCCCTTCACAACTTTTGTCTATTTTTAATAGAATTTTAAATATTTACAGTTGAACATTCTGCATATATGCTAGATATTTTGTCCCTTGTCAGTTGTATCTCAATTGTCAGAAGTCCAAAATCAAGGTGTTATCAGGACTGGTTCCTTCTAACTACTCTGAGGAAGACTTTGACCTGGACCTCTAGCTTAATTCTGACGGCTGCCTGGAATCTTTTGCATTCCTTGGCTTGTAGCTACATCACTCCAGTTACTGCCTTCATCTTACTATTGCCTTCCTTCTGTGTGTCTTCTGTCTCATATAAGGACACTTATCATTGGCTTTAGGATGGGCCTTTAAGGTTATACAAAATCTGGGATTACCTCCCACAGAATTTAGATACCTACCTAATCCAAGTAGAACCTGAAAGGCTATGATCAAGGAGAATTAGAAGACAGATGTTAGAAATGAAACTTCTTATACAATGTAGAACTTACGTTTCTCTGTGGCATCGAGGAGAAAGGAGACTCACTCAGAAAATCCCTAATTTCACTATCATATTTTCTAAGGGAGGAAATTTTCTTTGATCTAATGACGTTTTCATATTTCAGTGGAAGGCAGCAAGCTTAGATTTTATTCCCAGCATCATGTTATTTGGGTGTCATATGATGGTCATATTACTGTTGATTAGCTCCAGTGAGTTTAGTTGGACCATATAAGGAAGCTCAATCAAGGTGGAAAAGAATACAGGGTGCTAACTTTATTTCTACACAGTAGGAATTGAAGGCAAATTTAGTTAAATATGGTCTAGATTTGATGCCTCAGGCTTTCAAAAAATTATGGGACAACAGAAGAAACTTAGCAACAGACTTGCCGTCTCAGGGCTTTCTTGCAGGTTCTTAGCTCCTGAGGAAAGGTTTGTGTTGATGTCTCCATAAAGGGAATCAGGAAGTTCCGATGATCCACAAATTTTCCCAAAGAATCAGCCATACCCTCTTGTTTGGCTCTAAGTTTGTTTTTAAGTGTTTTATTGTATTGGAAGAAATGAAAAACACCATTCTTTAGCTTCATTTCATGCTCTTCCTTATTCTCTACTTATCCTTGTGGTTCACCCTGAATAAGACTGAGGCCATTTAATGTCTCCTAAAAAGAGTACAAGGAGGAGGAAGAGGATTAAAGACCAACACATTTAATTGATCATGGTGCTGGATGGGCTTTTGGTTGTGACAAGTTGAAAGTCATGACCGATTTGTCAGACAGATGTGCTTATAAATGAAGAAACTAAAAGAAATAGAACAAGTAAAAAAGCGAGGGACCATTAAAGGTACTCTTGCAATAAACCTTAGAACAGAAAGAAAAGCTGTTGGGACAGAAAGAGCCCTCAGACAGTGGACTCTGAGACATAGAGACATGCCCTACCTCTTCTCTTTCAACAGCCACAAAACTTCTAAATTCTGACTTCAGTTTCATTTTCCTTTGCTCCAAGAGCTGGAGATTCAGCTACTGGCAGCTCAGGATTATTTTTCTAAAGTCTTTGAATTATACAGCTCCCCTATAATGTGTCCCTTCAATCTCCAGGTCTGAAAATACCAGGGAAGATTTTCCTGGCTTAGCTTGGAGGGCACCCCCAGGCTCTGAGCCACTGGGCACCCAGCAAGTGTAGTTGCTTTACTGGCTAACCCTGCATGCTGAGCACCCTGCCCTGGTGAACATTCCTATCAACCCAGTTATGTTCCAAACAGAAGGTCACTAGCTGATTGTAATATAGGATACACAGGAGAGAAACAGAACAAAACAATGACTTAGAATAGTCATCTCAGAATCCTTCCACAATGGTATATTGTTTTTGAACACTTGCTTTAGCTATTGGTTATCTATGTGTATGTGAGCATGACATAGTCATATAGAAAAAGGTTTTTCTTAATTTGTTTTAGCAAAAACAAAAACTTTTAAAACCTCTCAACTCTGCTGCACAGTTTGTACATTTGAATTGTATGTTTTGTTCCTGTTCTTTACTGTTGTTCCCAGATTGGACGTTTCTAATGCATTTCTCAGAGCAGCAAGGCAGCTCCCTTGTTTGGTATTTTGTACGACAGACCATGTTAGAGCAAGATTGCTCCCTTACTCCCTCCACTCTTCATTCACTCACTGTAGAGCATAATAAAATATACTTACTTCCTCATCAGGGCTTTAAACTAAGCTTTGTTTGTCCTTGCTCATTCCTGATTTCATTTATTTTTAATTGCCTTTTCTCCATAGTCCAATTTCAGAATACTGCATTTCTAAATTTATAAATGGAAAACAGCCAATACTCACTAATAAAGTTCCACTTAACTTATTGTCTTCTCATCTAATACAATTTGTACAAAGCTAGGAAGATAAACACTAGCATTCTTAAGCAGCTACAATTATTACATTGAATATAAATGACTTACAGAAACTTGAGAACAGCACCTTCTCAGAAAGTGTGGATTCCTGGAGCAGACTGCTGATTTCCAATGTTATTTCACAGTTAGCTGTGGGGCATTCCCTGAAGGGGTTACTTGCATCTGATTTTATTATTCTTCTGTAGTGCTTCAGAAACTAAATATTTTTGTTTGTTTGATAATCTATAATAATGTTAAATAATGGTGATGGGGAAAGGTCCACTAAAAATACTACTAGTACTCCACTAAGAAAAGATAATTACCCAAGTAGATACATTAGCAAGTGCCTTTTTAAAATCTATTGAATTTAACATGAGATTAATTTTTCTTCTAACTTTATGAAGTGGATTAAGCTTGTACTTTACTTAAAATTCAAGCAATCTTGTGTTCTTAGATGGATCCTAGTTTGCCACTGTTCATTTAAAAAAATTTTTTTATTAATTTTGTCATGCTGGGGATCCAACCCCAGGCCTTGCACATGTTTGCCAAGCAGTCTACCACTGAGCCACATCTCCACCCCATCATTAACCTTTTAGTGGGCTTTCGAGTTGGTTGTTTATATTTAAAGGAAGGTTTGTAGAGTCTTATTCATAATTGAGACTGTTCCACACTTAGTAGCATGCTTTCTTCATTTGGGTTTTATCATATTTCTGACAAAATATGAATGAGGTTCATTAGCTATTGATTTATCCTTTCTTTAAATGTCTAAGAGGAAACACTCATGGAGGCCTGAAGCTTGAGGGTGTTAGGTCACTGATGACTCCAACTTTTTTCTCCATATTTCTTAGTCCTCACTGCTTCATAGGTTCATTTTAAGTTATTTATATTACTATTTCGGAAACTCTTTCATTTCATCAATATTTTCAAATAAATTAACATATATTCTTAAAACTATGCCTTTATGCTTTTAAAACAATTCCTAAATTTATTTTCCATCCCTTTCTAAGTAAAGTTTCCAAGACATTTAATGATTTCCAACAAACAGTTCTCATATATATCCAATTCTAAAGGCTTGGGGATAATTTTATGGACACAAGTATTGTTAAGAAAATAATTTTTAATTGCAAATTTTAAAGGAATTTTTGTAAGTTTAATGTGAGTGTAAAGACTCTTGCTTTGTTTTGCAGTGTTTGAAGAATTTGGGCACTTTTGTTTTTGTATAGTAATTTTATATTTGGCTGTTTTATTGTTCTCAGATATTTCTGTGGGTGTTTACCAACAAGCAGTGCTAAAGAATCAACAAATATTTAGCCTCTTATTCAGTGGTAGAATCAATTTTCAGTGGTAGAACCAGTATTTTCAATAGTAGAATCCAGTGTCTGAAATTCCTGAGTAGGTAGTGATAGAAAGCTTCCTTGTCACTTTACCATAAATCTCATAATGGCACTAGGTTTTTGAGACATTTTCTAAGTGTTTCAAATAAATTATCAAAGATTCACATCTTGGGTTGTTAACAAGGCATGCTTTACAGACTTCAAGAAGTGAAAGCATCCTAGAGCCCTTAGAAACACCATGCTGAAACATACTGGAGAAAACGTGCAGCAAAATGGAGATTTGCTTGGTGCTTAATAATGTCCTGTAAGCATTAGAGTTTATGAGTCATTTTTCTTGCTTCTAATTCAACCACTTAATCTAACTCTACCCTCACTTTAATTAGGGGTAGAATTAGGCTGAATGGCTAGATGTGGTAGGGGTACCCTCTACCCAAAGAAGTCCTGATATGGGATCCCACATCTTTATTCTTAGGTGGTCACAACCACACCCTAACGCAGATGTTCTCCTTTCCCAAGGGTGCTGGCGTCTCCACCGCCAGGATTCAGCTAGCAGGGCTGCTTCACTAGCTCTAACTGGGTTCTGACACAGTTCAACCCAGGATCCTAAGTTCCCGTGTCAGTATTACTGAGCACTGGAATGAGCGCCTCTATAAGCAGAAGGGGTAGTTCTGGGTCCTGCTCCTGTGAGAAAGCTGTGGTCAATTAAACTTGTGCTGGAAAATCACTCTGTAACCACTTTGTAAATGCGGCTCTCTTCCCCTCCAATTCCAACCGCTCGCTGGTTTGAATAACATGCGAAGTGTTCACCGCACTGATCTCGGCGGTGGGAACATCCAGTATCTGGCCAGCAGCGCAGCCTGGATCCAAAGCCGTGGACACGCTGCGCCCCAACACGGGCTTGTCATGGTTTTGGCAGCTTCACGGTAGATGACATGGGATGGCTGAGTCTGCCAGCCGCGTCGCCGGCCAGCTCCAGGAACGCAGCAACTAGATACTATTCCAAGATCCTAGGTACTGAGCGGCCCTCGCGTAGCTGGAGATGGACTCAGCGGACGGTGGGAACCAAGGAGACTACTAGGGCTTAGCCCGTGCCCTTCCGCACTGAGACAGAGCTCAGAAGATTCTGTTGTAACAAAAAAATGACCGTTAAGGCAGTTTCCTGGCCTGTTTACAGCCTTAGTGCCAATTTTGGCTCATCTGATTGCTTAGCCAGCCATCCAATCAGAGAATCTTACAGGTTTCACCTTATTTATATACAAGCCAGTATCCAATCACAAGCTGGATGATTAAAAAAAAAAAAAAACAATCATTTGCATACCGTCCTATAACTACCACACCTCCCTTTGCATCAACACAGCTTGAATATTTTGGATGTTCTTTTGCAATACCAGGTTTATACACAACTGCATTAAGAAGGCTTATAGAAGGTAATCATTAAGACCAGAAGAAAGGGGTGTGAGTAAGCACAGGACAGGCCACCGAGAGAGATGTTTACATCTAGGAACTACAGCAAGTGTACCCCAATTCCAGATCTCTTCCAAGGCTTTGAACATTGTGAGTCCTTTTGTCTGAGATACCTTTGAGCACACTTTCAGGAGAGCCAGACAGCAGGGTGGCTGCTGCCTCTAGGGAATCTGGACAGGCACACAGTGTCTGAGGGCACCCAGGCAGTCACCAAATACACTAGTACTGAGTAAAAGTTTGCAGCCGCCAGGCGAAGATTACAAGCTTTGTTGCTTAAGAGTAAGAAGCTCATGGTTTTCAAGTGTTATTTGTTCTATTTTAAGCCATTTTCTTTTACATTTTATTATAAAGCAAGCAGAATAGATAACTATGCTGGTTCTACGGAGTGTATGGATTAATTAACTGTCACACTTTCAGTGAAAACTCATCTCCAGTGAAGCAACTCAGAGAGCTCTCAATATAATTCCAGCTCTGAATGGGTGTATCTATTGATGAATGCCATGGAGAGCAGAGCTTCACCATTTCCAGGTCATCTCTTACCCAGTCAAACCCTTTATCAGGTAACTGAGCCAAAGGGGCTGGCAGCTGTAGACCTGGGAAGATCTTAAGAGAGGTCTGACCTAGGAGCATTAAGGCTGATTTTCTTCCTATTTATGTTGACTGATGTATGGAGGGGAAAAAGTTCCCAATGGTTCAGGCTAGCTGGGACTTGAGTCCCAAAGCTCGAGGTACCATTTGTACATTTCTCCAGGGTCTCTACACAGTTGTTTTCAGAACAGGTTGGCACTGAAGTGTGAAATCCGTTTTTTTTTTTTTTTGGAACCCAAGCTGGCTAGCCAGTTAACAGACCAAACTTTTTTGCCTGTGCTCTGGATGTAAACCAGGGTCTCTCACACTCTACGCAAGCACTGTATCAGAGCTACATCTTCAGCCCTTAACATTTTCAGTGTTACTATCATACCGTTGGAAAGTCACTAGATTAATCTCCTAACAGGAAGCCTGCACACACTGGGGAAATGTTGAGTCAACGTGAGCATATTGGTTCTGAAACTAAAGATCTGTCTGGTTTATCAAATAACAAGCATACAGTCCCTTCTTTCAGAATGCGTAGGTGGCTCTTAAAAGAGCCTTTGGTTTGGAGACAAGTTCAGCTAGACAGCTCACTTGGAGCTGGTGTACTTGGTGACGGCCTTGGTGCCCTCGGACACGGCGTGCTTGGCCAGCTCCCCGGGCAGCAGCAGCCGCACAGCCGTCTGGATCTCCCGCGACGAGATGGTTGAGCGCTTGTTGTAGTGCGCCAGTCGCGACGCCTCGCCCGATACACGTTCAAATATGTCAGCGACAAAGGAATTCATGATGCTCATAGCCTTTGAGGAGATGCCCGTGTCTGGATGAACCTGCCTTAGCACCTTGTAGATATAAATGGAATAGCTTTCTTTTCGTGATTTCTTGCGCTTTCTCCCCTCCTTCTTCTGAGTCTTGATGACAGCTTTCTTGAACCCTTTCTTGGAAATTGTGGCAACCTTCGAAGTTAACTCCGGCATTGTTAAGTGAACAGCTCTACAACACTTACCTCCAGATTGCGAACAAAGGCAAAACCAAGTCAGCAAAGGCCGTTAGGAGCCGGCAAGAGTGGTATTTATAGGTGCGGCATTCAAATGAGTATGGCTACCCACTATCTGATTGGATAACGGAAACGGCCAGTATGCAAATAAGGTGATTCCAGTAAGGTTTTTCTGATTGGCTAGACGGCCATCCAACTGTCAAATCACAGCCTGCCATCAGACTATAAATAAGCCCAGTAGCAGTTGCTTGTGTGTACATCTCTCCTGCCTTCACCTGTAGCGGAATGTCCGGGCGCGCAAAGCAGGGTGGCAAGGCCCGTGCTAAGGCCAGGTCTCGCTCTTCCAGAGCTGGCTTACAGTTTCCTGTGGGTCGTATATACCGTCTGCTCCGGCAAGGCAACTATGCGGAGCGCATCGGGGCCGGCGCTCCAGTGTACCTGACGGCGGTGCTCGAGTACCTGACAGCAGAGGTCCTGGAGCTGGCGGGCAACGCTTCCCGCGACAACAAGAAGACACGCATCATCCCGCGCCACCTGCAGCTGGCCATCCGCAACGACGAGGAGCTCAATAAGCTGCTGGGTGGAGTGACAATCGCGCAGGGTGGCGTGCTGCCCAACATCCAGGCAGTGCTGCTGCCCAAGAAGACCGAGACCCACCACCACAAGGTCCAGAGCAAGTGATCCCTCTGAGTGACAAGTCTAAGTGAGTGACCAAAACATTAGGAAGGAAAGCGACACAAAAGGCCCTTTTCAGGGCCACCCACGATTTCACAGAAAGAAGACTGTGCACTGGCTACAAAGACCTGTAGTGTGAATCTGCAGAAGTAGATAACTAAATTTGTTTTAATCCTTAACTTGTGTCTAATAACTAGTTATTGGCCCTGAAGTCTCAGGTGTTGTGAAAAGTCCCCATGCACTTGTGAACTTAAGACTCCTGCCAGTGTGAACCTCCTTTAAAATTTTTTTGGTTTGTTTTGGTTGTGCTGGGGATTGAACTCAGCCTTTGCGCTGAGGTATGGTTCCTCCCTAGGGACAGGACATAATTAAATTGCTGTTACCCAACTTGGAATAAAGCTAGGATCAGCCTGTCTCCACCCCCAGCTGGCTGCTCTCATAATGGACACATACCAAGCCCCTACTGGCTGTAATGCCACTTTTAGTTCACATTTTTGAGTGTCTGGGAGAAAACAGTTTGAATTACTGCAGCATTGACAACCTGTGGTTTTGGAGGCAGTGTGAAAGTAATCCTACCTTAGTTTACTTCACTGAATTAAGAGTTAACACATTGACGGGATCACAAGAAGACGTCATCTGGCAGCGTCCAGCTTAGTTCGGGCAATCCTAAATCAGACAGTTTGGCAAGGTTCATGGCTGCCCAAAAGTATGTTCTAGAAAGGTCTTTCTTCCCAACACCATAGTTTCAGTATGGTAAGGTAACATAGAAGGAAGCCAAAAGTCACAAACTAAGTTAAATCTGAGAATGTATTATAAGTCCATGTGTAAAGGAGCATATGTGAATATCTGATATTCATACAAAGTAAAGAATAATAGGATTAAATTATGAACAAGATAAAAAGTCTATTGTGTGATGGTAAGATACTAGTGTCTTAGTGTGGGACTGTGACAGCCTATCATAATTTTTTGAAATTTACAATTTGGGGTAATATTTCAAACGTGCTAACTTCTAAAAGAAGGCAAAATAGTTGATCTGTTTGTGACGCGAATACAGAGAAACTGAAAGGCAAATTGCCATTTAGTGAGGCCTGTCACGTTTTCACAGTTTACTACTCTGACCAGTTGCCTGTATAAATGTTGCACTCATAACAGTCTTTGGGTCTTCGTTTCCTTATGAAGAAGGCTCTCATACCAGGTAAAATGTGTAGTAAACTTGTAGGTTTTCTTTCTTTGATCTGTTTTATGTCAGTTTAATTCTCAGGACCAACCAAAAAACCCTAAGAGAGTAGAAGTGAAGATTCGCTGCCTTCAAAAAATCATGGCTTTCTCATCAGCAACCATAGGCATCAAAGAACAATAGAATAATACCTTCAAAGTTCTGAGACAAAAATAACTCCCAACTTTTTTTTTTTTTGGTTTTTGTTTGTTTGTTTGTTGTTTTTTGTTTTGAGACAGGGTCTTGTTCTATAGCGCAGGATGACCTCGAACTCATGGTGATCCTCCTGGCTCAGCCTCCTGAGTGCTGGGATTATAGGTGTGTGCGACCATACCCAGCATAATTCCCAATTTAAAACTCTACACTCAGATAAACTTTTTTTTTTTTTATAAGAGTGAAAAAATTATTGAACAAAGACTGGGAAGCTTTATGACTTATAGATGCTTCCTGAAAGAATCACTAATAAAATGTATATTGAACTCCAAAGTCTGATATGCAAGAAGCAATAATGTTACAAAAAGAGAGGTAGAAATGTAAATTAATCTAAATAAATATACTAGCTGTAAAAAGTAATTGAGAATATTTTTTAAAAATTGTTGAACAAAAATCATGTGATAGTAGTTACAGAAGATGAAAGAAATTGTACCAACATAAAGCATTCTCACATTGTATTTCTAGAAGGGTGGGTATCATGAATTGGTCATATTTCTTACTTTGGGTATATACTTTATGATATTAAATGTAACCACATAAATTTAACCAGGATATGGTTGTGTTTTGTTTCTAGTCAACTATTGTCTTTTTAAATGGCAAATTTAACCCATTTACCTTCATTTTTTCTACTTTAAACATTTGACTAGACACAATAATACATATTCATGGAGCCCAATGTGATATTTTGATACATTAATGAAAAAGCATTGATCAAATCAAGATATTAGCATTTCCCCTCTTCTAAGATATTTTGAAACATAAGTAAGTTATTCTAAACCATACTCCCTGTTTACCTTAATTTTGATACCTGATTTATTTGGAATCACTTCTAATATTTCAATTTGCATTCTAATCTGCCATGCCTTTTCTTTCCTTTTCGGATTTCCTGCATTCCATTGGGTTCATTGATTTTTTAAGTATTAAATTTATGTGAAAGTCTTCTTTCATGAGTGTCTTTATGAGGTATGATCAAAAATATAGTGAATGCTGCCATCCAGTGCCATCCAATGGAAAGACAGCCTCATAAAAACATTTAACAGTGTGTCCCCATCCTACTAGACTGGATCTAGTACAATGCTTCTTCTGGCTTTCCCCGAAGTCAAAAGAATAATGTTTTAAATCAATTTGGGAATTCAAGGCTGCCATGACAGCTAAACTAAAGACACTTATGAAAGAAGACTTTCAGAACCAAACAACAGGGTAAGTGTGTTCTAAGCCAGGTGGTGTATTTTGAGGATTAATGCCAAAGTGTCTTTTACTATAGTAAATTTTTTTTTTAATTAAGCTTTCACCATATTTTTTTTATCATACCTTGTAATTGGACACTGAAAACACACTATTGCAAAATCCATCCCTTAGTAGCAAAACTCTAACCCTCTACCTCTTTGTCTCTCTGGTTGTCTTAGTCTTTGTCTCTGTCTCCATGTTTTTATTGTTGTTTTTTTTTGTGTGTGTGGGTACTGGGCGGTCGACCTCACGACCTCGTGTGCCAACAGGCGCCCGTGCCGCTGAGCGATATCACCGGCCCCTTTTTCGTATGTGGGATCCGGGAGTCGAACTCGGGCCCTCGCGCTTGCAAGGCAGGCGCTTACGCCGCTGAGCCATCTCACTGGCCCCGTCTCCATGTTTTAGTCTGTCCCTCTGGATCACTGCCTGTCCTGACTCTGTCTGTTCTGTTCTTCTAAAATTAGCATCTAGTTTGGTACAAGTTCTTATAAAATGCATTTCATTTTGTAAGTCACAAAGTGGCTTGGTAGTAAGATAGCAGTTTTACACCCATGGTGTAAGTCACCGGAGGGTAACAACATGTTTCCTAATTCCAGTTTGAAAAATCCTGACAAGTGTCTCAGATTGGTCTAGCTGTATCAGGTACTATTTACTCCTGGATCAGGGACTCCTGACACAAATAAGAAATGCTTCCAATGCAGACCATGTGCTGTAGGGTTAAGGATGCCAGCAGTTCTATGTACACAAGGAAAGTTGTGATTCGGTCCTGTGTGTTACATGAGCCATTAGGGACAGTCTAATGAATACAGTGTTTTATAACTTTTGTGTTTGTGTCTCTAATATATTTTTTAAAATAACGTTCTAGAAGGCTGTAAAATGCAGATTCAGATATAAGCAAGCCCTCTTTGCATTTTACAAAGTTAAATACAAATGTATTTTACTCAATAAATTATGGGAATATAAACTTGAATAAAATATGGCTTCTACCTAGCACAATGCCTGACACTTTTTGATAAACATTAAGTAATGAAGGAAGGAAGGATGGAATGAGAAGAGGGATGATAATCTTAACAAGGTAGATGCACAAAAATAATAATCTTGGGCCGATGATATAGCTCAGCGGCATAAGTGCCTGCCTGGCAAGTGCGAGGTCCTGAGTTCAATTCCTGGTACCTGCATATAAAAAAAAAATAATAATATAATAATAATCTTCAAAACTGGAACTAAAGCCAGGCATGGTGGCACATGCCTGCAATCCCAGCACTTGGGAGGCTGAGGCAGGAGGATCTCCATGAGTTTGAAGCCAACCTGGGCTACATAGAAAGATCCTGTCCCAAAAAAAGAAAAGAAAAAAATTGGAACCAAATTCATGATATTTATAAGTCTAGTAAAGATACAGGAATAACTGATAGGAACAGCCTAGAATATGTTTTCAAATCTTAATCCTTAACTGCTCTAAAACTGCTCTTATTAAGATTACCAATTACTAACTAGTTGCCTCTTTCCAGTCCTTATGTGACCCTCTGGCTATTTTCTAACTCAAAAATTTGTTCATGGCACCATTCTTTCTAATCTTTCTGATACTTTTTGGCTGAAGTGCTTTCCTTTTTTGATGGACAACTCCTGTCCTTACACATTTTAATGCTTTTTTTTATTTTATGGAAAAAGGTAAAACAAAATTTCATAACAAAATAATAGGAGAATAAAAATAGTTAATACATTATATGTTGTTATCCTTAAAGTAGTTGCTCAGGTTACAAGATATGGGCATAAAAATTTCTCCAATCAATATTAGCACAAACCTTCCTTTTTAATGAACTAAGAGACACTAATAGTATAACCAAATTGCATTTTTTCCCTTTTCCCTACTTTCCCCTTTCACCCATCCTAGTTCCTTTTTCCTTTTGAACAATTTCTTCCCATTTCATAATACCTATTGTACATTTTAGACCTTATTTACTCTTTCAGTTTCTCACACCAGGGAGACAATATAATGTTTACACATGTGAGTCTGATTTATTTCACTTATGAGTATGGTCTCAAGTTGTATCCATTTATCTATAAAAGATAAGCTTATCCTTCTTAATGGCTGAGTAGTACTCCATTGTATAAAAATACCACATCTTTTCTATCCATTCCTTGGTTGACGGCATTTGGGTTGTTTCCAAGATCTAGCTATTACAAATTGTGCTGCTATAAACATGGGTGCACATATGTCACTGTGGTATGATATTTTGCATTCTTCTGGAAAGACCCCTAGAAGGGGAATAGCTGGGTGGAATGGGATCATTAATCCTAGTTTTTTGAAGAATCTCCACACTGATTTCCACAGTAGTTGTACCAGTCTACACTCCCGCCAACAGTGGAGAAGATTTCCTTTTTCCCCACAGCCCCGCCAGCATTTGTTATTGGTCGATTTCTTGATGATAGCCATTCTTTCTGGGGTGAGATGGAACCTCAGTGTTGTTTTAATTTGCATCTCTCAAATGACCAGTGACATTGAACATTTTTTCATATATTTATTTGCCATTTGCATTTCTTCATCTGAGAAGTGTGTATTCATATCAGATGTCCATTTTTTGAGTCTTTGAATTTGGGGGGTCTGATGTTTTTCAATTCTTTATATGTTCTAGATAGAAGTCCTTTGTCTGAGGGACAATTGACTAAAATTTTTTCCCATTCTGCAGGTTGTCTTATCACTCTGTTGGTGATTTCTTTCACTGCGCAAACGCTTTTTAATAAAATGAGATCCCAGTCATTGATTTTTTGAAGTACTTCCTGTGCAGTCCGGGTTTTGCTCATGAACTCTATACCTACACCTATGTCTTCAAGATTTCTACCTACTTTCTCTTCTAGGAGATTTAGTGTTTCTGTTTTAATATTTACATCTTTGATCCATTTTGACTTTAGTTTAGGTGCATGGTGATAGACATGGGTCTAGTTTTAGTCTTCAGCATGTACAGAGCCAGTTTTTCCAGCACCACTTATTTAATGCTTTTCTTACCCCATATAACTTTACTGAGTGACCATTTTCAATTACACCATTAATTACCATCCACATGCTTAAGAGTCCAAAAGAGACTTGTGAGCCCATGACCTGGAACTCCAGATTTGTCCCACAAATATGGACAGCACACACTCTACCAGGCATAGTTTCGCTATTCGTAATTTCACAATTATAAACAACCCTGAAACAAATAGTTTTATGGTGCTTTCCTTCTGCAGTATTTTCTTTGTGGTGCACTATTCCAGTATTGGAGAGACAGTGCTGAAAAAATATCAGATAAGACCCTGTCCTCACAGAGCCCTGGCTCCTCATTCCCACATGTTCCCTGGAATTAGGTCTTCAACACCCAGTACCATCTCACCACTTGCTGACCCTTTCTTTCATCACCATCCCTCAATCGCTAGCCCTAGTGCTCAGGGCAAAGCTCGGCTGCCATAACTTCACTGGTTGTGGGATCTGGTCCCTGCCTACACCACCGCAGCCTGCTCCTAACAGGCTCACACTCATCATCATATCCATTTACTTGCCCTTTCATTCAGACCATTTTGCTTAAATTCACTTTTTTCTTACTTGAATACATTCCCAGGCAACCTTGTTCGGTTAGTTCATTTCTATATGTTATTTGAGATTATTATACATTTTATAATACATTTTGGGAAGCTTTCTTTGACTATTTCTCTCATCCTTGAATCATTTAGAAGTCTCTATTTTGTTCATCCTGAATGAAGACCTATAGCTTTCAACATTTTCCAACAGAAGTTATTTATTTTCATCCCTGTTTTACTAAACTACAAAGCTTCTTATATTGTCTTAATTGTTTACACTTTGCAGTACTGTAGAACTCATTAATGAGTACATTTTTTGTTCTAGGGCCCAGGTTCTGACTTTTTAGTATTTTATTGAGTATTTTAGTATTTACTTTCGTATGTTAATGAGATAATAGCAATATAGAAAACTGAGAGGGAATCCAAGCTTATGGCATATTCACAGATTTATTTGTATTTTCATATGTTTTCTGTTAGCCTTTAGGCATATGGAACATTTTCTATTTCACATTGTGATTCCTTAAAAATGTATCATTAATTTTTTTTTCTGATTACATCTTTTTAGAAGACATTTATTGAACAATTACATTGTGCCACATACTGTTCTAAGTGCTTTGTGCATCACATTTTGTTTCATCTTCCAAAATGGTCCTCTAGGTAGTGTTACGTTTGCATGGGTTTGAATGTGTCCCTCAAGGGCTCGTGTATTTAAACTGAATCCCTGCTGCGAGGCAATGAACAGGTGGAAACATAATCCAACTGCAGTGCTTGGAGGCCTGAGGCCTTGAGGAGGTAAGGATTAGGTGAAGTCTCAGGGTCCAGCCCTCAGAACTGAACACTGGTAACTTCCTAATGAGAAGGAAATTGACCAGAAGAGACATTTATATGTGCTCCCTGTCTCTGGCCACTTGATGCCACCATGGGACTCTGCCAGCAGGAAAGCCACCATCAACTCTGGACCCAGCCTTGGACCTCCAGAGTGGGGAGTCAAAATAAACCTCTTTTCTTCATAAAGTATACGGGCTTAGGTATTTCATCACAGTAATGCAAAATGAACAAGTAGGCTTCTGTTTTACAAATGAATATAGTACTGTCAGAAACAACAGAGCTGAGTGAGCCACACCTTTCTTTCCACTTAATGCTGAAGAGCACCCTCTGGTTGTTCCCGCTTCCATTGTCCTAAGAGAGGTAGGAAATAAAACCACAGGAGCTCAGGAGTGTGTGGATGCCCTATGCAAGAGCACATATTAAATCTCCTAACCTTACCTTCCAGGTCACCTTTACCCTGCTCCCACCTCATTACAGGTTATGTCATAAATATAATTCAGATCACAGTGAATTCTGGGATGATCATGCATGTTGAGAGCCCCTAAAGTGACTCGGCACCCTGTCAATCATTCCTGTCAATCGCATCTAGAGATTCAGTGTGAGGCAGTTAAAGCAGAGGTGTCTTGCCTTTAAATTCTCAAAGCCTGAGTTATCTTCCCCATTTGTTGTTGTTATTGCTACTTTTGCATACATACTGTGGCCTACCTGCAGTGCTTTCCTGTCTCCCAGAATCTTTCTTGGTCTGTGTTAGACCTTTGTTGGCAGGAATTGGCCCTGAGAACAACTTCCCATGATCCTCAATAAACGTAGCTACTTATTACCTACTACTGGGTGTATGCTTGACTATTCTTTCCTCATCATACATAAGAACCTGGGCTATTATTGGCCCATTTCACTGTAACAAATTATTAAATTCATTTGTGGTCACAGAACTATCCCTGGAGCCAAGCATTTCAATTCAGATAGTATGATCCCAGAGCCCACCTTCACCACCACTATACTACAGCAGATGTGCTATAATTACATTAAATATGTCACTTCCCTTCTTGACCACTGAGGCTGCTTAATATATTTCAGTATTACAGTCAGTGCTGTAATGAACATCTACATATAAACTCCTTTTTTCTCCTTCTAAAGTATTGACTTACACCATTCCTAGATATAAGATGACTAGGTCAAAAAGTGGCTTTTTCTCAGATCATAAAATTATTCTTCCAGATGGTTGCATCAAAAGGCCATCAACAAAGCATGAGAGTATATCAGTTTTACTTTTTCCCTACAAAATTTGGTGTTATTTCAATAAAGATTTGCTTAGTTGGTAGGGTGCAGTCCTGCCATATTACAGGGTTAACCTGTATTTCTTTTAATCAGAGTAACACTGAACATGTGTGTGTGTGTGTTTGTGTGTGTGTGCATGTGTGTTTGCCAGTTAGTCCTATCTTTAACAAAAAATTCATATTAGTTGCTTTTGTAATATTATAAAACTTTAAATTACGTTAGCTCCTTGTAGAATATCTGTAAAATTGGAATAAAATAACTTCACAACGCAGTTAAATTTTTAAAACTACCTTTTGTTTGGGGGGGGACATTTTCAGACAAGGTCTCACTATGCAGGTGAGGCTGGTCTTGAACTCACTTTGTAGACCAGGCTGGCCTCAAACTCGCAGCGATCCTCCTGCCTCAGCCTCCTGAATGCTGGGATTACAGGCCTGTGCCACCATGCCCAGCTACTAAAACCATCTTTTGACAAAGAACAGAACCTTATTAATTTGAAATGTAGCCACATGTAAGGTCCTTTAACATCAACTATAACCACAGCTGACACCAGAGGGAGCCCAGAGGACATTCCATGTGAAAATGTACCCAGCTTTTAATGCATCTCTGAAATGACACTGGAGAAAATGTACAATCAAATTGTGAATGCTTCTTTTAATAGGCCTGGTGGGGAAACAGAAACCAGAATGTAAAATATACATTCTGACATCAACCTTTCTGTGAACTGGGAAAGATATAAAATAAGAACAATGATTAAATGAACATCAATTATAGAACACCTACACATGCCTGAACAGATAGTGTACTAATTGATATTTTTGCCTTCTGTGAGCACAGAAATCACTGGGACTGCCCCAGCCTAGGACCCCTACTTTTAACCCAAATGCTTTTGATTCAGTTACCTAATCTCTCTAGGCCTCAGTATCCTCAGCTATACATGTTAATACCCCCCTCACATGGTTATTGTGAAGACCAAATTAAGATCATATCAATTAAGCACATACCCACACTTAAATATGTTAGTTCTTTTTTTTTTTTTTTTTTGTGGGTACCGGGGGGTCGACCTCAGGACCTCGCGCGCCAGCAGGCGCCCGTGCCGCTGAGCGATATCACCGGCCCCTTTTTCATATGTGGGTTCCGGGAGTCGAACTTGGGCCCTCGCGCTTGCCGGGCAGGCGCTTAAGCCGCTGAGCCATCTCACCGGCCCAATATGTTAGTTCTTAACCTGGAGGAATCTTCAGATTCCTCAGTCTTCATCCAGGAGTAATTTGGCTTCCCAGTGGACAGATTTGGTTATCAAAAGAGGATAGTGGTACTGCCATAGATGTGTACAGGCACTCTACTAAACATAATATGCAGGACAGCCCCAGAGCAAAGAAGCATCTGCCCCCAAAAAGCTAAAAAGTGCCAAGGTTTAGAGATCTAGTCATCATTAACGCTCTGCTAAGAATCTACCCGGCACTGGATTCTATTTGAGTGTCTGAAAATATAGTACAATGAAATATAAAAGTTTTCATTCAGGGGATTACAATCTAATAGTAACACCATGGTTTGTCACAGTCTGGGGATGGAAAAGGGTGAGGAAAGTGTAAACAACACCCCTTTTTTCAGTGCACTGAGGAAGGGAAGCTCTCTGGGTGGCCTTGGACTGACCTGGTCCTCCTGCCTCCATTCTCCCTGGTAGTTCTCAGATACCTGGAAGGTTCTGGGAATGCAACATCCTGAGATAGGGAGAAACTTACCAGAGCATCCTGGGCTCTGTTCCAGTCACTTCTTGTATGTCTTCGTATTACTGTAATGAAATCGGTGAGTCTGGGTAACTTTATAGATAGAAGAGGTTTATTGGTCACAGTTTTGGAGACTGGAAGTCCAAGATTGGGCAACCCCATTGGTTTTCCCCTGATGAAGATCTAACAGCAGATGGCATCAGATGGGAACATGTCCATCAGGGAGAAATCACATTGCAAGACAGGAGACCAGGGGCCGGTGAGATGGCTCAGCAGCTTAAGCGCCTGCCTGGCAAGCGCGAGGGCCCGAGTTCGATTCCCGGATCCCACATACAAAAAAGGGGCCGGTGATATCGCTCAGTGGCACGGGCACCTGCTGGCGCACGAGGTCCTGAGGTCGACCCCCCGGTACCCACAAAAAAAAAAAAAAAAAGACAGGAGACCAGAGAGTGATTAAGGGTGGGACTTGTTCTAATACAACTCATCTCACAAGAGCTTAAGAGTCGCATTAGAGCTACCTAACCTCTTCCGGGGCAGCTCCCTCAGTGACCCAAGGATTTCCCTGCTTCTTAAATATTCCATACCACTGCCTAATACTGACACTCTAGAGATGCACATGAACCAATGGGGGACAAACCACATTAAAGCCACAGCACTGCTGGACCAAGCTGTCCCTCAGTGCTGTGGCCTGGCATGTCCTGTTGCCTTTGAGGTCCAGGAAACAGGGCAGGCTGCTTTGTGGGGTCTTTAGCTGCAGTACATGCAGTAGTGGGGCATGTATAGATGAATCTGAGCTCTGGTGGCTCTCCTGAGCCTCAGGGGACTAGTTTGGCTTAAATACTAGATTTCTAGTGTCCCCTGATGCCCACCTGTAAGCCTGATTCCTGTAACTTGTATTTGTGAGTGTTCTGTCTCCCAGACACAGACAAGTAAGAAAAATACAGCCCAAAATGCTGAGGCTGGAGTGGCAGGTGCTTGGTGAGCATGGTTTTCAAGAGAATCATATACATCATCTCTATTCTGTGGAGCAGAAGGAAGCAGGAAGTCCTGGATATCCTGTGACAGCCACATGCTAGTGGAGCAGTCCAGAGTCCCCTGCTAGGGCAGCTTGCCATCCTTGCTTGAGAAAGATGGGCAGGTCTCTCCCTCAGCACTTTGCTTTGAGGTGTCAGCTAGTGCTGTGACAGATGCTGAGGACACAGCGACTCGGCCATTTCCTACAGCATGGGTCTGTGCAACAGCTCTGACCTCCTGGTCTGTTGGGGGCCAACATCACAGTTAGGCCTCGGGCGCGGCCTGTATTTCTGACTCAAAGCCTGCGCTAAATTACCCCTCCCATCGACCTGGGCAAGATGGCGCCTGGTTCCTGCTTCCTGGTTGCGGTCATTGCTGCTCGCGCCCTGTAAATGTGTGAGTCTGCCTAGAGACTGATGAGTATAGCCTATGAGCTTTCATTTCCTGCTGTATTGCTATTGGCGCCCCTATCCTTATAAAAACATGCAAAGCTGCCCTTTAGGAGCAGAGCACGGACGGAGCCGCCACAGGGCGGACGCTTGTAGAGGCTCTGGAGCTGTGAACGATTAAAGCAAGTTTTCACCGACCCGTGTTGTGTGATTCTTCTCGCTGGACGAGCAGAAGCGCGCGACATTTGGTGGCCCGTACGGGGAACTGATCACCCTTCGTGCGGGGTCTGGTGGAGCTGCATCGAGTCACAGGACGGTACGTACCTTCAGGTAAGCGGGAGGCTTAACCTGGCCCTGGGTGGACGCACTTTCAGGGAAATTCCGCTCTCAATTGCTGAGGCGGGGGTTGCCCATATATCGGGCGTGCTCACGGCGGGGACGGTGTCGCTGGAGCAGTTTCATTTTCACAATGGGGAACTCCGACAGTGCCCCGATGCACAAGCCGATGTGAGACTTATTGAAAGCGCAAGGCATTAAAGTGAGTTCTAAAACTGTTCAAAATTTTTTTAAAAATATACATGAGATCGCCCCATGGTTTTGGCCCACTGGGCACCCACTGGGAAAAGTTAGGACATGATATCAGCTTTGCTGAGGAAGAGGGAGTCATTGACCCCTCCGTGCGCCCCCCTCTGGGAGATGGTTAGATATTGCCTTAAGGTAGAGGACAGCCCAGGCGGGTCTGTACCGCTTTCAGAGGTGCACAAGGCTTTTGAGAGGGCTCGCTCGGAGAGCTCGAGGGCTAATTCTAGGGCGGGGTCGGATTCTTCCTCTTCAGATTCAGAGGCGGAAGGGACAGAAGGGTTAGAGCGGGGGCCTCAGGCTGCTGTCAATAAAGACTCGGCGCCAACGAAGAGCCTCCCCTCCCCGAGACGTGGCGCTACGGCTGCTACGTGGCAGACTTCCAATCCTTTCCGGGATTTGTGTGGTGACTTTAAAGAGCTAAATATAGGCCGCCCCCGTCGGGGGGGCGGCGGGGGGGGCGGACCTATGCCCAGTGCCCCGCCCTGGGAGCCGCCTCCCCCGTTCCAAGATAGCCCTTTGCCCTCCGCTTGCCGTACCTTCCACGGCCCCACGTGGGAGGTCATACCGGTCCTCACCGGCCAGGGAGGGCAACCATACCATCAACCCCTTGACCTTAAGCTTATTAAGCAACTAAAGGAAGCAGTCTCTTCCTATGGCCCTAATGCCCCTTTCACACTCGCTGTATTGGACTGATGAGCTACATAAAATGTTAGGCCAATTAATTAAAGCGTTACGTTTGGCCAATCTTCACATTGCCCCAGACAAAGTTCAAAAGTCTCTGGTCTGTACCTATCTAGGATCAAAAATTACCCCTACTCAAGTAATGCCATGTAAATTAACTATACGCATGGACAACATTAGGACCTTAAATGACATGCAGAAATTGATGGGGGATGTCAATTGGATTAGATCTTACCTACACTTATCCAATGATGATTTAAAACCTTTGTATGACATTCTTAAGGGGGACCCGGGGCTTAACTCCCCCCGGACCCTTAATAGAGAGGCTACTGAGGCTTTGCAAAAGGTAGAACGAGCGTTGGGCAGCGCGGCTATCGGTCGCTTCGACCCAGACAAGCCTCTTGAGGTATGTATTCTAAAAACAAATAGACAGCCTACCGCTGTCATCTGGCAAGAAAAGCCACTGCTGTGGATACACCCCAAGGTGTCCCCTGCTAAAAGCATTGAACATTACCCAGATTCGGTGGCCACCTTGGCCACTGAGGCTATATTAAAAATGACACAGCACTTCGGGGTACACCCCGGGGCTGTGGGGGTGCCCTATACTGCCCAACAAATTTTAGTGTTGGCAGCCTGCCTGGATGCGTGGGCCATTCTCAAGTGTGTTTTCCAGGGCACGATCGACAATCAATACCCCAAGGATCCTATTTTACAATTTGTCACATCACATCCAATCATTTTTCCAAAATCCACTGTTCAAGAGCCCATCATAGGGGCTCCCACAGTCTTTACAGATGGGTCAAAGACAGGAATTGGAGCATATATGATATCAGGCTCTAAACCTGTGTTGGTGCAGTTCCAACCAGACCAGCCCCAACTAGTGGAATTACAAATTGTATCAGTGGTGCTTACAAGATTCCCCACGGATATTAATATCCTCTCAGATTCCAAATATGTAGTCAATGCTTTACAGATTCTGGAAACCGCGGGCCCGATAAATTCCACCTCTTTGGTGTTCACTATACTCCAAACTATCCAGACACAATTACAAAATAGAACCCACAAAATTTATGTGGCTCATATCAGAGCACATACCCAGCTCCCAGGCCCGCTCTCGAAGGGCAATGCAATGGTAGATGCAGCCACTCGCCCAATATGGATATGTACGCTCTCATCCCCGGCTGAGAGAGCCCAACAGTTTCACAAAAAATTTCATGTCAATGCTCAGACCTTGGCAGCTCACTTTAAGATCCCCAGGGCCCAGGCTCGAGACATTGTCCGGCATTGCGGTACCTGCGCCGTGATGCGCCCCCAGCGGTCCGATGGGATTAACCCGCGAGGACTCAGACCGGGTCATATCTGGCAAATGGATGTAACACACATCCCAGAATTTGGGTCTGTCAAATATGTCCATGTCTCAGTAGATACTTGTTCTCAAGTTGTTTTTGCCACGGCAGAAACGGGAGAAAAGACATCTAATGTTATCAATCACTGCCTTGCGGCTTGGGCTGCATGGGGAAAGCCTAAAATACTAAAAACAGATAATGGGCCCGCGTATACAGGTGCGGCCTTCAAAAGCTTCTGTGCAACCATGGAAATAGTCCTTAAACATGGCATTCCATACAACCCAATGGGCCAGGCTGTTATTGAAAGAACACACCGAACGCTTAAAGATACTCTAAATAAACAAAAGGAGGGGATAGGCCGTGGCCTCTCATCAAAAAGGAAGCTCTCCCTTGCTCTATTTACCATCAATTTTTTGAGCTTAAATTCGGACAACCGCTCCCCTGCGATGGAACATTGCAATCCTTCCCCCCAAAATAAGGGGATGGTCACTTGGAAGGATGTCATCACGGGGCAGTGGATGGGCCCGGACCCGGTGGTCAGCTGGGTCCGAGGTGCGGTTTGTGTCTTCCCACAGGATCCTGGACGGGAGCCGGTGTGGGTCCCCGAAAGACTGACGAGGACCGCAAATATACCAAAAACCCACCAAGACCAGACCACCAAGGAAGATGGGTATTCCACCGCCACCGATGGTGATTGTCTGGCTCCTGCTCGGCACCTCGTCATCTCTGACCCTCCAGAGTCGGAGTGAGGGCACAGATGAGTACCTGTGGGCTTTGTGGCACCATCCACCCAGTTTAGCCCCTTTCCATTGCCTTTAATACCAGCTTCCCAGTTACTCCAGATACCTTAGTGTTTTCTTATGCTAACGTTACTGCACAGTGTCAGCCTAACAACTCTTCTCTGCCTTTCTTAGAATTTGTTAATCAAACCTGACACTCGTGCTATGGCACCGCTAGGATAAACTCTCCTTCGGGGTGGGGGATATGGACAACCGGGCCCGTAAGGCCACCCAATGTCACCAAGATAAAAAACTGCAGTTCATCGGGGGACATATGGGGGCATTTTATGGTATGTAGAGAGATCCAGCTCCATTACCTTAATTGGGGGGTCCAGGTTTTCAGCCAATATCAAACTTGCAACCCCCTAGGAGGATGTGTAGACCTCCGACCCTTTAAGACTAATAGGTCACGGACCTTGTCCAAGATGTCTGACTGGCTCAAAAATACATACTTGCCCTCATTCAAAAATCTCTCAGAGCAGGTCTCTATTGGCTTAGATAATGTAAAAAAGATACAACTACAGCCTGTTACTTTTGACCTGTCCAGTTTGGGAACTGTCATCACAAAATTGTGGGAAAAGGTCACCTCCTGGTTTAGCTGGCCCAGTCTGGCAACTTGGGTTGCAATCGGAGTCGGTATTCTTGTTGTCTTGGTTGTTATCAAGTGCCTGCTGGATAGATTAATGCAGACTCAACAACAGGTGTGCTTGACAGCAATGGCTGCCATGCAGTTGGCGGATGGAGGCCCTACAGCCAGGCCAGCGGCTGCCTACCTGCTCAGGGTCGCAGAACATCGCTTTTAGCTGGGTGGGTGAGCCAAAGACGGGTAAGAGCAAGGATCCCCAGCCTTGACTCAACCTAAGACAGGCCCCATCCCATTGCGTGGCGACCGCCGTCGAGTGTGTGACTAGGAAAGTCACAAGGTGCTCCGCAGGGGGGTTCATGGCGGAACACCTAATGCATGCCTGCATGCATCTAGGTTCCATCCAGTTACTTCCTAGCCCCACAAAAAAGGATGAGGCCCAGGATGGTCGATGCTGGACTGCAGCCGGCGCAAACGACCACCGGGCTAATAGTGGGGTGCAGGCCAATACATTCACTCGAGACGGGCTACGTCTGCCTTATTATGTGATTTTTAAGGGGGAAATGTTGGGGGCCAACATCACAGTTAGGCCTCGGGCACGGCCTGTATTTCTGACTCAAAGCCTGCGCTAAATTACCCCTCCCATCGACCTGGGCAAGATGGCGCCTGGTTCCTGCTTCCTGGTTGCGGTCATTGCTGCTCGCGCCCTGTAAATGTGTGAGTCTGCCTAGAGACTGATGAGTATAGCCTATGAGCTTTCATTTCCTGCTGTATTGCTATTGGCGCCCCTATCCTTATAAAAACATGCAAAGCTGCCCTTTAGGAGCAGAGCACGGACGGAGCCGCCACAGGGCGGACGCTTGTAGAGGCTCTGGAGCTGTGAACGATTAAAGCAAGCTTTCACCGACCCGTGTTGTGTGATTCTTCTCGCTGGACGAGCAGAAGCGCGCGACACTGGCCCTCACCATGTTCTCTCCCTCAGTTGTGGGGAGTTTCCTGTATGTTTACTTGAGGACAAAAGAGCCACTTTGGCCCCCTGGGTTTGAGTCCTGGCTCTGTCCCTCTACCTGAGGGCCCTGAGAAAGTCTCTTGACATCTGAAGCCGCTTTCCTCATCTGTAGCATGGAAGAAAGACTCCCTCGTGAAGTTTATTTGGATTTTAACTGTGCAGTGCTTTGCAAATATAAATCATAATCATCTTTTCTTTTGCTTGTAGAGTCCTGGTTGCCCAGTAGTTCTGTCCCAAACCGTGTGACCTTAAATTGACAGGTACAGGCAGAAAGATGTACATTTATCAAGCACCTGCTTCATGTCAAATCTCCTGTCCATTGTTTAAGACACAAATATGGAAAAGCATTGTGAGGAAGACCAAATGTCAGATCCTCTCTGCCTGAGCCCGTGCTGCGGAGGAAAGCTCACCCTGGAATCTGACCTATTCTTCTCACAGCAGTGACCAGCAATGTTTGTTTCTCTAGGGAGAAGTGTCCAGGAATTTTACCCAACCATGTGTCTTAAAAGGACCTTGGGGTAAATTTGGACTAGAAAGCACTTTCCCTTCTTGTTCACATCTCATAATGGATGTCACTTGAGTAAGATGCGTGTCCCCAGCAGGAGCTGGAGGGTGGAGGGAAAGGCCACCACACCTTTGAAACACCAACTCAGATCTGTGTGGGGACTGCAGGCGACACTGCACATTTTCCACATCTTGGCAAAGACGAGCAGAGCTGTAGGGCAGGGGAGACACCAGCACCATGTGTTTTCGTCGGCTGCTCCTCTGGCCAACACAGAAACAGTTTGCAGACTGGGACGGAATGAAAGGTTGCTTTTATCCTTGCACTTGTCTGGGGATGTGTTTTGTTCCAAACCTTGGATTTTTCTGGGTCTTGAAGCTTTTATCTGAGACTCAAAATGCTCCTGCTGGCACAAAGGCTGGAAATACAGCCTCTCTGGTCACAAGAGGGAACTCCACCCTCCTCTTAACAGGATAGTCACCCAACTCTGCGGAGGGCAATCAAAGGTTTTGCCTGGGATGCATGAGAAGGCACAGAACCTGAGGCCACATAGGCTGTGGGACCTGCTGCCTGGCAGTTGTGTGAAGATAGCAGATGTCACTAAGACTTCCTCTGTGCCCTTCACTGCTGTTTCACCATCCTGTCAAGAGTTCTGGAGTTCTAAGTGGTGAGGTGTTGGCAGGAAGGGGACCCCAAGGCAGAAGAGCTCTAATTCAGTGTGGGTGTCTTCTACATAAATCAGGATTGCCAGGGAGATATGGAAAGTTTTAAAAACATCCCACCCTCCATGCTCCCAGGCACAGAGCTGACTAACAGATGTCCGATTGCATTTAAACCAGAGCTTCCCAAGCTGTTATCTCCTGGAAAAGATCAGCTTTTTCTTTTTTAATGTCCAATCTGTTGTGGGCTAACTTTTGTCAAATATAATAAAAGTAAATGACTAGGAACATGAAATAAAAAGAAACATAAAATACAAGTTTTATCTTCTTATTCAACAGATATAAAATTACATTTCAATAAATAGGAAAGGAACCAACATAATTTAGGGGAAAATAAGGGAGTCACAGGAACTGAACACATTCATGGACTATGCCTCAAAGGTGAATTTCTAGAGTCCGTGCTTGTCTAGCTGGAGACCAGTGACAGTTTGCAGGACGGCAAACCACACTTCGAAGAGCACCACTCGAAACCCAGGAACCAAACTGGAGCAAGCTAGACGATCCCTGGAGAAACACAAAGAACTATTGTGCCTATTTGTTTAGTTTTGTCTTAATATGTTCTACCTTTTGTGTGTATTTTGCAACGGATATATGGATATATACGGACTTAATTGTATACAACTTATGAACAAATAAATGTAAATATATGGAGGAATGCTAAAATTTTTTCATAATAAAGAACTAGTCAGAGATAATCCTTCTAGATACACAGTGGAAGTTGCGTAGACGCACTTGGAAGTGGGTTAGGGGACTGGTACCTCTGAGTCTCACTGCTTCTGGTGAAGCACATGAAGCTTGGCATGAGCAGTTTGTCTGACTCTGAATTCCCGGCAGTCACAAAGCCTCAGACAGATGTTCCCCACATGGTCACCAGTAGTGTTTCTCAACATATGATCCACAAATCATCTGCTGAGTCTCTTATTAAATGCACATTCCCAGCAATTTTCCCTCAGATATAATGATTGGAAGTTTTCTGCATAGTCAAGCATAGGAGCCATACCTAAGACCCAAGGGAAATTTCAAAGGATGAGGACTGTGGGGCTGGGGATATAGCTCAGCAGCACGTGCCTGCCTGGCAAGCACAAGGTTCTGAGTTCGATGTCCTGTTTCCAAAAAAGAAAAGGATGAGGACTAGGGGTATGGCGGGTTCTAGCCCATATGGAGGCTGCTTAGTCATCATGGCAACAGTCCAATATGAAGGAGAGCTTATCATGCACTCTCTTCTTCTTCTTCTCCTTGCTCCAGCAGGAAGTACCTCCCCTCACCTGGCGCGCCAGTCGAACATCCGCCAATCCCTCTTTGTAACGTCACTTTGCCCTCCCCTCCACGCTCTGCCTTTAAACAAACCCCATAAATACTTTGTTTCACAACCAGCCCCTCTGAGAGTCCTTGCGTCTTACTTGCAGTCTTCCCATGCCCTGCATTAAAGGCTTTTCCCAACCTTTTCTCTGTTTTTACTCGCACCAGACCTGTACTGCTGAGGCTCAGGAGATCATTTCTGTGAGAAAGCAGAAGCTCGGAGTCCTGGCCTAGTACTGCTCAGGACCCACAGACTCAGATTTGA
Source organism: Erethizon dorsatum (assembly GCA_028451465.1). Lineage (NCBI taxonomy): Eukaryota > Metazoa > Chordata > Mammalia > Rodentia > Erethizontidae > Erethizon > Erethizon dorsatum. The sequence continues at coordinate 25,493,035 of CM051825.1, read as the reverse complement.
GACTGAGAATCCCCCTAGCAGGTTTGGTCACGAAAGCCATCTGGGAGAGTGCAGGTAATCCAGGACTTCAGTTGGGGAGGGGTGAGGCGGCGCAGTGGACCATGCCCTACCCACACCCACCCACACACACACACACACACACACACATACACACACTAAATCCCTATGTCGAAAGCCCTGACCCTTCTTATAAGAGTGTATGGATTTGGGCCAGGGATATAGCTCAGCAGCACAGCGCCTGCCTCGCAAGCACAAGGTCCTGAGTTCAATTCCCGGTACCAAAGGAGAAAAAAAAAAAAAGAATGTATGGATTTGATGGGTTTCAGGGAGGTAATCGGGTTTAGATGTGGTTGGGAATGTGGGGCCCTCATGATGAGATTAGTACCTTTATATTAGGAGGCACCAGAGAATGTTCCTTCTTCCCCTTTCCCCCATTTCCCCTTTCCCCTATCCCCAACCTTGCAATTCCAGCATCCAAAAGTTTGAGAAATAAACTTCTGTTGTTTAAGTGTACATTATTTGCTATACGGCAGCCTGTGTAGGCTGAGACGGTGGGCAACTGTGTTTGTAACGACTGCAGGATATGGTCGGACCACCTGTCAGCACTCACCCACACCTGACCTCTGATAATTTACTCTCCCTGTCTCCCTCAGAAAAGGACAGCTCTGTAGACTGGAAGAGAGATCAAAGCGGGCAAGAACCACCTGGACTAGAAATTCTCCTAATTAACTCATAGACTAGTGATGGCGAACCTTGTAGAGCTTTCCATGAAAACAAACAGCCCACTGTGGCATGCTGTGGCACGCATGCCGTAAGTTCGCTACCACTGCTAATATAGATAGCTAAGTTGTTCAGAAATATTGTAGGCAGTCAGACAGGGCTGAGCCCTGGAATGGTAGAGCAGAAGACAACTGTGGCTGGAGGTGCATTCACTGAAGGCCAGACTTCAAGAAAAGAGGAACTACTCACCCATATACTTCCCCTAGGCATGAACAGCAGTGATTGATATTCTAAACAGACATCAATCACCTTGGGGTGGAGGACCAAACCTCCTTAACCCACCTACCCCTTCCAGGAAAGTCCTTGTCTGTCCCAGGTGTGCTCCCTACATGACTTGCTTCCCAATTTGATCCCCGTTCAATCAATATTACCTAAGCAACTATACTTGTAATTTTATTAGTTGACCATAGTTTTATCGCACCTGTGATTTTTCCACTGGATCAATATTACCTAAGCGACTATACTTGTGATCTTATTGATTGATAATAGTTCTGTCCCACCTTGAACCTGCCTCACCTCGTGGCTTTCTTCAATAAACACCCTTGAGAAGTGGGGCGGTGGGCAACCCACTTTCCAGTCCCCCTTCTGTCCCTCTCAGACAGAAGCTTTCTTTCTCTCAATAAATTCTTCCCACTCTTAACCTCCATAGTTCCTAGAATTCATTCCTCGATTTTAGAGAATACGACCTTGGCCTTCCAGACATCTAGCAGGGTGGGAGTTTCTTTCCCCTATATCACTGCCAGAGTGTATCCTTGGGAAAATAAGACAAAAGTGGCCCACCCCTGTGGTCCAACACAGCCTTATACTGCAGCCTGCTTAAAAGCGCTTGGGCTGAATTTTAGGTCTTGGCAGGTACCTTATCAGGGAACCGTGTATCTTACTAGTGCACTCTCCTGACCCATAACCTGGAGAAGCACTACCTTACACAGCGTATTCGTCATCTTTTCAAGCATTTACTATCTTATATGGAATTTTCTATGGCTTCCATAAGCAGTTACCACAAATTTAGTGGCTTGGAGTTTATAACATATTAACCAAAACTTAGTAACTTACAAACTTAGTAACTTAGTAACTAAAACTTATCATCTCATAGGAATCCAGAAGCATCTTTTCTGGGTGGTTTTGGCTCAAGGTCTCAAGTGAGGCTGCTGTTACACTACCTGGGCTGCAGTTGGTTGAAAACCTGCCTGCCTGGGGACCTGCTTCCGAGCTCACTTACTAGCCATTGGCCATTATCCAAGACACTGTAGGGCTGCTTACAGCATGCAGCAGGCTTCTGCAGAGAAAGCAATCCAAGAAGCTACATGTCTTTTAAACCTAATCTAGATGGGTGTGGTGGTGCACGTCTGTGATTCCAGCCCCTGGGAGGCTGAAGCAGGAGAATTACTAGGAGTTTGAGGCCAGTCTGGGTTACAGAGTAAATTCAAAGGCAGCCTGAACTCTATAGTGAGATCCTGTCTCAAAAAAATAAAAACAAATAAATACAGTAAGCCTAATGTAATCCAACCATAGTACAGTACAAAAGGGGACTCAAGGATGTTATTACCAAAAACTGGTAACTCTCTATACTGCCAATCAATTGATGACTCACTACATTTAGATGGAAATCATAAAACAACTAAGGGCAGCTCTGCTGGCATCTCCAGGTCCTCGGTGCCAGAACCTCTCAGCCCCTGAGTTACAGCTCTGGGGTTCTATGTCACCCCTATCGGCTCAACAGCCAAGGTTTAACTTTTGACTGCGATCTGCAGTTCTTAGCACCTTTAGCTGCTCTCACCAGATGGGAGAAAACGTCTCCCATCACTGCCATTCGCAACCAGCCACCGCTCACCCCTGCCAGACCTGGTGTGCCAGCACCCTGTGGGGGACACCTGGACGGCTCTCCTTGAAAGAAGAGCAATCATCTCCATCTTGGCTGAACCTGGCCCTATTTCCACCTATTGATATGTACAGAGCTGGCTAGGACTTTTCCTTATCTCTTCAATTGGCTTTAAGCAATGCAAATCGGTCTAGCTGAGGTCCTTGTGCTTTGCTCAATAAACACCCTTGAGAAGCTGGGTTTGTGGGTAAACCACTTTCCAGGCCCCCTTCTGTGCCTCTCAGACAGAAGATTTCTTTCTCTCAATAAATTCTTCCCACTCTTAATCTCCATTTTTCCTAGAATTCATTCCTCGATTTTGGACATCTAGCAGGTTGGGAGTTATATTTCCCCTATATCTCTTTAATAGACTAGACAGGGCCACAATTTCTTGCAGACACAAGGCCTTGTATTCACAATGGAAAGGAAGAGAAAGTTTCTAAAGAGAAAGGGAGATAAGAGGAAGTCTTGTCTAGAGAAAGGGAGACAAGGCAAGAAGAGGTTAGCTGTGATGAAAACCAAATATGCTGGGAATTAGCATGACCCGAACAGTAATATTTTCCAAAAAAATCATAAATTTAGTAAAGGAAATGTGTTTTGATGTTTTCAAGAATCTACATATATACAGTCAGGAAAATAACTCACTCAAATGAGAAGAGTTGAGGGGAAAGCTTGAGACTAACAAGGTGCTGAACAGAGCTCAAGAGGAGGCCTGCTTTTCTAATACTCTTACTAATATGAACAAAAAGAGGATGAAAAAATGAGACATTTGAGTAAAAAAGAGTATGAAATTCATGGTCTTGTAATCTGCATGTCAAAATGAAACTTTAAAAGTTGGATATTTTCCCTTTTCAGACAAGTGGCTTCTCCGAACTTCCTCAGGCCTAGGCCCTAAACTAGGTCTCCACACTTCTCAGCCCAGACTACCACAGTGAGCAGATGCTGGCACCAAGAGGTCAAAGTCCAGCTTCATTTCCTCAGGGAAGCGGGGGTGGGGGGGCCCAGGAAGGGGCGAGACAGGCCCAGACATGTCCACTGTCTCATTGTGCTCCTCCCTCCCCACTGTGCCTTTCTATCAAAGATCCTACCTAACACACCTGTACACCTAAGACAGTGATTCAGGTGACAAGGCCCCTCCATCTTCTCTTAGCCAGCTTTGAATGAATCCTTATTTCTTTTTCCCAAAATAAATGGCCTTCTCTGATTCGGTCAGTGCTGAGCAAGAGAAGCTGAGCCTATGGATCTAACTGCCTGGTAACAATAACTCTACAAATTTGTAAACATACCTGGCTACCTGGTCTATAAATATTATTTCCTTTGATTTGGAATTGAAGTTTGGCACTTTAAAAAGAAAATAAACATCATTCTGAGACATGTACTAGAATGTTTACAGAGGAAAGAACAGGAGACCTGGGGTTGGATTCACTTAAAAATAATTCAAGTAGAAGTACAGAGGAAACACGTTCAGCTGGGAGTTCCTCCTACTGAAACGGGGTGAGGGGGTAGGTACCAAAGGGAGTGCGGTTGATGATACTCATTTCTCCACACATTTTTAATAAAAACAAGTTATTTTATAGAAAGAAAGGAAAAGGAAAGCTGGGCATGGTGGCACATGCCTGTAATCCCAACACTCAGGAGGCTGAGGCAGGAGGATTGCTGTGAGTTCGAGGCCAGTTTGGGCTACATAAGTGAGTTCAAGGCCAGCCTACACTACATAGTGAGACCTTGCCTCAAAAAAACAAAAAGGGCCGGTGAGATGGCTCAGTGGCTTAAGTGCCTGCCTGGCAAGCGCGAGGGCCCAAGTTCGACTCCCGGAACCCACATACGAAAAAGGGGCCGGTGATATCGCTCAGTGGCACGGGCGCCTGCTGGTGCATGAGGTCCTGAGGTCGACCCCCCCGGTACCCACAAAAAAATAAAAATAAAAAATAAAGAAAGAAAAAAATTTAGAAAAAAAGAAAAGGAAATGTACTTCTTAACACAGAACTCTCATTTCTAATAATCTACCCTCAGGGAAGAAAACCTAATACCTATCTTAAAAGTTTACTGCAGGGGCTGGTGATATAGCTCAGCAGCATAAGCGCCTGCCTGGCAAGCACGAGGTCCTGAGTTCAACTCCCAGTACCCTCATTAAAAAAAAAAGTTTATTGCGGGACTACTTAAAATCCCTAAATTCCCCATTGTAAGGAAATGGCTAAATAACAGTAAAGTAAATGTAATTAATATAATGCAGGCATTAGAAAAAATGCTTTCGAAAACCATGTAAAAAATGTCAATATACGTATAAAGTAACACAATTTTTGTAAAGATACAAGATTGTGTAAACAGGATGATCCCTTTTTTTTTTTTTTTCCTTTTCTTTTGGTGCTGGGGTTTGAACCCAGGGTCTTGTGCCTGATAAGCATGCACTATACCATTGAGCTGCGCCTCCAGCCCAATTCCAATTTTACTTATACCTTGTGTATGTCAATACCTGGATAGGGGAAGGTGGAGGGAACGTTCACCAAAATGTTAAAAGTAGGTGGCATGGTTTGCACGCATGCGCCAGAGTTCACATGTGGGAAGCTTGATGCTTTGTCCAGAGTGTCGGGAGGTTGGGCCCATCAGAAGGGTTCAGTTCCTGTTGTTAACAGCATCAGCGCCGCTGTGTAGGAGGGGCCTTTCCCCTGTGCCTCTGGCAAATGTGCATGGGCTCTATTTGTCTTCCCCTTCCTCCAAGTGAGGGCACGGCAGGAGGAGCCTTGCCAGGTGCCGGCACCCTGACTTTGGACCTCCAGCCTTGAGAACTGTGAGGAACAAGCTTCTGTCCGTTATGAGTTACCATCTCCGAGTGTTCTGTTGTAACAGCACCATCTGGAATAAGGCAGTGGGTACACTTGGTGGGAATCTGTGCGATTTTTATGTTTCCTTTAAAGATTTTCCTCATTCCTGTTAAACATTCAGTAAAGACCATGAATATTTTATGGACAATGAAAAAACAGCCAGGCTTGGTGTCGAGGCATAAGGATCACAAATTCGAGTCCAGCCTGGACAATTTAGTGGTTTAGTGAGACCCTGTCTCAAAATTAAAAAAAAAAAAAAAAAAAAAAGACTGTGAATATAGCTCAGTGTGAAAGCCCTAAGTTCAACCCCTTGTACTGCAAAAAACACACACACAAAAAAAACAACAAAAAAACCCACAAAAAACAAACAAACAAACAAAAAAAAAACAAAAAAAGCCCATGACAGTGTATCCAGGAGAGAGCCTTATGTTGTAACTGAATGGTAAGGGGTTGGGAAGCCTAACCATTACTTTGCAGTAGAAACCTTTACCTTGGCTGGGGGGGGGTCAGTAGTGAGTGCTTGCCTGGCCTGCTGGAGGCTCTCAGTTTCACCATCAGTACCACAAACATAAATAAAACCCATGCCTCTGGCTGAAAAGCGTAAGGAAAAATATGATAAGGACAACTTTTCTCCTGCCTAGGTGCATCTTAAAACTCTCCAGTGTAGAAGATGTAGAATGAGCAAGTGCTTTTTGTCATTTTGGGGCCAGGTGACTCTCACAGTAGACTGAATCACACCGCCCTACACACATACACACACACACACACATGCATGCATGCATGCACACACATACTTCCTCGTCCTAATCTCCAGTTATGTGAACATGTTACCTTACTTGGCAAAATGGTCACTGTAGATGAGATTAAGTCATTCATTTGAGAGTGGGATAATATTCCATATTATTTGGGCGGATCTAATCAAATGGGCACTGAAAAGAGGAAGAACCGAACTAGGAGTTAGAACGATGCAGTGTTCAGAAACAACCTGCCAATGCTGACTCTGAAGAGGGCAGAAAGCGGCCTCGAGCCAAGGTATGTAAGGCGCGGCAAGCTTCTGGGAATGGCCCTCAGCTCACAGTCAACATGAAGCAGGGTCCCTACATCTGCAAGGGACTCAGCTTCGTGTGCCACTGGGATGAGCAAAGAATGGATCCCCCCTGAAGCCTCCAGGAGGAGCACAGCCCTCCCAACGCTTTGCTTTTGGTCCAGGGTGACCTGTGTCAGACTTGTGATCTGTACAGCTGGAAGATACAAGTTTATATTGTTTGAACCACTAGCTTTGTGGCAATTGGTCATGGGTGCAACAGAAAACTAGTAGAACTTCTTTTCCTTCCCCTTGAGGTTCCACTATATCCCAGTCTCATCTCCACTGGTGGTGAAGGCTTCTTGCTCTTGGGGAAGGTTTATTTTGAACCTTGTTCACAGCAGAGGGAAGTCTCGGACTTGAAGGAAGCCAGGCTCCCAGTGAGCAAAGAATGATAATTCAGGGAAGAGAACATCTTGCAGGGTCTCTTGGCTGAGGTGGACCCTGGACGGCAGCTGTCAGGATCCCCCTTTTCCTCTAGAGTGAGGTTGGCTTGAATTTAAACCAGGCAGCGGAATTGAATTTGGGCCAATCATAAGTTTGGTGCTGCTCCACATAAGCAGCATTTATGTCCCACTCCTCCATTAGTCTAGGAGGGCTCTCTCTGGGGTGCTATAGCGAGCCCTTCGTGGTCCTTGTCACCATCTGGGAAGTTTATATTTGGAAAAGTTATTGGAATTCTAGCGAGTTAATTCCAATCTACCACTTCCAGTGCAACCCACGGCGAGAATAAAGACACTAAGGCATATTTATACTTGTGGGGAGCCAAGGGGTCCTAAGTCCAGCCAAGATGGTGGCTACTGGAACAAAGGTCTCAACCCAGGGCTGAACCTGGGTTTTATTAATTCTCGAGGAGGGGAGTGGCTTGGGGATGAGTGACAGTGAGAGTGGCAGGAAGTACATGAGTACCATGAGCTGGGCTAGGTAGGTGGCCAGAAATTACCTTTGCAATATGCAGAGGGAAGGATATGCAGAAGGAGTAATCTGCATGACACAATTCAAGATAGTATCTAATGTTTTGGGGTCGGTGCTTCAGCTCTGATGTGTAATCTTTTATGCCCTGGGAAGTCATAGCCTCTTTCTCGAGGCTCGATCCCAGCCAACAGCGTGGAGCACGGCTCTCCATCCCACCAGACTCAACCATGTATTGGGAGCAAAGGGGCGGGGAAACACAGGCCTGTTGCCTTGCTTCAAAGACTACATATCAGGAGCTTGGCTAGACCGATTTGCATTGCTTAAAACCAATTGAACAGCTAACGAAAAGTCCTAGCCAGCTCTGTACATATCAATAGGTGGAAATAGGGCCAGGTTCAGCCAAGATGGAGATGATTGCTCTTCTTTCAAGGAGAGCCGTCCAGGTGGTCCCCTACAGGGTGCTGGCACACCAGGTCTGGCAGGGGTGAGTGGTGGCTGGTTACGAATGGCAGTGATGGGAGACGTTTTCTCCCATCTGGTGAGAGCAGCTAAAGGTGCTAAGAACTGCAGATCGCAGCCAAAAGTTAAACCTTGGCTGTTGAGCCAATAGGGGTGACATAGAACCCCAGAGCTGTAACTCAGGGGCTGAGAGGTTCTGGCACCGAGGACCTGGAGATGCCAGCAGAGCTGCCCTTAGTTGTTTTATGATTTCCATCCAAATGTAGTGAGTCATCAATTGATTGGCAGTATAGAGAGTTACCAGTTTTTGGTATTAACATCCTTGAGTCCCCTTTCGTACTGTACTGTGGCTGGATTACATTAGGCTTACTGTATTTATTTGTTTTTATTTTTTTGAGACAGGATCTCACTATAGAGTTCAGGCTGCCTTTGAATTTACTCTGTAACCCAGACTGGCCTCAAACTCCTAGTAATTCTCCTGCTTCAGCCTCCCAGGGGCTGGAATCACAGACGTGCACCACCACACCCATCTAGATTAGGTTTAAAAGACATGTAGCTTCTTGGATTGCTTTCTCTGCAGAGGCCTACTGCATGCTGTAAGCAGCCCTACAGAGTCTTGGATAATGGCCAATGGCTAGTAAGTGAGCTCGGAAGCAGGTCCCCAGGCAGGCAGGTTTTCAACCAACTGCAGCCCAGGTAGTGTAACAGCAGCCTCACTTGAGACCTTGAGCCAAAACCACCCAGAAAAGATGCTTCTGGATTCCTATGAGATGATAAGTTTTAGTTACTAAGTTACTAAGTTTGTAAGTTACTAAGTTTTGGTTAATATGTTATAAACTCCAAGCCACTAAATTTGTGGTAACTGCTTATGGAAGCCATAGAAAATTCCATATAAGATAGTAAATGCTTGAAAAGATGACGAATACGCTGTGTAAGGTAGTGCTTCTCCAGGTTATGGGTCAGGAGAGTGCACTGGTAAGATACACGGTTCCCTGATAAGGTACCTGCCAAGACCTAAAATTCAGCCCAAGCGCTTTTAAGCAGGCTGCAGTATAAGGCTGTGTTGGACCACAGGGGTGGGCCACTTTTGTCTTATTTTCCCAAGGATACACTCTGGCAGTGATATAGGGGAAAGAAACTCCCACCCTGCTAGATGTCTGGAAGGCCAAGGTCGTATTCTCTAAAATCGAGGAATGAATTCTAGAAACTATGGAGGTTAAGAGTGGGAAGAATTTATTGAGAGAAAGAAAGCTTCTGTCTGAGAGGGACAGAAGGGGGACTGGAAAGTGGGTTGCCCACCGCCCCACTTCTCAAGGGTGTTTATTGAAGAAAGCCATGAGGTGAGGCAGGTTCAAGGTGGGACAGAACTATTATCAATCAATAAGATCACAGGTATAGTTGCTTAGGTAATATTGATCCAGTGGAAAAATCACAGGTGCGATAAAACTATGGTCAACTAATAAAATTACAAGTATAGTTGCTTAGGTAATATTGATTGAACGGGGATCAAATTGGGAAGCAAGTCATGTTGCGAGCACACCTGGGACAGACAAGGACTTTCCTGGAAGGGGTGGGTAGGTTAAGGAGGCTTGGTCCTCCCCCACAAGGTGATTGATGTCTGTTTAGAATATCAATCACTGGGCCGGTGAGATGGCTCAGCGGCTTAAGCGCCTGCCCAGCAAGCACGAGGGCCCGAGTTCGACTCCCGGAACACACACATGAAAAAAGGGCCGGTGATATCGCTCAGCGGCACGGGCACTTGCTGGCGTGTGAGGTCCTGAGGTCGACACCCCGGTACCCACAAAAAAAAAAAAAAGAATATCAATCACTGCTGTTCATGCCTAGGGGAAGTATATGGGTGAGTAGTTCCTCTTTTCTTGAAGTCTGGCATTCAGTGAATGCACCTCCAGCCACAGTTGTCTTCTGCTCTGACCACTTCCACATTAGGAGGGATTGTCACAACAAGAGACCTCCTAAGCCATGCCCTAAGTGCGAAAGTAACCACTGGAAGTTGGACTCCCCCCTGAGAAGGAGGTCCCAGGGATCAGACCCATCTTACCAGCTGGTCCAGTAAGACTAAAGAGTCCTGGGATATTGTCTGCCTTCTCCTTCTGGCCAGACTGAGGCACCCTGGGTAATCATGACTATAGAGGAAAAAGAAACTAGCTTATTGCTGGACACTGGCACAAGTCTCTCAGTTCTTTTCAACCCTGGCCTTCTTTCCAGCCATCATACCTCAGTGAAAAGAGTCACTGGGGAAAATAGAACCCACTATTTCTCACAACCCTTAGGCTGTAACTGGGATAACTTTCTCTTTTCCCATTCCTTTTTGATTATGCCTGAAATTGGTTGTGAATACGCAAGGAAAAGTATCTGTCACCAATAGGGATCCATTTAAGATCTCTGTGAACTTGAGCATGCTGGTATTCAAAGTTCGGGCCTTATAAAAAGCAAGTTCTTTCTCTGCCTTGCTAGTAGGGTAGGATATGGGCAGGTAAGGGAGCAGCTCAAGGAGTAGCATCAAACAGCCCAGTCATGGAAGCAAGTTCCTCTCTTCTGAGGTCACTTGCTCCTCAGGTTACCTGGATCTCTGTTATTAGAAAAGATTTGGATCTGGAAGTCCATGCTGTGTAAAATACTAGGCAAAACATGAAATAAAAAGCAAAATATCCAGAAAATGTTCAAGGAGCTGGCAAAAGTGAGTGATTTTGCTTGATAAGACCCCTGGGATGGTCAAGCCTAACTGCACAGATGGGGCTGCCTGGTTTAGTTCCTTCAGAGATCTCAACAGGGCCATGTAGAAGCCCCAAAATACAGAGGTGAAAAGAGGAAGCAGCCAGCTACAAAGCTTCCTTCATTATCGGCTCTAGGCTCTGGGATTTTATATTGAGAATCCACATCTGTTAAAGGTCATCCTCAGCCTTACAGCATGTGAACCAGCCTGCCAGCCCCCTGGTGACAGTGTGCTTTAGCTAATTGCAGGCTGCCTGCTTCTACAGCTCTTTCTGACTGAACAATGCTGCTGTTCCCACCCCTGACTTAATTTGGAGTTACACGAATGCTGTAATCTGGGGGAGCAGCTGAGAATGGCTTTCAGATAATCACTCAGCAAAGCGATGTTATTAGCAATATTAGCGCTTGCTACAGATCCCTGTGCTCATGCACATAGTAATCAGCACTGACTCAGAGTACACAGATTTATAAAGAAGACACAGAGTGCATACCAGCCTGGGGTTTCCAGAATGCTGTTTCCTCTTCTCCTCCCACGATATGCACAGCATTCTCTCTCTCTCAGTTTCTCTACCATCTATACTCCAAGAACTATAAGGGGAATCATTTTCTTCAATGTCTAGGTGAAAACAGGCAACTAGTTTTGATAGAGGAAGGAGATTAAGACATAAAATGGAGCTTCTTAGCTTGCTAACTGTCCTTCAAATCACTTAAGTGTGATGGCTACACATGAGAATAAGTGAGGATATTTTTACCAAAAAGGAAAATGGCGATGGTGATGACAGTGTTTGAGTTGAGTCTGCTGTCTCTCCACTTCTTAGCTCTGCTGGGGACATAGACAGCTTTGATGTGACCTTGGCTCATGGAACTCTCCTCTCCAAGATCACGCTGTTTTCCTAGAGTCCTGCCATGAACCTAGGCCTAATCCATTGTTCTGGGACCCCAAGAACTTTCTTTCTTGTTCCTGCTCAGGGAAAGTGTTTTGCTTTCCTTGCCTGCTCCCTTTCTTGGAAATGAGGAGCCCAGCTTGCCCGTCTGCTTCTCCAAGATCCTTTGCTCTTTCCCCCAAATACTCTTCTCTCTTCTGCATCTCTTCTAGAGACTATCTAAATGCATAGGCTTTTAAAAGAGAAAAGGCTGGGAGGCATTTAGGCTAGGGCCATTTACTTTCCCTGGGGCAAAAGGGGACATAAATTTGGACATTTGATGATAAAAAGAAAGAAATTAGAAAATACAAAGTTGTCTCCCCAAATTGAAATTTTAAGGCACAAAGACAAACTCGTTGGAGCTTGAGGCAAAAGTCAGTTATACTGATCCCATCCTTACCGTGTTGGTACTTTTAAAATATGAGTTTTTGTGCACTGTGATTTATTTATATATTGCATTAAAGTAGTGTTTTTCTTGATTACCAAATTTATTCTTTATGACCCCTTAGATTCTGCCCCGGCTGGCCCTCACTAAGTGCTCCACACACAGTCAGCACAGTTGTCAAGCTTTGTGTCAAAGCTCACTTGAGCCCTGGGCTGAGGCCTAAAGGAGAAGCTGCTCTACGTTCACAACTTAAAAGTTCTGACTAATATATTGTAGGAGGGAAAAATTATCTCTGTTTTACAAGTGAATTTGTATCCTGCTCAGTCATTTACTAGCTAAAAGACCTGGTGCCATTTAATTACCCTCCCTGAATCCACATTTTCTAATATTTAAAATAGAAATAATAATGGTGCCTTCTTCTCAGCTGTATCCTTCATTCAGAATTCAGTTGCTACTTCAGCTAGACAGCTCTTGCGTAATGCTTGGAGCCAAGGACAAAGTTAAGGCTTCCCATCCCTAGATTCCTTAGGCTAAATGCAGGCCTAGAAGGGAAGCTGGAAAGATTTTCTACTCTTTCCAATTTAAAAATAGAGGAAGAGTTAAAAGAGAAATGAATTAAACGCAAGCAGGGAATCCTGAGTGACAATAAGGGTATAAAGTCAGGACTTGTCAACGTAGATGTTTGGTGCACAGACCCATGAAGGACAGACGACTGGCTAACTGCAGGGAGCACACTTAAGGGGTATTGGGAGCAGGAGTGGAACAAGGGATCACAGTGTTTGAAACTTTAGTACTGTACTTAAGATGAAGAATCAAAACTACCCTTCCTTCTTCCCCCATTATTACCTCCACCACCTACTGTTTGCATAAGCACTGTAATCTATAAAAATATTTTCATACACATTAGCTCATCCAATCACACAATCTCCTCACCAGCCATTGATGAAGTATCACTTCCATTTAATAGATGAGAAAACTGAGGTTCAAACAGCTTGTACATGAGTCTAGACAGATGTGAGAAACCACACAGCATGAAGCTCAAGAACTTAACCAGGTCTCCTGATTCCAAGTTCTGAGAGGTCTCATTGCAGTGGCTTTTTTTCTACTACATGTTCTTTAGGACCTGAAGAACATGTAGAAATATGCTTTCTTGCATAGTTTTCTTCTGATCTGAAATTCTTGTTCCTTTTCTGAAGAACTAAAACAAAGAAACACACAGAAACCTGAATTCATTTGTTTCATCTAAATGGCCTAATTTTGCCCAAGTACTATATCCCACTATACATATAGACCTCATGAAACATTTCAGCTCATAAAAGCAACTTGCAGCTTTGTCTTTGGAGTAATAGTTATTAGCAAGTAATTTTAAATAATAAATTCTGTAATTGAAGAACAAAAGGAAAATGCTCACTTCCTCTTCCATCAGAGCAGGTTTTCCATGATGCTGCTGCTGCCGGCAGCTCTGCTAATGTTTTCGTTAATAATGACAATTTGTTGTTCTACAAACAGCCGTAAGTGAGAGACAGGGAGCAAAAGAGAAAGGGAGAAACATCAGAACAATCTGTCTCCATGTTCTCAAATAATTCTTTTCTTCCTTACTTTTTTTGGCAAGTGAGGGGAACTACAAAATTGTTTTCTAACTCTACCTTAGAAAAACTCAAGGGCCCGTGAGATGGCTCAGCGGCATAAGTGCCTGCCCGGCAAGCGCGAGGTCCTGAGGTCGACTCCCGGAACTCACATTAAAAAAAAAAGAAAAGAGAAGAAAAACTCAAAACTGTAAAGGATTTCTCTAGACACCCTGATTTTTTTCATGTTCTTGAGGGCAGTTGGATTAAAATGCAGGCATTTCCCAGCTCTTTTCCTTTAGAACCTCGGAACACTAGAAGACCTTTATGGAACTGTCTCATGACACAGCCAGCACCCACCATAGCCAACTCCCAAAAGTGATCTAGTTTGTCCCCCAAATAACATGTGAGCAATAAACACTCATCATTACGCTTTGTTTTCGTGCTTGTTATACAGCAGTGTTAATTGATATAACCCATTTCCCAGCTGGAGTCCTGGAGGTGAAGGTAATAGCTTGGAGCTCAGCCACTCTGGTTTATGAGAGGTATTTTAGCAAGGATGGTTTACAATAAGAATCTCCCACGTAGCCAGCCCGTTCAGACTGACCACACTTCTGTACTCCATTTTTGCTCCATCGCAGAAATATGCTTTCTTTCATAGTTTTCTTCTGATCTGAAATTCTTGTTCCTTTTCTGAAGAACTAAAACAAAGAAACACGCAGAAACCAGAAGTAGCAGTCCTTTGTGCTGCTTGATATTGGAAACTCAAGACTGCATCTTCTATGTACCCTTAACTCTATTCTACTGGCCTGTATTTGAGAAAGCTTATCTGTTGCTCTGAGGGACAGCGCTATTCTCAAAAGATAATAACAAAAGCAGATTACAGTGTCAGTATGACCACCTAAAGATGATTTATCAGATTATCAGTCTTTCAGCATGCTTTGTAATCAAGAATGTGGATACAGTTGAAAGGAACCTTAGGAATTAACCAGCCTGGCCTTTCATTTATGTAGAAGAAATAAAATCCCAGGATAGTCAAGTGGCATTGTCCAAGATGAAATGGCCTAAGCTGAGACTCACATTCAAGATTCCAGGCCTCAGGTTCGAGGCCACTTTCACCACATTGCTGGGTCTGTCAGCAGGTAACTTCCAGCCCCTCATAGAAGCAGGACCTATAGGCGTCAAGTGGCCTTTCTAGGTACAACCAAAAGTTAGGCATTTGGAACTGAGCGGTCCTGAGTCCCTCGCTTGCATAGTGATTTACTCTGGGAAACTCCAATCTAACTCTAAAAAAATTTTAGTATTGAAGTATTTCCAAATATCACAGGAGGGAGGTCAATAATAAAATTCAATGAACTTTCTTTAAAATCCCACGTCCCCATCATTCTACCTTTATAATTCTCATGTACAGCTGCCTAGGTTCCCTCTTTCCTCTTTCCAGATATTCCCAAACTCTCCCCCAGTCCCAGCCCATGGTGTTAGTTCCTTTCCCCATCTCATCTCCTCTTGTGGATCTGCCCCTTGCCTTGTGACTCAGGGTTCTCCAGTGAAGATGGCCTTCTCCACCTCTGCAGTTCTCTGTCTACTATCTATTCTTGTTGGGGAAAACTAAACTTTTCAACCCAGAGGTTCCCTGAATGTGCCCCCTCCCCTTTCTTCCCTTTCTCACACCAGCTGCACCTTGGTGTGATAACATCAAACAGCTTCACTGCATCCTGTTATCTCCCTCTGGGTCTGCTCTGGCAGAGGCCGCCTAGATGAGCAAAGTTGTAAACCTGTCACCTTTGAATAATTGCCTTTGTTCTGCCTCTGTAACTTAGCTTGCCTACCTTTTCCAGCCACAAGCACTGTGCAACAGTATTCCTGATCCAGGCTTGGGGCTCAGACTTTGGGGTGCTGAACTCCTCTGGGCCCAACAGTGTAACAAAGTGTGGTTCCCTCCACTTCTCTGAGTGCCACTCGGTTCCTTCGCCTCCGGTAAACTAAAATTGCTGTAATACTCTCATTCTGCATGAAAGAGGCTGGAGTGGACAAATAAAATTCTCCTGGGGGTGGAAGTGGGGAAAGAGCTGTGACACATCTGTGTGTAAGACCACAGCAGTGGGACCTTGTGTCTTGATCATGCTGTGACTGGTCACACAGAAGAGTGCCGGTACGTTGCATTTATTCAAAACATAAGTATTTTCAAAATAGGAAAAGTCACATATGTAATAAAGCCTATGGTCCTCATGGACCAGAGGAGGCACAAAAGAACACAGGTTGTTGATTTCTAACACCTGCCATGCAGACCCCATCACAGCAAAGTGGTTGGTCTCAATGAGGATCCTGATGATCCGAAGTAATGAAGTAAAAGTAGGAGTAAAGCACCATATTTTCACTATCATGAGGTTTTCCTGGTGATATGTAAGCAGATGATGGGCAAGCCATGGATTACGGTGGGTATGAGAAGAAATGAGAGATGTTCTCGTCTCTGTAATTTGGAGTATAAAACATGAGGTTTATCATTTGAAGCTCTAACAAACTAATAAATACAGCGATTAAATGAATTCTGTGAGGTACAAGCTACAACTCCTGGGAAATGATGCTCCTGCAAAAACGATTACCTCAACTCTGCCTCAACAGCATCATTTTCTCATACAAAAAATAAGTCAAGAAAATATCTTCACGGATCTGACACTGCTGTGCAGTTGAATGGTGGTTGTCGGGAAGTGTGAGCAACGCCTCAGTACACAGCATCCTTTTCACTGGGTGTCAGGGATCTTACTTTGCAGATGAGGAATGGATGTGTAGACAGATGAAATGGATAAAATGACAAATTTTTTAAAGTTTTAAAAGAAAGAAGTAGGATAGAATGCTTTGTAACATATAGAGTAGGATTTCTCAAAGCAAAATCAAAGTGTTCCAATAAAAGCAAAATAAATCCAACTACAGAAAAGGTCTTCTGTTATTTAACAACAAAACAGGGAGTAAGAGGAGGAATTAATGCTCTGCAGAGTAATGCGATGTCCTGGAGACAGGGGACTTTTCTTTGCTGTGGATTCAGCCAATTTCAACTCTGAAAGTGAACGTGGCTCCTCGGAAGGCGGCACAGTGAGAGACCACTGCACGTTTGCCCACTCCCTGCTGCTTCCTGGATTCCTGTGAAGTGTGGCCGGGATGGAAGACACAGATGTGGAGAAATGTCCCCCTGGGGGCTTCGTGGATCCCACAGGAGGCCAGACTGTGAGGAGGGCTGAGGTTTCCTGAAAAGGTCCAGGAAAACAGGCTGCAATTAACGTGGGCATCAGAAGCATGGAATCCCAGATACCTCTTCTGGGAGGTATGGTAATGGGCGTGTTTAGCTTCTATCTGCCTCAGTTTCTTCGTCTCTAGGATGGGTGTCATGACAGTACCTACATCACAGGGATTTGCTGAGGAGTAAACCACTTAAAGTATGGAAAGCACTGAGACGTACCTGGCTCACAGGAAGTACTTAACACTTTGGAGGAGACGAGAATCAGGTTAGGCTCAGGGGGTGCCTATGAGGGGATACCTGTGAATGGTGGAATCCTTGCATTAGGAACAGCTCTTCTGAATCATCTAGAATACTTTCCTGAATCATCTAGAATACTTTTGGAAGTATAAAGTACCCTGCATGGTCTGAAACAGGGCAGGGACATATGGAGAATGAAGTGTCAGGACAGTACTGTGAGGCCACTCCCCATCAATCTCCTGGCCCTTCTTCCGCAGGAGGAAGCAACCCCTGCTCACAGGGACCAAGTCAGAGTCCCAGGAGAGAAGTCAGCAGGGGTGCTCAGTGCGCCAGGAGCGTGCAGAGCCTTCCGCAGTAGGCATGTGGGGGCCAGGAGAAGCCTCAGTGGTTCCAGATTCACCAGAGGACATGGAGGAGGAGGAAGGGGAGCAGATGTTTGGGACACCTGGGAGATGTTTTCTCCACATTTCTTCTATGGTCCTTGCTGTCTGGCCAGGGTATTAACCAAGCTCTTAAGAACAAAACCCGGGGGCTGGTGAGATGGCTCAGCGGCATACGCGCCTGCCTGGCAAGCACGAGGGCCCGAGTTCGACTCCCAGAACCCACATACGAAAAAAAGGCCGGTGATATCGCTCAGTGGCATGGCGCCTCCTGGCTCGCGAGGTCCTGAGGTCAACCCCGGTACCCACACACACACAAAAAAAAGAACAAAACCCCATCCAGGATGAGTGTTCTGCTCTCCCTGACCAATAAAAAGGGGTCATTGGCAACTCCTGCCTCCATGCTGCCCCCTGGGTTCCTTTAGGAATCCCCAAGGACAGTGCTCTTCACTCTCTCCCTATACCCATTCCAAGTTAGTGGTTTTTTTTCTTTCAAGTCATTAGGGAGAACATCTCAGAGATCACAAAAGCAATTTCCAGTACATCTTTGTTTTCAACTGCAGATTTATTTCCCCATAACAATCTACTTGCGGGAGTTACAGAACTACCACAGATATCACACACCACTCAGACTCAGCAGAAAGCCCACGAGAAGAGCGGGGAGGGACAGACCAAGCTGTCCCTGCTGCCTGGTGGCAAGGGAAAAACAGAGCAGTTCTAACAGGTCACTGAGTCTTGGGGGGTCACAGGAAAGCCCAGGGTCAAGGGGAAAAGAGCACAGCCACTGCTTGGGAGTTTCGGTGAGGCAGGACAATGCCTGCTATTGGAAAGGCCTTTAGGGTCCCTCACCTCCCCCAAGAACACCAAGCTATGGTGAGAAAGTTTGCCCAGCAGGTCCCAAGCAGCAAAGCACAGATACAGTTCCAACAGCAAGAGCACGGAGACATGGCAAGGGCAAGCGGCAAAGCATGTGAAGATCAGGGGTTGATTTTCAGCCCAAGACACAAAGCCAGCTCAGACTTCTGAATTTTCCCATCCTTGTTCACGTCGCAGTGACGCAGGAGGATCCCCCGGAATTTGTCAAGGTCCACTCCGCTGATGCTGGGCTGAGGACGACAACAGGACCCTGTCAGCAGGCCAGGCAGTGGCAGCCCCACCCTTTACTGCCCCCTAAACTTAGAGGGTCCCCTGCCCTCCTCGAGAGGGACCCATCCTACCTCCCCTTCCTACCCAGTGTTGCTAAGGGAAACTTTTGTGCCAAGAGCTTCATTTCTCAGCTTGTCCCTTCAGGCAAAAAAAGACTTCTACCAGTATTTCCATATCACTTCCCTGTAGTTTTCGCAGACTGCCTGTCTTATTAGCCTGAAATAAAGACATTTTGCCTAAAAGTAGAGAACCATGCTCACAAAGTCTTCCTGGCTTGCATCAATGAGAGAAGATGAATTCATTAACTCCCTGCGGGGTGTTTCTTTGCCTCCAGTTAAAAGGGGGTATACAGCGTGAATATCTAACTAAAACATTATGTTGCTGAGCTAGGGACCTCGGGTTTATGCCAAGGGAAACTTTAGGAGTTAAGAAGGAATTGTGCATGTGAGCTAGGAAAAGATGGTAAGCCCAAACAAAGGCTGCCAAAGTTAGCAATGCCTGAACTAATTGGTTCTCCCTGGGAGCTCTCACTTAATCCTCCCAGTAACCCAGGGAGGTAAATAACGACACCTCTTTTTACAGCTTAGGACACAGGCCCAAGGAGAGTTTAAGCAAACTGCCAAGCTGGAGAGATGGGGCAGCACATTTTATTCCAAGGCTTCTGACACCAATTAAGTGATCATTCCACTGTTTCCCACTAGGAGGAAGGCTGGCCTCCTGCAGCTACAGGAGTGGATCTAAACTATAAAGCAAAACCTAGCCAGTCAGTCAGGCCTCCTTGATGCCTAGCATGGCTTTATGAGTGGGCAGAGAGCACAGCTGCCTGCAGGGGTCTAGTGCAAGGGCTCTGAGATGTGCTCCGCACACCCCAACCCGGCTCTTGTAGATTCCTTACCTCCAAAGAAACCTCTGAAAAATCCTCAGTGCGGGGAGAAAACCCGTCACAACTAGTCAGCCACACTCAGACCCAATAATTTGCATTTGCAATTGGGAAATAATTGACACCAAATCTGTCCCTTATAGTAGGTTTTGGCAAGGAAGAAGGGACAAAAGCAGCAGGAGTAGGAGCAGACTGCACACCAGCTCGGGGGAGGGTTCCGGGACACATCCAGAGGTGAAGGGGTTTGGGACCAGAAGGCAAGTTGGGTCCACTCCCCTTCCTCTGTGCAAGGTCCCTGGATGATCAGGCTGCAAAGCCAAGATGTAACGCGTTGCCAGTGGGTTCTCATCCTTAAGCTCACAAAGGATGGTATGCTAGGTGTCAGCACCAGGCAGGTGCAGCGTGGCCAGGGAGATGTGGCTGGGGTCTTGAAAATAGCAAGCTGCACTCTGCCACTGCAAGGTAAGAGCTCATTTGTTAGACAGTTGCAAAGTGAGGATGTTTGGTTTCCCTCAGCTTGGATAACTTGTTGCTACAGCTTTTCTCCGATCAGTGGTACCCACCCCAGGATGCCAATCCTCACTCTTTCTCCTAGAAAAGACTCAGTGGTAGTCATTTACACAATAGCGTGAATCAATTTGCTAGTGTATTTACCTCATTCAAACTACTCCGAGCCTTTTTCTTTTTTCCCTAAATGAAAAATACTAGGCTTTGCTGCCAAAGTAATTACTTCTTTCAAATAAGTAAGAAATATTTTTGGTGTGTGAATGGCAGAGGTGAGGGTAGGGTAGGGAGTAAGGATGGGAGGAAAGTTCCTTTGGGCCTTATACGTTATTTTTAAATGCTGGGTGACTCACTATGACAACTGGACACCACTGCTCAAAACCCCATGCATCACTGAAGACAAATCACCAGAGTCATTAGGGCCTTGGTCTTAATAACAAGCCCCCAATACAAGCGCATGTGGGGCCCTGACCTAAAGGCTCCGCACCTATTAACTGTAATCTTCAGAGCAACCACAGGAGGTTGTATCTACTTTCAACCTTACTTTATAGATGGGTAAACTAAAGCACAGAGAAAGGAATCAACTTCCCATTGTCACACAGCTGTCCCATGCCAGGACCAGGATACAGATTCCAGCAGTCAGGCTACACTGTATGGCAGCCTCTCATATACAAATATAACTGTGTTCTCATCCATCTCATGGAGAAGTGTGGGGGTACGTCTGGGATAACTGACACACGCTCATCCACCCCATTGCATCCTGGGAACTGGGGGCTCGTCCCTGTCCATGGCATTAATGAGTGACGCTGCCCTCTTATCATCAGACATCTCCCCTATCCCACATGCCCTGGCTCTCCTCAGATAAGGAAAACCAAAACAATGATTATAAATCATCCAGGGCCAGTCCTGTCCCACATTTCTTCTGATTGTTACCTGCCACTGCCATGGAGTGACAAGAAGGGACTCCTTTACTGGGCCTTTGCTGGTGTAGCGGAGATGCTCAGAGCTGAGAACTGTGGGGAAGCGCAGTGGCACAGGTGACGGCACCGTCTCCTGGGGAGTTCCAGAGAGACCCTGCACAGCTGTGCTGCTGTCTCCCCACTGCCCATGCCCAGGCACTCATGCGCCTGGTTAGATGTGCACTCTGGGGATTGCACAGCCTCCTCCTTCCACCTGTCGCCTCATGGGAGCCATCTATCACCCGAGGGAGCGCAGCATGTTAAGCACCAGCATCAGGGTGCGAAGCACGCATATGTAGCCTGGCTGCTGTCTTCCCTGATCGACTGGCCTGGGCCAAAATGAAACCAGGAGCTTTCTGGGTAGTGAAGAGAGGATGACCCAAGGTGGAGGAGAGGACCGAAGAGGGACATGGTAGCACACCTCCTCTTCCAAAGCTTGATCAGATCTGGGTGGTGGGAATTTTAACGTGTGCAAACCCCTCTGCTTAGTGATAGGCCAAATACAGAGAGAGATTTATGCACAATGCTATTTTCAGTGAGTCATAGGAAGCAGCCTTAGTGACTGGCCCTGCATTGTGATACATCCACAGGGGGATCTGAGCCCGGCACTGCATGGCTGCTACTAGGAAATGTTAGTTTGGTACAATCTCAGCCACATACAAAATATACACGAGAAAAAAGTCACTTCACGGTGAGTCTGGTAGAGTGTAGAGCTTTCCGTTTCTTTTTTTCTTTTTTCCCTATGATGAGAAAAATTTCCATATGATGTACGCATGTGCAATTTTTAAAATTTAAAAAGTAAGTCAAGCATGGTGACGCACTCCTGTCATCCCAGCATTCAGGGGGCTGTGGCGGGAGGATTGCCACAAGTTGGAGGCCAGCCTGAGCTACATAGTGAGACCCTGTCTCAAAAAAAAAAAAAAAAAAAAGTAAAAAAGTAAAAAGTAACATGTATGCTAAGGGCTAGCTTTAGGGGCACATGTTAGATCAGAGCCTTTAGGGTAGGTATTGTCCCCTTTTGCCAGCCATCCTTCTGTCAACAGCAGAAAAAGCAGATGGTGTCTATCAAGAAGAGAGAATTTTAGGCAGGCCTGGGGTGGGGGGCTCTCATTATCTCTGTCAGACATCTGGGTCATCTCTGGCTGCATGTTTATTCGGCTTCTAATGTTTGCAGTTCTCCTGGGAGATCTTGAATTTCTTGCCTTTATACTTTCTAATTTCAGCTGTAGATTCTTGTGTCTATTGTTATGTTGTGCTAAATGGGCCAAAGGCCCTTAAAAAGCTTGTGCAAGCTGGGCTTGGTGGCCTATGCCTGTAATCCCAGCACTCTAGGAAACTGAAGCAGGAGAATTATAAATTTCAGCCCAACCTGGGCAATGTAGCTACTTAGCAAGACCATGTCTCAAAATGAAAACCAAAAAGAAAGGGCTGCAAATGTAGCTTAGTGCAAAGACCCTGGGTTCAATCCATAGTACCAAAAAAACAAACAAACAAACAAACAAAAAACTTATGTAAAGTATTATACAATGCTGCATTGTATTCTTAAAATTTTGCTAAGAGAGTAGATGCTATGTTAACTGCTCTTACCACAAAAAAGAAAACAAAACAGAACAGAAACAGAAAGTAAGAGGGCTTCAAGAAACTTGCAGGTGAAAGATAACTTTGCATCCCTGATGGTGATGATGGCTTCATGGGTGTGTACTTATCTCCAAGCATTAAATATCTAGAGCTTTTTGAATGTCAATTGTATCTCAATAAAGTGATTCATTAAAAATTACATCTGTTCCCTCAGTGACTTGAGATTTCATCAGACTGGCAGAGGACAGACTTAGGTGCTGTCTCCCTATGGTGGGAAATAGGATATCCTGGTAACCAAATAATCTTGTTAGTGCAAAGTCAACAGATGCATAAAATATGGTTGTCCAAAGAATTAAAAAGTTATAAAATAGGCTTCCTTTAGGGTTATAACTGCAATCAAGAAACCTGAACCAGGACTACAAACTTAGAAATTGGGCCAGCTCCCTGCTGACTCCATGGCATGCTCTGATAGTTGCTTTCTAAAATAAATTCTAGATGTTAGTTGTTTACTTGTCTCATGGCCCTTTCTTATAAAAAGAAAATAAAGAAAAATGTCACAAGAACATCAGATTCAGCTTATGGTCATCTCTTTACTATATCCTTCAAGTTATACAGTAATATTTTTTAAGAAACCTGAAACACTAAGAAAGATCCAATAAAAGCTAAGAAAGACACAATACAGGTTTGCAGCCTCAGCTATCTGACTTCAGAGGAGAACGCTTATGATCAACTCCTATGTACATTTCTTTTTTTCTTTTTTTCTTTTTTTTTTGGCTCAACAAATCATCTGGGGAGCCCTATAAACTGCTTTCTTGTTACTGAGCACAGTCTGACTCAGGCCTTAGACTGGCTGGGGCTCACAGAGAGAGGCCCCTTTTGCTGCCCCTGCAGCCCCACAGAAAGAGAGTCCAGGCCAACATGGGGTGCTCCTGATTTCTTATCACCATGATGCGAGTCACCAGAGAGTGAGGCTGACCTCTGCTTCTAGTGACTCTTTTTGGGTGGTCTAGAATTTTTCCATTCTCTTTAATTTTATCTGAATAATGTCTCATCCACTATGTTTCTAGTTTGGATTTTAGTTCCATCTTCTCCTGTCAACCTTTGGAAACTTTTGCCAAACTCAGTAATAACCGAAAGGCAGGATTATTGAAAATGACTAAGGTTATCCAGATCAAAAGTGATGATTTTTAAAGGGGAATCCAGCAAAATTATACTGGATATAGATACTTGAGCTTTCTTTTAGAAAAGTCATATGGAAATGGCAAAGATCATGGTCACTAAAGTTTAAATGAACTATGTTAGCTTACAGACTAATTTGTGATACACTCATAATCACCAGTATTTATTGAGCTCTTGGTAATAGCTTATTATTATGGGTAATCATTAGTGAAATAGTACAATATTAAGAAATGTATGCAAATTTTATCCTAAAATCCTCCTGACATCTTAATGGAGGTGGGATTTATGACAATTCCCATCTTCCAGGGAAGGAAACTGAAGTCTGAAAATGCTAAATGACTCATCTAGGGGTCACAGTGCCTCTTGGTGGTAAATCCAAGCCTAGAATCCGGAGTGGTCAGTCTAGAACCTGGATTTTTAATCTAAATTCTCCTTAGCTTTGTAACTTCTGTTTTCCTTTATTTTCCATGTTTTTCTACAATATGCAGCACTACTTTTATAATCATAAAAGAAAACAAATATTTTAAAATGAAGACTTCTAAAGTAGGTAAGTTCATCACCATCTGACACAACCATGTCTATCTCTCAGGAGCTCTTTTTTGCATGTCTTCTTCACAGTATTATTTCAGAAAGGATTAGCCACTAGAATGGCAGAGGTGCACACTGAGCTGCTGGTTCCTTCCTCCCTCTCAAATCTAAACTATTCTCAAGCTAAGAAATGGACTCTAAAGATTACAGCTGCTTTGGTTTGATACAATAAAAAAGACTTTTTTTTTTTTGAAATCTTACCGTAACTGATTTTGTCTATGTTATTCCTAGTCATCATATAACCTGGGGAAGCAGATACCACTGTGCCTGTTTTATGGGCAAGGATTCAAGTTCCAGAGAGGCTGAAGAACTTGTTCTGGAATTAAAGTTCAGTTCTGTCAACTCCAAAACCCTGTCCTCTATTTTATACTCTCTCACCTGCAAAAATGTCTCCAATCCAGTCTTTTCATGGAAAAGGAAGAAAAGCAAAGGAGAACAATGGGGTGATAAAGGAAAGGAGGATCGGACACGGCCACCATGACAGCCCCTTAGAAGCCTCTGTTCCAAATTCTGTGTCTCTGACAGATTTCAGTTCAGCCAGAGACCAGTTGGTCAGCTGCCCGGCTGCCTCCCGTAGCCTGACAGAGGGGATGCCAGAAAAGTTTGTCAGGAATAATAACATCTCAGGTTGGGAAAAATTTGTTCAACAAGTTTGAGATATAACTGCAGAAAAGGGATAACAAAGAAGAAGGACCCATTAATGACTGATTGCTCACCTGGCTGGGCGTTTGCACTGGCTGCTCAGCTGTGTGTGCAGAATATGGGGAGGCACAGGAGGCCGGACTCTCCGCCTGGGCTCTGAAAGCATCTGAAAGCCTCAGACTTACACTAAAGCATCCGGGCCCGGCTCTGTTGGGCAGAGGAGGCCAGGCAGCTCTCCTAAGCAGCCTCCCCAGCCCAATCATCACATTAAAAACAAATTAATTCCAGTTTAGCAAGTCCTTCTGCCATGCATCTTTAATATCCCCACAGATAACTGCTCAGTTCCTATTACAGAAATCATTCTGGCATTAAATAGACAATGACTAAAATGGGGTTTTCTTTAGCAATCAGTGCAAAAGGAAACACTACACGAATATCTATCGGTTATTCTGGCTGCACCAAAGGCTGTGGCATCTCCAACAGGAGCAACAACTAAGGCAGGAAAGCCAAATCAAGGGTGCAGTTAAGATGGAAATAGCGCAAGGTAGGAGTCAGAAGATGATTCCGTCATCCTGATTAGTCATCAGAAAGAATTTTGTTTGTGTCTCCTCATTCAATTCATATGAACACCCTGGAGATTTATGCAAAAATTGATATCTGAACATTTTTCTGTGGCATGACTACCTAGTTTCAATCAGATTTGCAAAAAATTCAGGAACTCAAAAACAGTGCATAATTGCTACTCTAATTTGTTGTTGCTCGGGCAGACTAGGACACAAACAAACCGTACAAAATATTAAATTCATTGCATAAACAGACCCCAGTGGCAAAGGAGGGGTTGGAAATTATCTGTTTAACCAGATTATGCACCAATCAATACAGTTCAGGTCTCAGGAGATGCCTTTTTAAAACATGATCTCCCCAACATAAAACATCTGTGTGATATAAATATAACTTAAATTGCTTCAGCCCCAAACATGGCAATATTGTAAGTATCCTCTGGGAGGTGTTAAGGAAGCCTCTAGTGAAAAAAAATTAGAACCTCAAATATGAGATTTGTTACATGAAACTAAATTTAAAATTGTAATTATTCTCATAACCAAATCAGAAGGATGGAAAGGACTTTCTGGAATTGAAAAATAAAACAATAAGATGTGAAGTGGCACCACACCATTTTGGTGAGGTAAGTGACTTTTCATTGATGATAAATACATGCTTCTCTAGTGACTTTGTGTAGTTAAAACTCAAACAATCTTAGGAAAGCAAGGGAGATTTGTTGGCTTGCACAGAATCTCAAAGGTCTTAAATAGACCACATTCTAGCATTTTTCTCTGGCATTAGCCTGCAGCCTCACTGGTTCCCACAAATAAAAAATGGAATCCATCAAAACAGGGATCCCAGCCCATGACAGAAATAATTTACTCAGCCCCAGAAATCACCTGGACCAGCTCCATCATGTCTTTGACAAACCCATCCACTTCTGGGCCTTCTAGGGCTCCAGTTTTGCTCTGAAAGATAAAAAGATCCAATCACCAGAATATCATTTTCTAGGCAAATCCACCAAATCAGCGTTCTTTTATGACTGCAAGCTGACTTAGAAAGGGCACACTCCAAAATAGGTCCTCACGCAGAATGTGAGCACTCTACACAAATTAAGAGAATTCATTGTAAGTAATTCCATGTGACCAAACAAGAAACAATAGTCATGAGTCCTTTGGTCTTGAAAATAGCGTTAATGTGACAAAGGCTGACTTTGCCTCCCTAATATCACACTTCCATTAAGTTGTTAATTGTGCATTATAGTAAACCTTTGAAGGAGAGATTGATATGTTTAAATTCTTTTTATGACTTAGTAAATGATTGGTGACTATTAAAATTAGACTTTAAAATCAAGAGAGGGCAGGTGAGATGGCTCAGTGGCGTAAGCGCCTGCCTGGCAAGTGCGAGGGCCTGAGTTCGACTTCTGGTACCCACATACTAAAAAAGGGCTGGTGATATCGCTCAGCAGCACAGGCGCCTGCTGGCACACGAGGTCCTGAGTTCGACCCCCCGGTACCCACAAAAAAAAAAAAAGAAGAAGAAAGAAAAATCTGGAGAGACTATATTGAAGAAGTATATTAGATGATCATTTGGTCTGTATATAAGGCCCTTTACTTTTTTTTTCTACCTATTTTATAATCCATTCAAACACAAAAGCCTAAAAAATTCAATACAGGCAAAAATATTGTGGTTTCTTCTCTAAATTCATTTATTTTCTTCATATTGAACCTTTAGCATATTATTTTTAAAATTCTGTTCTGATAGTTTATATATCGAACACTTGTATAGTACTTACTCTAAGCCAGGCACTCTTGTAAAATTTTATAAATGTGAATTCTTTAATTCTTAGTACAATTCCATTAGGTAGCTATTACACCTATCTTTCCCACCCTAATTTTACAGATAAGGAAAACAAAGCACAGGGACACTACAGAGATGTAGGGACCTACCCAGGCACCTGGCTGCTAAGCTATAATTCAAAGCTGTGTAGTTGGTCACAGAGCCAGTACACTGTGCTGCCTTCCCTAGGCAATATCCTTCCTTGTTCAGAATAGGACACAGATATTTAGTCTAATCAACTCCAGGAAGCTATTTCTTAGGATCTTTCCTAACTTTCTGCTTGGTTTTTCTTTTTTATCACATTATCCTACCTTGTTCTCAAAAAATAGTCTCTCTGTCATATTTGATGCTTTAGAATTATTATTTTCTCTCCTCTAAAGAATGACTGAATAGCTGATCTACAGAGAAATATTTTTATTATTATGCCAAATAAGTAAGCCTTGACTCTATTTGTTTGGGTTGGATGTTGTGATTTTTTGTTTTTGTTTTTGAGCATAGTACTATTTATAAATGGGTATTAGTTCTATAAGAAGGAGAAATTTTTCTTAATTTCAAATCAGGAAAAAAAAATTTTTTTAATTGTGATTTTTTTTTTCTTTTCAAATATAGATACTTCTTTGTTCATTTTCACTTAGTTCTCAAAAATTACCTAGAGATGGGCCGGTGAGGTAGCTCAGCGGCATAAGCGCCTGCCTGGCAAGTGCGAGGTCCTGAGTTCGACTCCTGGTACCCACATACGAAAAAAGGGCTGGTGATATCGGTCCTGAGTTCGACCCCTGGTACCCACCAAAAAAAAAAAAAAATAGAAAAGAAATTACCCAGAGAAGTTGAGGGTGGCTTGACCTAGCAACACCCATGTGAGATTGCTCCTCGTCTGTGAGGAGGATGACCTGACCCAGGGGGAAAGCAGGCTGCCTGTGTGATGACAGCCAGCACAGCACAAAGAGACACACTTACAATATCATAGTGGGCAAAGATCTTCTCAAAGTCCCTCTTCCTTTCTTCAGTAGAACTGGCCTGTGTGTGGAGAACACGTTCTGTCAAAACAGCACCGTACAGTTCTTCCAAGGGCTTCAGTAACTTTTATAAACTGAGTCAATGACTCTTTTTTTGTGTGTGTGTGGGTACCGGGGGTCGACCTCAGGACCTCGTACGCCAGCAGGTGCCCGTGCTGCTGAGCAATATCACTGGCCCTTTTTTTCGTATGTGGGTTCCGGGAGTCGAACTCAGGCCCTCGCGCTTGCCAGGCAGGCGCCTAGGCCGCTGAGCCATCTCACCAGCCCGAGTCAATGACTCTTAAGACCCCTGAGTTCCACTCTGAACCTCGTCAGTCTCTAAATTAGTTAAGAGAAAGACAATGGATGTCTTCTTTCTTCCCTCCTTCCCAAGTCCACAGAAAAACCAAACTGATATAAACTCATCTAGAGGAATGTCTCTACTTACATCCATTTTAAATTGGAGAAGGAAGTTTTCCTGAAGAGCCAGAATCCTAAATAGGAAAAAAATAAATAAAATCCACATGATGATCTATCAGCTCTCACTTACAAGTAAATTCATAGCACGTGAGGGAAGAATGGGTCACTTCCAGATTACCCTGGAGAACAGTATAGCCCCTTGAAATACAGGAACTCCTACATCATAAAAACAAACTAATGGAGAAAGGTTTTCATAGAGAACCTGTGGGAGAAGCACTTTCATCTCTTTATAGCTGGTTTCTTCATCATTAGAGTCGCCAAGATCAAATCCTGGGGAAAGTAGCTGTGTAGATCACAGCAGCTGCCTCACAGCTCCTAGAAAGCATGGATAGAAGTTCATCTGTGTGCTGGCATCAATGTCATGGTCATTAATAAGGAGTGATTCCTCCTGGTGTGTCCTTCACACATACCCCTCAAAACCTGGCATAGATAGCTGCCAAGAAAACACTCAGCTGGTGCAGGTAGTATCTGTTACCAGATAAAACTTACATCTGCCGTGATATAGTCACATTAACTCCTTGTCATTGAAAACATACCCTCAGTCCTTGCAATTCCTCTCCATCAGCTACATCTGCTGCCACCCTAAGTCTGGTCACCATCCAGTTTACAGTTGCCACCCAGCCTGATCCGAAGCACCTGGATTTATAATCGCTGTCCCATAGGGCTATAGTTATATCCATGTAGTTTGGACTCATTGATTCCAAATTTGAACACCTGTTCAGATGCTTTCCTTTTGGCAAACAATTGCATGTTGTTCTGGGCCAATCAGACTTGACAAGAATGCAGCTATGGTTGAAACCAGGATGCCCCTCAGCTCACCCACACCTGAACTCAGGCAGGAGTTTAATCTCAAGATCTAGGTTAACAGAATTAAGGGGGTGGAATTTTAATTCAACTACGCTGTTTAGAAGTGATGCCTTTGGCAAGTGATTAGATTTGGTAAGGCCCCATATTGAATCCTGGTGGCTTTAGAGTGAGAAGGAGACACACAGACACAGAGATTCATACATGATGTGGTGCAGCCAAAGGGCCCCTTGCCAAGGCTTGTGCCATGCTGTTTGGACATCCAGCTTCCAACACTGTGAGCTAAATAACCCTTTTTTCTTTATAAGGTAGTCTACCTTTGGTATTTTATTATAGCAACAAAAAGTGGACTGATACTCAAGGTGACATCCAGTCACGTCTCATACCAGACTCACCGAAGCATTTTGCACACTGGGCCTCATTGGCTCTTATCCTCTCCTCCTCCTCCTTCTCCACTACTCTTTGGCACTTGATGCCCTCTCCAGTGCTGAATAGCCAGAGAGCACTGAGCTAGAGTCAAGCTTAGTTGTTAGTTTTGTTCTGAACTAACTGCTCAATGTTCCTGAAGCCAGGGAATAGAGTCATGATGTGTTTCATCACGGGATCCTAACGTGAGACCTTGAATGTCTGACTTTGGAGGGCAGAATCTACTTATGACCCATCCATGAAACTATGAAAATTTTGTGTATTGTGTATTTGGGGAGCAAAAGTCTTCATTATCTTTGCAAAGGAATCTGTTAGCCCAAAAGACTTAGAACCACTGTAGTTTACTTGATAAGATGCACCTAGTCTTTGGGACTCCAGAGGAGATTTGATCTCTGGTTTAAAAGGACATGCCGGGCCAATGAGATAGCTCAGTGGCATACACGCCTGCCTGGCAAGCGCAAGGTCCTGAGTTCGACTCACGGTACACATACGAAAAAAGGGCCAGTGATATCGCTCAGCAGCATGGGCACCTGCTGGTGTGCAAGGTCCTGAGTTCAACCCCTGGTACCCACAAAAAATAAATAAAAGGACATGCCTTTTGTCACCAAACCCCTAGAGAGATGTTTCCAAATCCATGATGTCCTTGCCACTCACCTTGCCAGGTCATTGAGATCCAACCGACCATCTTTATTTTTGTCAAAGATTTTCATCTGAAATGCAGAAAGGAAAGTGGTTGCAAGAAATACTTATAACAGGAACTCATTCTGAAAGTTATTAAAGCACTTCCTTATTTTGCCCTTCTAATTACACATTTGCCTTTACTGGCCGAGGAACACATCTGCTTGGGGGAAATTGGTATTTTCTACAAAATGAATCGCACCTCAGCTTCTGTGTTAGGATGGTCATAGTAACTAAGCACCCTAAATCCCATGGCTTGGCACAACACAAGATCATTTCTTGCTGGTGTTCTATAAGAATCCAGAGTTGGCTGGGAACTACTTCATGTAGTCTTCACTCTGGGATTCAGAGTGACAAAGTAGCTACTATCCGGCAACATTGTCAGATGCCATAGCAGAAAGAGAGAACAAAAACTTAGTGATTAAAATGTCATCATCCAAAGCAAGTCGTTGGACACACCTAACTTCAAAGGGGTGAGCAGTACAACACTACCATGTCCTTGGGAGGAAACCCACAGTGATTTGGTGGATACCAGAAGTAACTACCATTTTCTGACAGGCATTTAGGTTTTTGTTTTGACTCAGGGTTTTCTGAATTATTTTATAGTCCCCGCATAGCATATCAACAGTCAAGTCTAGGGGCCTTATGTCCTAGAATACACCCAGTAGTGTAAAGAAGAAATCTCATGAAGGCAAGGGACTGAGCTGAGCTGAGCTTCTCCTCCCATGGAGAAAATCAGCATTGCCAAAAGAGCCTGATTACATTATTAGATCAGACACCGCTTACACAAGACAGTACTCAAAGTTAAAAATGTCTGAGCTAAGCACAAATCGGAAAGACCAGATTGTTTTAGGCTAGATCAAGGAGATGCACTTATTTTCATAGCTGAGTTGGAATGTGAGTGAATTGGGTGACATCACAACACTTTAAGACTGCAGAATACCTCTAAACATATCTATATAAGGAAGCTTCACAGAGAAAAAGAAGCAAAATAATCTGAAAATATATCTAACAGATTTTTGCCTTAAAAATACACTAGTCTTCTATCCTTTGTCCCTCTCCAAATCAGTTTATATTTGAAGTGATTTTGAAAGCCTGTTCTTCTCAAACACTGGCACCAAACATGTATATTATAAAATCTCTTAAGACACAGGTCATATTTTTATACATTTGGATATATCACATGGCTAATTGTGTCCCTTGAACATAAGCACGACACCCAGCCCCACCTACTGCCTGTGTGGGATTTGGGGCAGGTGTTCCATTGACACCTACAGTTCACCAGGTGCCTTACCAACAGGCCTACTTCTTCTCCCACTGGGCAGCTGAGGACAGGAGCATAAAGGTGTGGTGACGTATCCAGGGTCACAGACAGGATGCAGACAAAATGTTGCTAAGTGCTAGAAAGGATCTTTGTTCTGTCTATGATATGCCCAAGTACCTGAGACAACAGCTTGCACATGGTAGCCACCCAATATTTGTTGTGTTTAAGGAAACATAGGCCTTAGCATTTTCCCTCCTCTTGGCACTAATTCATTCCTGGAGAGCTGTGACCATTGGGGGTGGGGTTCCCTTCTGTAGGGTGGTGTAATGGTTGATACATTGTGTCAACTTGAAAAGTTTAGAAGTTTAACTAAGTGACTCAGCAGGGGGCCAGAGTCCTCACTTTGTAAACATCCTCATCCTGTGCAAGAGGAAGGCAGGGAGATGGTGTGAGTGCTACACTAGCTCTAGAGCAGGTAGCCTGCTTACAGTATAAGGGAGGAAAAGAAGCTTGCTCTTCTCCCCTTCTTTTGCTCTTGTTGCTTTTGCTGTCTTCTGCCTTGAACAGTTGCCCCTCACCATGCCACCCTGCCTTGGAGCCAGCTGAGTATGGACTGAAACCTCCACAAACTGTGAGCTAAATAAACCTTTCCTCCCTTAATTTTTTTTTTTTTTTGTGGGTACCGGGGGGTCGACCTCAGGACCTCGCGTGCCAATAGTCACCCGTGCTGCTGAGCGATATCACCGGCCCCTTTTTTGTATGTGGGATCCGGGAGTCGAACTCGGGCCCTCGCGCTTGCAAGGCAGGCGCTTACGCCGCTGAGCCATCTCACCGGCCCTCCTCCCTTAATTTTGAGTGTCGGGTATTTTGTCTCAGCAACAACAGAAAAGTAACTAAAACAGGTGGCTGCTGCAAGACTGTGAGGCTCTCACCCACCATTGTCACCTCTACTGCTGCTTTCCCAGTCTCATGCTCAGATCTCACCTTTTCCAGTAGGAATTGTAAATAGTTGCTATGACAGGTAAGCTTGACTGCATCAATTTGATTGGCTTGAGAGCTGCCCAGGGAATTGGTGGAGCAGACTTCTGGGTGTGACTGGATAGGTCATGAAGGTGTAGCCTTAGGGTCTGTGTTTAGTCCCTGGCCCCTTCCTCTCTAATGGCGCTCCCCTGCCCTCATTCCCATCCACCATGAACTAAGCAGCTTTGTTCTACCACTCCCTTCCACCATGATGTTTCTGCCTTGGAGCTAGATGACCATGGACTGAATCCACTGAAATCATGAGCTAAATTAAACCTTTCCTCTTTTAAGTTGTGGGTGTCAAGTAATGCGTCCCAATAGTGGGAAAGTTAACTAATGAAAGTGCTATAAGCATGCCCAGAAATGGAATACATTGTCTTACTGACTAATTCCTTAAAATTTTGTGACTGGTAATTCCTTCTCAGGCAAGACACATCTTAGGGATTAAGTTATCCACCACTCTCCTCAGACTGGTTAATATGTTTCATTATAACATTTCAAATCTTGATAGAAATAAAAGGTATTGTGAAATGTAAATTTACCTAAAATCATTACTGGGTTAGTAGTAACTTTTCTTCTTGATAGTTTCTCAAACAACAGACCCAAAACACAACTATTGTCTAGTGATAGAAGAAGCAACTTATGAATTTCTTAAACAAGTGGTAATTGATCATTAGAGTAGGATATATGACAGAAGTGAAAAATGTACATATATCCAGTAGGAAAAGTACAATGTCCCTCCCTTACGTATCCTAGAGGCAACGGCCACTCAAAGAATTTTGTGTGTCTTTCCAAAACTTTCTAAACTGTGTGCACACACACACTACCTACCAGTTTTTGCCAATAGGACCATGACCTATATACTGTTTTGCAATTTGTTTTGTTCATTTAACAATATTCTTGAAAGAATTCTTAGCTGTTATTTTTTACCCTAAAAGGCAGTATTTTGTTATAGCAACAGAAAACCAACTAATATGGTAGCCAGTAGGATTGGTCAATTAGATATGGAGTAATAGAGAAAGAGGCATTAAAAATGCTTTCAAGAGTTTGCCTTGAAAAATTTGGAAGGTCATATTCACCCCAGGGGAGCAGGCTTATGACTGCAGTTCAGGATTTCAATTTGGACGTGCTAAATTTGAGATACATCTTGACATGGTAATACACATCCAAGCACACTCAAGGAGCTCACAGAAATGGTCTGAGCCAGGGACATAAACTGGAGGTTGTCAGTCTTTAGCTAGTACTTAAAGCCAAGCAACAGTTTAGATCCCAAGTAGAGCAAAGGTAGACATGGGAAGAGAAGACAGCTTAGGACCGAGCCCCAAACTTTCTCAGGTTGGCCTGGCCCAGAGATGCATGCCCTGATCAGGGAAGGAAGCAAGACAGAGGCCGGCTGCTTTAATCCAGGCATGAAGGATGAGAGCCAAGGCCAGGGTATGGATGGGGCCCAGCTTCACCACATATAATTCCCCTTGTCCACCAGGTTGTCAGGTTGTCAGGTTTTAATTTGTTGCTTTACAATATTTCAGGTTCCATGTTCTCATTTGGTACATGAACTTAACATCTCTCAGAGATATCAGCTTGCATTTACCAAACTAAACATTATCTAATAGTGTTCTATCCAGACGGCTAATCATCCCCTCCTCACTGCTGGCAGCACGTCCTGCTTCAGTATCACAACAATGTTTTATGTCCTTCCTTATCCAGAACATTGATTAGGAATCAGGATAAGACAAGGTGTGCAGACCTCAGCTTCTCTCTCTGATTGGCTGTTTGGCAGGACTCATTCATTAGTCACACTTCAGACAGTTTTCGGATGTGTCAAACCTTATTCAGGTCAATTTGAATTCATTTAGTAGGTTCCATCTCTTAAGCATTTTATACTAAACCTTAGAAGCAAAGCTTTAATGCAGTGTTACCACAACTGTGTTCCTTGCTCAATGAAAGGACATTAACGGAGCAGTAATGTGATTTCACACATGGCGAATCACTTAGAGCTCAGGATGTTGAAGTCATTTTCAAGAAAGGTCATTTCTAAAAATTAATACACTCAAAAGTCTCTAGAAAAATGTAAGAAGTCCTTAAAAAAATCAGTAGTTCTGTTGTAAAATCTGTTCATTGGAAAGTATGGCCCCCTTTATAACTTTGAGAGGAATGAAAAAGATTGGCCAAAATCTCATCAAACTCATTTTGTCTTCTGATCAAACTCAGATCTTTGGGTGGAGACTCACCAGACTTCCTTAACAATCACCTTAGTGCATAAAGAGGATACAAGGGGCTCCTCGAGGAGAGTTTTATTAGTTGTGGCCCTAGCTCCAGGGGATGATTTCAAACAAAAATGAGTGTTTAACTGCAGCACATCCAAGCAGAAGAGCTATGAATGAAGCAGACACAGAACAATAGTAATGTTTCAGCCAATGGATAAGACCTCTCTGATCCCCCTGAGCTATGTCCCAGAACTCTAGACTAATGGATTTAAGATATATGCCATCAAGACTTATGTATCACAAGGTTTTCTTCAGCTCTAGGCAGTCTACTGTAAGAGGCTGCCAGCTGGTGGTTCCTTAAATTTAAGCCTGAAAGTAATGAAGAGAACAGCTCTGCCAACTTGGGGTGCCAAGCTGATGTAGGTCACACCAGCTCCTTTGAGCCAGGGACTGCACTAGCTTTCTGAGCTTTCACAGCCTCCTCTTCGGCTGTCTGAATGAGAGCCTTTGGGGTTATATGTAGACTCCATCCACCTCTCTCCCCTCCATTCCCCAACAGAATGGCGGTTCATCTCTTCTCCAGAACAATTGTGTTGCTTCTTATTTCCCATTGCCTTTCATTAATTTGTTTTCTGCTTGGTGTTTAATAAGATGACAATTCTTTGGATTATTAGGGACTTCATGCAAAGAAAAATCTTTTTTTTTTTTTTTTGTGGGTACCAGGGGTCGACCTCAGGACCTCACGCGCCAGCAGGCGCCCATGCCGCTGAGCGATATCACTGGCCCTTTTTTCATTTGTGGGATCCAGGAGTTGAACTTGGGCCCTTGTGCTTGCCAGGCAGGCGCTTATGCCACTGAGCCATCTCACCGGCCCCAGAAAAATCTTTTTTTTCTGGGTAATAAATCCCATTGTGATTTCTGCATAATCTTACGTTTAAAGGTATTCAGACAATTCAGGTTCTGTCACCTGACTTTATTCTTACCTGATTCTTGCCTTTCTTCCCAGGATTGTCATCTCTTCGTCTATCTATACAGCCTCGCTCACCCCTTTGAGAAGTTTTCTCTTTAACAATATAAAATTCCAACATTTGAACATGAATGCTACAGTTGAAAACATAGGCTTTAGAGGCAGACCCAGTTGTGGATTTCCACTCCACTCCACCACGTTTGACCAGTTAAGATCTATAATCCTCGGAGGTTTCATTTGGTAGAGAGGGAGTTTTATAAGATTTGCTGTGAATCAAATGAGATGTTTGAAAATGCTTCGAAATCGGCTCGGTATAAAGTGAGCACAATTATTACGATTAAAATACTCAGTAGTAGAATATGTGTTATTTCATGAAAGTAGAATATCACATGGACTCAAGCCAGCACTGTCAGGTACCCTTTCCAGCCCCACCTTGGAGAGTCCGCTTTAAGGGAAAAGAAAAAAGGAATTTCAGACTTAAGGTGCTGTTTGGGAAAAGTGTGTTTAAAAGGCTGAGATGTACAATCTACAATCCACCAGACAAACCAGGGGAGCAAGAGCTGTAACAGGGGTGCAGTACAAGGTTCTGCCATGGTTTAGTCATAGCTTGCTGTTAGATAAGAATGGAAAATTCAGGTTAATTTGCATTAAGTAGCCTACTGTGTACCTGGCCCATTTGTGGGCTGGCACACAGAGAGAAGATGCTGTCCTTGCCCTCAAGGAGGCACAGGCTGGCACGGCACCACACCCACACACAGATCATGTCAGTGCCATCCCAGACTCACCTGTTATATCAGCAAATCCTGTTGATTCCATCCTAAAAACCCTGTTGATTCCATCCTAAAAACCCTATCCCAACCTGGCAGCCCCTGCTGCCAACCTCTCTCACCTGGGTGGTAGCAAAGGCCCCTATGGATCTTTTTGATTTCATCCTTGTCCATTCCATTCCAAGCTTTTTTCAACACCGCAGCCAGATGGTAAGATTCTCTGCTTCAGACCCTCTAACGACCCCCATTTCACCCAGACTGAGCTGCAATTTCCCACAAGTGTCCAAAAGCCCAACATGGTCTGGATGCTGGATGTCTCATCCTTGCTCACCCCGCCCCAGCTGCACTGGTTCTCCCTGCTCCAAAATATCTCAAATTGTCCGCCCTTCAGCCTGTGCTGGCTCTACCCTAGTCCTTCCTGACCTCTTACCTTCCTGGGGCACCCTATTGGAAATTACACCTTCTCCCCAGCCCCCACCACAGCTGCCCTGCAACACAGTCATCCCCAGCAGGCTCCACAACTCCATTTTTTCCATAACACTCATTACTCTCTATCATGCAACATAATTTATTATTTATTACATGTACTGTTTGCTGTCAGTCTCTCCTTTGCCAGTTTTGCTCCCTGGTGAATCCCCAGTGACTCGAATAGTGCCTGAGGCACAGTAA
Source organism: Erethizon dorsatum (assembly GCA_028451465.1). Taxonomy (NCBI): domain Eukaryota; kingdom Metazoa; phylum Chordata; class Mammalia; order Rodentia; family Erethizontidae; genus Erethizon; species Erethizon dorsatum. The sequence goes on along the minus strand of CM051825.1, from coordinate 25,455,527 downwards.
GTATTTAATGAGTATTTGGGGAAGGAATTAAACGAATGACTATGGCATCAAGATGGTGACAGGCATCATAGGGACCTGGAGTAGGGGTCCTGGGACTCACTATGGAAGAAGGTGCTGGAAGCTTTTCGGGGCAACACCATATCTAACTGAATCTTGAAGGATGAGCAAGAACCAGATGAAGAAAAGTGGGGAAAAAAATACAGCTGCAATATATTAAGCAATCAGAAAGTACTTTAGTACCATTAGTAGGAGGTGAGGAGAAGCCTTCAAAGTCAAAGAGCTTCGTGCTGCAAAAAAATACTGAAAATAAGCTAAAGATGCAAAATGCAAATCTATTCGTTCTGTGTAGTTTGTGCTTTATAAGTGAATGAAACTGACATAGTAACAGCCAGTGCTAATATTCTGCTAAATTGATGTTTAAAAATGTGCTCAGTAGGCCGGCGAGATAGCTCAGCGGCACAAGAGCCTGCCTGGCAAGGGCGAGGTCCTGAGTTCGACTCACAGTACCCACATAAAAAAAAAATTATGCTCGGCACCCAGGCAGTCCAGAGGGTTGAACTGCAAGAACTGCTGAATTAGGGAGCAAGCCTCTTGTGAGACACGTTCTGGCATGTTCAAAGCAGAGTAAATTATTCCTGCTGCATGGCACTCAGCCTAAGTCTTTGGATCAAAACCTCCAGAGAAACTGGGCGGAGGAGCTGAAAGGGCTTTCATTTACATTTACTGTTTGGAAAAGGTATTAGCTAACTGTGCCAGGCGCTGTTATACACATACCTTTAACCAAGGTGTCACTTAATTTATCTACAGTCAGGTGGCAGGTGCAGTGCAAACCCAGCTGAAACAGGAGTGCACTTCCAGAAGTTCCTGTGACACGGAGCGCTAAGCACAGAGCTGTTTCACTTGAAAGAAAGAACTTCACATGGCAGCTGACTGCCTTCTGCTAACCAAGGTTAGTTTATATGATCAAATTATTTGCTGAATAATACACTAAAAGTGCTTAATTAACAATGTCATCATGTGGCTTGAAATGTGAGAAAAAAAAATACATGCGTGATGTCTGAAAAGAAACTAGCACCATGATGGTGTATAACTTGTGGATTTTAATGTGGTTCCAGATTATTTCTATGAGGAGAAAAAACTTTATAGTGTTCTCCTGGAACTTTGTGGGTTATTACTGCTTCTTTAGGAAGAGTTCAGATAAACACTCATGTTTCTCTCTTTAGTCTCATCTTTCTTTCCCCGTCTTTACATTTCCTGCATTCTTTGCTTATTTGTTCATATTTTCTTCTTCCTACTCTTTGTTAGTGCATGTGCAACAAAAAAGGGAAGGGAGCATTTATTTCCCCAAATTGTATCACTAAGAAATTATGATATAAAATAAATATTTATAAAATTGTAAAAATACTAAATATGCTGAACTAGAAAAAGGGTTTCTTTGTTGTTCTGGCCTTTGGGCCATTTCTGTCAAATTTTCTGCTTATATTGTTCATTCTATTACAAGGTTCTCAGCAGCTCAAGTCGAAAGGACCCAGTGGCCATCCTGTGACCAGGAAACTGCTTCCTGCTTCTGGGGGACTTTGCACTTAACCTTTAGTGCCATGCTCATATTTATTCAGGATTTCAAGCATCATTTTGCATGCTATTGAAGCAAATAGACATAGCAAGAAGCCAAATTACTTCCTTAATTGAGATCCTGTCCTGGGATTTGATTCCCCGTGACATCATCCTTTTTCCACTGTACTACAGGAGGAGGGAACATGTGCAATGATTCTGTCCCAGACACAAGCAACTTGGCGTTCTACCTGTACCAAGTCACTTTGCCTTGCAGTAATGAGGTACTCTTAGGTCCCATGTTACAGACAAGTAAACAAAGCTTGGAAGCTTGATGCTTTTCCTAAACAATAGCTAGTAAGTGGCAGAGGAAACACATACATCCTCTATCTGTCTGACTTTCCACTACTCCAGGTCAGCGCACTCTATGCCTAGAATTGCCCACTGTGGCGGGGAGCTGCATCCCTCTGTTTGGTCCTGATGTCTAGGTCCCTGCTCACTTGTTTGCTGGGTGACTGATTAACACTGGTCACTGCCCAGGTGCTTAGAAACCCAATGTTGCCTGGAGTTTCCTGGTTTCCCCAGAAACAAGTGGGCAGCCTTTTCACAGATACATGCAATCTTTTCCTGAGATTGAGAGGGGCTAAAACAGCTCAGTTTTACCCAGTGCTCCCCAGTGATGAGGTTTTTCTCACACGTTCATTCAGTCTACAAACACTTTCTGAGGGCTGGAGGAGGCAGCCAAGTGTCACACTCCTGGAAATCGCTTTCCATGACTCACCATGGTATCAGTGTATTCTGCCAGTTTTGCCTCAGAAATGGCCTTTTTATGGTGGAGGAAGAGGTCTTGGAGGAAGTTCTGTGACATCAAGAGAAAAGTGACATTTATTCAGCAAGCAAATAAGCTACAAAGATCTCAAGAGGCCTGTTTGTCTGTTTCAAGGAGGAAATAAACCCTTTTAACAAGCAATCAATTCAAGATTGCAGAGCTGTCGCTGTTTAAAGGCACCTTATAAGACCCAGAAAATAGCTCCTGATACGAAAAAGGTATCTTTTTTTTTTTGTGTGTGGGTACCGGGGGGTCGACCTTAGGACCTCGCGCTCCAGCAGGCGCCCGTGCCGCTGAGCGATATCACCGGCCCCTTTTTCGTATGTGGGTTCCGGGAGTCGAACTCGGGCCCTCGCGCTTGCCGGGCAGGTGCTTAAGCCGCTGAGCCATCTCACCGGCCCAAAAAAGGTATCTTAAATACTCAATTATGGCTCTTTCCCAGAGACAGCAATGTAACCTGAATTTTCTAAATCTTCCAAACATGAATACATTGTTTTTTATGTAACAAATACAAATCTATATTTCTTGGGCCACAGAAATCAAACTCATGCTGTATATTAATCAAATTCCCAATGATAAACAAAGCAACACTTCACCCAGTGACAGTCCCCTTCACCCAGTGACACTTACTCGAAGCTCAGCAGCTGATATAAAGCCACTGCTGTCTGCATCATATCTGCGCCAAATCTGAAATACACAAAGATCATTAGTCAATTTATCCCCCAGTACTTTGGAGTTGACTTATGTTGGTGTTTTCTATGGTTAGGTGTCTGAAAACAGTTCTGAACTGAATGCAAATAAGTTTTTTTAACAAGGAATTTGGGGCTTTTTTGGTGACAGCAATTGTTTCAACAGAACTCAGCAGAAATGGGCCACCACATTTACTTGAAGAACTCATGAACTCAGTAGGCTCACATTGCCAGGGTTCTTTGGGGAAGCTTGAAATAGAGAAAGGACTTCAATTTGGGTGACACTGCAAACTAAGAAACCTTCTCTGTACTAAACACTTAAAAATGAAGGACACTGAAAAGCAACACCTTAAACATAGCTGAGCCGGCAAGAAAGTGAGAGGACTTCTACAAGATCCACAGGATAGGGAAGCACAAGCCCAGAGAAGTGTAAATTGGAAACAAAGCCCACCCCAGGTGTATGTGCTGGTCCCAGGTGACACAGCCTGCAGCGTCATCAGAAAACTGTACTTGTGGTAGACACGAGACAAATCCTGGGTGCCACACAAGGTGAAATCAGATTGAGTCACCTCTTTACAACTGGAACTCCACATTGCAATTTTTTAATGACAGGGTGAACTAAACAATAACGATAATAATCTGCAGAAAAGTCCCCTAACCAATCTTGCCTAGTGGCCTTGGGCTCTGGGGGATGGGACAAACTGTCTCTGTTAGGCTGTCCCTCTTCCTGGTTTGAGCCCATCACTCTTCTAGTTGAAGATACAATTGAATTCTGAACTAGAAGACAGAACAGCTAAAAGTCTTTGAGGAAAGCTGTGAACTGCTTTCTTTAATGAATGCTGTTACTGTAACCACTTCTGATTATACCATAAAGACTCACATCGGTTAGTAAGCTTCTTGACGCCTACACAAAACGAAAAGTAGCACAAAGTGGTTTTGCTTTTTAGTAGGCAAGATTCTCTTTAGGTCCTAAGTGGGTTGTCCACATTACCAACTACAGGGACCACATTTCAAGACAGTCCAGGCCCTGACCGAGGATCCTGCAGAGGTAGTGGGAGATTTTTATCTGATGCTGGTATTTAGTGAGAATAGTTCAGAAACATCACTCCTTTCGGTCTCTGTCATTTATGCCTGAATTTAACTAAACTTCCAAATTAATGAGTTAAATGTGATTTATATTCTAGCTTTTATTGGGTGAATATATGAAAACTGTGAAAATTTCAAATAATTTTTAAAACATTTGACATGCTTTTGAAATGCTGTTGTCCAGGTATTCCTCATCTAAGTGATCTTATAATTTTAGTACAGTTGGGTTCTTGGAGGACCAAAGATTTTTGTGTGAGTATTCAGCAAGCCTATCATTAAAGAATGAAGGCAAAGTAAAGAGATTTCCAGACAATCAGAACTAGCTTGTTACCAACTGACTGTTAGGAAAGGTTATACCCTAGGAAGAATGAGAAACATGAAGAAGGACATCTAAGATACAAAAAGGAATAGCCAGCAAAGATAATGGTAAATATGTAGGCAAACTGAAATAAATGTTGACTGCCTGAAATGTGTGGGATTAAAGAAAACAAGATAGAAATAATGTCTTGTGCTGGGCATGTTGGCACACACCTGTAATACCAGCACTTGGTAAGCTGAGGCAGGAGGATCACCATGAGTTCAAGGCCAGCTTAGGCTACATAGTGAGCTCAAGGACAGCCTGAACTGGATAGTGAGACCCTTTCTCCAACAAAAATAAAAAATAAAAATGAAAGAGAAAGAAAGAAAGAAAGAAAGGAAAGAGGAAAAGAAAAAAGAAAGAAAGAAAAGAAAGAAAAAATAAAAGAAAGAATGTTTTATATTGTAATGGCTCTTGCACTGAAGTCGTGCATGGAGAGTTAAAGTGTAAGGTTCTATGGTTCTCGGGAAAGGCAAAGACATTAACTTAGAATTTAATAAAATGTATAGGATATAATGGGTTATAACCAATTTAATTTTTTAAAAGAATTCAAGAATCCACAAAGATATCTGCAAAACAAACATTCTTCAGAGAAAGAGAAAGTTCTTTACTCAAAAAACCTGACAAACTAAAAGGAAGGGGAAAATAGAATATATTTTTTAAAAAGACAAAAGACTTCCTCAATACTATCTCCTCTTTTCGTTTCTCACACTTATTCTAGACTGCATAAGACCTAGCATACTAATACTTTTTTCTGATTTAAAAAAATGAACCATATTGTTGTACAAAACTAATGAAATACAAAAAGTAGAAATCTATAACGTCCAGAAACTCCTACCCAGAGATCACTGCTGTTTCTGGGTGCTTCCTTCCTCCCGTGCTTAGGTGACTTACACAGCAAAACCTACCTGCAGGTCCTAATGCTCCTGCACGTGGCTGGTTTGTAATTTTCACTTAAAATTTTCTATGACACTGTATTATTTATTTTTTGGTACTGGGAATTGAACTCACTACCTCACACTTGCCAGGCAGGCACTGTGCCACTGAGCTATATCCGCAGACCTCTATGAGCACTTTAAAACAAAATTACAAAACATTATGAAAATGTCATTTAAAGTAACTTTTAAATAACTATGACTCTACATACAACTGGAAAATATAAAAATAAAAAGAATATGGAAATCATCTGAAATCATACCATTTGCCATCATTATTTATCTTGTGTGAATTTACCCATCTTACATGTATAGATGTGAGGATGAATGCTTTTTAAAACAAAATTAAGATCATGCTGTATACACAGTTTTGTTTCTTAAATGATATTGTGTCTCCTCCTTGTCATAAGCTGTTCTTTGGAAATCTGATCTTCAGTGATATGTGTTGGTCAAAGATGGGAGATTTCTCTAATGAACCTGTTGCACCTAGAACCATCCCAAGCAGATTGAAGCTCTTATGAGTACTTGCAGGACAAATAAATCATATAGATGTATCATAATTTGCCTCATTTTTCATTCAGTGTTAGGCTTTTGTATTACTTTCAGTTTTAACTATACACTGCAACATTTAATAAACATGATCATACAGAAAAAACTTTGTTATGTGTCTTTGGTTAGATCTCAAAGATGCCTGGAGAAGCAGAATTATTAAGTCTTTAAGAAGTAACTCTAGATAGTGAACATTTAAGGGACTCTGGTTAAACTTTTCCAAGATCACTTTTCATAAAATGATTCTGCACAACATGGCTTTCAACAGAGCATCCTTGACAATCTCAGGGCCTCCTTAATTGCACCGTGGGTTTTTATGGATCTCCTTAAAATCTTTACCATTTTGACTGTAAAAACTTAGTTATTTTAATTTGCATTTCATGGGTTACCGGCATGCATTTACAGTCCATGCAAATTTCTTCTTCCTATGCACGTGTTTGCTCAATTTTATGTGAAGGCAAACAAAATAGTGCCAAAGGATGAGATGTTGTCACCTCTAAAAGCAGCATGGCAACTATTTCAGGAGTGGGGCTTGGGATAAAGTGGTGATCCTGAGCCCACTGCTGCGGCCTCAGACAAACCCTGACCTGCCCTCCCCTTCCACAGTGGTTTTCACTAATAAAGCACAAACACCCAGAGGCTGAGAGATGGGGTCACCCAGAAGGAGGAAGCTGGAAGGACCACTGGTGTTGTCTCTTGCTTCTACCCCAGCACAGTGGTTGCAAGGAGGTCAGCACACTCGTAGGCTATGGTTTTTCTGTTTTTTTTTGGTACGAGGAATCGAACTCAGGACCTTGCACTTGCCGGGCAGGCACTCATAGATTATGTTTTGACTGCACTGTGCCTTCACAACTAGAGTGAATTCCACAGAGAGGCTGGATTTCTAGACAGAATTCCCAAGAGGCAAAGTTCACAGGAGATCCGCAGGGCTGCTGGCTTTAGACGGGATGTGTGCTGTCCCTGTGGCTCGGGCCAGCCCTCCCTGCTCCCCATCCTGCTCTTTGCATACCTGGCCGAGCCTGCTAGAGGATCTGTCAACTCAGGAGCGGCCCGGCTCACCCCTGAAGGCTCCTCTGCTGTCTTCTGCACACAGCTCCCTCTTGGGACTGGACAGGCGGGCAGTGGCTGCAATGCAACACTCACCTGCATGAACTCCACACTGCTGTCCAAGGGAGCTTCCAGGCGAAAGAGAAGAAGAAAGTTTTCATCCTCAGACAAGAACATACTGGCCAGCTAGAGGACCAAAGAATAGCAGTCAGGGACATGGGACACTGGCCAGTGTCACTTTAAAGAGTATCCCCTGGGTAATAGGCTGTGATGCACACTATGTGGCAGAGGGCTCCGATCTCGCAGGATAGGTCCAGCTGCAGCTCTGAGCCCACAACTGCCATTTGTTGATTTATTGGTTCTTTCCAAAGGCATCATGCTCCTACTAGGTGTGAAACACTCCCACGGCAGTCTCATACAGCTCGTGTTCCCTGGGTCTCTTGGTGCCTTCAGGAGTCCACAATGAGTGAGTGACTTATGTCATCTAGGTTTGTGTAACTGTGCTGTATGATGTTCATGCAACTATGCTTTTCTCAGAACATGTACCCGTTGTGAAGCAATGTGTAACCGTGGTGGAAATTCTTTCTAAACAGTAACACATTTTGGAATTTGAGGAGGAAAGATCAGGTAAGAAGCAGACCATACTAGATGCTGCAAGCTAAAAACACTGGCTTTCTTTAGTAGGTACTCAGGAAAAGAGCGGTTGAGCTGAAGAAAGTTATTTTCTGTTTGTTTTTAATCATCTTCAGGGAGAGCTCTTTCCAACCTCCAATGGGAGCCGGTGCAGAAGTTTAAACTCATTTAGTGTCTTGTCAATTTTTTCTTACATCAAGGATTAATCTGAACAAGACACTGTAGAGAGACAAACGTTGACTCAAGTACCTGAAAGGGCTCCATCATCTCAAGTCCCCAATCATAAAATAGGTACAAATATTGATTGACCTAAATAAAATGATGCAAGAATTGCCCAATCTCTGTTACTAAGCAGCAAAGCAGATGAAAAAGAAGAAGTGATTACTTTCAAAATGCTATCCAGGCCAATTGCCTTGCAGAAAGTTCTAATTTCCCAATCAAATGTTAAGATTCCACTTGTCTTCAAGGAAAATTACAGTTTAAGAAGGTACAGCCAAGACAGATACAATCATGAACAGTACCTCTTTCATCCTTATGTGACCTTCTTTAGGGACACCATAGGCAGTCATAAATTGTTGTTTCATCTTGCGCACATTTTCCTCCATAACTGAGTCCTGCAATGAGCCACACATAATCACATTAAAGTCACAAGGATCCCCAAAATATAGTTATGATAGCAAATATTCAAAACACACAGCCTGATCATAGTGTTTTCCTAGCCTGGAAAGCCAGTTCCTTGGCCATTTAGAGTGATCCTACTCTTTTGTAGAAGAGAGAGCACTCATGGACATTTCTTGAGTAACCAACCAGCTATCAAAATCATGTCTAGGTAAAATTTGTAATTAGTGAGTCATTAAAATATGGATGAAAAAAACTTAGAGCTGAGATTGCTGAAAGAATGAATTTGAATATCATGTTCTATTTGATTGCAAGAAAAGACTGTATTGTAAGTAATATACTGATGTTTCCATTTTTAACTAAAAGTGAATACTGTAAGTCATTCCCTTAATTTTTTCCTTGTACTGTCAGAGGAGTATAAGGAAAGTACAAGGAGATTACAAGGAAAAATAAGGGTGAAATAATGGAAAAAAAAAAAAAAAAAGAAATAAAATAACTGTTGTGCTACCAAAGACGTCATATGTCTCTTCCACGTACCTTTTCTATACATTTAGCTGTCTTCTCTAGTAGATTTCAGGGTCATTGAAAAATGTGACAGATGCACCAACAAAAAAGAAGCAATTCTGATGCAAGAGCTGAGAGGCACAGACACTGCCCACCTCTGAGGTTCCATACTTGCTGGAATTCTTGTGAAATTAATTCTCTCTGATACCATCATCCTATTCCTGCCCTGAGCCTATCGGCTGTGAGTTACAGGGCTGAGAAGAGGTGATGTTCTTGGCTCACTACCCTCCCTGCTGGTGTTAAGAGTGATGGTGACTGAGCTCCTGGGAGGTTCCATGGGTGCACCGTGCCTGGGCTCACATCCGGGGTTGTTCTCTGGGAGCCTAGGACTCACCCAGTTCCCCCTTTCTCACTCATAGTTCTCAGGAGTAACTGTCGGCTGTGTTGAGAATGAACCCTCCTGAGATTGAAAAAGAATTGTCCAGGACAACTCAAGCATGGACCCAGTATCTCCTAGAGTAGGATGTCCCAAACATCTTGGCCCAGCAAGTATAAAACTCAGGGCAACCACTTTTTGTTGAGTACCCAGCCAGTGCTGAACATGACCCTAACTGCAATCAGCAAAACAGACCCAGACACTGCCCTCTGGCACAGGCTGTGCCAGACACCCTTGTCCTGCTTTCTTTCCCCTGGAGCCCCTTTCTGATGGGCCTCTGCAAAAGTGAGCGGATGGTGGGAGGGACGAGTGGCAGAGAGTAACAAACACCTGCATCTAATTCACAAGGGCAGGTGAATAAACATTCATGGAGAGCTTACCAATCAGGCTCCTTCACAAATGGCATCATCACAGTGGCCATGGGAGATTAAAAAAAAAATCACCATGCCCTTCAGCCTTTGGCTTCTATGCTGTCCTCTTAGTCTTTCCTCTTTAGGGAGGTTTTTGCTTTGATTTGTTGTCATCGTCGTCTTCATCATCATCTTAGTCCTTGTTGATCCTATGTATTCCACCTCCTTACATTGAAACTCTCGTTTTCTGCTTTCCCACCACTAGCTGAGAAAATATCTCAAGTTTTTTTGTTGTCTTCTTTTGTTTTTGTAGAAATGACTCGAGCGTCCTTTCACTCATGCCCTCTTGTCCTTAGGCAGTCATCTCAGCACTTGACCATTTCCAAACAGTGAATGTTCCCCAGGAGTGGGAAATCTAGAGTCACCTAAACTCTCTACCTTGTAGGACTTGAGGTGTGAAAAGAGGAATACTCCAATCCCAGCAGTCTTATCTGTTGCTGCACTCTGAATCAAAGGGCCTGCTTTTTTCTGATCAGTCTGTGATTCGGAAGCAAGAGTGAGGAGGAAAGAATCAGGGGATATTAGGCGCCCTTCTCTAAGGATCTGAAGCACTGCCCTTCCGCTTTACTGATGTGGAAAGAGGCCAAGAGGGTGACTCGCCACTGCTAGATATTGGCAGAGTGAGACTGAAACCAGTGCTTTCCACTGCACCCTGCTATTGGGCAGAGCACATAGGCAGAGTGCCCGACATTCATGGGTTATAATGAGCAGTGGCTCAAAGTCCAAGGAGAACTTGGGGACTTGTTCTCAGGATAAGCTCTGGTCTATCCCTTAAATATCATAAGACCCTGAATTGTGAAAGCCAGTTCCTAGAAAGCCAGGAGCACCTTGGCCAGCAGAAGCAACTCAATGCCGGGGAAGACCCAGAGCATTATCATAGTATTTCAGTCCCTGAAATTAGAATCTTGTCCCATTAATTGTGGGAGGTTGGTGCACAGCGAGCTATAATAGTGAAGTAGAAAAACATGCTCTGAGCTGAGATGATTTAAGCTATTGGATTCCCCTAATATCACCTTAATTTTCTATACTTCCAGGACTGATGTGGTAACAGAAGTATGGGGCCCCATCAAGTTTCGTGTCAATCAGTATTTTGACTCTTGCTTGACTAGTCATCCACAAACTTTCATCAGCAAGTATAAAAATGCATTTGTGTCTCTTTTTTTTTTTTCTTGTCACCTTTTGCTGGTGGGGATTAGATTAAAATATGATAAACAGATGAAGTATATGCAACAGAAAGATATTAATGAATTAATGTCTCATATGGTCCCCAATGAGGTACGAGATAGTGAGGAATGAATTTTGTCTGGAATAAACTGTAGTGAAGGTAAGCTTTTGCAATCAATTAAAAGTTTTGTTAATATGCATATATATATGCATAGTATATAACTAATTTAAATTTTTTAAAAAAGCAAACCCAAACCTCCAGCATTTGTAACTGAAATATTAATCAAATGGATTTGCATATTCTAGCCATACCAAAGCCATCTGCTAGATTGATGGCTTTGGTCTTATATTTAGAACAATTAAATGATTAAAATAAGAGGACTTGGACAGATTGACTCTGTAAATACATCAGCCAAATGTACTCACTTGATGATTCTAGACAGGGATATAATAGTCAAGAGCCTAGTTTAGAGACTGAATACCTTAGTCACTTAGTCACTTAGTCACTTAGTCACTTAGGAAAGTGAACACACACCAAAGGAAAATTATGAAAAAACACAATAGTGACTTGGAACCAAAATCTCAGGTGAAGAATTGAGAGATGGATTATTTGCCTCATTCTGAGCAAGTGTCCTGGGCCCCTGAGGTGACTGTCTAGGGTCTGCCGTCTCCCAGTGGGTAGTTTCTTTACTCATGAGGGACCAACGTGGTAGGGTGACTGAAGCCATTCTCTAAGGGAAATGGAAAATTTACTTTCTAAAACTCTTGATCTCATTGACGAATGTGTTTAATGTTAGATCTTAAAAGCTTTTCAGTGTTTAAGAGCATAAGCTTCAACTATCCTGTACAGGGGGATCCATTAGTGGACCTAAAAAGGCAAAAGGGGCCCAGAATAAGCAGTGGAATAGCCAAGGCCACAAGAAGTTGCCACATGTGTACATCAGCCACTTCCACATCTCAGGAGCTCTTTTCACTTGTGCTGTCTTTTTGTGACACTGGCAGCCAAAACATGATTATTCTCATTTTATGTACAGGAAAACTGAGACAAATGCAGGAGTTTAAGGGGCATGCTGATGTCAGCTAGGACACAAATGTCTGATTTCTGTTCCGTGTAGTTTTCATTCCCCCACTCCATGAGGTTTCTCTAGAGTCGGTCTTCAGACAAAGAGCTACATTATATTTTTCCCGCATGGTGGACAGGGGTTCTGAGATTTTGAGATTCCCTGACCACCAGGCTTCTTTTTTTTTTTTTTTTTTTTGGTGGGTACCGGGGGGTCGACCTCAGGACCTCGCGCGCCAGCAGGCACCCGTGCCGCTGAGCGATATCACCGGCCCCTTTTTCGTATGTGGGATCCGGGAGTCGAACTCGGGCCCTTGCGCTTGCAAGGCAGGCGCTTACGCCGCTGAGCCATCTCACCGGCCCCACCAGGCTTCTTTATGGAACCTGCGCTGAACACTTGTAGGTCAGCCTGTCAATTCCCCACTCCACGGAGTATGTTTGGATGTGGCACTGGTTAGGATGAAAGAAAACCTAGAGCTTCAGAAAGTGTGACTTTGGGCAGGTCTGTGAGGCATTTCCAGAGGAAATGATTCTGAGTGGGCCTTGTGGGGAAGACCCGCCCTTGGTGCAAATGCCCACCATCCACTTGACTGGGGTCAGAGAGAGCAATTATAGAAGAGAAACTGGTCCCCAACTCCTTGAAAGCTGGGACATGCTCATCTCCTCTCTTGGACATTCAAAGTCCAGGCCATCTTGCCCTTGGACTCCAGTACTTATGTCAGCAGCCCCCATCCTGGGTTCCGAGGCTTTTGACCGCAAACTGAAAATGACTCCATCGCTCCCCTGGTTCTAAGACCTTGGCATTTGGACTGAGTGAGGCTACCAGCATCCAGGGTCTCCAGCTTGCAGATAGCCTGCCGTGGGATTTCTTAGCCTGCATAACAGCACAGGCCGACTTCCTAACAAATCTCCCCTCATAGATCTACATATCGACCCTGCTGGCTTTATCTCTCTGGAGAAGCCCTACTAATCAGATGTCCCCACATCACACAGGAAAAGCACAGAGGAGATCACTCAGTGGGCTGGGCCTTCACTTCAAATTCCAGCTTCATCTTTTAGATTAAGGACTCTGCCTGGAAAGCAATTATTTATTTATCTCTGAAATATAGTATCTGTTGAATGAATAAATTATTCTTTATGGTGGGCTCAGCATATCCAAAGGAAGTTAATTAACATAGGCCATTTTGGTAGAAAATTAGATTTCAAAGCAAATGCTTGTGAAGGCAAAGAAGCAGTGGCAAAGAAGCAGTGGTCACTGTATGTGCCACTTTTAGTCTGAGGCCACAGAGATTTAACTTCTGTCCTCTCAAACCACTAACCCCAAAGCCCATGACTGTCCCTTGGACCTGTCCTCAAAGAGCCTAGGGTTCCCTCCATTGCAACTCCCTATCAGTCCTTATCAGAGACTCACGACAACACCAGGGCACTCATAATCTCCAGAGCATGGAAGGAGGCCTGGATATTGGCAGTCGGAGACTGAAACCAGCACTTTCCAGCACACCTTGCTGTTGAGGCAGCAAGTGCACGGAGGTGAGCACACAGAAACTGATGGTCAGCATGCACTGGCTAGATAGAGCCCGGTCTAGAGGCCAATCCTCAGCATTTGAGAAGAAATGATAGGAGTGGGGGCAGAGCAGCAATAGCACCTCATGTTTCCATTAAGCCAGTCCCCTCAGAGGCTGTGAGGAGAGGTAATTACAGCAGGCTGATTGCTCTCCGAGATTGATGAGCAGGCACCTTGTTGTTAGAACCCTAAAAATCCTGCTTCTGTGATGCACTAATCAATGGGAGAACATGGAGCTATTCAGGCCCCTGATGAACTCCACTCCTACACCTAGAGGAAGGGGCCGCCTCACCCTGGAGGCCCCTTTTCTGCTGGCTTCTGTGCACACTGGGTACTATCCACCCAAATCAGGCATCACAGCAAACAGTGACTGTCCCTCTTGATTGAACTTGCTTATTGCCAGCTCACTGATGACCAGGGCAAAAGCCTAAAATCAAGGCACTTCCAGTTTCTGTAATCTGTTTTTGAAGGCAGCACAGAGTGACCCAGCAGAGGTCCCCAAAGCCACATTTGTGGCCTCCACACTTGGGGAATCAGTGGCAGGTAGTATTTCTGGTTAATGGTTTGATTAATCTATCAGAGCTCTTTCCCTATCCTCATGCTGAGGAGGGGTTCCTGGGGTTACTGCCACAGCCCAGTGGGGCTGGCCTGATCATAGTGGGACCCCTCTGCACAGGCTGTCACTGTCTCTGCAAGTACCAAGGGTGGTGGAAGAAGATACAAACCAACCCTTAAAATGCAAGATTCTTTCCAGGCCCTGAATGTAGTGAAATTCCTAGGGTCTGCATTTGAACCAATACAGATCATTCTTAAGCATACCAAAGTTTGATCTGCACTGGTCTAAGGACTCTGAGGCCTCTTGTCCCATTTTCCAGCCTCAGAGATACTATGACGAACACTGGTGATTCATTTGAAAGCTCTTTTCTCCAAGGAGTGTGCTTGCCCATGTGTAAGGGTGGTTCCATGGGGCCAGATCTGAGGGGTCACCAGTGATCTGAACAGCCACACTGCTCTTCAAGAGGCAGCTCCCTTTTCTCTCTCACCAGTGGCAATGACACGTCTCAGGTTGGCTACAGTTTCAGATGAAGATAGCTCCAAGTTTCCTCAGCTTAGAGCAAACCCTTGTGTTTGGGTGGCCACACCCTCCTATGCCTGAAAAGGAAGAACTCCTGGTTTCAATTCTGACTGCCAATTTTCTCCTTCTTTTCTGTACATCACTAAGGCAGGGAGGTTTCTGAAAAGGTGTAAAGTCCAACCCTCAGGACATTTAGCTTTAGGAGCTGACCATCCTGTTTTGAAGTTCAGGAGTTGGCTATCCAAGGCTTTGAGTGTTTTAACCTCCATCTTTTGGCTTTTCCCCAAACACCCCTGTCCCTGTTCAACAAAACGGTGTCTGATCCATGCGTTCTTGGAAGCCATGAGCCTCAGAATGTACAAATGTGAGTGGAAGCTGTGTGGGCAAGATGAGGGGTTCACTGTGGGCTGCTGGCACGTAAAACAGGCCAGCAAAGAGGGCTGTGAGCCTCCCTGCCCTGAGGTATCCTTAGCTCTGCTTATGGCTGATGCCAAGGCAGGAATGAAAGATAAAGAGAAGGTGTGCAAAGACCTGGCTGCAGAGAGAGTACACATATCTCCGTCCCTTTCACCTGCCCCTCCTCTTACCCTACAGGCTGCACAGGGCATGGAGTGACACCAAAAAAGATAGACGTGGGACCAAAAAAGAGACAAAGACTGGGGTGGGGGCTGACAAGAGAAGAGAGCTGAAGAACAAAGAGATGAGACCTTAGCTCCTGTGTCTGTGTGTTTTTCCTCTGCTTTCCTACCATGCTCCTCAAGAGCAATCTACATCTCTCAAGGCTGGATTTGCCATCCGGGATAGGAACACCGGATGAATTGGTTTACATTTCTCTCTAGACTCTGAGTATATTGGTTTCTTTTGGGTTTGTCATTCCATGAGGACTCTGTAATTTCTTCTAATAAAATGAGTAATGAAAAAAATAATCAGAATTTGTTTTTACTGTTTGCTTTCAAAGGAAGATTGTAGGCATTAACCACCCAGAACTTTAAAGCTTTTCACATTTACATCTTTTCCACCTTTTTGATTCTTGACCAAAGTGTGCTACCCTATTTCTAGGTTTAAATCCATTAGCAGAGAGCTATCCAAGGAAACATTTAGAACAGAATTGATTGAGCCCACAGTTAAGATTGCTGAGTGGATGACAGATGTTACAATGAAAGTCAATGACCAGCACAGCTAATGTTATAGTTGTATCTTTTATAAAACCTGCCTAAATCTCTGTGTGTTGTCAGGAGAGGGAGAAAAATTACATGCATGCAAAGGAAGAAAGGAGGTCAGATGGGATTAGTAGGTACAAATCAACACAAGACCTGGATGTTTGTATTTCACTAAGAGACACATAAATTAATCCTTAGTGCTGTGAGTACTTACATCAGTACCCAGTTTCATCAGCATATGGTAAAAGAAACCAGTAAGCTCCTTCTCTCCTATGTAACCTTTTTCTAAATGAAAAAGAAACATGAACAATAGTCACTTATACAGAATGACATGTGACTTTTATCTAAATTTGTTTTCAATCTCACAATGTATAAAATCCCCATGGATACCATTTTTGCTATTCCAATAATTAAGTATCAACACATACTTCCAGAAGACATGGATTTGGACAGTGAAAATGTATTACAGAGTAAATGCTTTATGCAAGGGGCTATATTAACATTTGGGAAAAGAAAGCTATTAAATACATAGATTGTAATCAATGAACAAACATTATCTTTAGAGCAGAATCTAACCCAACAATTTTGGAAGGTTGGAAAAACCAAACAGAGGCAAATATCGAATCTTAGTTTGCAGGTTTAAACACAGTTTTAGATGTTTTCTTTATGTTTCTTTAACTATTAATAAAAAAGAAAATGGTAAGTAGTTTCATTTTATTTTTAAGAAAATTTCTTGTTTTTTTCTTTTTGGTGGACAAATAATAAATTTGAAAGTTGATGAAATTCCTACTCCCTTTGAGAGAGTGTGTTGGGGGTAAAACAAAAATAAAGTCACTCGTAAAAATAAGCAAATAAGCACATTTAGGGAAGGCTGCTTTCAAATGACAGACTTAGCCCACTATATCTATCTATCTATCTATCTATCTATCTATCTATCTATCTATATATCTATCTATATATCTATATATATAGATATATAGATATATAAAATACTTGTCATTACACAAACAGCACATCACACACACACACAACACACACACACACACACACACACACACACACGCTGGGAAGGTAGCGAGTTTGCAGGAGGTTTCTGGATGTCCCACACCGGCTCTCCACAGGTGTGTCGGGCAGACTGCGCCAGGTGTGGGCATGAACGACACAGGCAGACAACTTTCCCTGCAGGGAAAGGGGCGCGGGAAGGGGACTCTGGTCTACACCGGACTGCAAGTGCTCGCTCGCTCTACTCACCGTCCGCATCAAAGCGCTGCCACACCTGCCAGAAGCCCGCGGCGTCCAGATGCCGCCCCAGAGCCGAGCCGCGGGCGCTGTCCATGGTTCCGACGCTGAAATTTGGGTGACGGCGCCCGCACCGGACTCCGGGATCCTCCACCTGCTCTGCCGCCCTCTGATTAGCGACCTGTCGAGCGCAGCTGGGGGGCGGAGACTGCTGGCGCCGCGGCGTCGCTGAGCGGCCCCCGCCTCGACGGCGACCTCAGCGGACAGCTGCTGGACCGCCCCTCCTGCCAAGGCCCCGCCCCGCCCCTGACGCGGCCGGGCGCCTCCACCCGGAGCGGCTGCCTCCGCCCTGCGCGGCTCGGGAGGAAAGGAGCTGTCTGTCGCGTCCACGACTCGCTGCTTTGACCTTTAACTTGTTTGTCAAACTCGGAGAAAGCACCCCCCTTACCTTGACTCACCTTTCAAACAAGTGTCCCAAGAGCTTTTCTACAGAGTTGCCCCATTTAAAGAGCTGGAAGAGGTGTCAGTGCCCGGCCCTTTCACCCTGATGATTTTAGACAGGAAGTGTGGTGGGAGGGAAGGGGAGGTGGAAGAGAGGCGATGGGAAGAAATTACTGTTAAACCCGGCCCGGGGCCGCAGGTCTGTAATCCCAGCACTCTGGAAAGCTGATTCAGGAGGATCACAGGTTTGATCCCAGACTGGGCAATTTAGGCGCCCCCCCATTTCAAAATAAAAAATTAAAAAAGTCTGAGGTTGCAGTTCAGTGATGTAGTTCAAACCCCAGCACAAAAAAAAGAAAGGAGAGGAAAGAAAGAAAGAAAGAAAGAAAGAAAGAAAGAAAGAAAGAAAGAAAGAAAAAAGAAAGAAGAAAGAAAGAAAGAAAGAAAGAAAGAAAGAAAGAAAGAAAGAAAGAAAGAGAAGAAAGAAATTACTGTGAAGGATTCAGTCATCAGCCGTAATTGAGTTGTGTCTGTCCTGATTGTACAGGACAGACAGTGTGGGGCTGTAACGCTCTCTAAGGACCTGCAACTGCACAGACACTGCCAGGCACTGTGGTGTAAAGTGCATCCTTAGGGTGCTGAGGGAAAGACGAGTTTAGCTGCATTGTGCCAGGAGAAGCATCTGGGGCAGCATACGGGCCAGCGACAGCATCCTTAGGTACGAAGTTGAGATGGCTGTGTTTGGTTCCTAAGAGGGATTTTAAGATCAAAGGCCAAAAATCACTTGGAGAAACACAGAGCTTTCTAATGATCAAAACTGTGAGACATTTGACTGGATGGTTTCTGGAAGAATAAACAAACTGCATTTTTAGCTACCTTCTCAGAACCTTTAGTTGGAGAAGCTATGAAAGGAGCTTGGGTATTAGATAAGACTTGGACCAGAAATCGATCATCTTTATGGCACTCTGACTGATATTGTATTAACATTAAAAAAAAACATGTTCTTTTTTGGGTGAAACCATGGGAAGTGCCACAGAAAAGAAAAGGAAAGTTCCTACTGTGACAGAACGCCTTCAGCAAAAGAAACAATTTCACGGAGCTCAAGAAAAATTGCCTGAGAAAGTTTGCCCAAAAGATGCTTCAAAAGGTAAAGAGGAGAATCATCAATAGAAAACTCAAGTGCGATTACAAGGGATGTTACAGAAGGAAAATGTAAATGGGTAGGATGGCAAGAAAAGCTGGCAACTTCTATGTACCTGCAGAACCCAAGTTGGTGTTTGACACCAGAATCAGGTGTATCAGTGGTGTGAGCCCAAAAGTCTGGGAGGTGTTACCGTAGCCAAATCTTCAATGGCATCTTTGTTAATCTCCACAAGGATTCGATTAACTTGCTGAGTATTGTGGAACCGTGTATTGCCTGGGGGTGCCATAACCTGAAGTCAGTAAATGAACTAATCTGTAAGTATGGCACAATCAGTAAGAACAGATCAGGACAGATTGGTCATCTCTCGGTAAATGTGTTATGAACTGCGACGAGAACTGTACTGTTTGAAAATGCCTCAAAGATACAAATACAGTGGTACCTCAGGTCATGAACACTTTTGTTTGCAAACACACATTTGGCAAAAGTCTGTTTCTGTTTGCAAATTCTGCATCAGGTGACAAATATGACTGTGGCCACCCTTCCTGCACAAACATGAATGTGGCCGTCTTTTCCAGAATCGTGGAACGAGTTAAGTTCATGCACTGAGGTAGCACTATACCTTCCTGTGGCCCTTCAAGTGATGTTCTCCACAAGGTGAAATGAAGAAGACCATTCATGTTGTGGAAGTTGGAGATGCTGGCAACAGGAAAGACCACACCAACAGGCTTATTAGAAGGATTAAGTAAAATATCTACCATGGTGTTTTTGTTAATAAACAGTATCTGCCCCAATAAGTAAATAAATAAATAAGAAAACATATGCAAAAGCCATCTAAACCAGAGTAATAAAAAGAACATGGCACTCATGGTCAGATGGCACTGGATCAAGGTACCAGCTCCACTGTCCCCTGGCATCATGGCCTGGATCATGAATGTTCATCTCTGAGACTCAGCTTTATCATCTATAAAGTGGGTATTATAGCATCTATCTTGGAGAAGTCCTGTTAAGGCTTGTATCCAGATGTCCCCCCAAATCCTCATGCACTCAGAGACGGGGCTTTTTGGAGCTGTCTGTATGTAAGGTGTGTGATACTGGGATTAAGAATGTATAGTACAAAATTAGTCCACTGATTGGTTTAGCATAGTTATGGGTATGGATAACTGGAAGTCCTACCCTGGCTGTGGGTGGCACCACCAAAAATGCTGGTAGCCTGGATGGTATAAAAGGGAAAGAGAGGCTTGCTTCACTGCTTGCAGCTTGCTGCATTCTGCCTCCTGCCTGCCCTACCATGAACTATTTCTCCTCTGTGATGTCCCTCTGCCATGCCACCCTACCTTGGAGCCAGCTGACTATGGGATGAAACCTCTACAAACTGTGAGTCAAAATAAACCTTTCCTTCTTCAACTTTGGGTGTTGGGTATTTTTTCTCAGCAATGAGAAAAGTAACCAAGCCAGGTGCCATAAGGATCACAGCCACATATTGTTATGTAAAATGAATTATTACAGCTGTTATGGTGTTGTAGATGATGGGAGATGAGAGTATTCTTTTTAAGAAATGGTTTAGAGAAAAGAAGAAAAATCTGTAAAATGCATAGCCAATTGGGAACTTAAGAAATATGATGATTAAGTGCAATGTTTTCTCCTGGGTGTGATCCTAGAACTGAAAAAGGACATTGGATAAAAATTAAGAAAATTTGAATATATATGGATTTCAGATTATAATATCTCTAAAAATGGTTTAGAAGAAAACAAAATTCTGGGTTCAAGGCCCAGCTTTGCCTTTTACTATCCTGTGATTAGGGGTGACTTAGAAGCCTCACTTTGTTTCCTGTAAAATGGGAAAAATAGTAGCATTGGTCTTTTACTGTTGTCATAGAGGTTGAATGTTCTGTGCATGCAATGTAAATTAGCTACTAAGACGATGACATTCCATACATACAAATTTGGAAGACGGTGAAATGAACTTTAGGACTTTGACAAAAATGGCTTAGGTTAAATGAATAAAAACAATGTTATCACTGTGGGGAAAGTGGTGGGTATAAAAATTGGAGAAGATAGCTGCAGGAGAAGAAAAAAGGTATCATATCTACAGTTACCACGTGTGGCCTTGGGAAATTTCAGGAAGACTAATCTATATGAATTCACCAAATTAATGGTTGTCTTGTTTTCTAATAAATAATGCTGAAAAAAAAAGGCAAATTTGAAAGTAATCAAGATCTAATGTAGGGGAATAGTTAAATGATAATCTCTATGGGGATTAGCTGCACACACAGAAATCTCGATTTAGAAGCCTGAAGTCACAGAAAGCTTCTCAAAACATAAAGTTAAGATGACGACACAGAAGAGAGCCATTAGGAAAGTGTTGAAAGACACTAAATTAGCTGGGACAAAGTAGAGAGGTTCTCCAACCTGAGAGTGGAGATGACGACAGGGACTGCCTTAGTTAATTTTTTTGTTGCTAAGACAAAATATCCAACACCCAAAGTTAAAAGAGAAAAGGATTATTTCAGCTCACACTTTGTAGAGGTTTTAGGCCATAGTGGACTGGTTCCAAGGCCAAGTAGCATGGTAGAGGAGAAACAGTCCACAGTGTGGTAAACAGAAAGTAGCGCAGAGTAAGCAGCAAGCAGCAATCCTGCCTTCTATCTGTCCCTTTATATTCCATCCAAGCTATAACTCTATTGATTGGTGCCACCCACACCCAGGGTGGGGCTTCCATTATCCACACCCAGAACTATGTTAAACCAATTTAGTTATCACACATCCTAAATCCAGCCACCTCCAAAAAGCTCCACCTATGAGCACATGAGGCTTTGAGGGGACATCTAGATACAAGCCATAACAGGGAGGAAGAACCAGAGATGATCTTCCTGAGATTGCTATTGTCCAACAGGGAAAGCAAATACTCAGAAACAGCTGGAATGAATTTAAGATACATTGTAGTTTATGGATTAATTTGGCTTCTTCCATGGAGACTTCTTTAGCTGGTTTGGAGTGAACTTCTACGTTGGTATTTTTTTAAAAGCCCCCCTAGGAATTATCTTAGAACCATTCATGACTCTTTTGTCTCTAAATTTCCTGCCTATATTTTATTTTATTATTTGGATATTGCTTCTCTGAAGAACAATCTGGAAAAAAAAAGACTTCGAAGGAATTAATATTTTTTTTATTAATACCCCATCTTTTCAACAAGAGATTAGAATTTATACTTAGAAGTCATTCTGGTAAGTATTAATAATTGATGGTTGAAACTAGGGACTAAAAGGGATGGTTTTCTTTTTTCCTCCTGATTTCATTTTCTCCTGCAATTATTCCCTGTTTTTCTCATTAGCATAGCTAATTGATAGTTCGTTGTACAAGAAACAGCAGTGGCCTGTAATTTGAAGCATTGCTAATTAACCTGATGCATTCAATTCCA
Organism: Erethizon dorsatum; assembly: GCA_028451465.1. NCBI lineage: Eukaryota > Metazoa > Chordata > Mammalia > Rodentia > Erethizontidae > Erethizon > Erethizon dorsatum. The sequence continues at coordinate 25,433,617 of CM051825.1, read as the reverse complement.
AGCTATCTGCATCTTTTTGCAAACTCAGAATGATATTTTCAACTAGATATATGAACAATTGTTCCTTTGCTATCATCTCCCAAAAGTGAGGGAACATTAAAACATGATAGACACCTCACAGACAGATATAGTAGACCCTAGAATTCAGAGATAGTCTTGATTTAATGCTGAACCAGCTCCAAAGAGCAAAGGAAATAGACTAAAAGAAACTGGACAATGTTTATTACAAGAAAAATATAACATTGGAAATAGAGCTAGTGCTTAAAAAATATTTCTATTGTTTTCTTTGCAATCAGAACAATAGTACATCTCACTAATACAGATCAGAAAATTTTAAAAAGGAGATTCTTCTATAACTTCACCACCCAGAGACAGCCAAAAGAAATAAACATGTAGATGTATGTCTCCCCAGTCATTTTTTGTATGCATGAAAATTGGATTATACTGCTCTGTAATTTGCCTATTTCACTTGATTTTATGAAGCCTGTATTAAATATTCCCCTATGATGTCATTTTAATGGTAGCATTATAATTTATTTAAGGTCCTCTTTTTGGACTTCAAATTGTCCTTAGGATTTCTCTACCAGTTAGAAGTTTGCACACTCTCCAAATTATTTCTTTGGCATATAATTCTAAATGTACAAACATGCAGCTGAACAATACATGACATTTTAAGTCTTTAATACACATTGTCAAAAATGGATTCCATCTTGATTTCACAAATTTTTACTCCCGTTAGCAGTGGAAGAGAGTAAATTTCTCCCTATATTACTAATAAAAACTAAAACTTTTAAATGAGATTTGTTCTAAAGTAGTAGTTAATAGCTTACAGTTATTGGTTGGGGTGGTTTAGGATTTAAGAGGTTGGACGTATGTCAAAGTTTGTGACACCCAAGTGGCTGATCATGAGATAGGAAGGTAGGGCATGGCTAAAACTGCCTGGGAAAGGAGGCTAGCAAGATCCCAGAACACATGCCCAGAACAGTTCCCAAATCCCTGAACGTGGACTTCTCCTGAGAACTCGAACAGGTTTACCATGGAATGGCCTACACCAGATGTCACCCTGAGGAGTGGGTGATATAAAAAGGACAGTCCACACTGAGTTTTTGCCACTGTGGTCTTTCTTGCATGGTGGCCCACCCTGATGCTGTATGGTATACTTCTTTTCCTACTTTTACTTGGGTCAAACTTGCTCTGCAGAGCATGTTTCTTTTCCTACCTTTAATAAAACTTTGCTACCATTTGTGTTTGTCTTGACCAATTATTTGCTCAGGACAGAAAGAATCTAGAAACAACTTCCAGAAGGAGACTCCAGCATCCCAAAATCCAGTAACAGTATGTCACTAAATTGTGGAAGATTTTAATAACCTTTGCTAAAGCACAAAGCCAGTTCTTAAAAATCTCTATGTGTATTAAAACAGGTTGAAACTCTAAATACTCTAAATATTTTTCCATCCACACACATAGTTATCTCATTACAAATTTAATAATACAAAAGAGTAGTACTATTCTTTTAGTGAAGTCTTTAATATTAATTTTCTTTCTCACTTGTTCCCCTCTGCCTCTACATTCCTAAATTAGATGGAGGTCTTATATCATTTGGGATCATGTCTGATGCATAGTACTTCCTAAACCAGTGGCCATCAAAGTTAAAGTCTATGTAATATCCTAAATCCTAAATATATGTGGTTTCTCTTAGTAGCTTTTCATTATTGATTTTTAATCTAATTCCATTGTAGTTCAAGACTGTGATCTATGGTAGCCATCTTTTAAAATTTATTGAGATTTGCTTTATGGAGTTATATAAAATAAATTTTCATAAATGTTCCACATGTGAACATTTGAAAAGCACGAATTTCTCAGTTTGGGGTTATAATGTTCTACATATGTCCATTAGATCAAATGTGTTAATGATGCCATTCAAATTTCTAGATTCTTAATGATTGGTTTAAATTATGAAGCATGTTAAAAATTTTCCATTTAGATGGTGAATTTGTTTCTTATTTTTATTTCTAGTTTTTTGTTTGTTCTAAACATTTTCAGACTATGTAATTAGGTAATACAATGCAAATATTGATTTATTTATATAAATGCTGATTTATAAGTCCTTAGTAAGCTGATCCATTTTATAGTTGTCCAATTACTTTTAACTTTTTTTTTTTTTTTTGCTCTCTTAAAGTCTGTTTTGTCTTTTTTAACATAGATACACCAGCTTTCTCTATCTACTTGACATCACTATCTCCATCCACCAAGGTTCATCTTGCATATTTTAGAAGTGTCTGTAGAATAGCTACTTTTATTTATTATAATTGTTGATATATTTGGACTCATTTCATGTTATTTTTTCTGCCTTCTGCATACTTACCTTTCTTCTCTACTTTTTGATTGATAAAGTTTTTTCACCCCATTTCTCCCATTCTTTATTTATCTTTATACACTCATTTTCTGTTTTATTTTTTACCCTACAAATATCAACATGTATACTTAACTTTAAAAATAAAAATCAAGGGCCGGTGAGACGGCTCAGCGGCTTAAGCGCCTGCCTTGCAAGCGCGAAGGCCCGAGTTCGACTCCCGGAACCCACATACGAAAAAGGGGCCGGTGATATCGCTCAGCGGCACGGGTGCCTGTTGGCGCGTGAGGTCCTGAGGTCGTCCCCCCGGTACCCACAAAAAAAAAAAAAAAAAAAAAAAAAAAAAATAAAAATCAATTATAAATTTCTAACCCTCCCAAATAACATAAAAACCTTAGACTACTTTACAATTGATCACCACATTCTAATTTACGGGTTATTTTTATTATGCATTTTAAAGGTACTTTTAACGCATAGAATATCATTACTTTTTTACCTGGTAATATTTATTTAGATTTTTCAACATATTTACCATTGCTTTTGCTCATCTAGTGCTTTTTGTATTTCAGAAATTGTATCTGGGATAACTTCTATTCCTTCTGAAAATCATCATTTAAAATCTCTTTTGAGGTTCTGTTGGAAAGAAATATTTGAAAATGTTACCATTTGTCTGCAAATGTCTGTATTTCACCTTTGCTCTGACAAATAATGTTGCCAGATGTTGATTTCTGTGTTAACTGATACTTGCTCTCATAGCATTGAAATCATCATTCCCCTGTGGTTTTCTGCATCCCTTTGCCCCAGTAGTTGAGAAGGCAGCTATTGGTCCATCTGTGAACTTCTTGTGCTGTCCTTTTGCTCTGACTCCTTTAAGGATCTTCTCTGTCTTTGGTGTTTTATGGTGTCAGTTTAATGTGTCCAGGGATGGGCTTATTTTTATTTCTGCTGTTTAAAGTACCTAGGGCTCTTTGAATCTCTGATTTAGTGTCTTTAAATGTCAGCATTTTCTCTTCAATTTTCCTCTCCTCACCACTTCTTACTGTCTTCCTCCTCCTCTTCATCTCTATCTGTATCTCCCTCTCCTTTCCTTCTGGAATTCTGATAAGAGGTGAGGTAGGATAGAAGAAATAAAGATAGGTAGAAAGGAGACAAATCAAGATTTTGAAATTATACTTTTAAGAAAAACTTCAGACTCAGGACACAAAAGTTACTCAAACCCAGTTTAATTTTTTTTTTTCTTCCTTTCTTCTCCCAAGACAAAATAAGCCTGGACAATTCCCTTTTACTTGCAAACACTCAGCCTTTCCCTTTTTATTTGGAGATAGTCTTCTTTCACCTGCAAATAGACCACTTCCTTTCACCTGTAAAATAGGCTTTCTTTATGAATGGACCAATATCTTTCTGTGGGTGGGCCATCTCTCTCCCCCACCCCAACCTAGACCAAGACTATAAACTGACAAATTCCACAGATTTCCACTGCCAAAAAATATAAACATTCTCAGCTCCCCACTGTAGTGCAACTCTCTCTCTCTCTTGAGGGCCCACATTTTATTTCTTTGAGTGGGTACTTTAAATTTTTGCCTGATAAATCCCTTTACATTTCTTACTTATGAGTCTTGAAAATTCTTTTTCTGCAACAGGAGTCAGCAAACCTGCAACTTGGTTTTACAGGTAGGGTGGGTTTAGGAACCTAATAGAACACTGTCTGGTTGATATAGGAGAAATACAACTTTCAACCTGTTAGATGTCAAATGTGCAGAGTTTGTGGTCCCACGTCATCAAGAAATGCAGTTGTGAACCAAAGGAAGAAGTTAGGAGAGCTTTATTGGAAATAGCTATTTTCTCCCCTGGATTTCCAAGAGGGGATCCAAATTAGGTGGCCACTGAGGCCTTTTGTCAGAGGTAAATTTTATACAGCAAAGTCACAATGTGGGTACAACATGGGTCAAACTGCCATCAATCTATAGGATTACAAGTATTAGCCCCTTAGCTAATATTGATCCAATAGGAAAGCAGGTCACATAGCAAGGTACATGGAAAGAACAAAGGCATTTTTGGGAAGGGGTCAGTCCAGCTGCTCTGGTCACCCACCTGGGTGACTGATGCCTAGCTGGATTTTGGACCAGGTGGTGCTAATTACAGTATAATTTCAAGTTGCTGTTTATCCCTTAGGGAGGCATGTGGGTCTGGTCCTTGCATCTTCGTCTGGAGGCCTGGCCTTCTTCAGATGTGCTTCCTGCCGCAATTCTGCTGTCTTTATATTTTTGTGCTGACTTCCTTGAGAGCCCAGTCCCTCTCTAAATGTAATGTTTCTATCTAACTTAGCTGCCTATAATATGGTGACAAGAACTGTCTTAATTCGCACTCTAAGCTTCCCCTTCGTATTTCCCATCTCTTTGTTTCTTTGTGCTGCACATTTCATCTTATCTTTATATCCATCTTTTAATTCACTAATTCTAAGTTCAGCTGTATTTAATCAATTTGTTATTTAAATAATTATGTCAATATCATCTATTTTCTCTTTTTAAAATATGTTTAATTGCATCTCACTGTTCCTTGTTTTTTTCTCATATTTCCATCTTTTCTTTTATTTCTTTAAAATTATTAAAAGTATGTAATAGTTTCTTGTATTTCTCATCTCTGAGGTTGGATTCTTTTTTTTTTTTTTTTTTTTTTGTGGGTACCGGGGGTCGACCTCAGGATCTCGCGCGCCAGCAGGCGCCCGTGCCGCTGAGCGATATCACCAGCCCCTGAGGTTGGATTCTACTGTGCCTCCTTCTATCTTTATTCTTCTGACTGTATACATCCACATAATTCTTGGAAATCTATGACAATAGTTTTTTTCAGAAATGATTTGCATTTGTTTATACCAGATGTCTGGGTATTATTTACACCAAGAAACTTTCAACTAAATTCATTGACTGAGAATTTTTTGTTTTTTTGTTTTTTGTTTTTGTTACAGTATCTAAGAAGATTGAGTTCCAACAGCAATCATGTAGGAGTAATATAGATAGTAAAACTGAGGCTGTGGCACCATTGTACTCCACTCAGCTGAACCTGGGGAACACTCCAGGGCCAACACCCCTGACTTGTCCTAAGGCCCACTACCTGGAAGTAGAGATAAGAACAAAGATCCCTGGAAATTCTGAAATCTCAAACTAGGAGCCATGTGTGCCAGATTTCTGGCATGACCTTTTTTCACTTGGAGCTTGTTAAAAGTTCATACATGTGGGCTGCACCTCATATGTCCAATTGTAACAGAGTAAGCTATGGGAAAAGACATGCATAGTAAATGCAACTGACATGATTCAACACCCTGTCAATCATATTGTCAATCATGTTCTAGAAGACCCAATGGAAGGCATGCTAGACTGAGCACAACATTTTAAATTCTTAAATCTGCCACGAAACTGCACTTGTGCCATTTTTCTTTCCACTAGTGTATGCCCACTCACTCTGAGCATAACTTAAACATCATTAAAATTTACTGCTTCTTCCTTACTGTCACATGCCACATCCAATTCTTCGTTCATCGTATTCATCACATGCAATAACCTAGAAACCTGTCCCAGGACCCCATCACCCATGGTAACAGGATGTTGTATCTGGTGGTCTGGGGTCACCAGCCCACCCTTGACCTTTCCTAGGCTTGTCTTTCTCTCAGGTGTAGAAAGATGGAGAAGAGTCAGAAGTCACAGTATGGAGTGAAAATAGATTTATTGCAGCAAAGCGAAAGTAAATTTATTACAGAAGGAAGCAGTACAAAGATACTCCAAGGAGTGGGGGCCCCACAGCTGAGTGGCTGCTGGACATAGGGCAGTGGTCCTATCTTCTTGGATAGGGGCTGTCTCCACCCATTTAGAGGGTCTGCACTTAATTGGTTAATGAACTCATTGCTAAGCATACAAGGTCATACAGTGTGTCAGGGTAATTAAAATCCACAGTTTAGGAACATTTCAGGATGCTCAAACCACAAAGGCATGAGTGGAGCAGTTTTGTGAGCCAGCCCAAGGTTATCTCTTTAACAGACACAAAACCATCTGTTTTCATAGTCACAGAGGTTGCTTTTATCTTACCCTTTAAAAGAGCTCTTGTCCCTATTCTAACCCCACCTAGGGGTCTCATCTCTCCCCACAAGGAGGGGCAGCCTGTTGTTACAAATTATAAGGAAAATAGATGATTTTCCCTACTACCCGCCCTACAGTTTGGAACCAGTGATTTTTATTTAATATAGTTACCAGAGAGGTTATTTCTTTCTCGATTACCTTAACTTTGAGATCTAGCTCTTGAGCTCCCAACTTTAGCCTTTTTGTCAGGACTGGCCTGAGAGTAACCTTAGATACTTGGGCTGCCCACTACAAACAACTGACTCTCCATTACCGACAATAGCTTGTTCCTGGTAAGCAAGAATAAAGAGCAATAAAATGTTTAATGTAGGAATACGGTCACCCTTCAGTCCCCTGACACCAGCTCTGTGTACCAACCTGCACTGATTGCCTCTACAGCCTTAAACTCAGATATTTTATCCATATTTTTTTTTGAGAGCCTTTAAAACTGCACCCCCAACCTTAAAACCTATATATACTTGGTCCTCTCTTTAGATACTTGCTGATATCACTCCAATCTCAGCCTGCCTGTAGGTAGTGAAATAAAATCTGATCTTCCCCACAGCTTTAGTGTCTGGGTGGTTCCTAGCGCGCTGTTATTAACCTTGTTATACTCCTTTTCGGGCTTTATCTTTTGATGCTGGAAAATTCAAAGAGCAAGTTCACCTAATTTGGCAAATACCTTCAAAGCACAAACCAGATACCATCTACTTTTCTCTTCCTGCAGTCAAACTGTCTGTGAGTCAATCTATTTTCAAGAGTGTCTAGCATTTTCAGTTTTTTTTTTTTTGTGTGTGGGTACCGGGGGGTCGACCTTAGGACCTTGCATGCCAGCAGGCGCCCGTGCCACTGAGCTATATCACCGGCCCCTTTTTCGTATGTGGGTTCCGGGAGTCAAACTCGGGCCCTCGCGCTTGCCGGGCAGGCGCTTAAGCCGCTGAGCCATCTCACCGGCTCTCAGTTCTTTTTTCTATGAGTTGATCAGTAGCGTACCTCATCTACCACATTTTAGAAACACAAATTATTAAGTTGCCAATGCCACAGTGCCTTGTAAGAGTTTCCATTTTTCTCTGTACAGAAGCTAAATTTACATTTTTATTGTAAAACATCTTAGTGTTTACTGGGACAAAAAGATATTGTGCAGCCTTTCTTTTTTCTTCCCTTTGTTTCTTCATTCCTTCCCTTATTTTTTCAACTCATAAAGTTCTTCTTCTACCCAGTGGTGTTCATTCTGAGAACATCCAAGTAGGAGCCTGAGGCTCAAGACAAGACAAAGAGAAGAGAGCAATTTATAAAGTGTTTCTCACACACGCTTTGGAAAACATTTATAATAACACATGCCTGATGATATCTTAACTTTGTCAGTCCTTGAATTCCAGAATCCTTGTTATGATAGGTTGAAACATTTCCTGAAAGCCTTTGAAGACTCGAGTGAAACCAGCTGGGGAGCTAATGTGCAAGGAGTGAGTGCAGTTACCGGGTAACCTGAACAGAACTCACTTTTCCACTGCTGCTAACTACAAAGCCCTGTGAGGAGAGAACGGTTCAGAAACAGTTAAGTCTTCTGAACCATAAGGGAGGGGAGGACCAGGCTGACTGCAACCCCCATGCTGAATTCAGATGATCCATACAAGACTCCCATTGCCAGATCTGGAAAGGATATTTAACAGCAGCGAACTGAGTGCTTCTCATAGTCTAACCAGCACTGCTGGGCTGTGGGTACTCATTAAATATCAAGATCACTGGTTCCTATCCAAGACTCGATGGATTAACATCCCCAGAGCAAGGGATTGGAATTGATATTTTAAAAAGCTACCCAGGAGATTCCAATCATCTGTACAATTTGGGAAACACAGATTTAGCAGTGTTGAGGAAAACTCAGAGGTAAGTAAGACCACCTTTCCTGACTGGTGACTGTGTCCTTCCTGCCATGAGAGACAACAGCAAATGGAGGGCTGGTGTGGCTGGGCAGGTAAAAAAAAAATTACCAATAGATGAGCAGTGTAGACAAGCCAAGAGTTTATTTACATCAGGGAACACTGCCAAGGGAGACAGTAGGCATGCCTCTAGTCGGGAGAGAGATTGGGGTTTTGTAAGGGTTTGAGGACATGGAAAAAAGGGTCCAGGTGACAAAGGGAATTATCTGATGTCTTTTTCTTGGATCATCTAGCACCGTGTAGATCTTCTGGCTGCTCTTGAATTGAGGATAAAATTCTATGTTTACAATTGCAATTCTGACAAGGCCACCCTCCTCTGGCCACAGAAGGCCTTTAGCTTTATTTAGATAAGGAGATAGTAAGGAGATCTGTGCATTTTAGAGAAGATGAGCTGGAACTCTGGGAGTAATGGATGGGCCTGATAGCAAAGGTTTGTTGCTGTCTTACAAGGCTGCTACAGAGAGTAGGATGTCTTTAACTGGAGTTCCTTCAGAAAGCATTTTAGTCCTGTTCCTTGCCAAGGGGCAGCTACTACACTTGACATCTGCAGAAGGTTGAGGAGAGGCAGGGAAACGGACAATTGCTCAAGAGTGGCAATAGGCAAGTCCAAACAGCAACAAAGAGTGATACAATCCCAACTGTAGCTTCTGAAGGGTCTTCTTAAGAATTAAACAGAACAGGGGCCGGTGAGATAGCTCAGTGGCATAAGTGCCTGCCTGGGAAGCGCGAGGTCCTGAGTTCGACTCCTGGAACCCACATTAAAAAAAAAAAAAAGAATTAAACAGAACGAACTACCCCATTCTTCCAGTCCTGGTATTAGAAAGTGAGGGTTTGCAGGGTCTCACTGAGGTGCTTGTTTTTCTTAGTTTCTGCCTCATTCCAAGTGGGGGCCCACTGGGCCCAAAGCCCCATCTAGCCTGTGATGTCCCTGTGTACACTAAAATGCCAGCCATGGTGGCTGCGTGGGTAACTGGAGTTTTTAAGTGAGAAGGCTTTGGACGTGGGGCTCAGATGTCCATGCATGTCCAGAGCCAGCAATAATCATGCACTGCAGGGGCCCATGTTCCCTTCCTGGGACTGGAGTGGCACAGGTGAATAGAGGAGGTGTTTTTCTAAGAACAAACACATTTGGATGAAATGCGTCAGGAGATGGCACACCAAGAGGTTAATATTTTTCTAGGAGCCTATTTAAATTTCCACAGGAGAGTCAGACTCATCTTCCAAACAAACAGAATGATAGAATGAACAAGGATTCACTTGTTCCCCAGGGAACATCCACCTCTAAGTTGAGTAGATCACATTTCAGGATGCTATGAACAATCTCATCTTATCTCATCTTATGCTGAGATGTTTGCCTTTCAGAAAGTGCTCAGATGTGCCAATATTTACCTGGAGAGATTGCAAGTTGTTTCCGTAGTATCACCAGGTCTGAAATTTCCTTGATAGAAATTTGGCAAATCTGGGTGCCAAATATTACTGTGCTAGTTCTAAATAGAACCACAGAGTGTCCTATGGGGAACATCTTCATTCCACGCATAGATTTATTTTGTGTATAAAAGCCTAGCTCCTTGGGGGTTCTGTGCAGAGATGGGCAGAAACAAACACAAGACTAAAACAGAGCACTCTTCCAAGGAGGTCCTATTTCCAGCTTTGTGCCCTGTCCCTTTTAGGAATCACTTCCTTCCCCAACTGAGAAATTAGAGTCAGGTGGGTGAAGGTCAAAATATGAGATGTGGGCCGGTGAGATGGCTCAGCGGCGTAAGCGCCTGCCTGGCGAGCGCGAGGGCCCGAGTTCGACTCCCGGAACCCACATATGAAAAAGGGGCCGGTGATATTGCTCAGCGGCACGGGCGCCTGCTGGCGCGTGAGGTCCTGAGGTCGACCACCCGGTACCCAAAAGAAAAAAAAGAAAAAAAAAAAAAAAAAACCAAAATATGAGATGTGATTGAAAACTATGGTGAATGCTTATATTCTTAAAACTTTATTACAGTAAAAGACATATTGCCACTGATCCCCCTCAAGATACTCCTCCTCAATTCTAGCACCCTTATGCTATGGTTCTTGCCACTTTCTGAAAAGGTTCTGGAAATCCTCTTTTGTGAGTGTCTTTACAAGAGGTGATCAAAAATATGGTGAATGGCACTGCCAAGTCCCATCCAACAAAAAGGCAGGCTCATAAAATCGTTATACTGTGTCCTCTTTCACAGTATCTGGCACTGTGGGACTCTTGGCTCTTCCCCGAAGTGAAAATGCCCATGAACGGTAAACATGTTAAATCAATTCAGGACATAAAGGCAGCTACAACAGTGAGAGCACAACTAAAGACACTCAGGAAAGAGGACTTCCAGAACTGCTTCAGAAAGTGCCAAGAACAATGGGATAAGTGTGTTCAAAGTTAAGGGGAGTATTCTGAAGGAGACAAACAGCAATGTATCTTTTACTATAATGATTTCTTAAACAATTTAAACATTCACTGTAATTTTTAATCGTACCCTGTATTAGCCTGATTACCGATAAAAGCTAGAATAGATGATGTGGCTAAGATACAGGCACAATAGGATTTCCAATATTTTCTTATTTACAAATGAATTATTCTAAAATTGGTGGGCTGCCCTGGCACCCCTCACACCAGAGCCTGCTCTGCTGGATTTGTCCTGTGGTAAGGAAGAGGGCAGAGCACACCCATCTCTGGGTAAGCAGACCTACAGAGTCGGCATGCTTGGCTGCTGTTACAGACTAAACTTTGTTCCCTCAAAATTCATGTGTTGAATCTCTAACCCCAGTGTGACTGCATTTGGAGACAGGGCTTTAAGATGATAGTTAAGGTTACATCTGGCCACAGGATTTGGCCCTAATCTGATAAGATCGGTGCCCTTACAAAAAAAAGAGACACCAGAGACCTCTGTCCCTACATGCATGGAGGAAAGTTCATACAGGACACAGTGAGAAGGTGACTGTCTACAAGTCTGGGAGAGAGGCCTCACCAGAAATAGCCCTGATGGCACCTCAATCATGGCTTTTAGCCTCCAGAACTATCAGGGAGCAAATGCTCTGCTGCATAAGCCACTCAGCCTACAGAATTTGTCATGGCAGTGGGGCAGACTAATAAATACAAGTCCTTTGCTAAACTCACCCTTGGATAAAGTCATTGATTCACCAGCAGGAAGGTGGAAGGAGACAGATGCATCTGTAGAGAAACAGAAGTTAGCTCTGTCCTTCTTCTTTAGGAGTATGGAGCAGAAATGGCCACTCCTTTGTGGAATTTGGAGGAGAAGGAGCAAGAGTTCCTCCCTAACATTCTTGCCCCAGGAATCTTCCCTCTGCTTTTTCCCTTAGGGAGTTTGTCAGGTGGCCTGTGATTGAAATACCGAGAAACAAAATCGCTCCCTGCTAAGCACCATGCCCCACACTTTGAGAGCTCTGAGGCTGGGAAATTTCCTGAGTCCAATGTGCCTGCTGCAAATCCACACAGAGCTCCAATTTGAGAGCCACACCATCCCCATCATGGAAGCAGCCTCCCCACTTCACAGACTTTCAGATATTTCAGAAGAGCCACTGCATATCTCCCTGCTCTTCTCTTTTTTTAGATTAAATACACGTGTAACCAAGAGAAACAGAGGGCAAACGATGTGCTCACTGGTGCATTCTGTGCAGAAACATCCTTTTCATTTAATAGCATATATATTTGATTGTCTATGAACAGCATGTAATACCAGTGAAATGTCAAACAATCATGTCAGATCCAAGTTAATTGTTTACAATGATAAACCTTTCTGTTATGAAACAGTGATTACTGAAACTGTTTTCTTCCTCAGGCAATGACTTAAAATTCATTTACAGCTCTGGCTCCTTCATGCCAGATCTTTCCCTTCTAAACACTGCATGTACCATGAGCTCTGTTCTGTGTATGGCTCCCTTCTAGGGAAATGATTTTTCCAGTTCCTTGCAATAAAGGTCCACCTGGTATCTGCCTCAAAGCTCACCCAAAAGAAACTTGGAAATATAGGTGCGTCCCACTTCTAATCTGAACTGTGGCTTTGTAATAGCAAATTTATAGAAATTTTATAGCAGAATTAAAAATCGGTTAGTAGCCTGTTGCTATATTGAGACAGGATATGCTCACGCTGCCTGTCACATAGTTAGACTGCTAAGCTCAGTCAGCCTTGACTGTCTGCGTCCAGCTGCTTCTTCCAGATAGCTGGCTAGGTCAACCTGACCACATCCAGCTGTAATGTCTGTGTTTCCCACCTAAAAATATGTATCCAGTTTTTCCAACAACCTTCAAGGACTTTATGTCCAGGGCAGACTGGGCCAGTCAAAGACACACGTAACTCTACCTGCTCTGCTCAAACCCCCTTCCCTCTCAGGATGTTCCTGCCTTATCATAAACAATTCCTTTTAAGTGAACCTGCTTAAGACAAATCTGCCTGACAACATACAATTTAATTCATGTAACCTATTATGTAATAACCTGCTATCAGCTTTTGTACTTCCTGCTTGCAAAAATGTATATAAGAATCTGTTTCATGCTGAGCCGATGCTGGTGATTTGGACTCAGTCCCGCCAGCCCACCAGCATTAATAAACAAATTGCCTTCCAGCTCCTCAGTGTGAAGCATTTTCCTTTCAGTTCAATACCAGGTTTTTCCACAACAGCTTCTGTACAATGTTTTTTTTTTTTCATTTATTTATTGCTGTGTAATGAACTACCTCAAAATTTAGAAGACAGAACACTCTTGCCTGCTCACACTTCTGCAGTTTGGCCCAGGCTCTCCAAGGGAGACATTACCTTAACTAGGCCTGAGGGCCCAGTCATGTGGGTGGCAGCTGGTGCTGTCCATCAGCCAGGAGCCCAGCGGTGGCTGTCTACCAAGATGCCTCTGTTCTCCTCCAGAGGCTCCCTCAGGCTTCTGGATTCTGAAAGATTCTCTGCTTGATCAAATTAAAATCAGTCTCCTGAAACTTCTGGTCCCATCCATGCACTTGTTATAAATTCCAGTTTTAGCAAGAACTCTGCCAAGTCAGGGTAGCAAGAGGCCCCACCCCCACCTTAGATAGCAAATCACATCAAGATCTGATGGATTCCTCATCCTCCACTGTTACATCTCGTGAAGGCAGATTTTTATCTAGGGTTTGTTAAAAAAAATTGACATCAATAAAAGAGATATAAGTTCAGAAGGAGAAACAAAATCACTTTACTGGAAAAGGAAGAGAAATAGGGGACAAAATAATTTTATTGGAAAAGGAGAGAGAAGTGAGATAGATAGCTACCTCGTCAGAGTAAGGTAGAGGGTCCAGAGCCAGAACTCTGGTTTCTTTGTTCTTAGATCCTTTTATTACATGGCGAGAAAGGGACTATCCCCCTTGAGAGTTGCTATAATTGATAGGTTATTCTGGGCTCTGAGACCTCTGATTTGGCCATTGCCCACATGTACATTCTCAGAGGGGCACTTTTCTAGTCTCTTTGTGCTGTCCACGTGCTTATCTTGTGAGATTTACAACAGAGCCTCACATTCAAGGCTGAGTTAGTAAAAAGGATACATGTACGTTTTAGTGTATTAATATGGTAAGGGAATAATAAACTATATATGTACTTATATATAGGTGTGTGAGTATCCAGGTGTTTGTGTATATTTTATAAACTGAGTTTTCTATAATATAGCCCCTTTCCCACTTTGTTTCTTTTGTGCTTAATTGGAGGTGGAGGGAGGAATGATATGGGGTCCTGGCACTGAAGTGAGCCTGGCCTGGGGTCTCATCAGCTCTCTCTGCTTATTTTTCTTAGCCTCTCTCTCTCTCTCTCTCTCTCTAGCAGGGGTTTAACTCTTTATTTGCCAGAAACCTCACTGAGGCCTTTTAACTTTCCCTGCCTATACCACCTTCCCTCAGTAATATCTGATCACCTTGGCTTGCCTTTAGCAAAAATCCCACTGGATCAGTTTAGCCAGAATAAGCCCCCTTACTGCTGATGTTTCCTCTTAATAATTTTTAATACACTGGCCCCCAATCTGCTCCTTGGCTATAAATTCCTATTTACCCCTGCTGTTTTTGAAGTTAAGTCCGAACTCTTTCACTCATGGCAGAATTCCATCACACCCATTATGTAGTCCCCCTACACTTCTTAGAAAAAGTCTTCCGTGTTTTTTTGTTTTTTGTGTTTTTTTTTGTGGGTACCGGGGATCGACCTCAGGACCTCGTGCACCAGCAGGTGCCTGTGCTGCTGAGCGATATCACCGGCCCTTTTCTCGTATGTGGGTTCGGGAGTCGAACTCGGGCCCTCGCACTTGCCAGGCAGGCGCTTACACCATTGAGCCATCTCACTGGCCCTTCCTTCTGTGTTTTAACAACCGTTATTGAATATTTTTTTAAAGGCTAGAATTCTAAGAAACAAACACAGAAACTAAAATACAGTGCTGGAAGGCTGGGCCTCATATGTTACACAGCACCCATACTGCCGCATTCTGTTTGCCAAAATAGCAAGGCCAGCCCAGACTCTGCCCTTCAAAGCAAGGCATTGTGAAGAATTATCAGGCACCTTTCACCCACCATAATGATCTTTCTGACTTTCACAAAATGCCTGTTCCTTTTAAATAAATCTCTGGTTTTGTCTTGTGGATAATTTTTCTTTTTTAATATTTACATATTTCTAACCTTATGTTAAGGCATCTTCAGACTGTCTTGCTGTCACCATCTCCTTGTGGCTTCATAATTTTTCCCATGAGCACATCTTCAAGAGAATCTCATATATGCTTCCTTGTTTGTGGAGGAAGTTCTGATTGTGGACAAATCTCTGATCAAGGAGTAAGTCTTTTACTTGTACACATACACTTTCTGGCTCCTGGGTTTTTGTGTTAGGCGTTAGGATGGGAAGGTGGGCTTCTCACATTGGCTCAGTCTATGATCTTAACCTGAAGTTCTTGTGACAATCTTTTTCCAAGGATAGCTTGCCTGCCCCCAGCTCCATGTTCTTCTTTGCTTACTCTTCCACTCTGAACTCCTCCAGGGCAGGGACGATGCCTTTTCCTCGTCTCCCCTCCCAGCACCTAGCACAACACAGGTGTGTGGGATCAGCCTGTGCGACACGTGGTCCATGAGGTGGGGGCAGCAAATTGAATGGCTTTGGACCCCAGGCTGCTGTGTAATGCCAAGGCCTTGGGAAGTTTCCCTCCCAGCCTGCCCTCCTGGGTCTGCCAGGCTTTGAACCTGTGTGGCTTGCTCTTGTGCCATGGCATGGAATGTTCCATGGTGTCTGCTGACGGGATGCCAGACCTCAGCAGCTAACAGAGGTGGGCGCTGGGCTCTCCAGACAATGCAAGACCCCAGGCAGGAAGCAGAGTAGGGGGAGCTTTCTGTTTCCCTGCAATGTGGGGTCCCTTCCTTCTGAACCCCCACATGCTTCTCTCTGGCAGGCCCAGGGCAAACTGGTACGGGAAATCTCCTAAATACTGGCTGGATTCACAGTAAGTGACACAGGAAAACTAAGCAGTTTCAATTTCCACAATGCTTAGATGTTCACGGCAGTGGCCCAAGCTAAAATTTTATGTGTTCACAGATGTTCAAAGGGACTACAGGAGCCAGTGAGATAGCTCAGTGGCATAAGTGCCTGCCTGGCAAGCATGAGGTCCTGAGCTTGACTCCTGGTACCCACATACAATAAAAGGGCCGGTGATATCTATCGCTCAGCGGCATGGGTGCCTGCTGGTGCGCGAGGTCCTGAGTTCGACCCCTGGTACCCACAAAAAAAAAAAAGGGACTATAGGACCTGTTCCTCTTCTGTTGGCTGTATAAGTCAAAGCATGAAGTTTCTATGGCAAAAGTAAAGAGGTTTTTTTTTAGTTGTTTTCATGTGTCACATATTCTAATGTAACCTAAAAACAAACCTCAGCATGTTTTGCTTTAACACACATCCATGTAATGAGCACAATGAGCAGGGTCACCACATCTCTGACCCTCTCTGCCCCACACAGTCCTTCGCTGGGGTGGTGATGGCCTGTGAGGTCCACTGTGCCCCTGTGTTAAGAGCCTCTTCTTCGCATGTTGACACATGAAACTGTTCTTCCTGTGCACGGCTGCTGTTTCAGAAGACACAACAGAACCTGGATAGAGTTCGAGGAGGGAAGGAGGGGTGGCCTGGGAAGGAAGGCTGCCTTCTCCCGGACACTTAGCACAAACCCACTTGTTATCACCTGCCAGGTGGACAGATCCTGCTGTGGATGTGAGGAAGGGAACGGCAGCCACCAGGCTGTCACCTGTGCCCGGAGGAGGATCTTGGAAAGAGGTCTTTGCAAGCTGAGAGCACATGGAATTTCAGGCACATTGAAGGTACTTTTCCATCGGATGGGAGGAAGTTAGCAGCAGTCTGCTTAGATGAGTTGCACGGTCAGTACTTGCAGGGATTATGCTCTCTTCCCTGGGCGAATGTAGCAGTTTCTTGTTTCCCTCCAGCCGTGCAAACTACACAAAGCACTGGACAGATGCAGAATCCAGAGGCTGGAGGAAAAGAACCGTGTTTGCCTACTATCTACCATGTGCTACCTGTTTCCCCACATTATCTTGCAAATCTTTCCAATAGTTAGGAGATGGAGATATAATTATTTTTATTTTTAGAGATAAGCAGGCCAGGACCCAAAGCATTCAGGTAACTCCCTCAAAATTACTTTCAGTGTATAGAAGAGTTAGTGCCTAAATCAAGATCTTTCTGAAGTCACAGTTTTTCTTTCCACTAAAATAGCAGCTTTCAGTCCTATCAGACCTGAGGATTTTCTTACAACAAATATTTTGTAAGGATTCCTTTACTATCCTAAAATAAAATTTATTGAAAATAGCCCTCCCACATACATTAATTTAAAAAATGCAATCATATCTACATAAAAACACGTACACAAATGTTCATACTAGTAATAAGTAGCAATAATCATAACAATAAAAGACAGGAAAAAAACTAAATGTCTACCAGCAGTTGAATAAATAAAATGCAGTATATTCACACAACTGAATGGTGTTAAGCAATGAAAAGATATGAAGTACTAACACATGCTGCAACAAAGGATGAAATGTGAAAATATTTTGCTGAGTGGAAGAAGCCAGTCATAAAGTACAATATATTATGTGATTCCACTCCATAGATATGGAAGTAGATTGATGGTTGTGCAGAACTGGGAAAGGGAAGGGGATACCATAGAGGGAACAGGGGTGAAGTCTAAGGAAAACATCATTTCTTTTGAGGGTGATGAAGATATTCTAAAATTGATTGTGGTGATGGATGCACGAATCTGTGTATATACCAAAAGCCACTGAATCATATATTTTGAACAGTTGAATTAGGCATGGTGGCACACACCTATAATCCCAGCACTCTGGGGGTCTGAAGCAGGAGGATCACAAGTTTGAGTCCAGCCTGAGCAATTTAGTAAATTAGTGAAACCCTGTCTCAAAAAACAAAACAAAACAAAAAAGGGCTGGGGATGTACAAAAGCCCTGGGTTTAATCCCCAGTGCTTCAAAAGTAAAAAAAGTTAAATTATATGGGTATGGGAATTATATTTCAATAACTCTTTTTTCAATGCAATAATATAATATGCTAGCTGCAATATAAATTAAAATAACATAATAAAAAATATAACATGTAACAAAAGCACAAACAGAGAACACAATGAATTAGTCAGGAGCTTCAGCCTACACAGAATCCCCATGAGTGTGACAGCTACAAAGGACAAACTGAATAGCCGGGCATAAGGGTGCAGGCCTGTAATCCCAGCACTCAGGAGGCTGAGGCAGGAGGATTGCCATGAGTTCAAGGCCAGGGCTACAAAGCGAATTCAAGGCCAGCCTGGACTACATAGTGAGACCCTGTATCAAAAAACTAAAACAAAAACAAAAACAAAAAAAAACAGTACAGACCGAACTCAGCATATGCTGTTGATGACTGTATCTGAGTAATATTGCCATCAATGAAGGGACTTCCCAAAGCACTGAGCTGCTCTTCGGCAGACACGCAGTGAGCTTCCGCAGGCCTGCAGCTCTTTTTCTTTCTCACCCATGGAAGGGTTCCTCTGAGATAGCTCCTTGAATGGGTTTGACTCCAGAACCACTTGGCTTTCCTGGGGTCTTGTGGATTTGTGTCTAAGACCATCTGGGGCTACTCCACTTAGGCAGTTGTTGTCTTAGTCACTTTCTCATCACTGGGACACAATGACTTCATCTCCTTTAATCACTTCCTTACACACCATAGTGGAGTTAAGTTTTCACCCTCTTAGTACCGTGAGTTCTGGGGAACAACTATATTGAAACACTATCTGTGGATTTACATCTTTTGCATACATCCAACAGCCACCCCTAGTGCAAATTCTACTTTTGTACTCCTCCTCCTTCCCTTGGTAAGCTGGAAAGTCCGTGGTTTCTGTCTAGCAGCTCTGTGCGTGTGCCCTCGCCCTGCAGCATCCACCCTTGCACACCCTCATCCAGAGCTGTGCTCGCACTCCTCTTGTCCACATGCCATCTCGTGACAGCTGCCCCACAACCAGGAGCAGAGCCAACATGACTGGCCTCTCTGCTTCACCAGCTCCCGAAGCCCAGAGCGCTGCCCATTTGAGGGCAGGTGCAGGAGCACGTTCACTGGTGACTAACTGAGCAGAACAGCTCCTGTCTCCATGCCCAGCTTTGCTCTGGACTCCTTCCATGATGGGGTGGAAAAGCTGTCATGTCTTGCAAGCCCCACAAACCAACCAGCACAGTCTCTGTGCCAACAAAAGGACAGGTATCATCGGCACTGCAAGGCTCTACAGACTCCATACTTCGCTTTCTCTCCATCTGCTCTCCTGTTCAGTCACCAGTGAACGTGCATCTGGAAAGTCAGGAGGAGCTGCCTGCACTGAGGTTTTAATTTTTATCAAAGAGAGGATAGACATTTGGACTATTTTCTCCAGGTTTCCATAAAAAGCAATTTAAGAAACAATCTAAGCTTAGCAGCCATGGCATCCCCAGTTCTCTGGACCTGATCACAGGAGATGATGCCCAGCCTCAGGGATGATGGAGGGATGCAGGGAAGCATGGGTTTCTTTGGTTGCCACCTGCATGCACTAAATGGACAGCTCTTTCCCTGACTTTTCCTTGATGGGCCTATGAGGTAATCAAGGCCTCTTCTCTGTATGTGACTAACATTAAGGCTACAATCAGTGCTTCTGGCAGCTCAGCTACTCTGGGCCCCTGATTGCAATGACAGGGGGCCTCCCACCCTCTGCCTCTCCCCAGGGTGAACTTGCTGCGTTGGGAATGCCAGAGGAGCTGGATATCTGCTCGCACCGAGTGTAGACAGTGGCAGGACAGGATGGCACAGGACAGGCTTTCCCCCAGGCAGAACACAGGGGGCCCTGGATACATTAGTAGGCTAAACCTCCCAACCTCTTGTCCACACATTCTCCACTGTTCCTAACTGCCTTGTCCCTTGCTTCTGGGAATTAGGAGATGAGCTGGTGAAGCGTGGTGCTCATACGTGAGAGTTTTGTGCGGCAGACTACCTGGCCAGGAGCTGTGTGACCCTGGGTAACTTATTCTACCTTTTTGAGCCCAAATTCTTTATTTTTAGATAGGGGTAATAATACTACTGTCTTAGTTACTTTTCTCATTGCTGAGACAAAACACCCAACACCCAAATTTAAAGGGGGAAAAGGTTTATTTACCTCACCGTTTGTTGAGGTTTCAGTCCATAATCGGCTGGCTCCAAGGCAGGCTGGCACATGACAGATGGGCAACAGTTCATGGGGGTGGAAGACAGAGAAAGCAACAAAAGAGAGCGAGACAAGCCTCTTTCTCTCCCTTATAATGTATCCAGTCTACTGGGATCAGGGCGGTGCCAATCCAATCAGTGGACTGATCCAGCAATCACCCACCCTTAATCCCAGCACCCTTAATCCCAGCATTGCACTAGGAGTCAATCACACGCTTTTGATTCAGCCACCTCCAAAGAAAACCCTATGACTGCATGAGGCTTTGCGGGGACATCTAGACACAAACCACAACTACCACCTATGGCACAGGGTTGCTTTGGGGATTAAAGAAATGAGATTGTGTGAAAAGTGCCTGGCATGTAGCCAAAGCTCAGAGTTTTCTTGCTCTTATCATCACCTCCAGCAGCCTTGAGGGCTGTCAGAAGGCTCCTACCATTCCCTTTTCAGTCTCTGAACATAAGAATTGCAGATAATAGTGCATTTGGGAACACTGCAGATGTGCCAGAAACTTATAAACACTAAGACCACCATACTGGTATATGCCCTGGGGAGTTAAAACAAAAACTGTGGGGTAGAGAGGCTAGGGAAGGACCCACTAGGAAGAGGAAGCTACTGTGGCCAAGAAAGGAAACGATGTGAACAGAGAGACACAAAATGTCAAAATCTAACTATAAGGGCTAAGACCCCTCCACCAACTCCAGCAACACTAGAAAGGTTATTAAGTGGCTTGAGCTCTCGGGGGTGGCTTCCAGGTTGGCCAGGTCTCTGGGAAAGTTGGGCCAGGTATGGCGTGAAGGGACACTTGAGGCTCCTATATGGAGACACTCTGCGAGTATCTGTTAAGGGTTAATGAAGCGATTACAGACCAGTTCTTGCAGACTGACAAAGAAAAATGGCAGTGGCCCTGAGGAAAAGCTGAAAGAGAGGGCGTTTTAAGAACCTAACTTAGTTTAGGTGGTCAAATTTTTTTGAGTTCTTCAAATATTCTAGATATTAGTCCTCTGTCTGAGGAGTAGCTGGCAAAATTTTTTTCGCAGTCTGAGGTGTCTCTTTACTAATTGATTCTTTTGCTGTACAGAAGCTTTTTGATCTGATATAATCCCATTTATTGATTTTTGTTGTTATTACTGGTGTAGTTGAGGTTCTCTTTAGAAAATCCTTTCCTACACCTATGTCTTCAAGTGTTTTACCTATTTTATCTTCCAGTTGGTTTAATGTCTCTGTTTTAATGTTTAGATCTTTGGTCCATTTTGATTTTAATTTAGTACACAGTGAGAGATAGGGGTCCAGTTTCAATCTTCTGCAAACAGATATCCAGTTTTCCCAGCACCACTTGTTAAATAGGCTGTCTTCCCTCCAATGTGAACTTTTGGCCCCTTTGGCAGAGATCAAATAACCTCATGTGTCTCGGGATGTTTCTGTATCCTCTATTCTGTTCCATTGATCCATGTATCTGTTTAAACATGAACTAAGATTAACAATATCAACAAGAATGGAAAGGAGGAAAGGAGAATTGAAGGGGGGTAGGGGATTAAAAAAAGAAACAAGCTGTATTATGTATATGTACCAACTCCCTAAGGTGATTAAAAAATACATATACTGCAAACTATTACTGATAAAATGAAAAATTTTAAAAATGCACCTAACTTATGCAGCCTCTGCTAAAGGAAGAGCAGCTTGTTCTCCCCAGAGGCTGCAGGGGCAAACCTTCCCTCAAAGTGCATGCTCTGCCTGGCACAGCTGCGTGAGAAAGGTGGGTTCCTCTAGTTTTCCAACACTATCCTCAAAAAGGAGGAGCGTACCAGTGCCTGCAGGAAAGGGGATCCAAGTTGACAATGCCTGGAATTCTCAGTCTCTAGATGCCCAGCTGGTGTATGCTGGATGTGAACTAAAAATATGCTCTGTTGGATAAGTTCAGCATAAACCTGAGTCCCTTTAAACTTACTCTGTTAAAAGTTTCCCCAGGTTGAGTTCTCCGTAGCTGACTCTGAATGGAGCCCAGTGAGCAGGAATGACCCTGCGGGAGGGATGGAGGGGTGAGCAGAGGGGACGCTGAGCTTCGGTGCTGTCCCAGCAGAGGCCTCACCCTGAGGGTGTTCGGATGATGAGTGACCTTTCACAGCTGTCCTGAGTTGGGGTGCAGGGCTGGACAACGATGTTTCTGCTTTGATCAGGTATTTGATGAGCCCTGGGGAAGGGGGATGAGCCTGGGAAGGCTCTTGGCTAAGTCGCTCAGGGAGATGAAGTTGTCCGCCGGTGAAGGCTGAAACAATAAATCTGTTATTTCTAAGGCCGATATGAGGGGTGCACCCTGGTCTGCCATAGTTAAGGAGCATAAACAGAAAATAGCAACATAGACTCGAAAAGTCCTCTCACTGCTTAGTCCCTTGCCCCTCAGTGTTTATCTTATGAGATTATGTCACTTGTCTATTTTCTCTTTCCTGTCTTAGATGGATCACTCCATGAGTAAAAAGCTCCATGGGCCAAAGGATAGAGACTTGGTCTTCTTGGACCAGAACACAGACTACTGTGTGATGCACGATAGGTGCTTGTGTTAGTCAGTTTTTCATTACTTAGTTAATACCTGAGATAATCAACTTATAAAGTGAAAAGGCTCATTTTGGCTCATAGTTTTGGAGGATTCAGTCCATGGACACTTGGCCCTGTTGCTTTTGAGCCCCTAAAGAGGCAGCATATCATGGGGAGGGGGCTTGTGGGGAGCCAGACTTCAAGTCATGAAGAGAAGCAAAAAAGCACAAAGTAAGAAACCAGGGTCCTACAGTCCTTTGAGGGCATGCCCCCAATGACCTAAAACCTCCCTCTTAAAGTTTCTACAACTGCCCAATAGTGCCAAGCTCAGGACCAGGCCTTTAACCATGGTCCTCTGGGCACACTTTGGATCCAACTTGTAGCACTGCTCAGCAAATTATCAAACCAGTTCACAGAATGAGAAGTCATATCTGGTAGCAGAAGGCTGACTTGAATTTCAGATCTTCTCAGGAGTCAAGGAAAGAGAGGAAAGGTAGATTTCATAGAAACAGTGGCTGGGGAAATGAATGACACAAGTTGACTTGCAGAAATGCTAGGCTCTATGCTGCTATTGAATGCCCATTCCTCCTGTCTTCATGTGTGTTGCTCGGTTATTTATCTGAGCTGGACCTCGTTAGGGAAAAGAGTAAGATCCATTTCACCCCTCTCCCAATCCACAGTGTTTTTAAACACAATAACAAGGGCCCCAGCCTGTCCATCACTTGGGAAATTTAGGCACTACGGCCACTCAGCCTTGCTCTCTGTGGCCTGAGCACTTGGAATTTCACAACCAGCATGGTGGTGTAAAAACTTCCTGAAATCAATATGGCACGTGGGGTTTTTGCTGCTTTCCATGTAGGGTTGCTGCCTCTGTGGTTCCTTGTGTGTTAATACTGACAGCCCAGGGGGCAGCAATCTGGGGCCCCCTGCACCCCCTTCATTCACTTCAGGGTTTTCCATTGCCTCTCAGGAGTGATCGGAGAGCTAACTTCTGGCCAGAGTTCAAGTACGTAAAATCAAACTCAGCAAGATGGAAGGTTCTTCCGTCTTTCTAGGAACAATCAATATCTTCCACAGTGACAGAGATTTCTGTTTTTAAAGTTATTGAAAGGTTTGCAAGTTCGTAATGGCCCCTTCAGGATATGCCATGTACACAGTGAAACCTACGGTGGGCATGCCTTTACCAGCAACTGAATTGACTGCTTAGTTAACGTAGTTTGTCTTTCTTAGGCAGCCATTTCTGAGCCATGAGGTTGTCCTTAGACCCAAGAGGACTCCGTGGTGCTGGTTGCTAGCCCACTGCTCCTCTACTCAAACCATCAATGCACCTAGGACACATGAAGCCAGAAAGGCTGAGCCCCTGTCCTATCTGCTGGCCTCACAGGAGAACAAGGGCTGTTGAGGAGGGTAGGAAGGGGCCAGGCCACTGGGCAGATCCCAGAATGCTCACTTCCACCTGAACATGAGGCTCGGACAGTCCTGCTGTCGGGTCTGGGTCAGGTCTCTGCTCATGGACCATCAGTTCATTCTCCTAGGCTGCAGGAGCAGCCTTTCTCCACAGGGAGCACCCTCCCTTCAGCCAGGCATCTAGGTGGTCTCTGCCTTAATCCTGCTTTTTCATATCCTGTAATTCTGGTGCTCTGGCATCCTGGGCTTTTCCTACACTGGAGGGACTGATTTTTCCTTCACAGGCCGGCTGGTCCAAGCAACAGTAAAACTGTACCTGGCACAAGTCTTTCATGTGTGTGCACAGCAAGGAGAGCCCGCTCACCCCGAAACCTCCTCAGACAGTCTGGAGCACTCCTCCATTGCAGTCCTCACCCCAGGCCAGCTGAGGGCTCAGGACAGTAGCCACCCTACCTGAGTCTACAGACATTGTCGAAATTAGCCAAACGCAAGCTGTGTCCCCTGGTGTTGCCTGCTCCTCACTGGAAAAGCAATAAGAGGTCCTGACTAGATCTTCCCTGCTTCCTACTTTCTGACCTAATCTGGTGCTTCCCCGGGGGGCCCTACAAGGCCGTGTGCCTTCTCCTCTTGTCTTTACCATGGCAGCTGTCTCTTCATGGGCAAACCCGCTATAGTTCAGTAATAATAAAAACTATGTTTTAAAACAGCCTCCTATGTGCTCTCTTGGAAGAGGTCCTTCTGCTATTCACCTAGAAGGCAAGCGGGCTCCCGCCCTTCCGACATAGGTGGAGCACACAGCCAGTCTACCCCACACTCCCTCGCACTAGCCTAAATGGCAATGCTGCTGCTCCAGCTCTGGGATGTGTGTGTCCAGTGATGGGGACTGAACCCAGGGTGGTGTGCACGCTAGGCAAGTACTCTACCACTGAGTCACATCCTCAGCTCCGCCTGTCCCAGCTTTGGGAACGATATTTTCCTCCGACGTTCAAAGTTAAATTTTATGCATTCTCAGTGCCCACTGACGGAAACCCAGAGGCACACATGGTACTCCAGGCTAGAGAGAAAAGCCCTGTCCTATCTCCAGAAACATCTGTGAGCTAGTGCTCCTGCTCTGCCTGCAGCTTCCGGAGCTGGTTCCTAACCTTGCTGGACTGTCTGATAAAGTGACAGTCTGGGAGTCTGATAAAGCCTGGGCACCTTCTCAGAAGGAACTTTATATGAATAAAGTCTGCTTAAGCATTATGAAGGGAACTGTACTGAAATATAATTTTAGAAACTTTTTTTTTTTTTTTTTTTTGAGATAGGGTCTCACTGTGTAGTTCAGGCTGGTCTTGAACTCAGTATGTAGCCAAGACTGGCCTCAAACTCATGGCGATCCTCCTGCCTCAGCCTCCTGAGTGCTGGGATTATAGGCATGTACCACAACTGGCTAGAAGCATTTTTTAAACAAATATAAACATAGAAGTGAATGTTTATCTTTATTAATTCATTAAACAACATGATCTAGCAAGGAATCTTATTAACTATCATAATTTTGAAGTAGTGACGAATATGTTTTACAGTACCTGTGAAAACATCTGTGATTTCCATTGTCCCAGGAACTGCTAAAACTGTGGTTTGTGGCAAATACACTCAGTCCTCTCTATGATAGGAGTTCCGCATCTGAGAACTGATATTAAAAACTTAAAAACAATAGATTGTACTGAAAATGTAGACTTTTTTGCCACTACTCCCTAAAAATATACTATAACACCTACTTATACAGTGTTGGCATTGTCTTAGGTATTATTAGTAATCTAGAGATTTAAAGGGTACAGGAGGATGTGCAAAGGTTATATGCAAGGACTACGCCACTACACAAGGTATCGAGGCAGCTGTGGATTTTGGTATCTGTGGAGGAGGCGGGCATCCTGGAACCAGCCCTCCTGACATTGAGGGACAAGAGTGTTCATAATTGATGGAAACACTAAAATGCAAATGAGTTCATGAAAAAAATTTTTATCACAATCCGAGCTCACAAATGCCTGAATCCTGCCCATCCTGTGTCCTGCAGAAGGACTCTGTTTAGAACTTCAAAAATCAGTAGCCAGGAGAAGAGCTGCGTCACTCAGAGGCCTCTCCTGGAGCTGCATGGTTCTTCCTGCCCTCTCCTCTGCAGGAAAGGCCAGGTCTCTCTTTGTGGGGCAGTGAAACCCCAGCAAGGTAGCTGGATGGAGAAAAAGCAAGCTCAGGGACCTCTGGCCATGATCAATTTCTGCTTCACAGAACTGGAAAGACGTGGCTGTGGTGGTGGTGGTGGCCCTCCGGTGAGAAGTGAGCGTAATGAGCCCGAGTGCTCCCAGTATCTTAAGATTGTCGTTATCGGGCACTGTACATAGTTACTCTACCTCGTGAATCATCTGTATAGGACACAGGGAGTCTCTGATGTTCACGGATTATCCTAATTACACTGACACTGGGCAGAAGACGAGGAAGACAACATCATGAAGGGGGGCCTTGGGAGGGCATAAAGTCACCTGGAGAAGTGATGGGAGAGAAGATGGTGCACGAGCAGCCAGCCTGCAGCAACACGATCACAGAGCAGACAGACACATGGGGCTGGCCATGCCTCCTCTCATGAGTGAAGCTGCCAGAGGGTCAGTGTCCACCTGGACCCCTCGCTCTCAAAAAGTGGAAGCAACTGCCTTTCCTCTCTACTCCACTGAGGACCTGAGGCCCCCTAGGGTTGGTCTTGTCCCTAAGACAGCTTCTGTGTTGTTGTCTTCTATTCTGCAGGGCCCCCTCCTCTGTGTGTACTGTCATGGGAATGGACACTCAGGAAAGAAACCTTTTGCAGCTCACCTCTGAATCCTCTGCAGGGCTTCAATGACTAGGAGCTCAAACACATTTTCCTGGCCTAGTTTTTCTACATCCAGGACCCTCTGACCAAGTGGCTAGCAACTCAGTGTCCTCCTCTCTGACAGTGCTTTTGTCCTTCAGCTACAGTAATTCTTTCCTCCACACCTCCAGAAAGTAAGGGTAAGCGTATGTCAGAAGAGACCTATGCCAGGAGACATGCAGTGCTGCGCCCAGTCCCTAAGTAGTGGCTTGGGTGTGAATGCACGGAACACCCCAGTGTGAACTGTGCATATGGGGTGACAGCCTCCGTGTGTTTCCACTGTGATGCAAGCTGTAATTAGAAAGACAGACAGATTACCCCAGTTTTATTCAAATTTGCCACCAACCCATAACAGCAATGACAATGCTCCTGGAGGAAGCACATTTTAGCTCTAGTTATTTTGAGAAATCTCTGACAAGGGAAAGTTTCTAATTCCGGATCTCGAAGATTTTCAGGTATGTCTTGAAGACTTAATCTCCATGAAAACTGCCCCTGCAAAGGAAGTTACAAATTCAAGTTGTAATGATTAAACAAGACAAAATCCCAAGGCTAAGATACCTTGAGATACAGTATGCGGGTCTCAAATACTTCCATTTTGAGCCTTGATGATATCTTGGCGACAGTTGCGGACAGACACCAACATTCCAAGACCTAGGCAGATCCCCCACTCTCCTATGAATGTGACACAAAACTACAAAGCTCTTATCTCACCTTTATTTTGGCCCCAGGAGATAAATGATGGCCCATCTCAGTGAACGGAGCGGCTCAGTGAGTTTGTGGTGTGTGGGCCAAGAGTGGCAGAGGATGCTATAAGTGATGCAGCTCACTGAGCGGACAGTTCACCCAGCCTCAGGCCTGCACCGTCAGCGAAGTGGGAGAGACAAGGGCCAGACAGCCACAACACACAGCTTTAGTTACAGCTCAAAACTCAGGAGAGATGAAGGAAATGTTAAAACACCAGAGGGATAAAAGAACATTCTTTTTCTTCTTCCCTTGCGCTGCCTTCCCTACTCTGCCTTCTTGCTTTGGGTTCTGGACGATGGGTTTGGTTCTGTGCTCAGGAACTTAGGCAGGCAAGCAGTTCCTATTTGGATAACAGGCAGAGCACGATGCCCAACAGGGAGGTGACAGTGGCAAGGGCCTGAGCCAGGGGAACTGAGGGTCAGCACCTCCATCCACCTCCCAAGCTGCAGAGGCATTTCTTCCTGTCCCTGCTGGGGGGGGTACGACACAGTGAAGAGGGATGTGCAAGGATTTACTACAGAGGCACCACCTCACACAGTGTTCTCGATCCAGCAGGTAAGTGCTGTACACAAATCCATTCAAGGCCCTCTCCATTTAGGATTTTCACACTTAAATGCAGGACCAAATTCTCTGCTGAAAACCAGGGCTGCTCTGCCTACTGAGATTTCCTTTCATCATGTGTTTCTTTTTTCTCTGCAAAAGAGCCTATTACTGTTTTCTCTTTAGTTGTAAAGTTACTTTCTCTGGAAATACAGTGCTGGGTAGCAAATAAAGCCTTGGAATGAAGTCAACAGGAGAAGCAGGCTCACATGGGGACACAGCCAACACAGGGCAGTCAATGGTGCGACAATGCCCTGCCACAGCAGGCTCCTCTCCCTCCTGATGACCCACTGTCCTCTTTCCAAGTCTTAGTGGCTGATTTCTAACTGCAATTGGGCTTCTACCACCTGATGTATGTCTGATCAATAGCCCGTGCCAAGTAGACCCAAACTGATCAGTGCTAACCCAAGAAATAAGAAAATCAGCCTGTGGTTCCTGGATTATCTGGCCCTGCTGCATATACCTGAGATGGGATGTGAATCCTTAGCTTAGACTTAACACATGGTACAAGCAACACAATTATCTGTGGTTCAGCATAATGCAAAGGTGCCTACCTCCCTCCAAGTGGTGGCTTTACTCATCTCACAGGGTCTTCAGATTGCCTTGGGGGCTCTGGCTCCACTGACCATTCAGCCTGTCCAGTGGGGTCCCCGGGAAGATCAGTGCCTAATGGACCCTGCTGCTACTATTCTTGCACTTGGCCCTGCTGGGTCCCTAAGCCTGTTTCTCCTCACCTCCACTTCACAAAGGTCACAGGAATCTAGGTGCACTTGGTGTGTGAGAGGTCCTAAAATACCTTGGGATGTCAGTCCCTCTGCCTATGGGACTCTTACCCTAGAGTACTGTTATAACTCCTCTCTAATATACTTGCAAAACCTACACTAACGCCCACCCACTTTGAGGACAGCTCCACTAGCCTCCAGCTCAGCAGACACGCACTGTAAAGCTACCTTTCCTCCTCATCCTGGCCAGACTGGCTGATGGCAACATGATGTGGGGAAGCCTGTCACTTTTGCTTCAGGAGCAGACACCAAGCTAGAGCTTGGCTGCAGATTGGCTGGGGGCAATGCCTGCAAAGGAAGACTGGGAAGGAGGAACTGAGGCTTGGGTAGGAAAAGCTTCAGGGTAACTCTGGAAAAGCCTTGGCCAGGCTGGTGGAGAGCCAGTGGCGAAGGCTGCCTGGTAGAGAAGCACTGTGCCATGCAGGAACAGTTTGGTTCTCATTGCCCAGCCATCCACAGCCCCCACAGTAGAGCAGCAGCTGCAGGCTGTCAACCAGCCACAACTCCCAGAATGCTCTCTGGTCACCATGAAGAGAGGGGAGATGATGAAGGATTCCTGCCAAGCCATGTCTTGGAGTGCCTGCCTCCAGTTCCTGGCTCTATCTCCTCTCTCTGACTACATTAGAAATATACAGTGGCTCCTGCGGCAGAGTCCAGTTCTAACTCCTTATAAAACAGCAAGGCTATTCACTGTCTGGGCTTCTCTCTTCCTCTTTTCCAGAACAGCTCCATGCTGAAATCCAGGAAGACTGTGGTTTGTGGCAAGTGTGCCACTTACCATGTAGGCTTGCAAGTGACCAGGAACAGAGCCCCTTCTCTATCTCCCTGCTGTTCTCTGTGGGCCCCAGGACATGGGTCACAACATGCACTTACGAGCAGTACGACTGGGAGCCACGCACAATCCCTGAGCTTATGAAGCATTACTTCAAGGCCATGCATGTGTCACTTCCTCTGAGGCTTCCTGAGCCAGACAGGACCACAGTATCGCCTACCCCAAGTGTGGGCTTCATCACACTTAGTGGGGTCACAGTCTGCTCCCCACAGCCTTCCAGCTCTTCACACCACCACACACATCTCTGTCCCATTAAAGGTGTCTGGTCCCATCAAGCACTGATTGACAGCAGAGCTACAGTCGCAGGAAACAATCTCGTGCTTATCTGCAGCCAGGAAATCATACAGCAGCAGCAAACTGTTCACTCTGCAATGATGGGCAGTGGCTCATACGCCAGCACCCAAGGGGTGATAAGGGAGAGGCTAGGAGGGAAACAGCCACATCACTCGAGTGCCCTGTTCTATGCCTCTTCTTTCCAACAGATGACAACATCGCTTATCCTCTTCAAAGCCACTCACTCACTCCAGCATCCCCCAGTGACCCTTCGTTCATGGCGATGGGATCTGGATCACATGCAGAAGTCTATACCCTTCTGGCTCACGTCTTTTTTTCCCAGTGGTGGCAGCAGGAATTAGCCAGTAGCACTCATATTGAAGGGACTGGTTCCCAGACTGGTTGATTATCTGAGAACTACAATTATTCTAGATTTTACAAACAAATCCAAGTTCACCAGCACAAGCCAATCTGAATGAAAAAAGTGACCAGAGAAGGTCAAAATTCCACTTGTAAAATCATTTTATTGGTATAAATATACATATGAATAAAATACCTTCAGCCTGTAATGTAAGTGAATATTTGTGAAATGTCGTATAAAGGGTAGTATTTTGATTGTTTTTACAGGTGTCAAAGAATTCTTTTCAAATCACACATTAAAAGCTAATATGCAGACAAAAATTAAAGGCCTTCAAAAAACATGAATATTCATAAAACCTCATTCCAATCCAGTGTATACACTGAGTTGGGCATGGTGTCTCTCCTCTGGCTGTGCTTATCCACGGTATGTGAAGGCCACTCACCAAGCTTTAAAATGTACAATTCCACATCAAGGAAGGAAGTTAGTTCCCCATGGGAGAATGTAAAAACCATAGCCAAGATCTAATATATATAATTTATACAAATTATTTATTAATGTGCTCTGTTAATATAATTACAATGTGCAATTGCATACATCAAAAGTAAATTGCTACATCGAGTCATGTGCAGATTGGACATGAACACCTTCAGCAGCGGCCCCTTCCAGATGGAGTTACTCATGTGAGTGTGCATCCAGTTACTCCACTAACCTCCAAAACCCCAGCTTGCAGGGTGATCTCTAGCTGCCTCAGAGAAATTCAAGTAGGGCCCAAGGAAGAATTGCTGGCTTTTACAGAAGGCATATGAAGCAACGTTTAGAAAGCAAACACCAAGGATCAGGGGAAGACCAAAAATGTGCTTTGACAATCAAAAAATGGATCTGTTTCTATACTCTGAAAACAAAAGGAAGGAAGGAAGTAGGGATGAAAGGGTGGAGGAAGGGGGGAAGGAAGGAAGGAAATAAAGGACTAGAAAGAAGAGAGTAAAGCATCAAGAGAAGGGAAGAAAAGGTATCGGCCTTGGTTCCTCTCTGATGGCTGATAGATGCTCCCTGTGCAGGAAGACTTTGGCATGGGTAACCTTTACACAAAAATAAATTCTTTCTCTGCTTCTTCTCCGGAGTCACTAGATTTGCTGCCTTGGAGGCCGTCTTTACTGGAGGAATGTTGCTTTTGCTCTTGATACTCCTGGGCCTGCTGGCCCCAGCTCCTCCTTGACACTGAAATGGGAAGGCAAGAAGTGGTGCTGTTAACCAACAAGACAAGGGCACAGAGTCGCGTGGCCAGCCATGCAGGAGATGCAGGAGCCTCGGGAAAGGGGAGGAGGGGGGAGGTTCAGAAACAAACTTGCTATGACGTTCAGATAAAACGAACCAAACAAACCAGAAACAAATAAAACAAGCAAACACACAAAACACAGTCTATGACAGGGGGAACCTCTCATAGATGTGGCTGAGAATCCGAGGTGAGGATAGGTGTGGATGGGGGGAGGCAGAGGGAGGAGCAGGATGAGGACAGCTTGGAGGCTGCTCCACACCGGCCACCTCCACAGTCACGGCTACTTCCTCCCCCAGCACAGAGGGCAGGGCAGATGAGGCCTGAGCTGCTGCTGGCTGACAGACACCCCATTCCACACTGATGCCTCTGGCCAGGATTCAAGCTTGGTTATCCCTGCGTTGGGACAGGATATCAGGAAAAGGCCTAAGAATCTCTGAGACCTTTCCATGCCTCAGCAAAGCTCAGCTTCACTTTTTAAGAAAGGAATATTCTTCACTCCCTATGAAATAAATGCCTAAGGGTGGTGAGAATAAATTTAATACTTCATGCGATACCTCAACCCTCCAGGTAAAGGAATCACCATATTGCTGCTTGTTCTGATTGCAGATAAATGTGAAGGATCCAGTGAGACTTTACAACTCCATTGTGGGAGAATCACTGCTGGAAGTTATGTGTCAGACAGTTTTCTTATGGCTACTCCTCACAATTACCCTATAAGGAAGGTTTTGCAAAACTTGGAACCAGGAGGTAAGCTCAATCCATCCTCCAAAGCTTGCATTCTTTCCAACTAGATGATGGTCTCACCGTCGCTGTAGGTTGGGAGAGGCTCAGATGCTGCACTCCAGCAGAGCTACAAGGGCAAGGTTATGTCACTCACCACGCCTACTGTACAGATACCACTTGAGCTAAAAATACCAAAGCCACACCCTCTGTAAAGTGGCTCGAAAGAAGAGCACAGCCACCTCATCATTCAGAAGCTCAAATGATCCAACCAGGAATGCAGTATTTCAGTCCTGAGAAAGCTGCCAGATTCATCAGATGCTTTTTATCACACTGATTTTTGCATTGTGCTCACATTTACAACCTGACAGGAGCTGACTGTTTAAATGTTTAACTCAATGAAGAGTATTTCAGGAAGGTAAAGCTAAATACAAACATATTAAAGTACTTCTCTTGCCAGTATAGTTCTCAGGACCAGATTCTGGTCTCTAGACAATAAAAACCTAAATTTTTTTTTTTTTTTTTTTTTTTTTTTTAAGTACCGGGGATTGAATCCAGGGCCTTTGCACTGAGCTACATCGCCAGGCCTTTCTTTATTTTGAGATAGGGTCTCACTAAGTCACTGAATTGCCCAGGCTGGGTTTTGAACATTCAGTCCTTCTACCTTAGCCTTCTAGAATGCTAGGACTACAGGACTGCACCATTAAACCCAGGTTAGTTGTTGAAAAGACTCAGAACTCTGAAAAGAAAAAGAAATCCTTTTCAACTCTCGTGTTAAAAGTAAGTAATTTTAAAATTTCAAATTCTTTTTGTCCAATATCTTTGGGAAAATTTTCTTTCGGGTTAAAAAACAAGGATGAGGGCCGGTGAGACGGCTCAGCGGCTTAAGCGCCTGCCCGGCAAGCGCGAGGGCCCAAGTTCGACTCCCGGAACCCACATACGAAAAAGAGGCCAGTGATATCGCTCAGCGGCATGGGCGCCTGCTGGCGCACGAGGTCCTGAGGTCGACCCCCCGGTACCCACCAAAAAAAAAAAAAAAAAAAAAAAACAAGGACGAAATACTATAACTGGTTTTTAATTTTTTAAGCTTGTGTTGGGAGAAAAATTACGCTGTGCAATTGGTTGAGTGTTATTAATAAGGCAAATTTGGAGCCAGAGGATACATATCTATACATATTTTGTCTTTTATCACAAAACCAACTGGTCTCATATATAAAGTATTTTAAGCTCTCAACCTCTGTGAACTGAGAAAAAGGAGATGTAGGAAAGTTTCCTAATATCATTGTCTTAAAATACTTTGTGACAAATCCAACCTCAAAATAGAGCACTACTTGTGAGATCTGCTATGAATTTTTTTTTTTTTTTTTTTGTGGGTACCGGGGGGACGACCTCAGGACCTCACGCGCCAGGAGGCGCCCGTGCCGCTGAGCGATATCACCGGCCCCTTTCTCGTATGTGGGTTCCGGGAGTCAAACTCGGGCCCTCGCGCTTGCCGGGCAGGCGCTTAAGCCGCTGAGCCATCTCACCGGCCCTGCTATGAATTTTTTTCATTCTACTTTAAATCAAAGTGTTTCTCTATATCAAATGATTCAAAATAAGCCTGGAACACAAGTTCAAAACAACAAATAAAAATGTTATATTGCTTATTTGTCTTCAAGGTAAATTTATTTGTTTTAATCCCTAGGTAAAAATAATAAACTTTTCACCTTGCCCAATATTTTAGCTTCCTGGAAACCACAGGTCTAATTTATGCTAGACAATGTGACATAAAGGTACTTTCTAAAAATGGAGAAGTTTTATGTAAGTCAAAATGTTTATGTCATAGATAAAAATTCAGATAACCAAGGTCATTACAGCAGGCATGACTGCAATTCAGAGAAATACAACATAGGAATCTTCAGCAAAGAGCACTGTCCTTTAGGTCCACTCAGCACTGATTTTTTCAAGTCCCTGACACTAGGCCTCTGAGTCCTCCAGGGCTTCTAGAGAACACCAGATAGGAGGCGAGAAGGAAAGAGCAAAGATCACCAAGTTAACTCTCAGGCTTTGGGGTTGGTGACACACAGCTACTGTTAGTCACGCAAGCAAAAATGGCAGCAACATAGTTACTGAGAGGAAAAAAAGCACATCATTTCGGGAGAGCTGTCAAAGCATTTCACTAAGGTAGTAACAGACTTAAAAACTCATTCTAGACCTGCGGCTGTAGCTCGGTTGAGAGCACTTTCCCAGCATGTGCAAGGCTCTGGTTTCCATTCTCAGCATGAAGTGGAGGGGATCATTCTATGTAAGGTCACTTTCACTGATTAAACTCTACCCATTGTGAATGCGCGTGAAAGCCAGCCTAGGACCAGGCTGACACATCCTTAGTGCTGTAGAGAGACACCATGGATTCAGACGGGGGCACTGAGGCACAGGGATGAAGGAACTAGCAACACAGCTAACACAGTGAGTTTGGAAACCACAGCACTCAGTCCCCCAGCCTCCAGCAGGATGAGTCCAGACTCCAGCACAAACAACTTTGTAGGAGGAATGTTCTTTGTCAAGTTTGTTTTCCAGCCCTTAGGGAGCATCCATTTGATTGCATATCATTAAGATGCTAATTACAATTATATTGAACTAGGTTTGGTCAGGCTTCCATTAAAGGATGGTCTAAGTAGAATTTGTCTGCTTGAAACCTAAATCTTTGGAATTCACTTGAAACACATTTACAAAATTCAGGGTTTTTACTAATTTAGAAAGGCCTCCTCCTAAGTAGCTTGATTTAATGTTTGATTTTATAAAGGGTAAAAAATAAATTGGACTTCTTCAGTATATCTGTACAGTTAAGAATGCTGAAGCATCTCTGTACATGTGTCCTTACATGTATTTATTCCCATTTTGTGCACTAATAATTGGTAAAAGCCACTCAAATAAATGAGAGGGTAATTTATGCAGCACAAACCCTTGCATACATATTCACATCCTGTCTATAGTCGCAATAACTGTCGTAGAGAGGCTTAAACATGGAGTCTGTTGCTCTTGAAGATGATTTGATTTTGAATATGCATATATGCAAATGTATATCTGCTAATTTAAAACCTTCTGAAATATGCTTATAAACCCAGAGTCAGAGATTCACATAAAAAAATTTGAGATTTTCTCCACTGTAAGCTCTACTGACATCTGTATTTTCAGGAAGAAAAAACAGTGACCTTAAAATAATATTTGGTAGTTGACTTTGATTTTTTTATTCTTATCTAGGAAGAGCCCAAAATGCCAAGCAACTGCTAAATTTCTCTTAAGGATTTATATAGGGAAAGTAGAACATGGATTTGGTGGGAAAATGCAGCACAGAGCTCTAGCTTATACCCTAAAAGATACAGCCAAACATTTGTTGGCTGCGTGTTGGAGTATCGAAGAAGTAAGAAATACGTAAAAGGAATCTCAGAATCAGATGTGCCATACAAGTAGGATCCATTGCAACACATGCAAAGCCAAGCAAAAACAACTATTTTCTTCAAGAAAATAGGATATATGCCAATGAGGTATGAAAATATCACAGCTTATAATTAAATGCAGAGAGGAAATGATATGAAATCCAGAAGATGCAGTTACAAATATTTCCAGTATAAGAGTAAACATTTTACCTGTCAGATTAATATTGAAATAGCCACACAATTAAAACATAGTCATGATAAAGAATATGCAGTATGCTTTGAGAACATTAGTCTCTGTTTGTTTCAGAAATACATGACTGAGGAAATTCAATTGTTTTAGTGTTAGCAAAGCTGCTCTTAAAAGACTTAAAGGAAAGTACACACCATGCATTGGTCTAGTAAATGTTATTTGTTTTAGCCAGGAACCATTCAGAAAGCAGACTGCTATGCAGTTCTCAAAGGTGAAGACAGTCAAGTGCTAGGAATCGGCACTAACAAAACAGAATTAAAAATTAGATATAAAGTTACTTTAATTGAAGTGCTGAAAAAAATTACTTTTGGGTACCTATTTCAAGAAATCAAGGAAGCAAAGCTAATACAAGATGGTCCTATTTAATTCCATCAAAATTTGATGTAATCCAGCACAAGGAGAATTTTAAGCTAATGAGGTCATGGAACAACGTGCAACAGACACAGAATGTCTTCCCCTGGCCTTTTGATGATTTCCCTATCTCTGCACTCACCCTCTTCACGCTAACTCAAAGCCTCGCTGATTCATGTGGTACTGGGGGTGATTTCTTTCTGTTGTGTAAAGTGCTTTTAGTGGCTCCGGAAGGATCATTGTACCAAGGGTGCTTTGTTAATAAATGACTTGAATCAAAGAATATAATAGTGCAAGTGTAAATTTCCAGGTTCTAGAAATATCTACGTACCCTCAGGTGTCTTTAACAAAAAAGCAATACAGGGACGGAGATTTTGACTTAATATATCCTCAGAAATAACTCTAGCACTCTTTAGAAAAATAAGTCCACACAGGAAATCCTTAAAAATGAAAAACTGGGCTAGGATGCAGCTCAATGGTAGCACATCTGCTTAGTACGTGCAAGGTCCTGGCTTCCATCCTCCAGCACCACAAAAAGAAAAAAAGGAAAAAAAATAAGTGAAGGTCCAATTCAATTGGTTTTCTTTAGGGCAGGTGCTACCTGGCCCAAAGAGAATGTTCTATCTTGTTCTATCCTTATACGATTTAAAGTCTTTGCTTTCTGCTACAGGTCACAGCCTGATCTCCACTCTGTCCTCTAACCAGTGTGCGTCAGAGCTCCAGGCTCTCCCAGTGGGGCCGCCTGCTCATAATGAGGTTCCTGGTGATGAGCGGGGAGGCGCCGTTTTGCTTTAAAGTCTGTATCGAGGACTGTATGTTCTTACAGAGACAGCAGGTCTCGTTCGCAGTGGACACATGAGGCTTATTATACACAATACAGTGTTCATGTTTAAGCACTTGTACACGGTTCACCCTTCTGCAATAAAAATAAATTGCTCCTATCATAAGGTCACTCTTCTTAGCTTGTGTCCTCAAATGCTTCCTGAGGGAGTGGCAAAGGGCACAGAGTAATATGACAACGCTGGGCCGTGGGCTTGACCCCTGGGATCCCAAGTACAGTAATACAGTAACCTCGGATCAAGTTTTTTGTTTTTTTTTTTTTTTTTAATGTGGGTACCGGGAGTCGACCTCAGGGCCTTGTGCTTGGCAGCAAGCGCTTGTGCCGCTGAGCGATATCACTGGCCCCATTGGATCAAGTTTTACAGGCAGAAAAAAGCCTCATTCCAAGAAGAGAAGTCATTTAGGGAAATGTCACAAATCAGAATATTTTATATATTCTGCTTTTTTAAAAAAAAATATGCGGGTACCAGGAGTCGAACTCAGGACCTCACGCTTGCCAGGCAGGCACTTATGCCGCTGAGCTATATCACCGGCCCTAAATTCTGCTTTTATGATGCAAAAAGTTCCTTGAAGTGATTTTTCAAGTTGTGTGTGCACACATGTGTGTATGTGTGTGTCTGTGTCTGTGTGGTACTGGGAATTGAACTCAGGGCCTTCACAATGAGCTAAATCCCCAGCCCTTTACATTTCTTTTTTTTCTTTTGAGACAGTGTCTTGCTAAATTGGCCAGGCTAGGCTTGCAATCCTCCTGCCTCAGCCTCCCATAGTGCTGGGATTATAGGCAAGTACCACCATGCCCAGCTTCAAATCATATTTATGAAAAGCAACTACCCAGGGAGATAAGGAGTACTTTAATCACAGAAAAGACATTTCCTCTTTGAGTTGGCAATGCTTGTTCTAAGATTCCCCAATGGAGGTTCGAAATGAGTTGGAATCTGTCTCCTGTCTGCTGGGACTGTTTTCACCTGAACAGAACATTACAGAATGCACTGCAGGGTGGAACAGAAGACAGAAAAGGCCTAGGAGCAACTGCTGGAAAAGAGAATAAATTGTTCCTCAAAGTTAAAAAGTCAATTGGTATCTTTTCTTTCTTACTAAAGACTCATAAAATGTCCACTGAAAGATCATGTGCATGACCCCAGGTCTGCATGTAGTTGGCGGCTTTTTATTGATCTTTTCTAAAAAGAGTGGAAGGTATTAGGCCAATACTCTCTAAAGGGGTTAAACTCTGGTACTCTAAGAATTTCTGATCCAACCCCAGCTGAAAGGTAACAGACAAGACATAAGAAGAAATGAACAGGAGGAATGACCCCAGATATAAAAATAAACCTTTGAGATCACAAAAATTTGATGGACAAGTCACCAAGGTAACTTGATCCTTCTCATATGAATATCTAATTTTAGATTGTTGAGTCAATATATTTTGCCTCAAACATTAGGACCATCCTGTTGCTATTTAGAATGAATAAAAACTCTTGTTGTTTGACTGATCCCCACCCCAGTCCCACAATACAAGTTATTCCACTAAAGCTTGTTTTTGTTAGTGCCAGTTCATAAGCTCCAGGTCAGCGAGGGATGATAATCGAAGGCTCTAACCATTTGTTGGCTGTGACCTCCTGTGCCCAATTGCATTCACTTCCTCTTCTGCAATGGTGGAGGACAGTTTTGAAGATCTCTTCCCTCTACTGGAAGGCTTGCCACTGTCATGAGCTGAATGTCTTTTGTAATAATCTCCTCTTTGCACTACTGAGGAAAAGGGATTCATTTTACCCTTTATAGTTCAAGTACATCAAGGTGTTGACATTAATATTAAAATATTCATATTAAAAATTAAATATCAGCTCACCCACCCGACTTAGGATTCAAGGAACTTACAGAGTTGGTCCTGGGCAGAGATGCACCATTCTCTACAGAATTCAACAGCCAACATTATGGAAATGTCGTGCAAAATGAGGTGAGCTCTGAGTCTGCCCCAAAAAGGTACTGACAAAAAGGCCCCCGTATTACCATTTTGATTCCACGATGGATTAACAAAAATCACATTCACTATGGAATAATCCAGAAGAATCACAGCAATTTACCTGTATCAGAAATTAGTTGGGCACGCTAGTCCAAAGGGAGGCACAGAACAAGGAAGCGAAGTAACCAGCATGAATAATATACAAGAAAACAGGAATGAGCACAACACGAACAGTTTCTTAGGAAAACGACAGGACTCCCAAGTTGCTGCCATTCCTGGGCCACCTTAGTAGATGAGCTAAGAAATAAGCTGAAGTTAAAAATCTCACCACCCAGATATTCAGAAGCTTTTCTCAGACCACATGTGTATTTCTCGGCCAACTTCAACACAACATGATACCACTGGCATTACGTCTTGTGATCAGCTTATTCTGAATTCCATGTGGGAAAGTATGGTCTCCGTAGATTTGCAGTCCCAACCAGCCCACTGGAAAGATGGGGGCATGAACCATGCCTAATGTTTGCTCTTGGGAGGAATGAGGAAATTCTTGAAATGTCTGAGGAACAACTTAACATCTAACTTTCTCAGAAAAGAACATGTAACTCTGTCACAGCAGCTTAAAGTCTGCTAGTGGCATCTAGCTGCCATCCACTTGGTTAATTAGAAAGGTTCTGTGATACACAGAACATTACTCGTGAAGCTGGGATGCAGGTGGTTACTGCAGGCCTTGTTTTATCATCAACTGCCATCCAGAAAATCATTTTCCTAAAACATTATAATAATGATTGCTTTACTGAATCTCCTGACTTAAAAAAAAAAAAATCCTTCATTATTGCCATTGCTTTTAATAAGATGAACATTTCTACTTACCACTACAACCCCTTCCCCACTTCTTCCCAACAAAATCCCCAAAAGCATTGCCAAAGCTTCCTTAAAAGCGATGACGTAAGGTCAGCAAGTGCCAAAAGGAGGGTGAGGAAGGCAGGGATGAGGGAGGGGATGTGTGGTGAGAACCCAGAGGCCAAGGGACAATCAGGTCACCTTGAACCACCACCACTGAGGTCCTTTTACACCAAATATTCTAAAGACTGCAGCTGAATAGAAAACCCTATTTATTTATGCTGCATGAAAGGACTATAGATACAACCACCTTTTTGTGGCTTTACTTTCGTTATTTGACAAAAGTAGTTTTCCAGCTTCAGTCAAAACCCTACCTTTTTAAAATTTATAGCCAATAGATAAGTGAGGTTTCTTCTCACCAAATAAATCTGCAGAATAGAGAAAGTACACAATGTTTTTTCTGTTGTTGTTTTTGACTAGACTCCCAAGCCACAAAGACATATTCAGCAAAACCTCCTATTAATTTCAACCCAAGACTACCACCAATAAAAAACAGACAACAGACTAAGGTAGGGAATGTCAGAGCTACAGATCAAAGGATTCTACTGCAAACAAATCTAAAATAAAATACAGCAACTCCAAATCACAATGAGAACCACCTGACATAGGTGATGGCTTGTGTGACTCCAGCATTTCTTTACAGGTACAGGGGGGGCTTAGAGACAGCACTTATATTATACTTTACATAGGACAGAAAGCAAAAGGCAACTGAATGGGCAAGGTGAATGACAGAAACCCGTGGCTTCACCTCCGATAACAGCTGGCAACTTAATCTGATGGGTGGAAGTAATCAATTGCAACATACAAACCAGGTGCACTGACTCCTTGGGAGTGTTCACACAGGCGTCACACTCTCA
This sequence comes from Erethizon dorsatum, assembly GCA_028451465.1. Classification (NCBI taxonomy): domain Eukaryota; kingdom Metazoa; phylum Chordata; class Mammalia; order Rodentia; family Erethizontidae; genus Erethizon; species Erethizon dorsatum. Next base: position 25,392,521 of record CM051825.1, on the reverse strand, counting down.
AAGATGAGAAGCGTGTCACTTGTGACCGAACGGGCACCGTGGGCTACAAGGCCTCTGGGGCCCTCTGTGCCCGCTGTTCCAGAACCTCGGCAATGGGTACGCACACCAACCAGGGAAAGCACAGACCTAGAAATCTACAGGCATCACCAAGCAGGCCAAAATCCCGTTTAAGTAACTCCTCACGTGCTGGGGGTCAGCTCGGGAGCACCCGGCGACTTCAGGCCTTTCAGCTGTGAGCCTCATTCTTCTTTCAGGTCCAATGTCATCAATAATGCTGCACTGGGTTTCTAAACTAACACACTCCTCTGGTTCCAAGCATTTAATCTAAGGGATACTGTCTCCAATGCTAAGACAGGGGTTAAATCAGGATTAAGTTTTTTCTTTTGAAATGAGCCTCTTTGGGGAAGTGTAATCCCAGAGAAAAAAAGTGCTTACCTTCCTGGGAATATGTCCTGGGGCTGGGCTGGGGGCTATTCTGCCCATCTCTCTCCTTGTCTGAGGGAACTTTTTTCAGGACAGGAGGAAGCAGAGCGACTTTAGGGGAGCTAGGGCCGGATGGAGAGTCTGGGACGTCCTCTACACAGAGACAAACACAGGAATCAAACTCTTCTACAAACTGGATTCGAAGCACACAAGCCAGATAAATCTTTACATACAGATGAGTCAGAAAGAAAGAAAAAGGAACATAAAATTTTCTGGCCAATAAGTAGTTTTGTGTTCCTGGTTAGTCAAGAAATAGCCACGAACAAGAAAGACAAAAAACGATGAATGTTAAAATAAAAGGTTAAAATTGGCATAGATGTGAATCTATACGGCAGACAGAGCATTTCAATGGGTTGATATTTGGAAATCAGGCTATAGGTGAACCATGTGTTCCTTCTGCCTCAAACACAATGGTGTTTGGTTGTCACAAGTATGACACATTGCCTTTACCTTGCCAAACCCAGTGCAGCATCACAACATACATGCAAATATACACATACTTATGTACCTACACACACAGATTGAAGGTCCCTAGGAATAATTTGGAATCATGGATTTTTAGAATCACAAAGGACTTTGGTCACTGGACAAATGAAAAGATTAAATGATCTGCTAAGCTAAAAAGAAGGTAAGATAGCCAGGACTAGAATTCTAGCTTCTTAATCCTACAGCCTGCGCCGCTTCCCTCTAATTGCAAAGGTTTACTGAACTGTGCTTTCTCTGTTCTACTGGAGGTCTCCAGTCAGTGTGGGTGTGTGCACACGTGTGTGTAGAACACAACCCACATCCAGTTCTCTTCATTCTTATACTTCAATACGAGTCACCTACTTGCTTCATAAAAAAGCAGAGATGCAACAAGACACTGGGACCCTGACCATCTCTCAGAACTCTGGTGGAGAAGAAACAAGGTGTATTTGAAAACGCTTGCTCAACTCTCAAGCTCTGCAAAAGCAATTACCTGTTAATATAACTCTCAAGGGCCGGTGAGATGGCTCAGCGGCGTACGCGCCTGCCTGGCAAGTGTGAGAGCCCAAGTTCAACTCCCGGATCCCACATACGAAAAAAGGGCCAGTGATATCGCTCAGTGGCATAAGTGCCTGCCTGGCAAGCGCGAGGTCCTGAGGTCGACCCCCGGTACCCACAAAAAAAAAAAAAAAAAAAAAAAAAAAAAAAAAAAATATATATATATATATATATATATATATGTCTCAAAATACTAAGTACTGTAAAATAAATGAGCGTATTTGGTAAGTAAACTGAAAATTAAAGGTTCTTACAACAGAATATTGGATTCCAGCTGTCTTCATATTCCACATTTACAACAGGGGAGCTGACTGAAGTACTCTACAAACTGTATTCTGCATTAGATTCATTTTATAAGAGTTGTTTCCTTACTTTGGACTAGAGGCACAATTGGCTGATAAAAAATCTCAGGGCCAAGCCGCCTTCTGAGATTTTGCTTTTCATTTAAAATGTTTTGTCTCTATTCTCCCTACTCATTCTATGATGAAGGTATTTTGTATGCACTAGGAATGGCTTGTATTTCCCATCATAAAAGCACTTTTTTATGAAAAAGTTGCAGTAAAATCAGGAGTCCCTAAGTGATTTGCAGTAGAATGAGGTGTTCTTAAGGGTCAGTTTCTGGAGGTTCTCTCCTTCATGGCTTCTACTGGATGACTATACTGGGTTTCCCAAGAGACTGATGAATACTGACCAGGCTGGCTGTATGGGGAGTGAATTGAATGTACAAGATAAAATGAGAAAAATCTCCTAGTTTGGGCACACAGGTATGGCTGTTTTTCCTCCTTCTACCCAACCCATCTGCATGGTAACTTATTATAGTGGGCTCTTCATCCTACTTTACCCATGTGTACCCACAGGGGAGGTCAGCAGGACATCGTCTCCCACTGCAGGTGGGAGGCATCACAGTGCCGGGCTGCTCTTCACCAGGTGTGGGGCTGGCAAACTTAGCATCCTGTGCCTCTCACTCCTCCACGTGAAATGCAGTTGCAATGAGCATACTGGGAGTTCGTCCACACACAGTGCTTAGCACCGTGCCTGGCAGAGCTAAGGCCTCAGTTAAGAAGGCCATGATCGTGACGATGACAGTGATGATCTGATGATCTCTATCCCTGCTTGCCCAATTTTTGTAGGGAGAAGGGAAGAGGGATTCATTGTAATACCCGTTCAACTTTTCTTTATATATGAAAAATCTTACAATTGAAAGTTGTTGAAGGAAGACTTGAGGCAAACTTTCTGTGGAAGAGAATAAGCCAGAGCCTAATCCATTTCTAATATTTTTAAAGTTTCTTCTATCATTAGATTTTCTAAATTAATAATCAGAAGATTTCTTGGTAAATGGCCAGAGGATGAACATCTTAGGCTTTGCAGAAACATGGCCCTGCTGCAACTACGATGCCCAGTCAATGTCCGCAAAGACAGCCACAGACAAAACCAACACAGATGGTGTGGCTCTGTCCAGTAAAACATTGTTTTTAAAAAACCGGCCCATAGTTGGCGAATCCTGTTCTAAATCCTTAATATGTCACAAAATAAGGTGTGAAAACAAGAGCTTACACTTTCCCCTCTGGTGGTCTTCATTTTTACACTTCAGCCTTTGCAAGGATCTAAACCCAAGAGACAGATTTCAGAACGCCCAGTTCATGGAGACGAAACATAGGCCTGACCTTGCTGTCTCACCTACCAACCAACCTTTAGCCCTGAAAACAAGACAATCTCAGGATCCCCAACACCGCTCACGTGGTGTTGAACAAATGAAATGAATCCCCCAGCCCTTGCCCCTTTCACAACTTCCTGTGGGTTTCTTGGGATATCCCCACAGGAGCTCCTGCACCCCATCCACCAGTAGCCCTGAAGCCTACCTGGGGATCCACCAGCCCTGCGAGGCTATCTGGCCTCAGTGTGGCTCCCAGGCCAGGCAAACCCTTACCAGGCCGGGAGGCAGTTCTTGGTTTCTGCGGGATGGTGGGCCGTGCTGCCAGGGTGGGCTTGGGGGACTGCAGGAGGGGCTTTGGGCTGGTTGGAGTACAGGAGGAGCTGCGAGACCTCGAGCTCACTTCCACTTTGGGCTCTGCTTTGACATTCTTTTCTGGAGTTCCCAAACCAAAGCGGTTCTCCGGAAGGCCTGGGTGCAATTTAAGCACTGAAACAAAAAGCACAAAAAGCAAACTTGAAAATCAAAAGTCAAAGAAAGCAATAATTTAAAGATAGAAGTCTGCCACAAACTGATACAAACATTATTGTTATTTCTCATCATAGATATTTTAGATCCAAAACATACTGTTAAAATACTAAAACTCTTCACAGAAAAATAATGAGCTTGATAGGGCTTTTCTGATCATTCCTGACTACTCCAGAAATGGCAAGTTTTACATTTCATAGTGGACTGCTCCATAATCTTGTACAAAGAGATGAGCAGTTCTTAATGTATCTGAAGGAGATCTTCCTGAGGTCTGGTATAGTCGACTGGAAGCTCCTCAGTTCTAGAAAACCATCAGGCAGGGCTCTGGCTATAAGTTCTGACTGAGCAGGGCTATGCTGATGGCCACAGCTGATGTCTGGTGGTGAGAAGAGCTCTCCAGAAATGTTCTTCCATTCTGCATCTCCATCCACATTGTTACTTAACCAGAAAACTGGCACAAATAAGCTTATTAAATGACGTTTATAGCTCAACTCTTACTACATAAAGGCACTACAAAAAGTCAGAAGAGCATCCAACTGCAAAGCCAGGACCCTAACATGCAATTTACAAGTTTTTCCCCAGTTTCCATCTAAGGCACCTTACCCTTATTCCACCTAAGCAGTCAGAGGAACAAATAATACTGGATTTCATGCATATTCACGTTATGAGGAAGACTACTCCCTGACATCACATAAAATAATCACCCACATTCCACATGCCATCAACCATGTTCCAGTGCCCCCCACCAAGTGCCCACAGTTTAGGAGTTTTCTGCACAAAGCTTCAATCACGGAAGACCTGCCCGTGGGGAGAGCAACCAGAGAGGGGACTTGTATCTCCCAGGTGACAACTGAGAACACACAGAACAGAGGCCTTCCCTCAGCTGCCTGTGTTTATTTCTCTTCTGTCAATCGCAGGTGACTGCTGAAGCCAGAAGCGATCTTCCTCAGGGGCGACAGCACAGTCTGGCTTACCTGCACCACCTCCATCCAACCGTTCCACACTGCTCAAAGCTGGGCTTGGATAATCCTGGGACATGGCATCATTCCCAAGCTTCTAAAAAATTCAAACACCCCCCACCCCAAAGTGTAAGTTAACAGTAGGTAAAAGGTGTGTGTTGTGGGGGGAGAGTAGGTAAAATAAGTGACAACAAAGAATGGTGTGTCTGGCTTATTTATGTCCCTGGGCCTTCACTGCTGGAATGCAGCCATATGAAACACATTTGTTTCTATATTTACCCTCACGGTTTTGGGGCTCCCCCAGGTGAGAGACATGTGGGCCAGGGGAAACTGGTGGCTTGGTGACACTTCTTGTCTTTCTTGTCTAACACCTATGTGGCGGGCAGCTCTGATGCTCGATGTGAAGGGACACTCACACTCTACAAATTTACAGGACCCTGTTCATGTCTGCTGTATATGAACAGGGTCCTGTTCATGTTAGTTAGTTTTAAAAGCAGTGCAGCCCTTTTCAAACGCAACATACTTCATAGGAGAAAGGGGGCATAAAATGGGCTGAGTTCTTTGAGGCGCTGCCGCCGAACCACAGGATGCAGATGTGCGCTTGTGGGGAAGGTACAGATGGTCGAGCTGCAATTTTTGTTTTTGCTGAGGAAGAATGCAGGGCCTTGCTCATGCTAGGTAAGCACTCTACCACTGAGCCTACCTCAGGCCTCAATTAATTTTTTAAAAAGTGGAGGAGGTGATGACAAGGACAGAGCAAGTTACGTGCCACTGTCTTAGGGAAGTAGCTAAAGCTGACAAGGCAGGAATCAGTCCTTCCCCTTAGAATACGTAAGTCTGAAGGACAGAAGGGCAAAAAAGGGCATGAAATATAAAGCCCAGAATTTGATTAAAAATATCTGCAAATTCTACTGACCAAAACAATCTACACCTACCTCTTGTCTAAGAAACAAAAATGGGGTGGGCAGGTGGAGCAGGAGGCACGATGATTCCTCAGGCAGCCTGTTCCTTCCTCTGACAAACCCGAAAAGCAAGAATCTGCCCCCAGTTCCAGCTTTAAACTAGTCTGGGTAACACAGGAGGGATTAATGAATATGGCTGAGATCTTGCCTGCTCACTGCATTCACTAACCCGGAAGTGCCAGCTCTGTCCATCAGAGGAAGTGCCAGGGATGCTGAGGGATTTCATCAAGACAGACAAAAAGCTCCTCTCTCCTTAGAGGGAGTGAGTGTGTCTGGGAGAAGTGTGCAATGAGCCCCACAGCTATAAGGGCCATACAAGGTGGCTTTGCCATGTGACCCTAGGAAGGAGGCCCCATGCCAGTGCTCTGTGCTCAGAACAAGTGTCTGCCAGCCACAAAGTCCCACTGGGGACCTCTCCCTTCCAGCCTCTTTCAGGGGCACTCCCAGCACTTCAGGGTGAGGACCTCCTTAGGCTTCGTACTCAGAACTTCACTTGCCTGCAACTTAAGTTGTTTTCTTTCTCTTTTTTTCTCCCAGGTTTTCTGAGCTAGGTATAAATCCCCCAATTGTGCAAAACCAGGATAAAACAAGGCAGTGCCGATTGTTTCTGCAGGCAGGCGGCTGACTTGGTGGCTCTCAGAAGAAAAGATACAACCTCTTGGCCTTCACGACTTGCTATGCCCCTCTGCTTATAAGTGATAAATGACCTATGTTCACATTTACCATTCTTTTCCCTTAAATGCATGTATTAAATGCCATTCATGTAAAGAGAATTCTGCAGGGAGGGTGAAGACACCATTTATTTTCCCCACAATGCATTGACCATGGATGTTTACATTGCTGTCTTTGTAAAGACAGCCATGGCATTTTAAGGGGAAATGTTCTAAAGCTAAGTTCTGAAAAGCCTTTAAAAAAAAAAAAAAAATTCTGATGGAATATCCACGACTGGTCTGAATTTCAGATAAAAATTTTCAACATGGTGGTTGTCTAATTTGACGCTAGATGGCGCTACGGGACTATCAGTATATGCCTCCGACAAATACAAATACATAAACCATAAGGATTTTGTCACTTTGAGTCAATTAATGTATCAATCCAAGACACACAGAAAACACTCCAAAATTTCTCATCCTTCCACCAAAAAGCAGCTGTTCATCACTGGAAACAGTGACAAAATAAACAGCTCATTAGTGAAAACAGTATATTCACTGTTAAAAAGAAATATATGAAATGGATTAAAATGTAAACATTTGGGCATCTGACTCATTAAAGATGCAGCTGTAGTATTAATTCATTTTTCTGACCAGTTAAGGTCATGTTATGCCTCCTTTATAGAACTAGTTAACTAGCAGGATATAGTTACATGCTCTCTCCTTACCCCTCCTAAGGGCTAGAGAGTGAGCTAGGAAGGATCAGGAATTAGGCAATTGCTAGACAATGGTGGTGTTGGTGGGAAACCATGGTGAACAGCTGTAAACTCCTGTGGGATGCAGGATTTAATGAAAAAGAGTTGTTTAGAAGTAACATAAAGAGCCCGCTATATCTGGCATGTAGTTTACCATTACTCTCTGAAAATCAAGCATTCACTGGAGAGAATTTTCTTCTGATACTTCAAATAAAACAGATGTTCTACTTTCCTTTCTTAGGGAAACCAGTTTTGTAAAAGTAAAAATCACTCAGGATAATGCACAGAAACTAAAACCAGAGTGAAACACAGGCATATTTCTCCTAATGGTTGTAACAAAGACACATTCCTTTAAGCTACTGAACAAAATGGGTGAAAGGAAAGAAAAAAGACACTAAGAACACTTTAAAAAGAGGCTCAGGGCCAGTGAGATAGCTTAGCGGCATAAGTGCCTGCCTGGAAAGCACAAGGTCCTGAGTTTGACTCCTGGAACCCACACGAAGGAAAAAAAAAAAGGGGCCGGTGATGTCGCTCAGCAGCATAAGCGCTTGCTGGCAAGCGCAAGGTCCTAAAGTCAACTCCCGCTACCCACATAAAAAAAAAAAAAAAAAAAAAGAGGCTCAGCTGGGTGTGGGGACGCACACCTGTAACCCCAGCACTTGGGAGGCTGAGGCAGGAGGACTGCTGCAAGTTCGAGGCCACCCAGGGCTACACAGTGAGTCCAAAGCCAACCTGAACTACATAGCAAGACCTTGTCTGAGGGAGAAAAAAAAAAAAAAAAAAAAAAGATAAAAAGAGGCTCAAACAATAAATAATGCTTTAAAAGTCATATTTGGGAGGGCTCAAAAACTTTGAAATTTTGTGGATTTTTCTTTATAGGAATTAAACATATATCAATAGTCAAGTAAATATTCAATTAATTCTGACAGGATACTTGACTTTTTCTTGGATTATTTAAATCTGGGATATGGAAAAGGGCTTTAAGGTTTGGAAAAGGGATAATTTATGGAATTACTGGAGACCAGATTCTACCTTTACGTAATTGTAGTCCAGTTCCAGTGTTTTTATTTGCCTGTCAGTTCCCCCATCTCCAAGTACACTCAGGGGTCCATCTGGACTAGCAGGCTCAGTGTCCCCAAGATGTAGGCACCCTTGGAATGGCTGATGCAGATTTAATGACATGCACAGGAAGGCCCTGGGCCCCTGCGAAAGGTCAGGAGTTCAAGGCCAGCAAGCTCCCTCCCATCCAGCCTGCACTCTCCCCCAAGAATGAACCCAGGACTGAAGTGGAAACAGGCCATGCCTGCTTTTATGGTCTGGCCTTGGGTTCTGTTGGGATAAGTCATTTGTTCTTAGATTTTTATTTAACCAACAGGCAATTTTTCTGTACTTCTGTCTCCCATGAAAACCAAGTGGTGACCGACATGCACACAGGAGGAAGGAATGGCTCTTACCTTCTGGGAGCAGGCAGCTCTCCGCTCTTGCTTGGCTTTCATCTCGGCCAGGAGGCTGCTACCCATCACCTGGATGCCGTACCTACGTCCCCCCTGCGGGCTGCTCCTGCTGTCCCCACGCTCCACGCGCCCCACTTCCTCGCCTGGGCTCTCTTCAAGGGAGTCAGGTGTCTTCACTTCCTCTGTGCGGTCTGAATTCCCATTGTGCTCTGTGGCCTTTGGCTCCTTCCTGGGGGTGTCTGCAGCGGAACTTTTGATGGCTCCTTTTGGTGAGGAGGGCTCTTCTGTCATCAGGACCGTCGGGGGTCGCTCAGACTTGGACCGGGATTTGATCAAATTGAGAAAGCCACTTTTCCGAGAATCTCGCTTCTTCTTTTCATCTCCTCCTTCACTAAGCTCGTGGGACTCCGAGCCTCTTGTGGTGGACGACCTCCTGCATTCCCAAGCAAGACATGGATCGATCCTGTGGGTCTGAATATACATGCAAGTCCCAGCAGCACTCAGCCAAGATATAAATGTGGAGGTGGCTGCACACACAGCTGCCATTCTGAGACACTTTAAAAAGTGAAGTCATTGAATTTAGGAGAGAGGAACATGTCTTCATGTGCACCCAGAAGGAAATGAAGACATGCACAAGGAAAGACTGAGAAGATGCAGGTGTCAATGGGAGGACTAGGCCAGAGATGAGGTGTGTTTTAATGTTCAAATGCTCTTCTCATGGGTCTCTATGTGGGTGAACTTCCAACGAGGCTGGCTTGAGTGGAGATGTGGGTGGGCAACTGCCGAGTTTAACCAGGGGGATGCTGGAGAGCGAAGGGCCCTACAGATCCTTCCACGATTACCACATGAAACCCCACCACTAGTGCTCGGACTTGGGTCCTTGGGTCCACTTAAGTATAACCACCACTAAAGGGCAGGACAATGTGCCAAGCCTGAGTGAGCCTCAGCTGAGGTTTTGGAAAGAGAATATTCTGCAACTTGGGAAATAGAAGGGGAGAAAAAGTAAGTGACGTGAGCTATGTGGGAAGCATCACGGACAAATGTCTTCCAGTTAAGACTGAAGGACTGAACACCCATTCGGCTCCTCTGAATCTCCACTACCGTTACAGCAAGGGATTGAAAACAAGGCGTGAGTCACACAGGGGAGAAAAGGCAAAACCAACAAAATCGGAAGCCCAGATATTTGATTATGCACAACTTCATAGATCTGAAAAGGCTGGAGCCTAAACTGAAGGCCCAGAAGAAAGTGGGTTTGTGCTGCTCCAAAAGGAAGAGCAAGATCGCTGTGGAAGGTGACACTGAAGGGAGCTTAAGAGAGGACAGCTAGCTAAAGCCGTTTACCAGGTGTTATGGTTTATGTCTAGATGTCCCCCCAAAGCCTCATGCAGTCACGGAGGCAGGCTTCTGGAGTTTATGACTGATTCGTGGTTTAATGCTGGGATTATGGGTGTGAGTGCTACACCCACCCTGGGGCAGGTAGCCTGCATGTAATACAAGGGAGGGAAAGAGGCTTGCTCTCTCTCTCATGCACGCTCCTCCCTTTTGCTCTTGTTATTTCTGCTGCCTTCCACCGCCATGAACTGTTGCCCTCTGCCATGTGCCACTCTGCCTTGGAGCCAGCCGAGTATGGACTGAAACCTCTACAAACTGTGAGCCAAATAAATCTTTCCTTTCTTAATTTTGGGTGTTGGGTATTTTGTCTCAGCAATGAGAGAAAAGTAACCAAGACACCAGGTTACATTTTGCAGAGACCAAACCAGAGAAACTCTGGGTGCAGCTGAGCTGACTATATGCAGTGGACCAGGGAAGCTCCAGTGATGACCCTCACCCCTTCTTTACTCCAGATCTCAGAACAGGTGGCAGCTGTAGACAAGTTTCCAAAGCCCACGAGAAAGTCTGGAAGAGTCTGACAGTCAGGGAGACCCCAAGAGGATTACCTTGTGTGGAAGCCAGTGGTCAGCAAGCCCTACTCAGAGACTTCCAAGAAGGTATTTGTGTTCCAGTCCATTTCAACATGAAAGATTAAAAAGAAAACATGCACCCACAAAACAAGACTAACAGTAAAATGTGATAGGAGAAGTTCTGATACAACTCCCAGAAATCTCCCAGAATGGGGAGGAGGGACACATAAAGAACGAGGAATTAGAAGAGAAAAGGAAAAACTAATGGGCTAGTAGAAGAAACATACAGTTGACTAATGGAAGTTCAAGAGAAAGAGTACAGAGAAAAAGGAAAGAAAGAAATTGTGAAGGAACTAACTCAAGAAAAGTTCCAGCACCAATGGACATGAACTTCCACGTCTATTACAAGTGCCTGGTAAATTGGTTAAACAACTTATTTTATAGCACATTATCCTAAAATTTCAATACACTCAGAACAGAAGTGACCCCAAGTGATCCCATAGAGTAACAAAAAAAAGTCACAAACAAAGATAATATTGGAATACTAGAAGATAAAAGATAATAGGGCAGTTTTCAAAATTCTAAACTAAAATGATCCCAACCTACAACTAATTTTATACCTAGTGATATTTTGTTAATCAAGAAGAAAGATATCTGAGTTACATAAATTTACTTCCAGGGCGCCTTTTCTTAGAAAGCAACTGCAGGGGGTGCTCCATCAAAACAAAGAGGTACACTAAAAACGATTTCAGCCAACAGAAATAGAAAAAGACACAGGATGAGGTAAAGGGAATTTCTGCCAAATTATAAAGGGACATCAGAGGAAGTAAGCAGTGAACAGGCCCAGAGCTGATACCGGTAAGGATGTGTCCAAGAAGAATAAAGGCTAAGAAGGCAAAATATCAAGCAAATGAAAATGGGGAGAAGGTAAAGAAAAAGGAATATAATCATAGTATGCCACATAAACCAGTTGTGAATATTTACATAGTCAAAATGAAGTAAATGAAGTAATGCTAAACATTGATCTAGTCAAAAATTCTAGGGGCCGGTGAGATGGCTCAGCAGCGTAAGCGCCTGCCTGACAAGCACGAGGGCCTGAGTTTGACTCCCGGAACCCACATACAAAAAAAGGGCTGGTGATATCGCTCAGCGGCATGGGCGCCTGCTGGCACACAAGGTCCTGTAATATCGCTCAGAGGCACAGGCACCTGCTGGCGTGCGAGGTCCTGAGGTCGACCCCAGGTACCCACAGAAAAAAAAAAATAAAAAAAACAAAAACAAAAAAACACTGCATGCTTTTTCTTGTATGAGAGACCCAGATTACAAATAAAGAGCACAATAAAAGATAATAGGAAGTAGAAAGATCTTCCTCAGATGGGAAGGGTATCAAGAGATGGAGGGAAGGCTTGGAGGGTAGGGAGGCGATGAAAGGGGATGAGAAAAGGAATTAAGATGTGTTAGGTACATGTACCAACTCTGCACAAAGAATGGAAACATGATGTACTCCAAACGTGTACTAATAAAATTTTTTTTTAATTTAAAAAACGTAACCAGTTTTCATGCAAGACCAAGTAAATTCATTCAATTCATTCAAAACCAATTAAAGATGAAAGCAGCATTAATAGGAGAGGAAATCACATTGGGGTAGGATTAATAATGCACACAGTTCATATCAAATGCTCATGAATCTCCCCGCTAACTAAATACAAATTTCTAAAGTTTATGAAGAGCCTATGAAGGCATTTGTAGTTTATATGGAGACAGGCAAGGACCATCTCAATACAACCACTAGCAGTGTCAGACTTTTGATCTGGTCTGTAGTAAGATGCTGAAGTTGTAAGATATAGCAAGACTCAGGCATTGCTCCTGAAAACATCCTGTTTGCAAAAACAGACTTGAAAGCAATTCATTGAGAGGGACTTTCCATTTTGTTCTGTTTATGTTGGCATTTCTTGAATCTTCAACACAGAAAATATACCTGTTTTCCTTATTCTATAAAAGAATTAAAAGCTAAACACTCAAAGGATTATGTGCACTCTAACAGACATGTGTAGAGGCTAAACAAAAGGCAGTAAGTCAGAGGCAAGGAAAAAGCAGTTAATTTTTTGGTGGGGAGCAGAACAGTCATGGGAATCTTGAAAGACAGAATAGGATTTTGCCAAGTATGGGATGCTCAGATTCAAGGCCAGTGTCAAAGATGACAAATAATTGGGTGCTAAAGCTTACAAGATTAAGTAAGTTATACTGTTATGGATATAAAAATTGAACTTATTTCTACCTCACCATCCTGCTGAGGCGAGATAAGACACAGCCATGGAAGGAATGACTGACTCTTTCTCACCTGTGCCTGCCACCTGTCCTCTGCTTATCAGTGTGGTTTAAGTTCATCCCTGAATTTTGTATCTCAAGGAGGAGGACACTACACAGACACAGATCCATGTTAGGAGTGTTTTATAGGATGGATCTGCATTTACTTGGGAATTAAATAACTTGGTACAAATTATGCTTACAAATTGAACTGTCTCAAGTTAAACAACTATTCAAAAAGTAATGCTGAACTGTCTTCTAAGGAAACTGCATCTTATTAATAAGAAAACTCTTTAGAGGGTAACCCTGAAGCCTCTCCACTAATGCTGCTGTCATTATGACACCATTAGATCATGTCACTTAGTGATGACTTAGCCATGCCCCCAACAGCAAATGCATCCAATTATAAATAAGAAGAAAGTCTACAGAAAGCAATTCCAGCCTGCTGATGGCTTACAGCCCTGTAATGGAATCATCGGATGAAAGTGATAAAGCCTTAAAGCAGCAATGGTGAACCTACGGCACATGTGCCACAGGTGGCTGTTTGTTATCACCAAAAACTCTAACAGGTTTGCCATCACCGCCCTAAAGAAATACCTTGGGTGGTACGGTTCTTAGTTTGAGTTTAGAATATTGCAATAGTTATCAAACTTGAGCATGCTTCAGAATAACCTGGAAGGCTTCTGAACACAGACTGCTGGGCCCCGCCTCCAGAGTTTTTGATTCAGTAGGTCTAGGGGACAGGCTGAGAATCTGCACTTCTAACAAGCTCCCAAGCGACACTGATGTGGCTGGCTTGGAGATATTTTGTAAAACTAACAGAATAGTAAATCTTATTTATGAAGTTAGACTTAATACACTAAATTAAGTTGTAATTGAAAGTAATCTAAATGTGAATTAAATAGTATTATAGTATGAGAATCAAATGAACTCACTTGGAATCCATTCTGGTCACTTTCTTAGTAAAAAATTCATCTACACCTTCATCCACTCTCCCCATAAGACCATTCTGCTCCCCATCTTGGGAGACTATGGCAGCAGCACAAACCTGAAAGCAAACAAAAGCAACATTAATCATATCCAACTCAAGTCAGTAAACATTGACTGCTAGACTCAGGGTAGTATATACGGGACATGAGAGGAACAAGACCCACTAAAACGGGCACTACCTAATCTACTGGAATATAAGCCATGTGTACAGACATAACCTTGACAGGAAGAACAGAATAGAACGTTTATAAAATTCAATGTAAACCCCCTGGCTGGTGGGGACTCATGCTGACTGACCTATCAGAAGCTTGGACCTAATAGGCTGTGAAGAGTCTGCATTTGAGAAACGCTGAAAAGTGAGGAGGTAACAAATAATAGGCAGTGAGACTGTGAATAACAGAACAATGTGAATAACAGAAACAACTGCAACACTCATCTGCGTGGTACTTCACACTGACCAGAGCAAGGTTTTCCTACATCTTACAATAAATGGAGAACCAGCGAAGTTCTTAATTCAGCAACACAAAGAAAGAAGCTCACTCTCAACATTTATACTGACTCCAAATGACAGAGTAGTACAGAACCTGCTTGTTTCATCTCATCATTTATCTTTTTGAAAAAGAGCAGAGAATAGACTTCCTATAGCAATAGCAGTCCCTTATGTTGAGAAAGAGCTTGGTAGTTTATACGTGTTTTGTGCAGTATGACTTCACTCTCACACCTCTCCTTTGAGCTGAAAAGAGTTTCATCTTACTTGTTGGTTAGTCACAGATCAAACAGCGGCTCAGGGGGTGAGGGGCACCCATACAGGTCACCCAAGTGACGGATTAAGAAGCATGTGACCCACAACACATGGTCTTAACATGGGGCTTTCCTCAAATGACTCTCCTTCCTGTTTTAAGAGAAAAACATTACATTTTACTTGTATAATTTTCCCCCTCAGCCCTTGTCTATCCCCCCTGCTTTGAAAGAGAATTCACAGCTGGTGCAAGGTTCTCTGGGGATGCGGAGAAGGTCAGGGTCTTGGAGATGGAGGCGTAGAGCTGAAAAAGCCATCTGCTCCCCGCAGGCCAGGCCAGGCCTTTGGATCCCCAGCCCAACCTTGTCATTTTAGAGATAAAGACACCAGAGTAGATGGATTCTGGGAAGTCTAGAATTGCCAGGAGACTGCTAGTGAGGCACACTTTAAAATGCAGCTGTTAATTGGAAGGCAGCAGGAGGAGGCTGCGAGAAGAGCAGCAGAGAAGCTGAAGCATGGAGAGAAATGAAGTCCGTGAAAGAGTTCAAGGCCAAACGCACAAGCTGCTTTAGCTCATTTTCTAGCACAGGAAAAGATTGGATTTTTGTCTTTTCTGTCAAGGAGGATAAACATCAGAGTGAAAAAGAGTTGCACAGCTGTGGAGAGGAAGACAGGAACCTCAGCCCTGCCCTGGTCAGCCTGGCTGCTTTCTTGGTCCCAGAAGAGTGCCTGCAAATAAAATTAGAACTGCCGCTGCTGCTATTTGAGAAATAAAGAAGGCAGACTCTACACCTCAGGTGTATAAATAAATGCTAAAAGGATAATTTGTGAATGCTTAGAAGAACAGCTGGTGATTATGAGTACTAAAGACAATTCAGACCGCCCTCTGTCCTCCCTCTGCCAGGATCATTAACGTGATTACAGCAGGGAGACACAGTAGGCACCGCACCTGGATTTGACAGGGCAGCTGCCAAAACTCACTATGTCTTCATAGACTGGGTGGAGAGAAATGGGCAGGAAGGAACAGATACACCCAAAAGGTGCTAATTAGCAAGCTGAATAACCACACATTCTTTTATGGGTACTGGGAATCAAACTCATGACCTTGCACTTACCAGACAGGCGCTGCACCACTGAGCTATATATGATCTTATATGTATATGTTAGCCAGTACAAAACACGGAAGACTGATGAGCTAAGGAAGCAAGTGGAAACAAGGAACCCAAAGGAAATAAAATGAAGGCAATGTACAAAACTTAAACTTGAGATTAAACTCTAAGTTGATTCTTTGAAAAAGATTAACAAAAAAGCCACAAAACTGAGTAATGAGAAAGGGCATTAAAATGAACTGTAAATGAGAAAAAGGAGATGTAGCTATCAATACAGCAGATTAAAACTCTTAACAGAATTCTATAAATAATTAGACTAAGTGACAATATTGTAGAAAAATATAAATTATCAAAATGGTCTCAAGAAGAATTATGTAACCTGAACAGATCTAAAGCAAAACACACACACACAAAACCCCAGTTTAAAAAAAAAAAAAAACCTATAATGGGTATCATACAGTTTCACACAGACACTTCAGCCCCAGTGGCTTCCCAGGAGAGGAACAGGCAATCTGTATTAAAGGCAAACTGTTGCATAGACTAGGAAAGGGGAGAGAGCTTCCCAACTCATGTTACGAATAGAGTATAACTGTGAAACCCAAAGTAGATGGACAGTCTAGACAAGGAAAAGAAAATGTGTGGGACTCTCATTTATGCACACAGATGCGAAAATCCTATTAACATATTGGGAATGGCCAGGCGTGGTGGTGCACACCTGTAATCTCAGCCCTTGGGAGGCTAAGGCAGGAGGATCCCAGTGAGTTCAAAGCCAACCTGGGCTACATAGTGAGTTAAAGGCCCCTCTGAACTACAAAGTGAGACTCTGTCTCAAAAAACAAACAAACAAAAACAAAAATCCAACAAACAAAACAAACAGACACATTTTGGGAAACAATGCCTTAGCAATATCATAAAACTCATCAAAAATATGATCAATAGTGGCATGACATTAGAAAAATCTGTTAATGTGATTCGTCACAGTAGCAGATTAAGAAAAATTATCAATCCCAGGAAATGCTAGAAGTAAAAATCAAATACCATTCTTTGGACAAAAATAGTGAAATAGGATATAGAAAAAGTTTCTCAACTGAACAAGTAAGAGCAGAAACTACTATACTTCTATCTCATTTTGTCCCTTGTTTACTTAGTAAAGAAATCCTGACTTATTCAGAGAATCAATGTGATCAACTGAAACTTACCTTGCATATAGGGGTAGAAATGTGGTTCATTTGGGGGCTGTGAGTTGTAACTGGATGTTTACTAGCACTTCTAGGTAAGTTGTGATTACACATTCTAAATTCTATTGCATGTTCACCCCTTTCCCCTGTCTGAAATATGCTTAGAACAATAGATTATAGGTGTTCTGTGAGAGTAAGACCAATACTGGTTACCTGAATGATGTATCATTAAATAGGTAAGTGCAGTCTGGATGAATTAATAGGAATACAGTATTTTTTTTTTAAGTAAGACAATTAATTGGGAAAAGGAATGGGGACTAGGAATAGCTCCTCTGAGCCAGGAGGGGTCCCGAATGGGTGGCCGAGGAGTACAGTCTTTAAAAAGAAGGAGTGAAATGGCCAATCCTGCAACTTATTCGCAGCAGAATAACAAGACTTGTAGATTCCAGGCAGAATAGTACGAGGAACATGGAAGAGAGGAGGAAATTTAGATTGAAGAAGAAAAGACCTTGCAATGACCCACAAATATTCATAATTCCAGAGAAGAGACATAAGCAACACGTGCCACTCCAGAAGACTATAACAAGATCGCTAAATTAAAACTGTAAAGACTTCTAACAGCACAAAAAATAATTTGCAACTAATAATAGCTTTTAGAAAATGGCAGCTTCAGAGAAAGGAGTCAGTGTGGAAGCAACGGCCTGCTGATGGCTGTGTAGGGGTTTTTAAGTACTTGGCAAGAGACTGGACAAGGTGGCTTCAAAGGCCCTTCAAACATTGTGATGCTGTCACTCAAAACACAGAGGAGGAAATGCAGTAGCAGGGGTTCATCAGCTTTAATTAGAGTTGGATGTTTCATCCCTGGGCCAGGATGCAGGGCTGTGCCAAGATCACATGGCAAACTGATTAGCATTGACATGGCACCAAAGAGAAGCAGCTGCAGGTGTGTAACACCAACTCAGAGGAAGTTGAGGGCCGCTCAGGTGTCTGCCCTGGCTTCATACTCCCTTGACTCATGTGTGGATCATCTTTAAAGCTCCCTCCTCGGGGAGATGGTTCTCATGGGTGGCTGAATCAGATCTACAGACCAGGGTTCTGTCCTCTACCCTGCAGTCTCTGGTCTCCCTCGGAATACCTTTCACCTGCGGTTGGGACAGGTGGAAGCAGGAGCTGAGCTGGGGTGACACAGAGGCCACACAAACACTCCTCTGTCCCTAGCAGGCCTGTGGATGGAATTTCTCAGGCTTATTTACAGTGTGGACAAGACCCTGCTGGTGGAGTTTAGATGAAAGTCAAGCTCGTAGCTTTCAGGCCTGGCCCACAAACCTCTGGTGTGCGCGGCGGGGCTTTACACTCATCACCTTCCAGCTGAATGGCTTGTACCCCAGGGGGAAGGTGGAGCCATAAAATGAGGCAGCAGAGCCTCTGAATGATCACCATAGGGTCCCTGGCCAGAAATACCCACTAGGATGCAAGTGAGAAATGAACTTCAAACTAGCAGGGAGTTGACACAACAGAAGTTTATCTCCTAGAGTGGCCAGTGTTTCACTCACGAACTACAGTTCCCCTGCCAACTTTTCTCTCTTGTGCCCTTTCACAGGTATGCTGGGACAGTCTGCTACCTTCTGAACTGGCATTTCCATTCTTTTTCTTTCTTTTTTTTTTTTTCTTTCTTTCTTCTTTTGGTGCTGGCGATGGAATCTAGGGTCTCATCCATGTTAAGCAGGAGCTCTAATATGGAGCTAAACCTCCGGCCCTCCTCACTTCATTCTGAGATAGGGCCTCGCTACACCACCCAGGAGGGCCTAGACCCTGCAAGTCTCTTGCCTTGCTCACCGGAATAGATGGGATTATGGGTGTGTGCACTGAACCTGGCTTTCCTTATTTCACCTATGCCAAGCTCTTTCCCCAAAAGCACAGACTTTCTGAGAGTCCCTTCAATGGAGAAAATAATTCTGAATAGGAATTTTTGTAAAATTTGTTGACTTGTTCCTTAAGAGTGGCATCGAAACAGACTCTTTCCTTTCTTCTTTTTAGTGTGGGGGTGAGGAAAAGAGAGCAAAGGTAAAAGCAAACATACAGTATTCATATTATAAAAATAGCTAATACTAATGAAATAGACTAGCTTTGAAGGATAATATTTGCATTTAAAACAGGACTGTGTACTCCTGTCCCACTTATTTCTCATGGAAATTCAAGAATGTAGGCAATGTGGTTTTTTGTATGTTTTGTTTTTCAGGACCGGAGATTGAATTCAGGGCCTTTGTACTGAGCCACATCCCCAAGCCTTTTTATTTTTTGAGACAGGGTCTCTGTAAATCACTATGTTGCCCAGGCAGGGCTTGAGTTTACGACTGCCCTGCCTCAGCCTCCCAGAGTGCTGGGATCACAGATGTGTGCCACCATTCCTGGCTGTAATGCTGTTATTTTAGAGACAAGTTGGCTCAGGTTCAGAAAGACCACAAGCCTTGTCCAGACACAGCCGCCAAGAGCAGGTGAGCACACCGGTCTCACCCTGCTCTGCTGCGACGGTAGAACACTACGTTCCCAAGGCACCAGCTGTAGCATGAGGCTGAGTCTTTACCTATATTCTCTTTAAGTGGAAAAAAGAAAAAGAAGGGCCGGTGAGATGGCTCAGCGGCGTAAGCGCCTGCCTGGCAAGCGCGAGGGCCCGAGTTCGACTCCCGGTACCCACATGAAAAAGGGGCCGGTGATATCGCTCAGTGGCACGGGCACCTGCTGGTGCGCGGGGTCCTGAGGTCGACCCCCGGTACCCACACACACACACACACACAAAAAAAAAAAAAAGAAGCTGGCCGGTGAGATGGCTCAGCGGCTTAAGCGCCTGCCTGGCAAGCGCGAGGGCCCGAGTTCGACTCCCGGATCCCACATACGAAAAAGGGGCCGGTGATATCGCTCAGCGGCACGGGCGCCTGCTGGCGCGCGAGGTCCTGAGGTCGACCCCCCGGTACCCACAAAAAAAAAAAAAAAAAAAAAAAAAAAAAAAAGAAGCTGGTATTTTATTTCTTGTTATGATGATTTTGTTTTTGGAGGTGGGTGAGAATTAAAATGTAGAGCTAAATCTATATCCATCATTTATTAACATGATTGGCAGTTTTAAATGATTATAATTTGACCTAAGATTAAACGTCTCTTCCCTCTTAAAAATAAACTGGTCATCGAATTTTCATCCTTATGTAATTTTCATTTGTATATTTTGGCCCAATAGACATGGCTTTTTTTTTTTTTTGAGACAGGGTCTCACTATGTAGTTCAGGCAGGCCTTGGGCTCACTATGTAGCCTAGGCTGGCCTCAAACTCATGTTGATCCTCCTGCCTCAGCCTCCTGAGTGCTGGGATTATGGTGCTGTGTGCCACCATGCCCGGCATATGTTAGCATTTGAGCTAGCCATGGCTTTGAGAATTCTGACACCTGGATGTTCTCATCAGGGGCAGCAGAGGTCAATGATGGGCTCCTGAAAAGTGAAACTGGGGTTTAGGATAAGCAAAGTGTACTGAATCCTAGCAAGAAAAACCATGGTAATAGTAGATGACTGCTGTGACTGAGCACAGGCAATAAAAGTAATCACACTCCAACCATCCACTTCTTCCTCACTGAAAAATGTGAGACCGCCTGTGTGGCAATTTCCTGGGGCTGAGACAAGACACCACAGGAAAACTGTCAGCCCAGGGAAATCATGAAGTAAAGCACTTTCCCTACGAAAACCAGAAAAAGCTTGTGACAACGGTTCCCAGCCAACAGGGCTCTGGGGAAAAGCCAGGTCTAGTCAGCTTCTGGCCATAATCTTTACCTTGGGACTCACCGGAGATTCCCTGTCTGAGTGGGACAAAAGCACAGTCTCTGTAGGATTCATCAATGGAGCCCAGGACACAGCACTCCAGAATATGGCCCTAGGGGACTCAGGAAAACAGCAGGCACAAGAAAGCAACCCCTCTCCCACCGGAAGCAGGTAACAAAGTCTTCCTTCCCAGGTGCCCTCCCTGTCCCTGGAGGACAGGAATATTCTCATCTCTGAGAGAAGAACTGGGGCTCACAGGCCTCACCAGCTGCCCCAGCTCAGGACCATGAGACCCTCCACTTTGTCTGCTCCTGTGCCTCCTCAAATATCTGCTTCCTCATTCAGATTGGGCAGAAAAGTACAGATTTACTGTTCCTTGGGGTACTCAGTTCTGAAGGCGCCCATTTGGTGAAAACCTAGATTACATACCTTCGGTCATGCTTTTCTCGTTAATCTGTCTTTTGTTACCAGAACTTCAGCCGTAATAGGTGAGAAAAGAAATCCCATCTCCCTACAGTTTCTAGTACACTCCAGTCCCAGCTCCCTTCACAGCTTCTTTCCACTTTGCTTCACTTTGCAAATGCATAAAGAAAAGAGAACGCAAAAATCTCTTTCCGAGAGTCACTGACTTAAACATGGGGAAGCTTAAGCCATCATTTCACATATATTACACTGTTAATGATTCTCCACAGAGCCATTCAGTAACAATCTGGAATCTACAGTGTGAGTTATTGGGTGGGAAGGTGTCTTTTTCCCTATTTGAAAAGAGCTTTCAAGCAGGGATGATGGCACAGACTATAACACCAAAACTCTGGGACGCTGAAGCAAGAGGATCTCAAGTTCAAACCCAACCTGGGCAACTTAGCCAGACCTTGTTTCAAAAACACAAAAAGGGCTGAGAATATAGCTTAGCGCAATGGCCTGGGGTTTAATCCTTAGTACCCACCTGACAAAGCCTTTCCCTTATTTAAAAGGAAAACGTTTATCACTCTGAAATTACGTAGCAGTGCACTAAAGAATCTAAAATCAAATAAATTGGAAAATAATGCATACGGAAGGTTTTTGTTTTTGAAATGGTGTTAATCTACACCATTCAAATGACCAAACACAATAACCAAACACAAGGGCCTGATCTACAGTGAGCAACTGCTGACCACACAGATTGTTGTGACCCTCGTCCAGCTGTGTTTCCTGCCTCCCGCCACTTTATCCAGTAATTACTCAGCAACACTCAGGGTGTTCTGAGCGCTGAGCATATTACCACGGGTGAGAAGTCACAGCCTTACACGGAACCACAGAGGAGGAGAGGGCTGAGGACAGTATGTGGCGACAGCCCTGGCCCTGGAGGGTTGCTCGGGCTGTGCGCTGTGCAGTCTGTGAAACAAGCCTCCCTGGAGTCCTGCACCAGCTCTGTGGGAGCAGAGACAGGGAGGGCTTGCAGGTAGAAGTGTGGACTCAGTGGAGATAGGATCTGAAAGATCTGAGAATAGTTACCAGCCCAGGGGAGAGCAGTGAGGACTGGAGCTCACCTAGCAAGGAGGAAGGGGAAGGCAGGTGACCAGGCCAGGCCTGAGTTTCTACCCTGTGTACTGGTGATGTCCCTCAGGGGACAGAGACTTAACTGAAGGTTAGGGTGGCAGGTAAGCAAGGCTCCGGGCTTTGAACCCTCTGGGCCTGAGGTGTTCAGGAGGCAGACTCATCTCGGAAAGGCCAGCTGCCACAGGACAGTGGCTGTGAGCAGCAGAGAGCCTGACCATGGGGCTCGGACAGCAGAGCACGCACAGACGGACAGAAAACGGGGGGGCTTTGTGGGAGACACAGCAAGTGACAACTGCAGGACCAGCGGGACAGCACCCTTGAGGAAGGACTACCCCTCCGGTGTCACGCATTATGCTGACACCAGGAAAGAGGAAGAACGGCTGGGGCGAGTGCTGGCTTAGGACTCGGTCAGGATGGGGTTAGACGAATTGTAGGGTGGCTCTGGGGTGAGCAGGTAGGGAAGGAAGATCCTGGTGACTGCGAATGGACAGGAAAGCCAGGAGATGAAACAACTTGTCAAGAAGCTTGGCTGTTTCAGGACAGGGAAGGCATTAATACACCAGTCACACCCAGGCTCCTCTGCACTGACAACCCCATCTTCTGGAGCAAGGGGAGCAAAACATGGAGTCACAGCCTGATGCGCCCACTCGGGGCCACTTGGTGACATGGTGTGCAGCTCAGCAGGCTGAGAGGCCTCATCAGGAGGGCCACATGTGGAGAGGGGTGGGAGTCTATGTGTGTACCCCAAAATCAACTACAAATAAGTTCTTTGCTAGTGAATTCATGTCTTTTCTCCCAGACACTATAAAATGGTATGGACGTAGCCTATCCATCTTACCCCAGTGCCTGGTATTTTTCTAGGGTCTTCCAAGAGCTGTGTTCTGAAGGGCAGGAACTTTACAGTGTGGTTCTCTCAGAGCTACACAGCAGTGATCGAAGATGCTCTGCATGCTCACCACATATAGAAAGGGCCTGGTCCCCATGACTATACGCTTTTGGGATGTGGGGACAGAAGGCCTCTGCTGGGCGTCCACCTACCGCCGCCTGTGTGGGCTGCTGCTTCTTGTTCCGCTTTGGCCTCAGCTTGGTAAAGTGCTCCAGCTTCCTGCCCTCCTCAGAGGGCAACTCGGAGATGAACCCTGAGCTCCGCTTCTCCTGCCTGGTGGATGGGAAGGGCGGGTCTTCCACATGAATCGGCACCTCTTCCAGGGCTTTGTCCAGGTCAAACTCCATTTCTAGAACAAAACAGAGCTCAAGGCCAAAATGCAATGCAGAGGGATGTATAGGAAACTCAAAAAGTCATTTTCAGCCTATCAGGAAAAAAATACATTCACACACACAGTGCCCCTCTGAACTATGGCCAGAGTGGCCTCGGGTCCTGTGGGAGCGCTTCTAGTGACAGTCAAATGGTCGGTGCTGGCCACATACTCACCGAAGGCCCTGGAAACAGGCCGCAGCATCCGGCTGTGGATACTCTTTCTTTTGGATTTAGGAGTCATCTAGCAATAAAATAAAGAAAGCACTCAGACAGGCAGTCACAGAAAACTTGCCTTTAAAACTTCAGAACATTCTAGATCCATTGACCAAACTCAGTATTTGTTGTGTTTCTTTGGGGGATGGTTCAGTACCACCGATAGCCTGACTCAAAGGCTGAAGTGATATATTTCTAAGTTAGAACTTTCTCAAATGATATGGCTAATTTTCTTTTTCCTCTAGCCCTAACTAGTTACAACCTATTCCTGTAGCTGAAAAAAACAGGAAGGATACAGAATTTCACTCCATGAGGAGTGTCACATGAGGATGTTAAAATGGACATAAAGAATGAAATTCAAAGTCTGTAAAAATCAGTCACAAAAAATTGAAGACAATTCCCTGTCACAGCAACATCACTGCAAGCACACTGAAGTCTTTACGTGTCACTTCAACAGGTAAAGTCATTTAACTCTTTGGTTCAGTTTGCCACCAAGATCTGGATATTCACGTCATGGGCAAAGACCAGTCAGAAAAAGGTACCACAACACAAAAGCTCTTGGTAGCTGGCACTTCTCTGTAAGATGTCTTGAATCCTGCCAGTCTTTTAAAAAGTGAAACCCAAACCAAGGCCAAAACATGAGAGTGTTTTCCCAGCATCGGTATTAACTGTTGACTGCATAACACATGAGAGAGATGTTCTCTTCTCTGTCACTTTCATCACATGAGTGTTGAAGCTGCGAGGAACCTTGTCATCGCCAACACAAAAAACTCGAAGGACAAAACAAGTCCTAGAGACTGATAAAGACTAAAAAACCAGCTGCCAGCTGGAGCCACATCAGGGATAGGATCAACTTCCTACCACGGTGGCCAGGCAGACTGACTGTGGCAATGCTTAAACAGGCTCGAAGCTGGTATTGTATAAATTAAGAGCAATGCTACTGAAAGAACTTGATTTTTATACTTTCATTTATCAGGCTGTCACCTAAGGCTTTCTCAGAAAATCTACATGTTTGAAAAATATTCCTTGATTCAAAGAATAAATTGGTTCATCCTGACCTTTAAAAGTAAACAACTCTACAGCTTTGACAGTTACGCCAATTTTAATAATAATAGCCTTCTGCTATTACCTATTGTTGAGAGAAGGGGGAAAAATTATGAGCAGTTATATTTAAATCTGGAATGGTTTTCCTGAAATAGAACATGAAACTTGCTGAATTGATCCTGTTAAGGCTTTGTTAAAGGCAACCATCTGAGGAACAGCTGTGTATAGAGTAACAGGCTTTGCAGGTTTAAGAAAAAATACCAGTCAATAAAAACCAGCAGGCACAATGCAACTGGAAGGGGATCCAGTTTGAAGATGGTTCTCCCCCAAATTGGCTTTGCAGTTGACTGAAGAAGTCCATGGGCTGGCCGGTTCATTCATTAAGTGAAGCTCTGAAGGTAATAGTTCTCAGGAGATACAACTAGCACAATGTATGCTGTACTTCCTTGTGAAACGTCTTTCGGAATTCTATGCACTTTAGGTACAACCAAGAGAGACAAAGGACCAAGCAGCGGCATGGAATGGAACTTCCAGCCAATTTCATTTAGATCATCACAAATAGCAAAGAAGATCGAAAATGCATGGGATGAAGATGTCTTCCATTTCCCCCCAGCTGTGCCTCTTGATTAGATTTCACAGAAAAGGTATTCACGGGCAAAAATGATTGGGCTCCAAATCAGTAAAGCCTTGGTAATAGATACCAAATATATGTAAAATATATGAAAATTATAACCCTTCAGATATATAATTTTAAATATATGAATGGGAACATATAATTATATGTATATATGCATATATATATATACACACACACACATATAAAAGAATGTATATACAAAACGTAAAGAAACCCATTTACAATCTGATGCTCATCTGTAAATGGAATATTTAGGTTAACCTAATTTTAGAGACACATCAAGAAACATAAAAGTCATCAGGCGTTTTGGTGACATCAGTCAAAGGGGAACTGGTTTTCTCCTCCTGATCTGGTTTTTGAATGCCTAGAACTTTGAATATCAACCAGTTTGCATATCAGAGAATGCATTCTAGTGTGTTTCATTGCTTTCCTATATTTTGTATGCTCTTTACAAGTACAAATAACTCCTAATTACATTTCCCATGAAACTCTTTCACTAAATTTATCGTATCTGTTGGTTAGGAAGTTTTGCTATGTTTAGGAGCTAATAGCTTTTAGTTAAAGGAGAACTTGCAATCAGTAGTTTTTATAGCCGGTACTAAGATGCAACCAATTTCAATCTCTTTCTCTCATTGAGTTTAAGCATAAAAGCAGATACAAAAAAGTGAATCTTACTTCTCTCACATTTTTCCTTCATTGGAGTTTTTTCTTCCTTAGTTTTACAGGAAATATATACTTATTCAATCTTATTGGACTATTACTACAATCCAAGTACATCTAAATCTAAAGCAAGATGAAATGTAACAATAAACTATGACTGTTCACCCAATGTTCGTCTAGAAATCTGGTTTGTTTACACTTTTCCCACCAACAGTTGGGTTGAGGTACTGCATCCTGGGGGGAAAACAACCTGACTTTACCTTTTTTTTTTTTTTTTTTTTTGAATAGTTATCTTTCTTTTTGTACAAAAATGAAAAAGGTTAATTTTTTTTGGACTGCTTTTTAGTCCTCGTTGACCTTCCTGGGATACCCGCCAGTGCCTTGGCATCCTCTGAATGAGGGAGATCTTAGCCTGTCCACCTAACAGAGGGGCAGAGGTGCACATCCCAAATGGATTTCTCATAAACCAACCGTGAGGAACACTGTCAACTGTTATGTGAAGCCTAGACAAAATTAACTTATTTTTAAAACCGCATTTTATGAGTAAGTTCCAATAATCACATCCTAAAGAAATATGAGGAAAATCATGTTAAATCTTTATTTTCAAATATAATTTTGGAAGAAAAGCCCTAAAACCATCAATAAATCTCACTGTGGCACACACACATGTAATGTGAACAAATATCATAGCTGTATTTTCTAAGAATCCAAAAGTGACATCAAGTGCAAAGTTACTCTGAAATCCAATTTTTCTAATGGATTAAACTATTCTGCAAGTAGTTCAATAGAGATACAGATGTCCACTCTAACCACAAGTTAAAAACTAATGTTGGAACCTTATAAATCATACAATATTGTTTTCTTGTCAAACCCACTTTTAGCAGGTAATTTCTAGACATATTAATTTGTTTTAAATCCAAAGTTAGATTGCTTGTGTCACCAAGAAAATAGCATGAGGTAGTTTCCTTACTTGATTTGCTAAGTGTACACAAAGAGCAATAAACAAAAATCTTTTTCCAAGCTTAAAAAGCCGTTGTCACTTTTTCCCTCCCCAAGGTTTAGAAAACCAAACAGTACCAGCTGAAAAGCAGATTAGAAAAATCTTCTAATATGAAAAACAAATCATAATGCTAATTTTCTACAACCCTGGGTGTGAAATAAGTAGTATAATAGGAATCAGAAAAAACAAAAGCCTGAAAGCTTTGTGGTCACGCCTCTTTTTCTAATTACAGGAGTGGCATGAGCACTTTTCTTCTCATGTGTGACGGCACCTCCTTCATTAAAATCCCCTTGCTTTCGGGCACACAGTAGGGGATTTTTTTTTTTTTTTGAGACAAGAGTCTTGCTAGGCAGTTCAGGCTGTCCTTGAACTTGCTATGTATCCCAGGCTGGCCTTGTACTCACAGAGATCCTCCTGCCTCAGTCTCCCGAGTGTCGGGATTACAGGCGTGCACCACCATGCCTAGCTGTGAAACCCAATCTTGTCTCTAAATTGTTGACTCAGTATCTGCAGATGGATGACAATACTACAGTTTCCCAGAACACTAGCCAGGCAGCACAGAAGCAAACAGAGCACAAAAATGTCCACTAGGGTGGCCAGAAACTGCAGAGCCACCAAAAAATACTTACACTTGTACAGCAGAGAGTCTCCATGCAGCAAAAAGAAAGGAAAAAAAACAAAACAAAACATGAATGGAAGAGAGATAAAGCAGCAGCATTACTAGAAAAGGGGAGGGAGAGAGATACCATTCACAAAGAAATAGAAAAGCTAAAATACATAAAAAGCTTTCATAGCAAAGCAGTAAGGCGAGAATGAGGCCAAAATGTTAGTGGCTCGAGGCATCTAGCTGAGCTTTTTAGAAGCAAAAGCACAATTAAAGCTGGAGAAACTGCAGACACTCTTATATACAGGTGTTATTTCTTGCAAAGTGTTTGTAAAGTGCCATGTACCAGCCCCACAAGGGGATGGTGACCCCCATGTGGGAGATAGGGACCTCATCAGCTCCAAAGGCACATAGTGGACGGAACACTGGACAGGTCTCTGGAAGCCCCATGCAAGTCCTGGCTCTGGGGTAATGGGGTTAGTCCCTGCAGCAAAAAGGGGACAGTATATCTATGATCCCTTCAGAGGGACCACGGACAGGGCCCCTTCTTAGGCCTGGTTACATCACTCTGTGCTCCCCACTGCATTTCAGGATGCAGTCACTTTGAACTATCAGTATTTTCGAAGAAAGGATCAGATGTCAGGAACCAGCACAGTTACTGCCTTAAAATATCCCTAACCATTTAGGCTACCTTGCCCTCCAGTGGGAATTTAGCTCACCTCACATTTTACATTAACTGTCTAGTTAAAATAATTTTTTAAATCCCAATGGCCATCAATAACAAGGTCTTATTTTTATTATTTTGAAAAATTACAAAACAATTTTTAAAAACAAAAAGTAATTCCAGTCATAGAACATCAGTCTTCGTGAAAGCACTGTAGTGTGACAGGAAGAATCCTTCTAAACTTCCTTTCAAAACATGATATAAAGAAAACTACCTACTCCATCTACCCTGGGCCGATGTATTTTTTAAAGACCTTTATTTTTTGTCTCAATTTTCTCAATATAAAATGAGAGGAAAATACAGGGCTCCTCAATTTGTGCATGTAAATGCTCGGGGTCTCTTCAGAGGAAAGGCAGCTCCAGAAGTGAAAAACTCCTCAGCACCACTCCAGCCGCCCTCTTCAACAGTATTGCTTTATCAGAAAGGTTTCCACAGACAACATCTGGAACCTGAATTCCAATTTCATACTTTATTAGGCAATTTTCTTCAAATATGAATCATTTTGTGACCCACTAAATGAGCATGAGAATAGCCTTGCTGAATGTGAAAAAGTAAAAAATATATTTTCAAATCTTGACTTGCTGGAAATAAAGACTCCTGTCTATCTTCAAAATCTTCCCTAAAGACGTGATTATATCATAGCTGATGGGTAAGCACCATATATAATTTTAGACTTTCCTTCTCTTACTGAAAGGTTAATTCAACGAGACAAGTACTCTGTCTCCATTATACACCTAATGATCATTATACGTGAGGGTGAGGAACCTTTCAATTGGTTCAGCTCCTAAAGTGACAGGCAAGCAAAAAAATTATTCCTATTTAGAAGGAAACCATGGCAATGGCTGATTCAGTGTTTTAACAGGATGAAGACCATTACTCGTGTATATCTTCTGGAGCTCATTTAGGCTCTCTTGATTTTGACACCTTCCTGATCACATGAGGAAGGTAGCAGTGTGCAGTCACCATTTCTAGGGAACACAACTCACACTCCCAGCTCTGGCATCCAATAAATGGTCTCAAGTCCCAGATCTGACACTTACTGGCTTGTGGGACTTCGGCCAATGTTATTGTGAAATCAGGTCTCAGTTACCTAGCTTGCATAATAAATTACTGTGAAGATTAAATAAGATAGTGTCAATCAGTGACTTCCCAGGGCTTCAATAATTGGCCATGACTATGAGATATTGTCAATGTGATCATTGTTTCAGTCTTCTATTCTCAAAGAAAGAGAGGCAGAAGGAGCATTAGTAAGAAGTAGACTTATCACAGCAAAAAACTGAGACCAATTACCACGCCTAGCAACAGGCGTGGTAAACTGAGGCATAGAGCAGCAGCTAAATAAATGAGAGAACAGCAGTTAAAAGGAAGATACAGTCATCAACAGCAACATAAACAATCTCAGAATACTGAGTGAAAGAAGCGAGCTTCAGAAAGACACACATGGTATGATGCCATGTATGTACATTCCAAAATATACAAAACACCACTATGCATGCATACATGTATATGTGAACAAAACAAAGAGAAAGTAATCAAACTCAGGATGCTTCCCCTGGAGGAAGAAGAGTGGGGTGTGAACTAGTGGTCAAATGAGGCTGTTACATCTGTCTTTGGGTGGAAAGGATAAGCCCAGATTCTATCTTGTTCCCATCTAGCACCCCAGAGCCTAGAAAGTGTCGTTAAGTAAGTGAATTAAATCACTGCATTAATCCAGTGTTCACCCTACCGAGAGCCACCACTACTACAATGTCATCACCAGAAAGGGCATTCAGACAGAAACATAAAATAGAGAGTCTGCATGGTTATAAAGAACAATTGGTTAAATTAGATACATTTATTTTCATGACAAATTGATTCTTATTTTTCCAATTTCATGTGAGATTAGTAAAAACTTCCCCATGGACAACAGAGTTTTGTCACAGACTGGTTGGTGTCTACACCACTGACCATTAAACTCTTCAAATGTATACACCTATTCTGCTCCTCAACTACTTAACCTAAGCAATTTCAAATTTATATTAAATAAAGGAGTACAAGGATGGTATAATAAATTCAAATATATTTTTCATTTAGATTAGCCAATAGTTAACATTTTCTCATTCCAAATTATTCTCTCTCTCTCTCTCTCTCTCTGTCACACATATACGATTTTGGGTTACACCATTTAAAGGTTGTTGACATTCTGACATCTCACCCTTATATATTTCTGCATAAATATCCTAAGAATTATATATCCTCCGACATAACCACACCATCACATCTGAGAAAATTAACAATTACATATCATCTAATGCATATAATATAGTCCATATTCAAATTCCCCCAACTGTCCTTCAAATGAAAATATCTTTTTTCAGATTGAAAATCTAATGGAGTCTACCCATTACACATGGTAACGTGTCTTCCATCTCCTTTGTCTAATCCTCACATCTTCCTCCCTCTGGCTGCAGCCCTGCTTTCCTTTGCATACCGCTGACTCTCCTGAAGAATCCAGAGCATTTCAATGACTGTCCCACAGTCTGTATTTGTGGAAGCATTTCCTCATATCTAGATGCTGGCAAAACATTTCTCGCACAAATGTGACATGCTGGATGCTGTACACTACTGGCTGAATCCACAGGTGGTCCATGTGGCAGGTGGTTCCACTGGTGGTGACAATACTAAGTTTGATCCCTTGATTGGGAAAGGACTTCCCAACCACACCACTGTGAAGTGCCACTTCCCCTGGTAATTAACCTGTGCAGTGATACTTTCAGTCCACGAAGAAAAGCAACTATTTTAAGCAACCAATGACAATCTTTGCCTGAATTAGTGAACGCAATGGGAGCTGTAAAACTGAAACCTTGTACTTGTTTCATTGTTCAGGTATTTAGTAGCTGACATTCCTTTGTAAAACCCTCTAGACCAGGGGTCCCCAAACCATGAACTATGTACTGGTGCCAATCCATGGCCTGTTAGGAACCAGGCTGCACAGCAGGAGTTGAGCTGCAGGTGAATGAAACTTCACCTATATCAACAGCCACTCCCCATCACTAGCATTACCGCCTGAGCTCCACCACCTGCAGCATTAGACTCTCACAGGAGATAAACCCTCCTGCGCGCTGCATGTGTGAGGGATCTAAACTGTGCATTTATATTACAATGTAACAATAATGGAAATAAAATACACAATAAATGTAATGCCCTCGAATCATACAAAACCACACCACACCATCACCCCTCAACCCCCCTCCCCACCATGTGGTTCATGGAAAATTGTCTTCCATGAAATACATTCCTGATGCCAAAATGGTTGGAGAACACTGCTCTAGGCCTTCCCTCTCTTTATATTTTCTGAGAATCACAATGATTTTTAAAAATTAATTGAATGGATCATCAGTAATTGCTGTCATTATTTTCTTTATTTTTTCTGGGGCTCAGAGAATCTGAGCAGAACCCTTTCAATCTAGATTTTTGTGTCCTTTGAAATGATCTCATTGGACTTAGAGCCAATCTTTGCTTTTTGATATAAGACATCCTTGGCTCACCCTGTGCTTTTCTGGGCACTTTTGAAGTGGATATAGTTAATCCCTGTTTAATGAACTGGATTACAAAAAATTAAGTATTTCCTAGTAGATTTTCCACTGAGTCAGCTCTCACAGGAACCAAAACTCGTAATCCTTAATGATATTTAGCCAAACATTATTATCACATTTGTGGGTTAGAAAGTAATTTTTAATGTATTTCCATTTTCAAAAGTCTGAGGTGGTATAAACCTTGCTGAGAAAAAAGAGATGCTCATTCTCTCTAGGATGGCTGCTGGATATCACAGAGTCTTCTCCTTAAACCCAAAGGAGTATTACAGGGAAGCCATAAACTCTGAGAAAGCTGCAGTAAATCGATGGGCAAAAGGAGGAACAACTGGAGATTTAGTGGTGCACCACCTTTCCTACCGAGCACAACATAAATCCACTATTCACACCACACTCATTAACTTTTATATCAAGAGTCTCATTTCGTATAAAAGTTAAACTGGCATCATGATGTTAAATCCAAAGCATTCTCAGAAGGGTGCTGACCAGAGGCTGTTGTGAAGGTCACCACAGAGCACCATGTTGCAATTTAAATGGTTCATTTCCTTGTTTTCCATATCTGCAGGGTTTTTTTTCCTATACAAGAAAATTAAATCTTTACCTTCCTAACTTTACTGTTTTTTTCCAAAAAATGGTTCACTTTTTATCAATTTAAACTCACTTGAATGTTCTGTTTTAAAAGTGAATTTAACACATTTTTCTTAAGAGCAGTCCAGTGAATGAAATTATCTGATACTGATTTCAAGCAAATTATTTTTCAGTTAAGACTTTGTGTTAGTGCTTGTGGGCACAGAAGCTGATGTTTGCTAATAATGGGTCACCTCTGCACCCCCTCGCATTATAATGAAAAGTGGAAAAATTTGTTAAGTACTTTATTGCACTATTAAACACACAGCTGTTACCCCCAAGGGTTATAAAAACCTGAATAATATTTTAAACTTTTATTTATATTGAAAGAACAATGGGGAAAACCCAAAGTATCATACCTGAGAAAGATACTTTAAATCTAGGTCTTTTGGACAATCCATTTACCAATGAAAGGCAAGAAGGAAGAGGTTAGGAGAAGACTTAAATACTCCCTAGGATGGGCATTATGGTGTGGTGACACCCAGATCAAGAAACAAAACTGGCCTGAAGTGTTTAACATAACACACTTGCTCTCTCCATAGAATACTACCTCTAAAGACGACAAAAACTAATAGTTTACAAAACTAGCAATACCACCAACAGAAGACAGATCAAAGCCAATGACAATTTGCTTTACTGCTTTGAAGAACCTGAGTCAAGGAAACTGTAGTGGAGCCAGGTAACGGGAATGGAGGGTGATTTGGGGGCCTGGTGACCTGGGATTCTGCCTGGGGGGCTTCAGTAGCCATTCAGTCATCAGGAGGTCAGGCACTCGCTGATTTATTGTTGCAGAGAAAGTAGTTCAAAGCCCATGCAACCTTAAGCTTTTCTGAAATTGGGTCCCACAATCCCTGTTTCCTAACTCTTCAGGCTCAAATAGAGCCTTGCGTAAAGACAGTTTACCACCCAAACTCTGTGAAAACCGCCCTGTCTTGGGAACCAAGATCTTTGCAGTGTTCACTGCTTCTCTTTTTAATTAATGTCCTTCTAAATAAATTCTCAAAAGGGTGGATTTTCAACACATCCCACTCTAAATTGTAGATTATTTTGACGGCTACGTGATTACAATAATCTATTTCACCTGAATCTGTCAAAAGCAATGTAAAATTCTTTGTCACTTTTGATTTTTTATTGGCTCTGATATTATTTTGAAATGAATTAACAATTCATAGCCAAGCTATGGTGAAAAATTGGGTAAATTTTCCACTGAACACATCCTTTACATGCCACTATGGTATAATTCTATAATAAAGCAAAACAACAACAAAAACTGATTTTCAGTACCTATGGATGCAGTTTCTTATTGTTGTTCTGACTTCATATTAACTTAAAATTCCCACATGAATCTTCCACCAACATTCACTAACATTAGTTTTAATATTAAATAACTGCATACAGGTGGCCCATCACTCAGTCACCTTGGAAGCAGAGGCCACATGTCCATAACAGGAATCATGATGCTTTGTTATGTCATAATAGAGGATGCTCCGGGACCTTCTTCAAGGAAAAGCCCTTCTGGCCATGCAGAGCTGAATGTGGTATTTGGGGATCTCAGCTGAGCACTTGGTTGTGAAGTGAGGTGGATTTGATGAATTTTCCAAAGGAAAAGTCCAGCTTGGATTATAGAGCCCACCTACCCCCAGCTCAGTGCTGCTTAGACAGGGTTCTGCCTGGGCAGGAACAATGATCCCATGCCTCAATTTTGATATTCAAATGTTAAAGTCTGCAACTTGAAGAGCTAATACCTAAAATGAGGCTTCATAAGCAAGCAAAATAGAGTACCGCCAGGTTGCAGTACAGGAACTGATCCTTAAATTTGCTGTTATAACTCTCAGCTTTTCCTTTGACTATTTATCTTACTTTTCCTTTTAATTACTATTCTATTAATTATTAAATTCGCCACCCACAATAGTTTCTCAAAGTAGGCAGAACACAACTATCCAATAAATAAATGTATACAAGGTTACTTAATCTAGACTAGAGTGTGTGTGTGTGTGTGTGTGGATTCCTTGCAGTTATATCTGGAACTTGGAAATAAGATTTTGGTCTAGTTTCCAAGTGTGATTTTTAGCGAGAAAGTCATTTTTCTTCAGCATACACATCAAAGGCCAAAGCTAACAACTGTTTACGATTGATACTGATTTTGTTAAGGGATGGTTTGTCATGGAGATCTGCTCTCAGTTCTTAGAAAAGATCCTAAGTGGACATCTGGACAGTGACAGTGGCTCCCTAGGGGCATTTGGAAAACTGGGAATTTGGACAAACAAACCAATGCCACTCTGCATTTCCACACGCAAGCTGAAGACTGAAGGTTAAGTCACTCCAAGCCCATTATTTTTTCTAAACCATAGCTAGAACAATTAGATTCTTCCTGAAGAATCACTTAAATTTATCCAGTCTGACCTACTTAGTCAGTCGAAACTCTAAGGCAGAGTTCTGTGTTAGTTCCCTTTCGCCATCCACCTGCATTTTAGGCCACTTTGTCATTCCCTAATTTCAGCCTAAACTTCAGATTCTATCAGACAAGAAGGACACCCATCAATCTGAAAGCCAGGGTGAGCAGGACAAGCTGATTAACCAGAGATGGAGTCTGGAACAACCACAGCGGTATGGACAGCTGTCAGAGGCCAAGCCCTCAACCCTGGTCTTTCTGCTGCTTATTCCATCAGTTCAGGTGCCTACAACCCCAGCCAACACTTGCCCTGTACTGGAAGAGGTGTGGATTTGCTACCATAGGTTAGACCCCTGCACCCAACCCACTGTTGACAAGAGCAAAACCTGTAAGCCAAGAAGCCTGGGGTGACAGGGACATCACCCACCAAGCACTCATTGTGCAGTCTCAGAACAAAGCCTCTTCCTTTCCCAAACTTCCTGGTGATCCAGGCCAGCCTGAAGACCAGGAATTCAGCAGACAGGAAACGGGTTTGGAAGTC
The DNA here is from genome assembly GCA_028451465.1 of Erethizon dorsatum. NCBI lineage: Eukaryota > Metazoa > Chordata > Mammalia > Rodentia > Erethizontidae > Erethizon > Erethizon dorsatum. The sequence continues at coordinate 25,357,221 of CM051825.1, read as the reverse complement.
AGATCACTAGCAACTGTGCTCCCAGCTGTGGCTAGTCTTTATCTCCCAGTGTGATGCGGGGCAACTGGACTCGCATCTCTGGACTCGGATTCTCAGGGTTACCATACCTGCCACATACGGCTGGTTACAACAGGTGTCTGGTTTTAATCTTTTCCTGTGCACTTTGCTGAGAGCTCGGTACCTAGAATGTTCTTGCCAACTGACCCTTTTAAATGGAAAGGTAAGAACCTTTTAATACAAAGCATTATTTTCTAGAGTGCCAGAGAAATCTGCTGTTACTGATATTCGATGGCATTTGCTATAGAGAAATGAGTAAGACATCACTCCTGTCCCCTCCAGGAGCAGAGACTCTAAGAGGAAAGGAAAGCCATGCAAGTGACTTGAATGCAAAGCTAGGACATTAAACAAAATTTAATGAACAACTATTATGTGCCAAGCACTAACCTAGACACTGGAGCTACAGGGACAAAAGAATAAATTCCCTGTACTCCACAAGCTTAGGGTGTGGGATTGGGGATGTAGCATGTATAAGGCCTAGTACAACATACACAAACATGCATATATCCAGCATGGGAAGTAGGCAATAAAAGTACTTAAAGAAGTATATAAGTTTATTTTAGGTCCTGATGAGTTCTGAGAAGATACAATAGTTTAGTAGTGTGACCAGAAGGCTTTGCTGGCTAGGAGGATCAAGGAAAACTTTTGAGGAGACATGAACTGAGACCCAAACAGTGAGAAGACAGCTACAGGACAATCGTGGAGGAGTGTTCCCAGCACAGGGAATAGTAGCTGAGCTGGGAGCCAGTACTTCTGCCAGGGAAATGGGAAGTGGCCACAATGGATGGGGGAAGGGAACAGAGAGAGGATCAGATCTCGGAACAAGAGAAGGCTAGATTTGATGTGGGTACTGTGAAAGCCAGCAGAGCACTTGGCATCTTAGACTGGATGTGGTTTCCGCTGTAGAAAGCATCTGGGGCTCTGAGCAAGGATGGCTCTCCACAGAGGCAGGAGCCTGACTTACGTGTCTGCTTCAGGTGCCCAGGCAGGAACCAAAGGGGGCCTGGTTGGGGACAGCAGCAGACAGGACAGAGAGGTAGAGGGAGAGATGGAGGCTGGCTGGTAGAGCTGGAGACAGATGTGTAGACTAGAGGTGGTGTTGTATATTCGGATATGGAAGCCTTAGAAGGGGAGAGGAGTGAACTCGTTTCCACCTGGGGCACTGAGCATGAGATACTTGTCGGACAGTGAATCAGAGGTGTCACATGGCAGATGACTATATAGACTTATAGCTCAAGGTAACTGAAGGTAAGTGTCATGAATATAAAGGATAGTGTTACAATGCTGAGGAGCCCATGGTCATATCAGCAAAGGCGAGCTGGTGGGCACAGCCAGACTGTAGCACTCTGGAGGCAGAGGTGGTGATCAATTTAGCCCTCTCACCGAGGCACAGAGCCACGACTACAACTCCCTGCTGGACAGCAAGCTGGGCTGTTCCAGCACCTCCATTTTCATTTGAGCACCGCTGTCATTACAGATGTGGTTCAGCCCAAGTCTGGCCCTCCTTCGGCATCCTCGCCTCCAATGGCCTTAAAATATATCACCACCAATAAGCAGTCAAACTCTTTGGTGAGACCTCTGAGGCGCTGGTGACACACACTGCTTTTTCCAGCCTCCTCACCAAACTTCTCCCTCACCATCCCTCCTGTAACATCTGAGTACCAGAACTGTTCTTCCCAGTCCCTTGTGCACCCCTCTTCTCAGACCTCTGTGTGTGCTGCTCTCTCTGCCAAGTTTACTTACTCATCTTCCTCCCAGATAAGTGGTCTTCCAAACGCCATCTCTCACTGCACACCTGTTCCTAGGGCCACTACTATGTGCCAGGCATGATGCTTAGAACCTTCCTCCAGGAAGCATTCCACGATGGCACCGGCTCTCTGTCCTTCAGAAACAACCTCTCCTCCTCCACATAGCTCCTCCCACCATATCTGATTTTCCACTTTACAAGGAAAAACCACTTCGATCCATAAGTGACCTCGGACTCCTATAGAACAGTAAGACTTTTTTAAATGAATAAATTACAACAATGAAGGGGGAAAAGTGGATCCAGACTTTCAGCTGAACGCAACAAACAAAATGTACTTCTTCTGGCCTTGACCAGTCTCGCAGGTCGAGTACACATTCAACTGCTAGGCTTTTCAACTGGCGAAACCTAAGTCATGGCTGGGGGTGCTGTATCTATGGGATAGAGAGCAAACAGCTCAGTTCCCACTGCCCCTGGTAAAGACCTGCAACTTCTTCTTTATTTGTAATGATGGCATTTTGAGATAAAATGAACAGCGCCCCAACAGTGGCCACAGCAGTGGTATAGGTGTATAAGTAGAACATACGATAAACTGTTTAGAGACATTTGTTAAAGTGACTGTAGTGGAGATCAGAGACATAAAGCAAAAAACACACCTCAGTAAATGCAGTTCTATGGTGCCCAAAACAAGAGGAATGAAGAGAAGTCTACTTAGTGACAATTCTCCAGGGTCCCATTAGTCTCCTATCCCGACATCCCTGCTCGGGCTCATTCTGGGCTTCCCAGGAAAGAGTTCAGTCAACACAAGCAGCCACTGTGTGCCTGCTACTTTGGGAAGGTTAAAACAGTGGGTAGTTACTGAGCATGAGTTTCTCAAATGTTTTAAACTGTGTCCCATCATGAGAAATATATTGTATGTCATACCTCAATTTACACATACTTGTACGTATAACTGAAAAAAACATGCCATAATCCAATACTTTATTTCAGATCAATCTTTGTTCTTAAATCCTGGTTACAGCCATTACACTGATTTCAAGACTCACTAATGGGTTGTGACCAGTGCCTTGAAAGACGGGTCCTCTGTGAACGCAAGCCTTTCTTGATGACCTCATTACAGTGGTGGACTCATATCTTACAACACTTAAGCTAATTCATCCACGGGAGTCACATGAGGGGCCATCCTGGGACCTACCAGAACTGGCTCTGCCACTACTGCCCCCTACCATGGCTTGCTTGGTGGGTAACATATTGACTCATTCTCCTTCCACTCCGGTGAGAAGCCAAGAATAGCCAGTGTACGGTGGATGGACAGTAAACGTGTGTTGAATGGATGAAAGGCTGGGCTGTGTTTTTGGCTTGGGGCGTCTTTTGATAACCTTGTCACTACTGAAGTCTTCCCAATATAAAGTGCTTTTGCCTCCTCACCTGGGCCCTTGTGAGAGCCAGAAGCCAGCTTCTTCCAGCCTTTTCCCTCTCTGTCACTACAGCACACAAACCTGTTTAAGGACTTTCCATTTCCTCCTTTCCTTCCCTCTCGCTCACACCATCACACAGGCACATGCATACGTACACACACATCTGTAATATCTAAAGATAATGTTTCCTCCAATTTTGTATTGCTTAACTCCAAAATTAACAGGAAATCTTTTGTCCTGTAGGGATTTGGTCTTCGATCTCAACTGTCAAGAAGTACTAAGGTAGGGGCCGGTGAGATGGCTCAGCGGCGTACGCGCCTGCCTGGCAAGCGCGAGGTCCTGAGTTCGACTCCCGGAACCCACATACGAGAAAAGGGCCGGTGATATCGCTCAGCGGCACGGGCACCTGCTGGTGCACGAGGTCCTGAGGTCAACCCCCAGTACCCACAAAAAAAAAAGAAAAAAAAAAAAAAGAAGTACTAAGGTAGAGCTCACAGAAGAGAAAGGTTGGGCAAGCAAAGGCCTCTGTAGTGCACTGAAAACAGGAGGTGTCTAAAGGCTGAAAAGAGAGGCTGAGCTTAGAGAAATTATTTTACTGCTGTCCTAGGCCCTGCAGTCGTGACACGTGTGGTTGCTGGAAATTAACTTAACTAGTTTGGGTTTCATTAAAATTATTTTCTCTTTAAGCATATACTCTTGTGTCATCTAGGCACACAGAGATAATAGGTAGAATGGTTTTGATTTTAAAGATGTGCAGGTTATCAGTGCCATTTGTTTAATTTAGCTCATGAGAGAAGATCAAAAGTATCTCTTGTAATTATTATTGCATGTCAAAATTAAGCTCATAAGATCTCCAAGTCCAGGCAACGAGTCAGATGCCCAATTTAGACTCTGCTTTTGTAATGCCCTCATGGGGCACAGTTGGTCAATGCTGTAAGGCATGTTAGGGAGAGGATTTACCGGGTCCTCCCCGTCCTCTTCCTTGTCAATCTGGCTCCTCCTGCAAGCAGTAAGGCTGGGGAGGTGAAGTCATCTCTGTCACTTGAAGAGAGAAGACAAAGGCTTTCCCTGGGCCTCATTTGTCTCTGGGGGGGCTTGTGAGGACAGCCAACACCATACCATAGGGCAGACCTCTGCCTGTGGTGGTCATGCCAGTTTAAAACTAAAAGGCACAGGTGCCACTGAATCCTGAGGAAAACAGATGAGCTCCTCAGGGCTGTGGAGTGTGCCCCTGGCATTTCCACAGAGGACTGTACGCAAGTCTTGGAAACGTGAGGAACATACAATGTCCTGGTCAGACTCAGAGACTGTACTGTAGCTCAGAGGTTTGCTATTTGAAATTACAGAGTTTTTGTACGTTGCTTTCTAGTGGTTAAAAAGTTGCACCTCCATTTTCTAAAGTGATATCAATAAGAAATGGACATTGTAGAATTAAATTATATGAAGAAACTAACAATTGTAATTTGAACAACCTTCTGCACAGTTTGTGTAAATAATTTTAAGCAAGACCTGTACTTGGCAGAACTGTTAACAGATTTCGTTCAATTAATAACTGTTGGTACCAGAAAATGAGGCAATTTGTTTAAACTGGTTTAAAAAATATTTTGACCAAATCAAATAGACTTTTTGCTGAATTTCGGACTACATTAAAAAGTCTAAAAAATTATATATTGAAATTTGAATTTGTTAAAATAATTGGTGTTTTATCATGGGAGACAGGAATCACAAAGATTATTCCATAATAATTCAAGTCTTTTAAAATTCTTTTCCTAGGAAATAGCAGTAAGCAGATGAGCTGCTCTTCTGCATGAATATTTTTTGATTTAAAACTGATATGACACTCTTTAAAATAATTGAAAGAATTACATACAATTAGTGAACTAGCTGCGCCTAAGCGGCAGATACTGGCTCTTCACCTGCTGGGCACACTACCTAAAGCCCAAACTTCTGTTATTTTTTTAAAAAGGAGTATTCCACATATAGAGTATTCTATATATGGTGACTAATTAAATATTTAGAAAAAAAATAATCACCAGCACAAGAAGTGCATCTTTCAATACCCTCCACAGGCCAGTGGGAAACCAAAATTGAAGGAGACAATTTGAATTCTGATTTCCGGAGACACATGACTGCAGGAAAAGAACAGATGGCCTATGGGCAGTGAGGATTCTAAGGAATACAAATTTTGGCATGATATACAAGGCCTGAGTGTTGGAATGGTAAGTAGTATACAGAAAGCTAATTAATCATTGTCACCAGTGAAATAACACATGGACAGGCACAGAATGTTCCAGCTTAGCCACAAGTGGGCATATTCATTTCTAACAAAGGGACACAGATTTTTGACACTTATCTCTGATAATATTTAAAAACCGCAGTTTCCATTGGGTTATGTAGCTCTATACCTTTCACCAGTGCTGCTGCTCGTATGTTCCCTTCATTTGCAATTACCAAGCAGCTATTTTACCGAAATCAATGCAGTCTAATAAATCCAATGCAAATTCAATTCTGCTTGTAAGATACACACCACACATGAAATCCATGTACTGACTACAGCAGGCAGCTTAAGCATAGGACCTGCCTTGGGTTAATGCTGGGTTAACGTAACCTGGCCAAGTTAACTTTTCTCCACCTCCCTTTCTTCATTTGTTAAATAGATACTAGTAAGAGCTAGTCATAGGTTGTTATGATGATTCAACTGGTTAACTGTCATGACACATCTGACATGCCATAGCTACTACATAAAAGTTAAATAAATGAACTGTAAGACATTAAGCCATCTGTGTTTCTGTTCTGGAATTAAAGAGATGTCAAAATCTCTGGGAGTCAGGAAAAGTGGACCGAGTATGGAAAAAAACTTCACCCATTATTTTAAGAGTTCTCATCCCTCCCCTCTACCATTTCCCACTGGGTGAGCTATATTACCTCTTAGTTTCTTTCTAGTTTAAAAAAAAGTGGGCTGGTGATAAAGCTCAGCAGCATGAGCACCTGCCTGGCAAGTGCGAGGTCCTGAGTTTCACTCCCGGTACCCGCATATTAAAAAAAAAAAAAGTTATCTGATTGGAGACAAATAACTTTTTTAATGATATCCCTTTTAAACACTCTATTTCAAAAGAACATTCTTTTGTTTGAACTTTCTGAAATTAAGGTTGACTGGAAGCATAGGCCCCAGGGAATCATCCAGCCATTTGTGTTTCTGCCCTCACTTACGACGTAAATTTAATAGTTGCTGACCAAATATTGAATTTCTTTCAATGAAATCAATCATATGGATTACTGTTTCCATGTCATGGAAAGTAATCCTTAAACCCAATTAATAAAAATGTCTACACCTAAATTAATGTCCATAAACCTTCTCATGTGCAATTATAACTATTGGTTCTTTAAGAGAGTAAACACTGAAATGGAATTGAATTTTAGACTGGGAAGAAATGAAAGAAAACAGGAAGATTAGAAATCCAGGGACAGGGAAAAAAGAGGTACCCAAAAGCTTTACTAAGTTTGCTAAACAAATGTTCAAAAATAGATTTAGTAGATGTCATGAAAATTCCAGACAAAGAGTGACAAGTTCAGGCCCTAGATCAGTAAACAGAAGGTTGGTGATGTGTCAGGCTTACTATAAGCAAACATTTTAGGTAATAGTGAAAATATAGCATTTCCAAAAGCAATCACATTCAACTGTTTTCTAGTTCCATCTGTGGCACAATTTCTACCTGTCAGGGACTTTGAATTACAAGCGGGAAAGACTGTATGTGCTTAGGTACTCATGATTCTACTAATTTTCTACCTAACAGTTAATCTTGCATCCTAACTTCCTGGATCACTTAAGATAGAAATGTTTCTAAGGAAAATGCATGCTCTTATTTAGAAAACCATTCAAAATGTCTCCCTTTTTGAAATATGGACTGCAAACTTGAAATATTTGGTAATAGATGTCACAGAGAAACACTAATGATTTGCTATTTTGATTATGACAAGTGGCAGGGCAGGTTCTTTTAAAAGCCCCCATCTAATGCTCTTCCTCTTCCAAATTAGCTGTGAGCTTGTGGCACTGGTTTAGAATAAGATGCTGAAAGCTCAGAAAACAAATTTCCTTCAGGAGAGGGATGCCTGGACTTAAGGTGGCTGCAGAAATGGTACTCTCTTTGGTAGCTTAGAGGTGATAGGCTGAGTGTACAAGAAACTGTTCCAGTGCAAAATCTACCAACACCTTTTATAGAAAAATCTTTTCACTAAACTAATAGGAAATTTAACTCTTGGTTTCTACTACATGACAACTTAATAGTAAAGTTAGGACAATGCTTGAAGAAAAAAATTAGGAAAAAAATTCTGTATTCAGAACAAAAATTCTGTGCTACAAATATGTTGTTGTTGTTGTTGTTTTATGGAGGTTTCTGTCTTGTTCCTGTCACTGACTCAACATCCACGGCCTTGCTGGGCACCCTGGACATCAGCAGTTGCACCTCTCAGCAATGGCCCTCACCGCTATTGCCTGAACACCTGTGCCACAGAACGGCCACCCTCCTGACCTAAGCTGTCTCAGTGGTCCACCAAAGGGTCTGCCTCTGCTCATACCTCTATAATACCATGAGCATCTTTGCAAAATGAAAGCAACTCTGTTCAGATGCACCCAGCTTGGTTCTGACTGGGCCCTGAACCTCTATGCAAAAGGAATTCCTGTCCTCTACTGGGACCCCACCAGCTTTCCTTACAGTGAACTACGTCGCCTTCCCTCTTGCAAAACAAAACCCAATTAATCAAACAAACAAAACTACTCACAAGCAAAGCTTCAAGCCAAGATGCCATAGCTGAGCAAGTCTTTCAAATCTCCACTTCCTCACCCCAAACCACATCACCTATAAACCTGACAAAAATACGTGAATATTCACTCACATTTCCTTTAACCCTTTCCAACTCACACAATACCACATGGTTCTGGCAAGAAACATAACATAAAGGTAATTTAAAATTTATAATTCAGATCTATTTCTTACTAATGATTTTCTTGAAGGGTTGTCTCATAGCTCCCTATGACAACATACTGACCAATGCCTCAAAATGTAAGCAAATTTAAAATATTTATTCAACATACACTTTACACTGTCCTGACAAGCAAGTTTTTAAAGCCTTTCATTACAGATCAAATATATTTGTTAATTTATATAGTCATGTAGAAAATTATTGTTCCACTTTTTCTAGTGATATTAGTGTTACTTGAAATGTTGGATTATACTTTAGGCTTTCTTTGCTATTCTCCTTGTATATGGCAGGGCTTTCCATGAAGAGCACTAGAGGATTTTATTTACAGGCTTTAAGAAAATGGTTAACAGTGGTTTATAAATGAGGAAACTTCTTAATGTATTACATTCTCCTTCTGGCTGGAAAAATAGTAGTGGCCATATCAGATCCTTGGTTTTGCAACTTAAAAACATGCACGGTTCCTTAACAACGGCTGCATGTAAAAATTACAAAAGTCAGAAGTCAATGCAGAAACATTTGGACAGATGAGTAACCCAAACTGACTTTCACCACTACTCTTTCAGATTATAAGAAGTTACCAAAAAGTATTTTGGTCAAACATAAACATATCGAACAGAGGATGAAAAAGACACACAACTTTTCTGATAGTAAAGTGAGAGCTGGCAATACATACAATGTAAATTTTAAAAGGATTGAGGTAAAATTGTCCTCAGAGGAAAAAAGCTATGGAAGTGCTCTAGTTTTCTGTCTAGACGGATGTACCACATGAGAGTTAGCAAACGGGTAAAGGATGAAGACCCACGATCAGGGTAAACCATATTGTGGACTCCAGCATCACAAGCACATGAAGTGAAGTGAATGAAAAGAACCTCATCCAAACAGGAAATCCAAATTTAAAGGTCTGCCAAGAAATTGTAACAAAGGAGGAAAAACTGATAGACTCGAGAAAGAGATGGTCACAGGATATACTTTAGAAAAACTCCTACATATATTATAATGGCTGATTTATAGTCTCATTTGAAGATATTTTTCCTGTCACAAAAGATCTATGAAAGTTTCATACTCTATTTCCTGAATTTTTTTCTTTCCCACAATGGCTTCAGGCCTCAGAGGGCTGTGCAAATGTGAGCGCCCAAAGCCATGCTTAGCTGCCTCAGCACCACAACAAGATTCTGAAAGAATTATCTGAGGGAAATAGTTTTGTTTGGTCTGATTTCAAAGGGTGAATGAAGTTCTTTCAAAACACAATGATGGGCCGGTGATATAGCTCAGCAGCATAAGCATCTGCCTGGCAAGCGCGAGGTCCTGAGTTTGACTCCCGGTACCCACATATTAAAAAACAAAAACAAAAAAACACAATGGCACAGTGCAGTGGATGACACACTGGTGCCACCAAAGGCCATATCTTACCATACAAGTATCCAGGTCTTCCAAACGCTCTACCTCTGTCAGCTCCTCCACGGTGATGAGGGAGCGCTTTGCTGGCTTCTCCTCAGCCAGCTCGATGACCAGGGAGTCTTGCTGAGGAAGGGTCTTGCCACGTCTGCTGAAATGTTCGGCCTGGAGGGTAAAGATGCCACAGGAGAAATAAAGCAAGGAGTCAGGGCCAAGCTGGCAGGCTGCTCCTGAAGATGTGCTCTCCAAGACGGCACCTTGGCAAGCAGTCAGTGGCCACTCATGAATGCCCAACAGAGCAACTGGACTCTTTTATTATCTCTTTATACTCTTAAGAGAAATCACAAACCTCCCTTCATCAATGAGGAGACCACTTAGTCTAGAATAAAATAAGCAGTGTTCTCCTTATTAATTTCACTTGACAGGAATCTTTCTGTATCTAGTGCTTTAAAAAGTTAGCTAATGAAGGAAATAAAATGATTCCAACTTTTATTATTTTAAAAGAATGAAAGCAAAGAAATTACTAAAAAATTTTAATGATGGCTAGCTATGGTGGTTTTCATGGAAGGAATAACACATTTGATATGATTTACTATAACCAATGTTATGTTTTAGGTTAACAAAAAAATTAAATGGTGAGAGGTGGAATGATTGGGCTGACGTGGAAAATCTCCAGTGTTGGGCTGATTTAACATCAGAAACTGAGATTTAATTCTTTTGAAACAATGAGGAGCAGTTGATAAGTCTGTGGCAGCTTTGATAATGCTTCTAAAAAGTTAAAAAAAAATCTGAATCTCATAAAAGTTTCATTTTAAAGACACCATTTCATATAATACCTAATCTTTTTTTATAAATTCAAACTAATATATTCATGTGAAAATGAAGTTCAAAACAATAGAAGAGTGTATTCACACACAATTCTTTTTCATTTATTAAAAGAACATGTCAGTGCTTCCTGAGTAAGTTCTTCAATGAAGGACAAATGTAAAAGGTGACGAAGTCAAACGTTTTGTGTAGTTTTCGTACGCAGTCTCACTGACCAAACATCCCATATTGGTGTCACTAAGGGAGCGTCCTGAGGCAGTTCCTGTGGGTTATCTATCAATGAAATGTTTCTAAAAAGAGTGGTCTACTGATTTTGTTTGTGCTTATTTTGTAAAAAGAAGAGTCTGAAGTGGGAGTTCTAAACAATTAAGCAGCTTTCAACTGTGCCAGGATCTAAAGAGTAGAGCTTCTTCAACTTTAATACGTAATGGACCAGTCTTCTATATATTCCCAAATTGGCACAAACTGATATATTGAATAAATACAATGAACAAAATTTTAGCAAAATAATGTGTTTTTGGCTATTGTCACATGTCAAGTTGTTCTAGGAGTTTTCTCATTGCCTCCTGGTGGATGCTGAACTTGTGAGCGGTCATTACTGGTGACCACTCCTTAGTGCCCCCCTCCAGTCCACAGGCAGAACTCCGAGCACTGCTGCCAGAGATGCCTTCTCTTTCGAAGTTTACAACACGGTCTTATACACTTTTCTCATTTATCTGCTTCACAGATGTTCCTCTCATTTTATGTTCTCTCTTATCGCCCAAAATCCAATGCCATGAAACTGGGCCTCTTAATCCTATAGTAAATCTGAAATTCTTTCTCTGGAGTGACATTCCTGCTAACATTTTTGAGACCTGAGATATAACCAGTTTTAAAACCATCTATGCCTCAGAGGACACTTTAAAGTTCAAGAAATATGGAGTTTCTCTTTTTCATCTGCACTGATATTGGAAGGAACGTCCCCTACACCTTGGTATAGGACCAGTCTATAGATAAGGGACAGTTACTGTTTCTCCTTGATTCTCTCAGAGGCACCTGCTGGGCAACAAGCAGCCAGCAATCATTACATTATGCCCACCTGCCTCTTGTACTTTCTTCGAACTCCAAATATACCATTTCCCTCTATGTTTCCAAGAATAGTCCATTCCAAAATGATCTCAGCAGAGCAACAACATGAGTATCAGTAAATTAAACTAAAATTTTAATTTTTAGACCTCAGTCTCAACATCATTGCTTACCACAACTTTAGGCCTGCACTATAAGTGAACGAGATCTCTGGGGACAATTACTTTTTTTTTTTTTTTGTGGGTACCGGGGTCGACCTCAGGACCTCACGCGCCAGCAGGCGCCCGTACCGCTGAGCAATATCACCAGCCCTTTTTTCGTATGTGGGATCCGGGAGTCGAACTCGGGCCCTCGCACTTGCCAGGCAGGCGCTTACGCCGCTGAGCCATCTCACCGGCCCCGACAATTACTTTTGCTTGCCCCTGTCATTCCACCTGGAGAAATCTAACCATGCTCCAGAATGGCTGGAAGTAACAGAAAAGAGGAAAAAGGAAAACCAGAACCTTAACCCATATAGCAAAAAGGGGTGAAACGCAGAACACAGACCACACCCCCATCAGAAGGCCACCCTGTGTCACAGCAGAGCCAAAACAGGAGGCCTCACTCAAGATGGGTACGGCACTCACCAGTTTATGGTGGCAGTGTGAGAGTGCATCCAGGATCTCGTCCACAATCCGATCAGACAGGAAGGAGGCCACCGTCAGCTTCACTTCGCTGTGTGAAAACCACAAGGAGAGGGCAGTGTTGGAATTTGTGCAAAGGGAGAAAAGTCGCCCACCCTGGATGCTATGCTGATAAGGTCAATCATGAATCCGCTTCTTTGAAAATGCAGTATTAGATTTTGAACAGGGCTAAATATTTCCAAAGATAAGCCTTAAACATCACCATAAACACACAGGTAATAGATTCCCTTTACCAATTTCAATCTGCCTCTGCAGTTTCAAAACTCAAGATTTAATGGTAGAAATGAAAAACATGTGGATGAAGATAAACTTAATGGGAAACATTTATACCATGCGGCAAGGTACAATTCACCCATTGACAGAAATGGAAAAAATTCTGGGCTGGAATAGATTAAGAAAGTCTAGTCTGGTTTGTTAAATCTTAGTTTAATATGCACATCCCCCACCCTCTTAGAAAACTTTACACCAATCACATGGTGCCGTATTAGTACCATATTATACTGCTTCTGCTTTCACTTAGCACCTTTTATTTTTTCCCGATACTAGGAATTGAACCCAGGGCCTTTGCACTGAGCTGCATCTCCAGACCTTTATTTATTTTTTTTGATACAGGGTCTTGCTAAATATCTCAACTGTCCAGGCTGGGCTCAAACTTATAATTGTCCTGTCTCAGTCTCCCAAGGTGCTGGGGTTGCAGGTGTCCACCACCATACCCAGCTATCCATCTTGCAGTGAAAAGTTGCAAATATGCTGTGTTTTGATGTTTTCTGAACAGAAATTACTAAAATGTTCAGTTTTGGTTCCTTCTGCTTGACCTCCCTCTTAAAAGCACCCAGGTTACAGAAAGTGGTTTGCAGTTTTTACTAACAGACTCAGCCACTAAGGTTTCTATCAGATCGCTGATATTTTAGTTAGCATTTTAGCAATGTGGTTTTCGCAAGAATTCAGCTTCCATGTCTGTCTGTAAGCTGAACAACCCTACTTTACTACACAGATGTCCTAAATGCAAAATGTATCTAAAGGTCAACATGCTAGAGAGACACAAACCCACATTCCGATATCGTCTCGTAAGTTCAGCCTACTTTTGAAGTCAACAATTTTTATGCTTTTACAGCAGGCAAAGGAGTTATCAAAATAAAATTATTTAATCCTAAAACTAAGTTTGAAAATATATTTGTGTAACAGAGAAAATTTTTTTCTAATCTAAAGGTAAAATTTTGCATTGAGATTTCTCTGCCTGGGGAAAGTTTCTGATAGTAAAGCAGAACAAAGGTACCAGTACTTTGATGCCAATACTAAAAATGTGCCTAGGCTAAAGATAAGAGGAGGTTTCTTTAATTCTTGTTTATGAAACAAGGGCTCATTAGTTCTTTGGCTTACCTAATACTTCGTTATGCCCCAGAGGTGTCCATGAGTAAGATTCACCTGGGTCTCATTTTAAAATATATTACTGAGTCTCACTTCAGCTTTCCAGAGGTGCCTGGGAAGTTTGCCTCTGATTCTTTGCAGGCATGCTTGGCAATTACTCTCTTCGTAACACTCTCAGCTCAGCAGTTTGTATCTCACTGTCTCTCCCTCTCTCTCGAGGTGGGAAGGAATGGTCTATCTATGTCAAATCATAGCACCAGAAGAAAGAAGCTTAAAAATGCAGATATTTTTGAATGTCTCAGGATTGTTCCATTATTTTGCTACTGAGTGGTACACTTTTTTTTGGATTGAGCTTCAGTCTGCAAAACTGTCACAGGAACTGAGTCACTTTTCCCTGGGTGTGCCCACGTGCTTCTGAGTATGCATCTACATACATACGTGTGTGCTTGGGTCCTTTCACCCCACCATGCTCAGGTTAGTGCATTACAAAATGCCAACCGGGAAGTCAATGGACATAAAGTTGATTAACTGGTGTGAAGAGTTCTATTCTTATGGGAAACTTACGGAATTTGTCCATTTTAAAATTGACCATATGTGACAGAATCTGATACTCTAGTAAAGAAATCAGAGTATGATCTGGTGGTGGCTAAATCACTATTATGAAAAAAGAGTAGTCAATACATTGTATATCCCTAATATTTAAAGGGGATTTAATATTTATATTTTATGTTTTAAATGTATTTTATTTTAAATATATAATATCCTAATGTTTATTTTCAATAAAAAACGCAAATATCCTTCATAAGTGCTGAAATAATTCATAAAATCACTAATATATGGGATCCTATACATTCTTTGAAAATCTTTTTAATTTCTCAAGTCTTTCCAGCTGCCTTACAATTCAGCTGAGTAGGTTCTAGGAGTTTAATTAAAACTACAAACAACAAAATCCAAGAGCTGCATCTTAGGCTTGAGACTGCACAGTTACTGCAGAATTCCTACATCCTCAAGCTGCTGTAACCTAGTTTTAAGACTGTCACCCTTTGATATCACCCTCAATATGTCACCTTCAATATGTCACCCTTCAATAAAAGTAATGCTTTTATTTTTTGGTTTATTCTATTTGGTGTCTCATATTTCTTGCAGGTTGCACTTTACCTCCATCATTATGTATTAGCACTATTCCCAACACTCCAGAGAGGAGCTATTTTTGCTACATCCAAATAGTCTTATCAATATTCAGAAATAGTTAAGAGAAAATTAAAACTGTTCTTGAACTTTCACTCATCTGATTCCTCAACTAAGAAACAGAATGAGAATTAGCTGAGCGATCATAGAATACTGGTGATCACCAAGAGTTTCTATGTTAAAATGCAGGGAAATACGTTAATGATCACAGCTTTTAAACATTTGGCATATTTTTCAAACAGCTGCTTATGTAAACACCAGAAAGACATCATCAGCACATACACAGTATCACAGGCCCAGCAAAATAACCCAGAAGGAAAATATGGTAGGGCCATATAGGGTTTCTGTGCCTATTATATAGGCTCTGCATTTGCTCATAATAGCATGGTGACAGAGAGCAAACTGGCCACAATGTTTAAGCTAGAGATTTAGAAAGAAGATAAATCTTAGAAGCAGATACTAAGATTACAAATACGTCCCCCTCCCTTAAATATGAAACCTTAAAGAGAGCCGATAACTCTATGCTCTTAGGCAATGCAGGCACACATGTGGCCTTATTTTGGAAATGTATAAAACCTATGAGTTTATGCACAGCTATATTTATATGCAGCCTCTGCCTATTAGATATGCCTGAGCACATTATATATGGATAAAGCCAACAACAACACTCTTTAGAGCTGCTTCAACTCACTCATAGATAACGCAGATCCACGGTTTATTAACATTATAAACCCACCTAATTTTGTTAAGGATATCAATTCCAGACTGCTCCAACAGGACATTTTTAACAAAGGTACGTGGAATGGAAATCTTTTCAGTGCTGGCATGAATCAAGTCTTGTCGAATGTGGGCTTTTCTCATCACATTGGGACAAAGGTTCTCGGCAGCATCAACCATGGATTCGAGCAGAACCTGCAATGCAGCAGGGAGGAGGGAAAGATGGTGACACTGCACGGGAGATGCCACCATAAAACTGCGAGGTGGTAATATATGACACCAGGTGCCAGGCTTGGGTGCCACCAGAGATCCAAAGCTGCCCAGGGTGACCTGAGACTGCTGCATGATTGTGACCTCAGGTAACCACTTTAAATCAGACACTGGCACCAGTGTGATAGTGCGATAGCCTAACAAAGCCATGAATGAGCAGATTAAAAAATACAAGTGTCAAGCCTTCAAACACCAACTTTCCACATCAGATTGTTCTTCCTTGTACTAGAAAATAAACTTACAGGTAGGAACTCCAGACCTAGAAAGAGAAAGACCTAAAAAATACATCAGATTTGAATGCTTGTGACATTTTTCAACTGACAGAAACCCCAAATTAGGGCAAATCATTCAACAGCTTTCTCAAAACAGCAGCAGCTGATAAATCAAAGAAACTACTGCCAATTTTGCTCCTTTAAAAGAAAAGCTTTGGAGTTATATAAAACAATAATTATTATAACAACAATAAACAACACGGATAATAATTGATGAAAACATTTACAAAGCACTTAATAAACAACATTAATAGCAACAGTCACAACACATTCATATGGCACTTTAGAGTATGAAAAACGTTTCTACACGTTTCATCCCTCCAATATCTGTGAAGATGAGCAGAGCAGCTATACATGTGATCACCATTTTACAGTCGAAGAATATGAGCAAAGGGAAGTTAAACAATGTGCTGGAGATGGACCTAGAGCTGGACATTGTGGAGGAGCATCAGTGCCAGTGTCAGACCTAAGTCTGAACCCCAGCTGAGCGGTACTGGGCAAAGTTATTCATTTCATCATTTCAGTTTCCTTGCCTATAAAATGGCAGTAAAAAAAAGTTCTTGCTTTATAGGATTATTGAGGATTAAATATTACAAATGTAAAGTGTCTAGTGCACAGTTACTCATAGATAACAGCTATTAATCCAGACTACCAGCCCAGCACTTCTGAGAAACAGGACCTTGGGCATCAGCTCTGTTTAATTCTGTCCTGTTCATCAGCCTATGAGTTAGTTTCTGAACAGCCCCCTTGCATGAGGGTGCTAATTCAGTCAGAGTGAACTCCAGAGGAAAAAGGCGGAGGCCTGGCCTGCCAAGAAGTGGCTGCGGAATGAGCCGGGAGGGACAGGAAATAATCTCCTCTGTTCTCTGATTCTCACCTTCAAAATCACCAATGTCTAAGATCTCTTTCTCCTCTACAATCCATGACTGCACACCTTGGGCCCTATCAAAAGGAATTCTAGCCTACCTTAGGCATTTAATTCAAGTATTTTGCAGCTGGCTTCCTACCACCCCTTTATGCCTGCAGTAACAGACACTATGATACCGCACTCTATGCAAAGCACAATCATCTGGGCCGGTGAGATGGCTCAGCGGCGTAAGCGCCTGCCTTGCAAGCGCAAGGGCCCAAGTTCGACTCCCGGATCCCACATATGAAAAAGGGGCCGGTGATATCGCTCAGCGGCACGGGCGCCTGCTGGTGCACAAGGTCCTGAGGTCGACCCCCCGGTACCCACCAAAAAAAAAAAAAAAAAAAAAAGCACAATCATCTGCGGTCTCTTAATCCACATAATAACTCTGTAGGTCAAGGTAGAGTTGAACATCTCCATTTTATAGATGGAAAATCTGGAGCTCAGAGAAAACAAATGGCCTACTAGGGTCATGCAGCTGGTCTCTGGAATCAGTGAGATGGGAACTCGGGTCTTCTGCTTCCTATGCTGGCACCATTCTCTCACACCCTGCCCAAGACCCCAAAGCATGTCCCTTTCCTCTCTGCTTCATTACCTACAGGTTTCCTGTGTTCCCCTGAGTCATTTGCACCTAAGGTTGCCAGGGCAGACTTGGTGGCAGGGCCTGGAGAAAGGGTCACAGAACACAACTATAATGAAGCCCCTAGATGGGCATGGTGGTGCATGCCTATAATCCCAGCACTGGGGAGGCTGAGGCAGGAGGATCACCATGAGTTTGTGGCCAGCATGAGTTATATAAGCAAGTTCAAGGCCAGCCTGCACTACATAGTGAGACCCTGTTTCAAAACAAACAAACAAACTGAAGCCCTGACCAGTCTTCATGCCCAGCTTTTAGCCCAGGGTTTTAGACACAGCCCCTCCCAGGTACTCAGGCCCTCCACACACTAGGTCCTGTTAACACCCACCCTGCCTACAGCTTCACATAACCACCACATCCCAGTGAGTCTACAGTACTGCAAGGTGTTCAGTTTCACTGTCACCTACCCTTGCCAGATACTGTGACAACCAATGTTCCTCTAGGAATGCAGTACAGCAGTTTTAAATCCCACCCTTCTGATGGATGTACTCACTTCTAGTATTTTATTTGGTATTAGACACAAACAGCATTGTTCCATAGAGTCAATGTTTCATTTACCTATATCTGGCATTTTCTCTGCTCATTATTCTTTCTTGGAGCACAGACCTTCTTTCTTTGATAACTCTTCCTCTATCCCAAAGTATACACTTGCAATAAGTTTTTAGTGTTGCTCAGTGATAGTAAACTATCTCAGTTTTGTTTTGATGAAAATGTCATTACATCCTCATTCTTATATTAAGTCCACTGGGTATGAATTCTAAATAGACACTTCCTGTTCTCTCAGAAGTTTGAAGATATGATTTCATTGTCTTGGCTTCCACTAAGTGTTGAAAAGCGAGCGGGCAGTCTTTATGTGCAATTTTCTTAATAAAAAACCTCCCTTTTCCTTTGACACCTCTTTGTTTTCATGTTCTTCCATGTTCATGATGATGATTCTAGATGTGGATTGCTTCGGATCTGCTGGTCTTCCTGAATTGGAAGAGGTTTGACTATCGTTAGTCCCTGAAATTCTTTGCTGCCAAATCTTTGAATTTTTTTTTCTTTTGTTTTGGGTAGACTTCTGTGAAACTTTCTCACCCTCTCACTCTGCCGGTGTTACTGAACTTTCTTTATATCTTCTTCAATTTTGTTAATCTCTGTTTTCCTGCCCTCACATGCCTTGCAGTGAACAGCCATTGTATTTGAACTGTGATAATCAGATTTAATTTTGTACATATGAGGGGGGATCAAAATGAAATCTGAATAGCAATAAAAAGTTTATTACAGTAAAAGACATATTGCCATTAACCTTTCCCATGCTTCAAACACCTATCCCATCGTTTTTGCCACTTTCTGAAGCAATTATGGAAGTCTTTTCTAAGTGCTTTTAGATGTGATAAAAAATACAGTGAATGCTGTTGCTGAGTGTCATCCAATGAAAAGGAAGGCTTGCAAAAACATGATGGTATGTTTTCATCCACCTTATTACCAAATTTGGCATTGTGAGACTTTTGATTCTCCCCCAAAGTCAAAATAACCATGAAAGGTAAACATTTTGAATCTATTCAGCACATCCAAGCAGCCATAACAGTGCAGCTAAAGACACTCAAGAAAGAGGACTTCCAGAAATGCTTCAGAAAGTGGCAAAAATAAATGTGCTTGAAACAAGGGGGAGTATTTTGAGGAGGATTAATGGCAATGTGTCTTTCAATGTAATAAATTTCTAAATAATTAAACATTCACTATGTTACACCTCCTATGTCCCTAATGACCACCCCAAGAGTGTGTATTTCTTAACTATAAAAATAACTAATGGCACTTAGGAAATCTGTGTAATATTTGTAAAACTAATTGGTTTAACAGCTTCAGATGGCAGCTATACTCATCACCTTACATTTACCCAATGATTGGCAAATACAACTTCCATATTGAAGTATTCTGAAACTGTTCTTACTTTACATGTAAAGCATGATGTATAGAAAAAAGAACACCTAGAACTCTTCTGGCCAAACTAATACCTGCCCCAGTGCTACTGGAACTCTTCAGACCCCATATACTAAGGAAATCTAAAATTTACCATTGAAGCCCTCTGGGAAATCAGGAGTCTCCAGGCCAAAACAAACACCTTAAGTCCAAAAGGGAAAAATGAAAGTTTCCTTACGTTAAAACATTCAAACTCTATGTATTCACATACTGTTACTCCAAGAATAAATGTCAGGCTCGAAAGAGGAGAACAAGAGGAGAGTTGTCATTTTAAAAACACTGAAACAAGCCAGTTAACAGAAAACATTACCTCTTTCAAATAAAGAATTTCTCCAAACTTAATACTTTCTTCTCTAAGAAGTCAGCTAAAAAGGCTGGTTTATCTGGCCATTTCTTTTACTTTCTGAAACCATCATTTTAAAATATAGCTCAAAGAGTTATTTGAACTTATCCTTATCCAAATTCAAATGTCCAGCACTGGCCATGATACAAGATGATCAAACACTGATGTTGGAAGGAATCCCCCATTGCTCTGAGGCCAGGAGAATCTTGCACAAGGAAACTTGATCTCAAAACTTTGTCAACTTGCTTAAAGCACATGGCTAGGTAAGAGAAAACCTAGACCCAAATCTAGGCCTGTGGCTTTGCTTCTTTTCATTACCTATAATAAAAATTTTTTTTAAAACAAAATAACTATTTTACCAAATAATCCATCTAACTTAGTTTTTGCTAGTATAATATGCTACTTTTAGAAAACTGGGAAAACAAAAAAAAGGGACTCTTTAACAAGGAAAATTTGATACTAGTAGTGAAATAAGTAATAGCCACTCTAGTTTATTAAGAAATGGAACACTGGTTGTATTAAAAGTGCATTTTCCTTTCATAATTTTAAGAAAACCATAGAGTACTGTTTAGCTGTAAAGAAGGAAAAAACTGAGTCATATACAGGAAAATGGATGCACCTTGAGACCATAAATCAGACAGAGAAGGTTACATATTATATGGTTTCTCTTATATAAGAAATCCAAATAATTTAAAGAGCAAAATAAAAGATAGATGTGAGGAAATAGGGAGAAAGACTATGTGGAGATGGGAAGAGGGTCCCAGGGATGGTGGAAAATGGGAGGGAGGAAAGGGAAAGGAAAAAGGATCCACAATTAATATGTCTATGTACCCATTCCCCACAAGGAATGGATTTATTATATACTGCAAACATATACAAATGAAAATAAATAAATAAACAAACAAATAAATAAACAAATCTTTTAAAAAACAATGCCTTGCAAGGTTATCGTAAATAGGAAAAAATTTTGTAAACAGCAGAAGGCTGCCCATTTCTTGGGTAAACTGGAAGGGAATAGAAAGGATGTAAACTGACAATAGTCTATGGACAGTATCAAGAACTACCTGTGCACCCAGTTAAAAGAAAATTAAACAGTAACATTGAATTAAGATGTATGGATTGAGGATTCGCTATGATTCATGACAGACATTCCCAAGAGGAAAGGAACTGAAAACTGAGAAGGATGGAGAATAATGTAAAGAAGTAGGGGAGGAAGGGAGGCCAGCTGGGGTCCAGGACCTGGGAGGAAGTGAGAGGTGAGAAAAGAATGCCATGGTCCTTGCAGATAAGCAATCGAGTGACAAACTGAGAACTCTGGTGACATTTAACAGAGTCAGAAAAGTTAACATATCACAAAGATGAAGGGAAGGCCTATTTACAAAAAATAGGTGGTTCTAAATATATTTATGTTGTCTCTAGTCTTTACAAATTCAAATGCCTCTTACTTCAGCTACTTGCCTTCTAGATTCTCCCAAGAACAACTAGCAAGACTCAGTTTCACACATTCTGTGCAATAAGCAAGAAATAGACATCAAGGGCACTAGGGTAATATGTGGGTCAGACAGGCTGAACAACAATGGATAGATGGAAGCAGCTGAATGGGAAAGGCCCTGCTACAATGTTTCATGCTGATTTAATCTCAGCCAATTGTTACTATGCAAGAAATTATTACAAATATTTTTAAAGAAAATAGGCAATAGATGTGAATAGTTAATTTGTAACAGAAGAAATACAAGTGAGAAATTGACTATTCTTTTATCTATCATATTAAGGACACTTAGAGATTGACCATCAAAAATGAAATCAAATTTCACTTAAATTCATTTTATAAGAAGCTATTCTAAGACATATAAACAAAGCTGAAACAGACAGTATTCAATTTTTACATGTGCACCAACACAGAAAGTGTACATGCACACACACACACACACTTTTGTAAAACACAGGTAGCTGTGTCCTGAAGTGCTATCGTTTACAGTCCAATCAACAATTTCACTTTCAAAATACCAAAACCACGGACCTTTAGTTGTTCATCTACAACTCTTGTAACTTCTCCTGCCATCGATTCTAGCGTTTCCTGAATGGGACTGGATAACAAGCCACTGGCTCCTGCCCAAGATGCACCACCAACATGGTACAGATTTGGTAGCAACTGTAAGAAAAATAAAAAATAACTACAATAATAAAACACTGTAATAAAAAAATGGGAAAAATTGTTCTATTGTTTCTCTACCAGGACCAACATTTCAATAAGTACCAAATCACTGCAGAGTTAATGAAAAGATGCAGAACTATTATTAGGGATAATCTATTCTTGGTCAAAAACTCTTTGTACAGACCGATAAACTGAGGTCCAGACTCTTTGGGGCTTTATGTTTATCCAGTGAATCCCAGTAAACCTGAGAAACACTACATGGGATTAGGAGACCTCCACACTGACCCTTTTGTCACTCAGCCATATTGAAACGACACAGCACTATATCACCCCTGTGTGGCTTTGTGTTCTTATCTGACCCATGATAGCTGAGTTATTTTTATTCATACTTCAGTCACCAAAAATATAGGCTTTGCCACATAAGGCAATTCTCTAATTCTTCGCAGATACCAACTAAGTATCTTACAATTCAATTCAGTTCTGAGCTTCTGCTTGTCGTTAGTGTCAGATCCTACAAGATTAGGGCTCAGGGCCGGTGAGATGGCTCAGCGGCGTAAGCGCCTGCCCGGCAAGCACGAGGGCCCGAGTTTGACTCCCGGATCCCACATACAAGAAAAGGGCCGGTGATATCGCTCAGTGGCACGGGCGCCTGCTGGCGCGCGAGGTCCTGAGGTCGACCCCCGGTACCCACAAAAAAAAAAAAAGATTAGGGCTCAGTCTCACAAAAATCCCCCCAATTCGGATGCCAGTCCCAGGTCACCCCTGGTACTTCTGGATAATCAATATAAATGCCAAGGGTCCCGCAGCCTACCCATCAGGTTTAAGAATTTACCACAGTGATTCACAGAACTCAGGAAAGCACTTTACTTACTATTGCTGATTTATTAAAAAAGGCAGAACTCAGAAATTAGTGAACAGTGCATGATCCCCCAGCCTGGAAGCTAAGCATCACTCTTTGGAGCATTTATGGAAGTTCCACCACACAGGTGCAGTTGAGCACGTCATTGGCCACTGGTGCCTGAGCCCAAACTCTGGCCCTCTCCCCTTGCAGTAGACCTGGGTAAGGGCTGGAAACCACAGTGCTCTGCATATGGCTGTTTCCTTTAGAAGGCCAGCAAGAGTCATCTTGTTAGGATAAACTCTGATGTGGTAAAAGCAGCTTGTGACTGATCACAAAAGATGTTCCCAGCACTTCTATCATTCAGAAAATTCCAGGGCTATGAGCTATGTGAAGACCCAGGGACAAGGACTAAATATATATTTCTTACTGTATCACAAGAGTGTTTGATTAATCCTTAAGGCCCCTCACACTCATGATAGTCAATGATGATGTGACCCCGGTACCAGTACCAGGATCAGATCCCAGGTGTTCTGATTCTTGCTTAGTCCTTTCTTACTAAGTCATACTTTAGGGGCCTAATTCTAATGTGAGAGAAATTTCCTTTTGGAAGGGACAGAGCGAGTTACTGGCTTGGAGGTAGAATAATTTTAAATGAGTTGTTACTCACTGAAACTATGCAACAGCTGTTCACGGACCGATTTCACCCTTTGTAAGTCATGCTGGCCCTCTGCTTTGTATTCCCACATTTTAAAAAATTTTTGGTAACCAGCACAGGTATAGAAAGGAGACAAAGACTAATTCAGGTCACTGTCACATGTTAATAATCTTGCAATTTGGCAGAGAGGTAAAAAAAGTTAGAAGTAGTTTCTAAAATTTAAATGAAAAACACTTTTTAGTACACAAGACTCATGCAAAGATGGATGTGAAACTCACTGTTTTAGAGTTCTTTGCATCACGCATGAGCCGTTCTGCTGATTTTAAATCCTCCTGGATAGCATCTCCTCCACAGTTTCGCAAGGAGTTGAGATGATCTTGTACTTTCACACATATTCTGTCAATCATCTGCTCCAAAACAGAAAAGCATCCAAGGCAGCTCAGGTGATATTCAGATAGAAGGAAACACAGAGTGAAGAATGGTAAGAATTTCAGAAAACTAAATGCATGAGGCTGGAAGCTTCTTTATGGAATCTGAGAGAAAGCAGGTTATAGACAATTATTAATTTAAGTATTTATGCAAGAAACCTCTGGCAACATTAACTCCAGAAGAAAGATTTAAAGCATTTTGGTCCTGTGCCTACCTTAAAACATGCAGCATGTAAAGCAAAAGTGAGCCCTTCTTGATTTGAAACATTGCAGCCAGCTACTCAGGGACATTTAGCTAGACAGTAACTCTCCTTCATTAACTTGTATTGTGTGCTCTGTGGGTGTGAGATACAGTGCCAGGGGCCCAGGAACCAGACATGAAATGTGCAATGTGGAGACCACTGAGATGAGGACAAAATGATTCCGGTGGATGATCAGACTCAGTGCTACAGAAATCAGAATAGCCTCTGCAAATGGACAGTTTTTAAATTAATAGGATCACATCAAGTATTGTTCTATATAAATGAAGGGCCATCGAAACATAGATGCAAGTGGAGGTCTTATTATATCAACAAAGGTAATAATAAAATTAATAACATCTACTGTATTTCCCCCCAAATTAGACCTAACTAGAAAATAAGCCCTAGCATGAGTTTTGAGGATCCTTATAATATAAGCCCTACCCCCGAAACAAAACAGTTAAGATCAGCCAGACAGACGCATCTAGTACGTCCACTGCAGCACATGACAGACGTATTGAATAATAATATTAATATACAATTAAACACAAAAACTAATATTATTGACATTAATACTTAAATACAGGATAATATAAATTATAATTAAGTATTTGTAAATACCCAAGTGGGCATTTTTGGATGAGAGGCAAATGTTTACGTAAACAGATGAACTCAGGACTTATTGCTGAATGACCAATTGGATACCAGACACAACACACTAATAAGGGGCGCACTTGATAATGAATGGATGTGGTTGTATCTAATATGAATCTTCATAATTCAATATGTTGTGTGTTGTAACGATGCATTACTAGCAGGTTATATGGATAAGAAGTGCTCAAATAAGGAGAGCTCTACTGCTACACATGAGAGGCTGAAGCCAACATTTCTACAGAAAATGGAGTCACAAGAAATTCAAATTGGCATTCAGGGCTTGGAAAGTTATGATGATGTTCCAGAAGATGACATGACTGTATTTGAATTAATGTAGATTTTTCTACATAAACAAATGCAGATTGTTGTACATGAAAAAATAAGGCATACCCTGAAAATAAGCCCTATAGTGTCTTTTGGAACAAAAAATGTAACACTTGTTTTTATTTGGGGGGAAATATGACAGTTTCCAGTCCAATAAAGTCTCCTTCTTGGGATAACTGCATGAGAATCATTTCCAGTTGTCCCATGAATTTAAATATTCACCCAAAGGAAGCAGTGGGTCACTGCAGTGGACAAAACCTATAACTGAATGTTAGACTGTGCTCTTCCGTATTTGTACCTTTACAGGGAAGCATGAACAGCTAGGATTTAAATATGGTTTGTGCCTGCCAAGACTCCCGCTATGGCTCAAGTCCTTGTGTAGCAGGGTTGGAAGCTGGGGATTGGCTCACAACAGTGATTGGGTCCAGGGAGGCTGACCCCTCCTGAACCAATGCTTTCCTTGGGTGAGCCAGTTCTCCTGCGTCCCAGATATGGATGAGTTACTGTGAGAGCGGGTTGTTATAAACAGAGGCCAATTCTGGGTTTGTCTGTTCCACACACACCCAGTGGCTCTTTCTCTTTCCGCCTTGAGCTGAAGCAGCACAAAGCTCTCTCTTGGTGTCATGCTCTCGTTCCTCCCAGCCTCCTGAAACGAGAGCCAAACTGAACTTCTACACTTAATAATTCACCCAGTCTTAAGCATTCTGCTATAGTAACAGGAAATGGACTAAGAAAATAAAAGCAAAATAAGTCTGAAGAAAAAGACTTAAGAGTTTAAGTGTGGCTTAAAATATTTCTCCAATACTTTTCTGCAGAGTATGGTCCACACTTGCCTAATGTTCCCACAACACATTGTCTCTCCTACTAAACTTTATGCTCTGCAAAGAGCTAACTGCACATTTTAAAAAATCTTAACTGACACAAATCCTAACTCTTCTATTAAATTAATCTGTGCTTCCCAAAGCAAAACTGGTCATCCCTAATTCATATCTTACAAGAATGAATCCTAAATTCGAGAGACAAGTAAACCATATACTAAGAAAGGATCTGCAGGCCATCTGGGGCCACCGAAGGCTGACTCAAGAGGTAAATGCAGTGCTGTAAAGTAATGATCTTTAACAGCCATGAAGGCTCCGAGCAACTCCTGAAGAGAGTACCACTCAGTGCTCACCAAGGAGAGAGGGTGTAAATGAACTCAACCCAAATGGTCTCAAGTACAGCATTTTTAAAACAGAACAGAACATTAAAACAGAAACATTAAAAACTTAGTTCTTCAATTTAAATAAGATAAAATCACATGTATCTCAAGACTCCTCTGAGCATGCACTTAGTGAAGTTTTGCACAGGTAAATGGATTACATTCAGATGTCCAAGACAAGGCCTGACAAAGGCAAACTATTACTGATTTTAGATGACACCAAATAATAACAAAGAATACGAAGTGAAAATTTAGGAATAGGAAATCCAAGAGTTCAACAATCAGCTTATAAATCATGTCCGTACAGTATAGAAATGTGAAACAGAGAGGCCAGTGCAAGCTGGCGGGTTGAGACCTCCTGTGTTAGCCCACAGGCAGACCCCATGGTGAGTGACAAATTAGGGCTTTTAAGCTAACCTCCCCTGCTTCACCTGAACCCCCAGTGTCGGACTTTTCTAAAGCAATACAGGAAAGTTACCGACTGCTTAGTTTGAGAAACTCACTCCCTTCCAGGGAGATGTATATACTCTGCCATTCTTGGACACAGTCTTATTTTGAGTCTTTCTCTGTGTTCCTATGAACCTCCTATAGGACCCCCGCCTTCCGTTGAGAACACACTGAAAGTTACAGTGTCTTCCATGACACAGTCTTCTCTTCCCTAACCTTCTTTCACACACTATTTGTTTCCCTCAAATGTCTATGATCTTTGGGTTTTGTTAATTTTTGAACTGGGTGTGGTGGCTGAGGCAAAAGGATTGCAAGTTTCAGCCCAGCTTGGGTAATTTAGCAACTTAGCAAGACCCTGTTTCAAAATAAAAAAAATTTAAAAAGGCTGAGGATGTAGCTCAGGGCAAAAGCCCTAGGTTCAATCCCCAGTACCACACGCAAAAAAACAAAACAAAAAGATATTATTAAAATTATTTGTTTCCTCCATAAAGCTAGTGAGAGAAGAGAGAAATGAGGTGAGAGAGAAAAGCTCTTCAGTTTCTCTTTGGCACTTAAGTGCTAACTAGTACTCAACAAACTCTCTGGGGTTCAAAAAGAGTCTGGCGATTTGCATCTCAGCGTCTGACTGCAAAGGACCAGACAGTTCTGCACAGAATGTCCTCAGAGTAGCGAATCCAGTCACCACAAACTTCATGATCTATATTCAGGATTCCCTCATGTTTGCATATTATCCTGAAGCACACCTTCCTAGCAATAAGAAAAGGCACGAAGTCGGCAACGGTGACGAGTGCACATTTGGCATTTGAATCAGCCTCCTCTTTACTCCTTCCTCTTCCTGCAAACTCTAATAACACTGGTTGCCATTCTTAGGCACCAGTTCCTGCTGTCTTCCTGGTGATCAATGGAAGAACAGATGCCATTCGCTCTTAGAAGGTGCAGTTAAGCACAGACAGAGGGCTGGGATGCAGTTGGGTGGCACAGCTCTTGCCTGGCTTGCGTGAGGATGTGTTGGCGGGATCAGGGAAGGCAGGGGAGAAAGCAGTGGGTGCCCCCTTACCTGCTGGGTGGTGCTGGTGACAATGCCCTGCTGGAGGCGGTAGGCCTGCTCCTGAAGGTATTTTCTAGTCTCATGATTCCGCAGCAGATAGTTTTCTATCTGGAAATGAAGCACACGTCTCTCTCAAGAACACATTTGATTCTGGAGAAAATAAAGTTCTAAGTGAACCAGTCAGTTCCTGGACTTAAAACCAGAGCACTGATACACACATCCCGCCAGTGCCTTGACCCCACAGGACAAAATGGATGAGGACACTGTCTGCCACTGGGATTTATCAGTGGGTGTCTTTAGTTGGAAAACTAACTTTCGGGTAATTGGACCAATTTCTTTTTTTTAAACATTTGTTATTTTTATTATTACAAGTTTGCTGTACATAATGATTACATACATTGTGAGGAGTTGATTCATGTATATAACACACTTCAATTCTTTTTTCCCCTTTTCCTCTACCCTCCTTTTTAAAAAACATTAAATTAAAAAAATTGGACCAATTTCTGTGTGACTCAGTAGTTGACAAAGATAAGTATTTAGTTGCCTGTGGGGTTAGAGATTTATCACTTGTCAGCTTGCCATCTCAATTCTTCTCTCTCATGAATATTTAAGTACCAAACAATTTACAAGTTAAATAAATATCTCCAAAGAGTGCAGATGTTATTCACTTAGAAAATTCTTATCTTAAGGGGGAAGATGGGGGGAGAGAGAGAACTACAAAAATTAAAACTCGAAGGATACAGGCTGATAAAACTCAAAGACACGGTGGTACCTCGGTTCACAAAATCGATTTTTTTTTTTTTGTGTGTGAGTACCGGGGGGTCGACCTCAGGACCTCGCGCACCAGGAGGCGCCCGTGCCACTGAGCGATATCACCGGCCCCTTTTCCGTATGTGTGTTCTGGGAGTCGAACTCGGGCCCTCGCGCTTGCCGGGCAGGTGCTTAAGCCGCTGAGCCATCTCACCGGCCCCAAAATCGATTTTTTTTTTGTGGGTACCCGGGGTCGTACTCAGGACCTCACACGCCAGCAGGCACCCGTGCCACTGAGTGATATCACCGGCCCTTTTCTTGTATGTGGGTTCTGGGAGTCAAACTCAGGACCTCGTGCTTGCCAGGCAGGCGCTTATGCCGCTGAGCTATCTCACTGGCCCACAAAATTGATTCTTGCGGAGCTTCTGGTCACATACTGAGTTGGATAAGAACCGAATCAAATTCAATGGTTAGGTTCAATATTGACCTTATGGGAAAATTTGATTCATTTCTCATCCAGTTGTGTTTGTGACCAGAATCATGGAGAGAACTGAGTTCGTGAACCAAGGTACCACTGTACTATATATATTAATTTGAATAATCAGGTTTTCATTTTTTCTCAAAACAGGACTTATTTTAGTGAATTACAGAATATAAAATGGATTTCCACAGAAAATGAGAAACCTTGAGGATGTCTGACAATTTGCATGTTTATACCCATTCTCCTACAAAAGTGAGATGTATAAATAATAAGAGTGAAAGAAAGCCTCTAAGGAGAAGAGGCAGTGGACATACATTGAACCAAAAATGCAGGGTTAACACTTTAGAATGATGGTGCCTATAAAGATGTACTGTTAAAAACGACTGGAAGTAAGTAAATGGTGTCATCTATTTTTCTTCTCATGGTTCTTGTTTTTAACAACACTGCTTAACCATTTGCCTTTTAAGTTGTCACTGCAGGTCCCTGCTTAAGAACTTCTAATAACGGTGAGACCTGCAGTATTATTTCATTTTCATTTTCATTTTCCATATGCTAAAATGACTACCACTTAACAGCAAATAGGAACAATTAAAATACAGACTGTAATTACCATCATCCCTGGAAATAATAAAGCAGAGCAAAATGTAAGTTCCCACTAAACATAAATGAAGAAATTATAAAAACCCAGATCCTTGAAATAAAACATCATTAAACTGACACATTAATGCCTTGACTTTATTTCACATTAACTTTCTCTTGCTGCTTTCCAAGAAGTCATCACTGGCCAAGGTGACACTGCCGTTAATGAGAAATATTTTGCCAGAAAGAATCTGAACTGTTATAGGCACGCACGACGAGTCAGTTCTGGGTCCTTCTGCTTGCCATCTCTCCTGTTACCTTGAGCCTCTGGGCACTGATGGGCACCAGGTCCAAGCACCACCGCTGCATCCAGGAGGCTCCTGTGATCCCAGACCATTCTCCAGCCTGCACATCAGGCTTCACAGACTAAGCCAGGAAGGCTTTTTTGTTTTTTGGTTTTTTAAATAATACTCAGAGCTTGTTTTTACAAACAAGTTTAAGGGAAAGAAAAATAACAATTTTCAAGTGTCTTCAGTATCAGCCATGTATCCAGCACCACTGAAATAAGGCACATCTTAGATTAACAGGATACATTTTTATCCATGCATCACCATTCCAGGCCAAGGACAGAAAGCTCATCTCCTGGTCAAAGCGGAAGGGAGGCATCCGAACCGCCACTCCCATGTTCGCCAGATCACGGGAGCCGGCGTGAGCGGGCAGGCTGTCTAGAGCCGGTCAGACACGGACAGTCTCCCTGCCCAATACAGCGGAGGCACAAGAAGCAAAAAAAATCTGCATTTAAATAAAGGAATCACGCATTTTACAAAAAAGACTAGTATGAAATCTAATTTTATTGTTAGTAGAGTAAAACTATTCCAATGGACAGAAATCTAGCTATAAAATGAAAACCTGCATATGTAAGAGCATAGTGAAGTACAATAAAAAATAATAAATATGAGCTATAAAGTCATTAATTCTCATTTTAAAAAACCATAAATTTTTCAATTAATGTATTTATCATCTCCTGCCCTAGTCCCCATTTTCTGTCTTTTTAAAGTTTCTGGCCTGTACTACATGTCTTCACATAGTGCAAAGGGAATCTACCAGGTGTGTGACATTTTTTAATTCATTTAATTGTTCCTGTTTCTTCTTTTATCTTCCCCTCTGTTTATCCTCTAGCTTTAAGTAAGCATTTTTCTAGCACATCAGTCTCACAGCTTTAGCATCCGTAATCTGAAAAGCTCTCACATCAAACAAATGTTCCAGTGCTGGCATGTCCCTGTGCTAAGTGGAAAGTTTCACACCTGACCTCAGGTGACAGGCTCTGGTCAAAACACAAGAGCGCTGGAAATATGAATAGAACCACCTTCGGGCTATGCGTTCAAAGCACACAGGAAACATAAATGAATTTTGTATTTGGTCCTGGGTACCATCCCCAAGATATTTCATTATGTATATCCCAATATTTAAAAAATGTAAAACCTGAAATATTTCTGGTCCAGCATTCCAGATTAAGGATTCTCAACTTATACATTTTCATAAATTTATTTTCATCCTAGTGTTTGAAATACACATTTATAATAAATCCAAGTCCACTTTCAAACAACACTACCCCTTTCGTGGGGGTACACATGCCCTACAGCGGGGTACGGCGGGCGCCTCCCATCCCCAGTCACAAGCTGTAATTGCCTAGTACGCTGTTACTATTACTGCGAACAAACAGTCATCTATTAGGCCAATTTGAGAAAAGAAAACCAGGATCTGATTTCACCTTCATTTATTTCCTCTCTAATGCTTTTCCTTTATTTATATAGATCTGAACTTCTAACCTGTATCATAATTCTTGCAAGATATCTGGTGGCAACACATTCCCTCAGTTTTTGTTTATGTTAGAAAATCGTTCCTCCTCACTTCTGAAGGATAATTTCACTGGATGAGGAATTTTAGGCTGCTGGTTTTTTTATGTCAACACTTTACCACAATCCCTTCTTGCTTACATAGTTTCCCACAAAACGTGGAATGTGATTCTTATCCTTGCTTCTCAATGTTAGGTGCTTTCTCTCTCTAGCTTCTTATAAGATTTTCTCTTTCTTTGCTTTTCCACAGTTTGAATAAAAAATCTTCATGTGTAATTATTTTTTGGCAATTATCCTTCTTGGTGATCTCTGAGCTTTCTAGATCTATAGTTTAACATCTATCATTTATCTTGGGAAATTATCAACCACTATAACTTCAGGGAAAATAAGAAGCTGAGAAAAATCAAATAAGTTTTTGATGGTTACAAAGCCAGGAAGTGTTTGTTCTTAAGTTAGATCTTTAGAATCTAAATCCTGGATAATATCTTTTGCCATACCAGAAGCTTTCCCTCCCCTCTCCTAACCTTATTATTTTTTATTCAACAAGTGCCTATGAAGTATTGAAGCACTGTACTAGCTGCTGGAAATAAAAACATTAAAAAATACAAAGGTTCTACCTTCTATTAGGAGAAATACACAGTCTATTAGAAGAAAAAAGACCTATAGGCAGATAACTTAATACAATGTCTGAAGGCCTATGGCACAGGGAATCCTGAGAAGACTGTCGACCCAGGGGAGCCAAGGAGCTCTGAGAAGTTTTCTTGATGACCTGACACCTGGTGTCAGTCTACACACACACACACACACACACACACACACACACACACACACACACACACACACACACACACACACACACACACACGGCAGCATCGATAGTATGGGTACTGCTTCCAGTAGGGCAGTGACACTTAAACGCTGCAATCACCAGGAAAGCTAGTACAAGCAGACTGCTAGAGACTACCTCAGATTCTGCATTTAAGAATTTGCATTTCTCACAAGTTCCCTGATAGGAGATGGGTACAGTGGAAGATGGAGAGAAGCCAGATCCTGGAGAGAACTTCCTGCTGTGTTGAGGGCAGGCATTACTCATCCTGAAAGCCACGAGGTAGGGATGGAGGGGGCGTTTTGGCTTGTTTGGATTTACCATTTAATAGCTAATTTTTTTCCTTACTGCAACATGGAAGAGACAAGAGGAGGCAAATGTCATGAGAGATGATGGGCTTGAAGGAAGACATCTGTACTAGGAATGGAGGAGGAGAGCCAGTGAAGATACTTTGCTACAGAATCCACCAACTTGCTGGCTGACTGGCTAGGGGACAGCTCAACTCCCCTGCCCGTGGCAACCATCCCAACCCCCACACCTAGGGAGTGGCAGGAGAGCTAGCAAAGCTTCATGTGTATTTGTAGCCACTCCCCATCACTTGCTTCACCTCCTGAATGTCTGAGCTCCACCTCTTGCTGGATTAGCAGAAGCATTAAATTCTCAGGTGTACAACCCCTACTGTGCACTGCACATGTGCAGGATCTAGGCTATGCGCTCCTAATGAGAATTTAATGTAATAACAACAGAAATAAAGTGCACAATAAGTGTAATGCACTTGAATCATCCCAAAACACCACACACAAACACACACACACACACGGAAAACCTGTCTTCCATGAAACTAGTTCCTGGTGCCAAAACAGTTGGGGACCACTGGGCTGGTCAGACAAGACGGTAGATGATACCATGAAGGAGAGAGAAATAAAAGGTGAGGAAAGATTCCAAGACTGCCCAAATACCACCATAATAAATGTAAAAAAAGTTTCTTTGCATAAGAAACATTTGAGCGCATCTAAAATGGAAAGAAAAGCAGCTATATAAAGCAAAGATGAAGACATGGTAGAGCAAGAAAGAGCTCAGAAGGCAAGTGTCCAGCACAGGGCAGAAATGATGGGGTCAGAGGCACAGGGGATGGCTGGGCTTTGGAGGGTCTTTTGGTTTGGATTGGAAATGTTCCCCAAAATTCATGTGCTAAAGGTTTGGTAGCCAATCCATGGGCTTTTGGGGGAGTGATCGGACCATGAGGGCTCTCATTTAATCAAGTGGATTAAACCACTGATGAGATCATAATCTAGTGGCATTATTGAGAGGTGCCCACGAACAGGAAGTGGTGCCTAGTTGTAGAGAGTGGATCAATGGACCATGACCTTGAGGACTACATCTGGCCACTGGCCCCTTTTTCTCTGGCTCTCTAACCCTCTGTGCTCTCTGGCTGCCATGAGGTAAGCAGCTTTGCTTTACCACACCCTTCCACCATGATGTTCTGCCTTATCTCAGGCCCTCAGCAATGGAACCAGTTGACCATGGATTGAAGCCTCTGAAACCATGAACCAAAATAATCTTTCCTCCTCTGTTTTCTCAGGTATTTTACTTTGTAAAATAAAGTACTTTTCATTTGTTCAAAATTACTATGAACACCATTCAAATGTGAATTTATTGTAACTGAACTGTTGATGCCTTGATACCTTTTGCAAAGCCTCTTCTGTTTTTTCAGGATTTGTTTTCAGGGCTTGAGAAGCATCATACATGGGAATTGGCATAAATCTTAAGGTGTAGTTCCTAGAAGAAGGAGAAGATAATATAAATTTCTATGACCTTAACTCAGAACTTTAAAAAATTCCAAAATGGTTGTTGCAAGAAATGGTTAGCTTAGAAAATACTAAGTCAGCAGACCACTGTAGGCCCCCGGAACCCAGCTCAGCCCTCTCTGGTACCCCCAGCACAGTGCCCAGGCAGCCTTGCTCTCTGCCAATGTCTCACAAAACACAGTTTTGCTGTTTTGCTTTTAGTTCTGAATTACAGCAAGGACAGACTCTTCAAATTAAGACCAAAAAGATGAACTAAGAGAAAGAGAACTTAAGAAAAAAAAAGTGCAGCATCAACTTGAGCAGGGTTTCAGTGACCAGCAGATCTAAACATGTCTGGAACCACAGCAATTACATGTGACAGCCAGACCCAAATGGATCAAGGGGAAAAAACAAAAACAAAAACAAAAACAAAACATGTGCCTGTAAGGCACAGTCCTTAGCATCCATGAAAACAGGCTGTTCAGTCTTCAGCTCCCTATCTCGGCCTTTTGGCTAAGATCAAGTGTAGTCTTTGTCTCCTTTAAATAAACAGGTCCACAACAAGGGCCTGTATGGAGAATGAGCTACTGGGAAAGGGCATCCTGCTGGTTCACCACGCTGATCTTGGTGGCACTTTTCAGCCTGTGTTCAAGATTAGCCGAAGTCCACTAGGCTCTAGAAACTGAACAAAGTGGTTGCACCTGGATCTGTGCCATGTATTATCTGACTGCCGTCACAGGGTGATTACATGTAACGGCACAAGGGTGAGGTGTTTGGTCTGAGGAAAAAAACACATAGGGCTCTGAGTCTGGCCACCACCTCTAATCCCGACCCTTCTACAAATGGCCATGGCCCCCAGTGCTCCCTTGCAGCAAATCCCGGCACTGGTGATGTCTTTTTTTTTTTACTCCCACCCTGAAATGCACTTGTCAACTTCTACAGCCTGGCACTCAGGAAGTGTTCTCTTCTGGGCCACTTGGTGACATCTGAGGTGTTGTCCTAGTGCAATGAATCACACTCACTGCTACCTTGTTTGAGGTTAGATTTTCAGGGACATTTAGATGACTTCTACTGTAAGAGTGAATGAACAACTAGTTCCTAAAATAAGGTACCGCCAATGAAGAAATAATCAAGAAAAATAAACCAAAAATTATCTTAATAATAGTAACTGACGTGGGTATTATCTCATGGAAAAAATACTCTCCCAGTCCAACTTACAGGGTGGCATAATGTGAAAGTATAAGGTACAGGGAAGGCTATCATTTCTACAACTTTAATATTTATCTTAGCTTTGTTTTAGCAAAATTTTTTGTCTTAAGAGGAGCCAGTCAACTGAAATTAGGAGACAATATGTCTTTTGTATGGCCTTGATTTTGCTTTCTCTCATCCAATTTTTATCATGTTATAAACCAGCGGAGTTTATTTAAACCAAATGTGATTTTTAAATGTTGCCATCTTGTAGCACAGCATACACAACAAGCTGTGGTCCGGGGGCCTTGTGGCCCATCTGGAAACACTGGACACTAGGGGAGCTTGCCGCCGGCTTCTCTTCAATGCCAGACTGGGCTGCAGGCCATGGCCATGTCAGGATGGTAACTGTGACTTCTGCACCCAAACGCAGCTATGTAGAAGTAACTGTCCCTCCCTACTCAACAGTCTGCAGTGTGGCAGGAGTAATCCCAGGTGGCTGTGCAGTCACAGAGCCCCTGAGAAGAGGTGGCCATGGTGATTCCATGGTGTAAGCTGCCTTATCCACCTTCTCTGACCGCCTCACATCAGCGTGAAAGGCCAAGGGACTCAGCAACTCTGCCCTCCTGGCTGAACTAGAACCATGAGATTTAGGATCAGAAGGCACTTAGAGAATATCTACACTTATCCTCTCACTTAATGAGAAAAAGAATTTAGTAAAGAGGTAGTCTATTGGTCACGACCATAGGCTTGTTGGTGGCACAGTTGGAGGCTGAGTGGAGAGCTGCTAATTCTGCTCTAGGGCTGTGTCCACCACATCACACTGGGCATGAGAGCTCCTCCTAGGAGACCGCATATACATGGGCAATCAGGGGAATCACCCAAGAATGAACATTTCCTCCCCTTTCCCAGGCAAAGAGCTTCTGTTCTGAGGCTCCCTTAGTTCCCAGCCACATTTTATAGCTTCTCCTTTTCAGTGCTAACAATCTGCTTGGATAATTTCTGCTTTTAGAATGCATGGAAGTTGATGATACCAAGATGACATGGTTCTCGTCAGAGCCAGTCAAGCTGGAGCCAGAAAGTAAAGAAGGCAAAGGGCTCACGCCTGCCTGTGTGAAACAAATATGTTCTAAGGATTTTCAAAGGCTGCCAGAGATCCTTCCTCACTTTGCATGCACCCACTCTTTGCAGGTGTGCACAGATTTTGTAAGAAACTTTGTCTTTAGTATTCTCTAAGACGCCGACAACTCAGACAAGATGCTCTGAACAAAACACACACCCAGAGAGAAGGCACCAACTCATGTGAGCTAATACCAACTCCTCCCACCTCACGTCCCCAAGACCAATGGACTTTGCATCAGTGATCCAAGTAGCTTCAGGGAATTTCTCCCTTTTTGCCTTGAAAATGTCACCTTGCCTCAACCTCTTTACTATGGCATGTGTATTCTCACTGCAGTGCTCTTCTATTTCCAGGTAACTATAATTATTTTTTGGAGAATTTCTCTCTTACTATTATTTAGGTTGACATGACAAGTATGATGATTGAAAATCCCAAGAAAAAAATCATATTTCTAGTATTATTTTTACCAGGTCTAGTATTATTATTTTCATATTTAGTTAACTGAAAAAGTATATGTGAAAACAAATAATCACAAGCTTTAGTAACATAAGTTAAAAAAAAAAAAAAAAAAATATATATATATATATATATGTCTTTTATAGCAAAGAAAAGTTAGCCGGGGCTTATCATTGATCAATTTCACCTATATTTGATATATGTTATTCTTTAGCACTGGGTTCAAAATTGTTACAATGGCCCAAAAAAGGAGAAAATAAAGCAACCATCATGTGTCCCCTTGCCTGATTTCATTTAGTCCCAAGGCTATGTGATGTCTTTGGTAGATCAGGCATCTTTGCTCTCATTTTACACATGAGAGGACCCAGGCCAGAAGAAAAGTTGATGTCTCCCAAGGCCCCCTGCCTGGTTAGCAATAGCATAAACTTGTACCCCAATCAGATCCCCAGATGACTGTTGGCTTCAATTATCCCATAGGTAATACTGACATCACCGGCTCCTCTGTATTCAGAAAGCAATCCTAATTAAAACTTACTTTTCCATGGCAACAGCTATATCTTGAAAGCCTTGTGCAGTAATATTGTTCTTGTCCCATATCACAGTCCTGTTTGAAAACCAAGCCATATAGATAATCAGACACTCAGGAGTGAAGGAAAGAATCCTCCCATTGGATAAAAATCTCTTAAAAGCAACACTGTGACATTATGTGAGCAAGGAATAACGTTCACATTCGTTTTAAACAAAATAAAGATAGGCATTTCCTCCAATTTATATGTGCTTGCTTATTTGTTTGTTTGATGGTGTGGCTTGAATGCAAAGCCTCACATATGCTAGGCACATGCTCTACCACTGAGCTACACCCCAGCCCCAATATGTGGACACATTTACCCCTCGACTAGTGTGGAAAAATTGCACCTAAAAGCAACAGCATTTACATTAACTTACCATTATATTACCGAGCATTCTGGAACCCAGAAAACTCTAGAACCTGACTGCACTGATATCCCCCACTAGTACTCTAAATTCCAAGTCTAAACATGAAGCTATTTAGGGAAGATGCTGCACAGTTCCATGCCCCAAACATACACAGGTTCAGGTACTGAGACTTTCTCCATTCTAAAAATCTTGCCATATTTTCTCATGTTTTCATAATTTCCTTGCCCTGGTGTGATCAGCAATGCTGGAATTTCCCTCTCTGTTTTAAGACCTCAGTTAATACAAATAGGATGTTGTTTAACTTATTAAACAAAAAACTTATTTTGGAAGAAACTTTTTTATGTTACCTTCAGAATGTGTGGGCTTTAGAGGTATTTTAGAATTCATCAGTTCACCTTGACACCAAAATATTTTTCATTTATCTGTATGATCCCAGCCTCGAGGCTTTTACTGCTTTTCCATTCTAATCTCAATGACCTTCTTCACATACACACAGACTTTCAAAGACCTTGGTGTGCTCTCTGGCGTTTGGCTCCAGTTTAGATGGGAGGATCAGATTCTGCCATAGGCCAGAGAGTAAGAGACACATGGGGGAAGAGCTGAGGAGCAGTGTGCACTGACTCTTCCCTCACTAGACGGATGGACTCGGTGGCACCCTGGTCTCTCTGAATGGGGATGGCAGCAGGGTGCCTGCATTGCTAGTCCTTTAAAATCCATGCTTAGGAAACACTATGGATGAAACCCAGGAAAAGCAGTGTAAACTTGCCTCTGAACCTGCAGGCCTCTATACCCCCTATGTTTTAAGTCTTTATGTTGCAGGGGTGGGAAGTGAGATAAGACTCTGGACCCAAAACTAAGTATGATCATGCATGAAATAATGACATTTTGGTCAATGATGAACCACAGATTCTATTGCCTACTGATGTTTAGTTTGTGCAAGTATATATATTATGTGCTTGATGTCTGCAGAACTATGAAACCACTGCACAATGCTGCTTAGAACTTATTCTGTTGCTCAGCAATTCAGGACCATCTGAATCCTTCATGTCAGCCCTCCATGCTGCTTGGCTGTATACTACAACGCCTACAAACCCTTTTTCCTTCTCACTCCAGTTACCTACACACTCCGGAGCTGCCAGCACCAATGTGCAAAGGAAACTACAACATTTCCCAGGTTTCGTCTCATGATAGAAACGCTAAAGACAACAGTTTGAAGGAATCACTGTGTCTGAATTTGGAAACACTCGCCCCTGTATTCCCGCCAAGACGTAAAACTCCAGTTCCTTTTCCCAGCTGGTCCCCCAGGCACAGCCTACCTGAGCTTGGTGTTGATCTGCAGGGCTTTGGCCAGCATCTTTGCTCCCATGTCCCCCATCCCATTCCCGCTAATGTCCACCTTGGTCAGGGAGGTGTTGCTTCCCAGGGCGTTGATGATGATAGTGACCTCGGTCTTGAGTTTCGAGTCAGCCAGAGACAATGACTGCAAAGGCTGTGGAGCAAACACCAGGCAGTGCTCAGCAGTCCCATCAAAGTAGCAACTCCTCTAGATGCCTTTCCTGGAGAATCCAGGCCATGTGTCCCTGGCCCTCAGTCTAATTTTGAAAGTACTGCCTAAAAATCACTCATGGCTGGAACCTGAAAGTTCTGGCATAAAATAGACCTGTGGAATGAAATCTGGAGAAGTTGGGTTTTGATGTTGAATACCTGGAGCTTCTCTTCCAAGGAAGCCATAGACCAGCTCTGTTCAAGTGGAGAACAGGATGAAATAAATAAAGACATGACACTGACGCCCTTCACCTTCAGTATGGTTATACTGTTCCTCCTTACCTGTTTTACTTGTATATAAGGTGAAATGATACCTTAAAATACTACTAGAGGTCGAATGCAAAATAAAAAAAAGCCATGATTTTGTTCAGTTCACCATCTGAACAAAGTCTGACTATGTCTAACCACTGTTTAAGCTTCTGGTATGTACTGATCCACTTACTCCTCCCAATCACCCAGTACTTGGATGCTACTGTTATTCCCATTTTCCAAACGTGAAATAGAAAAGTTACGCAACTCAACCAGTCACACAGTTAGAAAGCAGATTAAAATGCCTGACTCCAGATTTCATGCTCTGAACCACTACGTTGTGTTGCCCATTTAGCTGATCCTGCAACTTCTTGATCATTACCTCTTAACTGTATCTTCTAAGCTTCATTCAGAAGATATGTGTAAAATTAAAGGGATAAAAAAGACAACTTTGTGTGACTTTATTCTACCGTACACTATACAGCGAATCCCAACCAGCATACTCTCGGCCATTTAAGGCACAGGCTGAAAGTAACTCAGGCTGGGGGCAGGCTTTATTCAGCCTGCAGGGTATCAGACCAAAAAAAAAAAAAAAAAAAGAGTAAGGCCATTCACTTGATGTACTTTGCTGCCTTGCTAGTCCCATGGGCACCTGGGCTTGAATGCTTGGTGTGAGCTGGAACAGAGCTAATGAAGTGGCTGAGAACTCCAGGGCTTGAGATAACATGACTCTAAAAGTAAGAGCTGAGACCTGTGTGAGGACTCGGATGGCTTCTGGGTTGTATGTAGTGGTCTACATCAGCCTTACTCCTAAGCAGCTCAGAAATCTCAGGGAGGTGGATGCCAGAAATAGACTCTGGGGTTATCTCTGACCATGTTCCCCAGTGCCTGTCGTCTCCGTGTGGACTCCACACAGCCTAGGGTATATCTGTGTCTGCTCAGCCACTCCACCCTGACTTCCTTGGCAGAACGCGAGAAGGGGGTGTCCGCCACAGGGCCAAGACATGGGGAGCTGCCAGTGATTTCCAGACTCTGCCATCAACAAAGTGCTGCTGTATGTTTGACTCTATTTATCGTCTTTATCATCCCAATTATATCATGTTTTCCAAACTTAATTCACCTACTGTGAAATCAGAAAGTATCAGTATACTAATTAGAATCAAATTTATGAAAGCTAAATGGACTGTTAAGAGTGAAGGCAGGGCCCATGGGCTGTCAGAGGGCCGGTGAGATGGCTCAGCAGCATAAGCGCCTGCCTTGCAAGCACGAGGGCCCGAGTTCGACTCCTAGAATCCACATATGAAAAAAGGGCCGGTGATATCGCTCAGCGGCACGGGCACCTGCTGGAGCGCGAGGTCCTGAGGTCGACCCCCAGTACCCCCCCCCCCCAAAAAAAAGAGTGAAGGCAATTAAAACCTTAGTCCAAAAACCTGCATTCCTACAGACTCAGGTAGATTTAGTGAGGTGGCTTCCATTCAGGTAAATGGGGAAAAAAAACAAAAAAAAAAAACCACACAACTAAAAATGCTTCAGACTCAGGCAAGGTAATGTTTTACATAAAAACAAATGCAGCATTGCTTTAATCAAAAGCTATGATCACATCTCTCATCATTTCAATAATCCCTATTGAACTATCATAAAAATGATACATTATGGCTTCTTCTTCTAATACTGGAAAACTGCCAACTCTCCCAGCTAGCGAGTGATGATTTTTAACACTATATTCAAATTCTAATACATCCCAGTTAACACTTAAAAATAATAGGTAAAGTCATTAATGTGACTAGAAAAGCCTGAATTGCATGCATATTTATAAGGTCATCTCTTCCTGATTTATTGCATGGCCATGAAACTATTTGAATTCTTACTGTTTCTTTTCAAAGCTGAACATGCTTATCTGAGACTGTCTCCTGGGTCCAGGCACTCCCAAGAGAAACACATTCTGCTCTGGTTACAATGTGGGTTTATGTGTAATCCTTCAAACCAAGATTTTCTGCTGCCTTGGCCTCTCAATACCATCCTGGGACTCTGGCTACAGTAGCCAGAAGCTGCTGTTTACAGCTGAAGGTGACAATGGTGCCCCATAGGCACCTAGGTTTCCACCTGAGTGGAACATGCATTTCTGGGAGAACACAGTGTCCCATGGGCTGTCAGAGAGGCAGCTCTACAG
Organism: Erethizon dorsatum; assembly: GCA_028451465.1. NCBI lineage: Eukaryota > Metazoa > Chordata > Mammalia > Rodentia > Erethizontidae > Erethizon > Erethizon dorsatum. The sequence goes on along the minus strand of CM051825.1, from coordinate 25,315,458 downwards.
ACACAAAGTCAGAATAACAAAAGAGAAGAGCACTTTTATAAATGCCAAACCCTTACATAAATAAGATTTTTAAATGAGCCCCACTGTACCAGTTTGTGGAAATTGTGAACTCACAAGACTCAACTCCTAATGATTTGAAAACTATTGCGCATTACTGATTCACAAGTGGGGGGAAAAAAAGTAACTATTTTTTAAAAGTTGCCTACTTTGCAATGACATGAAAATAAAAATCTGTTGTACAGCACTATTAGAAACACATTAATAGGGCTGGTGAGATGGCTCAGCGGCGTAAGCACCTGCCTGGCAAGCACGAGGGCCCGAGTTCGACTTCCGGAACCCACATACGAAAAAAGGGCCGGTGATATCGCTCAGCGGCATGGGCACCCGCTGGCGCGCGAGGTCCTGAGGTCGACCCCCGGTACCCACAAAAAAAAAAAAAAAAGAAACACATTAATCAAACTTAAATTAGACAGGATTTACATTTACATAGCAAACACGATCATCTGCAAATATGTTTTTAAATGAGTTTTACATATCATAATTATGTATAAGTAAAAAACTTCAAAAATTATAGAAATAGTTTGATGATACTTATGTAAAAAATATGGAATACATACACTTTTTATTAAATGTAAATTTTCCTAAAATATGTACTAAGAAACAAATATTTGGGAATGAATATTAAGTATAATTCTGCAAATTAGCTTCCCTAATCTTTTAAAATTAGAAAAACTGAAATACTAATAGTGGTGCAGAGTCAAATTAAATGTGTAAAACAAATAGCATAAAATTGAAAAGTATAAATTACATCCTAATTATATCCTAATTTTAATAACCCAGCATAAGAGTAACAAGATATGGGGTTTATTAGCAAATGAGGGCAAAGAGAAGCTCTTGAATTCATTAAGTGATAATGAGTTTAATTTTTTTGACCCCAGGTCAGGAATTACAAGCACACAATGAAGAGACAAGAGAACAGAATTTCTCCTGCCAGCCAGCTAAGAGTACCTCTATAGGTGTGGCAAGGACAAGGGCGAAGAAGTTCCCATCTCCATCCCTCTGAGCCCCTTGGCCTTCCCAAAAAAGCTAGCTAGTTTATTGCTATAATAAAATTCCCTGTTATTTTCTGGTATGAATTCAAAAAGGGAAATGATTCTTTTTTCAAAATATGCCACACTTCATCTGACTAATATAAGAAGTCACTCTCACAACCTAGAAGAACTGCTATAACAAAACATGAATAATATGCCTCTTAATGGTAGGAATTCAAATTGACTTAAATTTGCGGAAACTACAGGGCTGAATTTGGTGACCAAGTAGGACTTTCAGAGGAAAGGGACAAAACCTTAAAGATCACCAGTAAAACATGACATCTGATACACCAGTTCTAAATTAAAAAGGTTCATGGTAGAATGCTTTTTACTTTGTCAGTAATATGCCTTTTGTTCCCCTAATATATTTTAAAGGGCAGTGAAATATCTGAAATTAAATTTCTTTCTCTGGAACTAAGACTTGCTCAGGAACAACTAAAAGGGATAAAAATACAAGGAGCATTATTAGAGCTCAAGAAGTAACTTAAGATGAGAGGAAATTTCCTTAGTCTCTTTTTTTTTTTTTTTTTTTTTTTTTTTTTTTTTTGGGTACCGGGGGGACGACCTCAGGACCTCGCGCGCCAGCAGGCGCCCGTGCCACTGAGCGATATCACCGGCCCCTTTTTCGTATGTGGGTTCCGGGAGTCGAACTCGGGCCTTCGCGCTTGCAAGGCAGGCGCTTAAGCCGCTGAGCCGTCTCACCGGCCCCTCCTTAGTCTCTTGTCATTCTGCAGTTACTAGATAAACAGCAGTAAGATGTTTGTCAGCATCATGTAAGATCAAAGAGTCAACTAGATTACCTGCAGATTAGTATATTAGCTGAAGTTAGGAAATAGGCTCATTAAAAGACAGGCACATGGATCCATTTATAATTTTTAAAATCCACTAGTTATATCTTCCTTTAATTGATGTTGAATGAAGTAAAGGGTGCATTTTTAAATATGATTCTAATAAAGCATAAATGTTCTATTTAAAAAAAAAATAATAGAAAATAGACACTTAAATAAAATTATCGGAGAGCATTTCTGGCATTAATCCAGTAGGAATAATCAATAGGAAGGCAATGAACAAAAGATGTCAGTCAAAAGCGTTTAAAATAATACTCACTGAGTCTTCATCTTGAATCATCTGCACTAAGTTGTCCAAGACAGGTGTCAGATTTCTAAAGAGATTTTAAAGATGTGGACAGTGGAATCAAATCAAAAGCTTTCAGGAGGCTGGTTATTTTCAGCATTGTTTTATAAAAAAAATTCAAAACTCTTACTTGGACTTCATATTATTAAAATTTTTGCCCAATGCCAGGTGCTGGATTGATCTGTTTTTACTGAGCCACACTATTAAAGTAGATAGGTCAGATTCTAAACCTGGAAAGAATCAAAGTCGAGAATCAAAACACACATGAATAAAAGACTCCTCAACTGGAACACAATTAAGCGAAGGTGACACACAGTTGGATAACTTCCTGTACTGTGCTGGGAGATGGCGTGGGGGCCTGGGATTCTAATCTTTTGTTTTCAAGGGAACTCTCTGCAGTCTTTTCATGTCCTATTAATCCACAGGAATAAACTCATTCTCTACAAAGATTTATCTAAACCTCTTACATAATCGGTAGCTAAACAAAGTCAGCAGGATTTGGGAACGGATGATGGTAGAACACTCCATCTGTCCCCATCTCTGTGTGAGAGAGGATCCCAACATACTGACAAGTAACTGTAGTTAAATTTGCCTGTGCACATTTAATAGGTTCCCAACATAGTCAAAAAGGAGCTAGTAAGCTTCTGAATATATAAATAAGGTTACAATTTTATTACAATCGATAATGTAAGAAGTTGGGCTCAGAACTTTCTCAAAGTACTGACGTTACCAATTTTTAAATGAGTAGTTTTGTAACACAGAATTTGCATATTTGACCATGGAAATCAACTTAGTATGACATTGGCAAAAATTTATCCCACAAATAATCTCTATTGTTATATTTTAAATTTCTATTAGTCAAGAAATTAAATAATATTGTTCTTGAAGGTGTTAGCTAGAATACAGTAGAATATTACTTTCCCTTTCCTAACTTGCTTCAAATAGTGTTCTAGTTTCTTTTCTGATCTCTGACTCACCATTGTCGGAGATGTCTAAGCTGGTGATGTTGTGGATTTCAGCAATGCAGCCTTCTAAGACTTGAGCTCCTCCTGACCTTAGCTAAAGAAAAGAACCAAACACAAAGTCAAATCTTCATCCTACTGGAGGTGTAACTAGTCTTAAGACAAAGAAAGTAAAAGCTTACGAACTACCCCCTAGAACAGCAATTACCAATGGTAAAAACTTATTCTCAATGGAAATGTTGTCGTTTGCCATATATGATTCAACTCTAAACCCTAAAATCTTCAGAAAAAGAAACATAAGAAATATGGAGACTATGCAGATCTACTATAAGACAGTATACACCAACCTGAAAGAACTTTCTTCATTTCTATCTTCTGGAAATCTAACAGATCTGCCTTAGACATAACCAAGTCACTTTCATTTCATTGTATCTGGTCTTAAAGTATAAAAGCTCCACTAGCAGAAAAACAACCCAAGGAGACAAAATCCAAACATCTATGAAGCCAAAGCCTATGTTATGGGGATCACAGTATTTTTTTTCCCTATTCTGCAAATATTTGTTGAGTTCCTCCTCTGGGTAAGACATTGTGCAGGATGTGAAGTTTCCCAAGTTGTGACACTTTTGCTCAGTAAACTTACTAATGAGAGAAAAAAAAACTATCATTGATAGGGAACCTACCAGTACCAAGAAAGAAACATGGTGGGTCCATTATCCAGGTGGGAAAATTAAAACTTCAATTTCATAATCAAGTTCATAATGTGAGGTGCTTTATTTATTTGCTGAAGTATTAATATATGAATTTAGAGAATTCTCATTTCACTATTTCACATTTTGAGACCAAAACTCTCTTGTACCTGAAGCAGAGTTTTACACAGTTCTTTAGGGTGGTTCTTTATTCAGGAATACTTTGGTTGGTGTGTTTAATTTTAGCCATTCCTACTTTGTAAGGTGACAGCAGATTGCTCTGAGGTGTCTAAGTGAGCTCACACAGAGGAGCAACTCTCAAAGAGACTCCTCCCCCTACCTCAGGGAAACCGGGCCCATGCCACAGCTGCAGCATTTCTAAATGAAGGTGTGGACTATCATCTGTAGCCAGCACCAGTTCCTTTCACTATCCTGTTGTCCTTTGTTATCCAAGGGGATCAGTCCCAGGACTGCCTGCAAATACCAAAATCTGAGGATGCTCAAATCCCTTATTGGACAAGATGTAGTACTGTATTTGCATATAACCTAGTGACATTGTCCTGCACACTTTAAATCACCTATACACTACTTATAATACTCAGTATAAATGCTACGTAAATAGTTACACTGTATTGTTTAGGAAATAATGGGAGCAGGGGGTTCTGCACATGCTCACTCAGATACAATTTTTTTTGGCCTAAATATTTTCAATCCACAGTTGGTTGAATCCTTGGGTGTGGATTCCAAATATGCGGAGGGTCTGCTTTATTTTTTTTCTAGAGTTCCAGATTTACCCAGATGCCCTCCCAAGTTTCTCTCACCTTGCCATCTCCAGAGCCTCCCCAGCACCCTGCTACTCCAAGTGTGACCGCAGACAAGTGCCAGTCTGCTATCAGTTTGTTACTGGTCTGCACCAAGTAAGTACAGAAATTAAGTATAAATATTTTAGAATATTGGCAGCAATTTTAGATCTGTTGTATCTAATAATTTTTTTTTTTTTTTTTGGTGGGTACTGAGGGTCGAACTCAGGACCTCGCACGCCAGCAGGCACCCGTGCCGCTGAGCGATATCACTGGCCGTTTTTTCATATGTGGGTTCCGGGAGTTGAACTAGCGACTTTGCGCTTGCCAGGCAGGCGGTTATGACGCTGAGCCATCTCACCGGCCCTATATCTAATAATTTAAAATGAGGGTGCATATATTTTATGTCTTTGTATGTTTCTAGTAATTCATTTGTAACACTTATAAAAGTATCAGATTATGGTAGATCAGAATTTTTTTTTAATAAAAAAAACAAAACAAACAAAAACACCAGGTTCTTCACCATAAGTAGTTCTGAGAAGCACCGTTCCCGGTCAGTTTGTTAACACCTGAAGAAGTAAACAGGTATGCAGACTATGTATGTACACCACGTCAAAGCTACAGAAAAAGCTCATTTAAGCAAGTGCTTTGAAGAAACATTATTTGATTTTTAGAGCATGAAAAAAGAAGATGATCTTGAGATAAAAAAGCTCATAAAAATTTACAATTCCATATTTGCTGACAGTGATTTCTCTGCTGAGAAATAAAATTTCTAGAAGAAATTGTATTACTATACAATAGTAACACTATTCCATTCATAGAAATGAAAAATACAAGTAGGATTTACATGTTCACTTCTATTTACTTTACAAATACTCTTTACTGGTAATATTTGTAACATTTGCACATAAAGCTAACATATATATCCCAATATTTTAAGATAATCAAATATACTAATATATCCTAACTTATTGATTCATAAAGTACTTACACAATGGCCAAGCTAAGGAAAGCCCAAAGAGAAAACAGAAAAAACATTATCAACGGCAGCAGAACAAGAATAAAGCAGCTGGAGTCTCTATCAATACACAGCATCAAAAAGGAAAGAGTTCAAAGAAACATTTCTAACTAAAATATGCTCTTAAAATAAATATTTTAGAATATTGGCAGCAATTTTAGATCTGTTGTATCTAATAATTTTTTTTTTTTTTTTTTTGGTGGGTACTGAGGGTCGAACTCAGGACCTCGCACACCAGCAGGCACCCGTGCCGCTGAGCGATATCACCGGCCGTTTTTTTCATATGTGGGTTCCGGGAGTCGAACTAAAATCAAAAATTTAAATAACTGATTTTTCAGTTACCAAGAGTATTCAATTAAATTTATAGGTTATTAGGTACCTGAAATTCCCCAAAAGCTAGAGCCTTCCCAAAACAGTAAAAGCTTTTCTCTATTACTGTAAATGAAAATCCTTTTAAATGAATTTGCATAATTAGAGCCATGTCTGCATGTATGCACGTAAGACCGGTTTTTTAAATTACCTTCATTTGAATCCCACACACTAGCTTTATTTAAAAGCAAGGAGGATCAAAGAAGAGTTAAGTGTGACTGAATCATTGAACACTTTTCAAAATGTTAAAAATCATGTTTCTTTTGAGAGTAGTTTTCTCCCACTCATTTTAGATGTTACTCGCCATTCTAAGTGAAAAGGTACATCTAATACTCAAATATCCATAATGGAAGATAAAAGGAAGCCAAAAAAAATCCCCTAAAATCTACCGCCTTTAATAATTTACCTTTCTTTTTCAAGATCATTTGTCATTTAAAAACATGTGACAAAACATTTAAAGTATTAAACAGTATTAGAATTATCTATTTTCTCCTATATGGGTTCTGATTTTATTTTATTTTATTTTATTTATTTATTTATTGGTACTGGGAATTGAACTCAGGACCTTGAGCTTGCCAGGCAGGTGCTTGTGCAGCTGAGCTATGTCCCCAGCCCGGGTTCCAATTTTAATAAATTAATTTTTAACCCTAGATATTTTCACACATAAAGCTAAGTAGTATAAGTTTCCAAGGACACACACACAAGAAAAGATCACACAACATTTAGCTCAGTGTCCAATTGCTAGGAGGGTTTAACACCAAATGACAGTTTTATACCTAAAAAAAGATAAATGTAAATACAGCTATTCTAAGGTACAAAGAGTTGTGTGTATTACAAAGCTTCGTATGTGTAGCCTACAATGCGAAACGTGCAGGTTTGTGTTCCATACCTGGCCTGAGAGGGAAGTAACAGGTGAGAGGTACACAAGGATGTTACCTCTAGGCTCACTAAATGACTATCAGATTGAATGGAATTACCTTGAAAGTTTCTATTCATTTGCTACAATGTCCTACTTGTTGCAAATTTTAATATCTGGTGCTTTCTTTTCTATTCATTATCAACTGCCATGAGTCACACAATAATCTGGAGGGCATTCTCCCCTTAAAGGAACTGTCACATCTAGACTTGTAACTAATCCTTAGCAATAATTAGCCTTTCCATCTCTGAAAAATCAGACTTTTCTCTCACTTAGAAGAAGACCAAGCTTAAAGAATTCAGTTCCAATATTTATCAATTCTTCTCTTGAGGTGTGACTGTGAATTAATATGATTCTTAAAAAACAGATCAAAAAGCACAGATACGCTGCCTCTCTTTCGGTAGATGGATGCACAGAATTCCAGTGTCACTACTACCACACAGGACAGTTTCACATCTCTTCTTCAGGAACTAACCTCAAGGGAAGTGGACACACATTTCTGTGCACATCTGTACTAAAGCGGAGTCCTGAATCTTTGACAGCGAATTAGGATCAGCCACAGGAAATCTGGACATACAAGGAGATGGTATCTTGTATCCAAAATCAGGTGTGACTCTAAAATAATGAGCCTAATTCTTCTTAAAAGATGCAAGACAGCTTTGAAGGCAATTCCAAAAAATATTTTGGTAAACAAAGAATATTATTTACCAAAATAAAATTTTGGTATTTTCTGAATAAAATTTTAGAAAGGCAATATTGGACTTATACTATAAATTGATATTCAAATTAAAGCTCCCCCACAGCAAGCCTCCTCCTCCCCAAATAATGGCTCACACATGCAAGGTCCAGCCAGGTGGCACTGTGCCAAAAACTCTCCCTGAAAACTCTCCCTGAAATCCATACTCAACAGGTGAAAAACAAAGGCTGCACAAAGGTAATCATTTTTCAAGCCCAGGTGTCAAAGGAGCCTTTTGATTTCAGCTGCCTGCCGCTGGCTTTACACTCTTTTGGCTCCCATGACTATGAGTCATTTTCTCAGACAAAAGAGAGGACTCCTTCATAGCACTAAGAGATCAAGGAGATGGAAATGAAGTGATAACATATAATGTGGACCACATTAAGGGACATAACAAGGTTTATCCCCAAGAGAATGGGAGTTTAAAAAAAAAAAAAAAAGGAAGTTACACAAGGTTAATTTTACTACTAATCATATTAGTCCTCACCGATCCAAAAGAATATAGACTACCCTTTTGGATTTAGTTCTCCAAATCATAACCACATTTGTCTAGTGGGAAAGCAACTTCATAAGTCATAAATTCCTGCATATACTTTTATCACATCAAGTGTGAATCTCTGTCAATCAAATTACTGAATGTGAAATAGCTATTTCAGAAAAACAGTGAAATACTCTAAGATCTACAAGAAAATTCAGAATGAACGATAAAGGAACATGGCACATAGTTCCTTTCAAACAAATTTGCTTAAGCAAAGTCACTGTAAGCTTGGTTCCTCCTTGGTTTCTCTCTCGCCTCCTCCACCAGCATCACAGATGACATCCTTTACTTTCTCTGACTCCTACACAAGCCTGGTTACAAATTCATCCCTGCATTGCCTCCCTATCAAGAGAAGAGGCGAATCTGGATCAAAAATTCTATACGGAATATGTTTTATAGTAAATCACTGATGCACGGACATAAAAAGCTTCAAGGTGGTTCCCCTGGGTCCCGTTTCCATGGCTTGGGGAAGCTGCCCTCTTCACACCTGTAGGAGGCACTAAGCAGTCAGGGCCACCTCAGAAACCGCAAGGCCACACTGAGCACAAAGCGCCAGCACTTTGCTTCAGAGGCCAGATATCTCAGGACATCAGCACCTCTGTGGAGCCCCATAACCCATCCCTGGGAGCAGAAGTGACCTCCTGTGATGACCGTGGTGACAGGGACAAATACTCTCCATCACCTTCTGGATTTTAAAATTAGATTTATCTGTTCATAGAAGAATCACATAAATTCTTCTGAGATTTTGACTAGTATGCTAAGAATGGGTTCTGCCTACTTTGGCTAAATAGAGAAAGAACAGGAAAATCTACACCTGCATGATCTTCATATTTTAGGTAGTAAAAGCCCCTTTCTGAGAGCATTACATAAACTCTGAAGTACCAAATACAAAAGAATAAAGGCAAATCCTCAACGTGCCAAGCATTCCAACATGGGTTATGTGGTAACTACAAAGGCTTTGCAGGGAGGACTACTATATCATAAAGAGAAACAAACCAATATCTAATTAAATATCTAATTTTGCCCTAAGAAGCAAAATGTGACAACACACCGTAACATAGTTTAGAAAAATAATATTACATTCCACCAGCTTTCACGAACAATGATACAACGTGAGTTTACAGTGTGGTCACCAGTGTTGTAATTTAAGCTATAAAGCAGTGAAAAACATGATACTAAAATACTTCCAAGGCTTCTCTTTCTCACAGGTATCAGTTTTTCCTATTATCCATAAAGAAAAGGCCAAAATTAAGTTGGGATTATCATAATAATAGTGGTTAATCCCACCATGAGAGATTAATCATTTGATCTGAATTTCTGTCTTTAAAAAATATGATAAAAGTAAAAGTCTACCAGCAGTTAGACTGAATCATAGACTGCCTACAGCCTGACATGTTTGACCTACAAAAATACCAATTTTTGTATAGCTCACCTGTCTTTGAACAATTCCCAATAGATCACAAAGAAGGCTAAGGAACAAGTTATATAGTAATACAACACAATATTCTTTGAGCACATGCCCTACATCACCTCATTTAAGAAGAAAATGTCTAACCACACTTAACATTCTAATAATTACCACCATTGGTATTGTTATTAATAACAGAGAATCGGGATAGAGTTTTCACTATGGCTCTGCCTTACTGAGTTGGACCATTTCAGCTTCTTTAGACCTCAGCTTCTTCGACTAAAAAAACTATGAGATCACTTATTCTCATTCCAGCTTTATCACAGGATTAAATAAAAGATGTTAGTTTAGTAGTACTCAAGGTATTTAATCAGGATAGTAAAAACCACATCATACATCATTGCTAGTCAGCAGTTTGATCTAATAGCGCTGTTGCATGTATACTAATCTCCCTCTTTGATAACCCCATTCCCTTCATCTCACTCCTCTAACAAAGGTTTTAATTATTGACACATCCCTTAGTAAAGTGCTCGTAAGTAGATAATTCCAACTGTATTACCACAGTTGGTTTCTACTTTATAGTCGGTCTGGATAAGTGAAAGACTACTGATTTGCACATGATAGTTCCATAAGGAAGGTTAACTTTTGACAGCCCTTTTTTTTTTTTTGTACTTTCTTGATTTTCTTTTTTCCAAACAAGAAAAGTAAGTCACAATATTGATATTGAAGCCCTATGTTAATGAAAAATCCTACACTGACAATTTATATGGTGCATGTCAGATTCTAGAATTTTCAGAGAGGTAGCATGTTAATCTTTTTCAATATCTAGTGTTGGTTTGGTGCCTAGCATTTTGATAGGAATCAGGGGAAACACAATACAAGCTATGGCACAAATACTGCCTTCCAGAAAGCCACAACCTAGCTGGGAAAACACATGGGACCCAGCTGAGTAACTGTGAAAGACACAACTTAGTAACTGTGCAAATGAAGGCCCACTATCACTGAGTCTAGACAATTACAAAAGAACAAGACCATAAAAGGCTGAAGAGTCAGGGAAGAAATTTGGCAGACAGTGAGACATGAAAAAGTAGCAAGAGCAATCAACAGCGATGTGTACCAGATACTGTATAAGAGGCACTCTTCAAAGAATACTTCTCTTGAACCTTAGAAGAACCCGCTGGGGAGCTACTATCATCTCCATTTTGCAGGCATAGAAATTAAGATGTAGCAATATGCACCAATCTATTCAGGAATGCACAGCCCAGGATCTGAGACATACTGCAGGATGTTGGCCTTGAGCTAGAGCTCAGAGAAGAAGGTCTTAGAGTGGAAGAGGGATATGGTAGGAATGTTCTGGGAAGAGAAAACTGTAGGCCTGAAGGCCAAGAGCAGGAACAAGGAGACTCCTCCATCTACTCCAGAAATGGGGCTGACATGTTGATCAGAGCCAGACTTTGAGCAGGCCAGGTGGTTGGTATGTTCTTACAAATCTCCACACAAACTAAACATTTCAAGATGGTAGAAGTTTAGGTGCCCTTTAAAATGTAAAGGCTTTCAGGCTCAGTTCTCTTCTACAGGCTCCTTGATTCAAAGTATTTGGAATTGCTATAATTCTGAGAGGCATTTTAATTTTCCTGCTTCAAATCAAGCTATTAAAAGTAAAATTAATGACAAGACAGCCATTCCCTCTCACACCCTACAAATCCAAGTCAAGTTATATACATTTGTCCCTTGCATCAAACACTTCGTGGTACGTTTTCATGATGGGAAGCTGGTTTATGGCTCTGGGTCACAAGGCAACAGGCATTAAGAATGGGGGCGCTGGTGAGATGGCTCAGTGGCATAAGCGCCTGCCTGGCAAGCGCGAGGTCCTGAGTTCGACTCCCGGTACCCACATACGATAAAAGGGCCGGTGATATCGCTCAGCAGCACGGGCGCTGAGTTTGACCCCCGGTACACACACACACACACACACAAAAAAAAAAAAAAAAAAAAAAGAATGGGGAAAGGGCCGGTGAGATAGCTCAGCTGTGTAAGTGCCTGCTTGGCAAGCATGACGTCCTGAGTTCAACTCCCGGTACCCACATACTAAAAAAGGGCCAGTGATATCGCTCAGCGGCACAGGCACCTGCTGGCGTGTGAGGTCCTGAGTTCGACCCCCAGTACTCCAAAAAAAAAAAAAAAGAATGGGGGAAACATGTTATTTAAAAACACACAGGGATGCTTTTTGAATGCTTTTCTGGCACTGCTTGTAGATGAAACTTGCAAAATACGGAGCATCTGAATCTTGTATATTGTGTTTTTGTGCTTCATTTATACCCTGTGGAATCACAGAATCACACTTTTCCAAGAAAAAGGCAAAGCACTTTTGAGGCTATTATCTATTCCAGCACACAGTGTAAAGGTGGTCTTACCTCGCAGTTGCTGAGATCCAGTGAAACTCCCTTCAAATTATGATTACAAGCCAGGCCCAACAACAGTGCTCTGAGAGGAGGAAACACACACATTACTTACATTTCCCCACACAATGCACACACACGCACGCGCGCGCGCGTTTACACATACACACAAATGTAATCACGCTGAATAAAGCCTGGGAAAAAAATGCCTTTTCTTAATCACAGGTCAAGCACCACACAACCTTTCACATCTTCAAATGCCATCTGCGTTTCTGCCTCTTGACAATAGTAAAACAATGACGTGGCTGCATTCTTTCGTGGACAGGCGGAAGTGTCCATCATAAATGCAGAACTGAGCAGGACTGCTATTGCTATGCAAATAAACCAACAGCTCACCTAATTGCATATTGAAATTAAATTGTGGTCATCACAGATTAATTCCCACCTGCATCTGCTTGAGAACAGTTTTAATAATGTTTAGAATATTACTAGGCAATTGTTATTAGAGAAGCAAAGTAAAGCTGGTCTTCCCTAGGGAATATGGCGGGGAAGGAGTCAGCTCCACAGTATTCCAGGATGTGAAATTATACCAAGATGAGTTAAGAACTATAGGAGTGTGTAGGCAAGGGTAGAAAAGCACTGGAGATAAGCCATGCACCTTCACCAGAATCTTGTCTGCTGGGTGACCAGAATCCTGCCTGTCTGGCCACCTGTCGGGCTAGAGCAAAGTATGTCTCTGCTCTAAAAAGGAATGTTTTTTGTCTGAAATTTTCAGAGACTGGAATTGATCGACTGGGTGTCATATCTGTCTTAAAAAAAAAATGAATTGAACCCGCTTTTACAAGTCAGTCCCATACCACTGAGCAGGACTGACACAAAAATTCACATATGCACATACATCCATTAAATAACACCAAATAGGCAAAAGGCACTAATTTTGACCTTGTGAGGAGATCTAAGATGAGCAGGAGAAGGTTCTTGCTATAAGCAGTAGAAATAAATGTGTGCAAATAATAGTAATTAGGCAGGCAGCAATAAGCAGGAAAGTGGGAAACCTGGGCATCCATATCTGTAGTGACTACCTGTTCCCAGGAAAAGGGCCTCTGTCCAGCACACTTCAAAACACACCAGGGTGAGGATGAGGTGGGGAGGGAAGGAATTATTGTCTCTGTGAGTGAGTTTCTCATTCCTGAAATCCCCAGACCTTGCCTACTGACAGCCAGCTCCAACAGTGGATGCAGCCCCAAGCCAACTACCTCCAGCTGCCAAGGCCTCCTCAGCAAGAAGGCTGGAGGTGAATGCCTTCCTTTTCATTTTGTAAGTCTTGTTTACCAGTACCTAAAACACCAGCTATGAAAAAGGTTATGTATCTCATGTATGTACGTGTCAACTGCTTATTAAAATTCCTCTCTTTTACCTAAAAATTGCTTTTTTCCCCTCTCTTCCCTGGGGGCAATACTGAGCTGCTGAAAATACTTGGGACTAAAAATCAAAAGAACATTCCTCAGGTCCTAGATCTGACACTAAAGGTGCAATGACCTGTCCTAACACATCACGTTTTGGGGATCTCAAGTTCTCATCAGTAAAAGGAGAGAGTTCGGACAACACCCAAGAGGTCTTTTATTTCTAGGATATGCTGAGTTTTCAAGTTGTACTCACATATTTCAGCAATGCCTTCTTATAAACTGGAAGAAAAATGCTTCCTGTTTTTCTTACACGTGGATTAAAGCCATGGAAATAAATAGTGTGCTTTAAGATATTTAACTACAGAAGGCCAATGATAATAATGTAACAACTCACAGGACCACAGAAACTGTTATTAATAAAAATAAAACAAAACAGAATAACTTCAAGAAAGCATAGTGGGCATGGGGGGGCACTCTGGAACAACAAATGTTATTTTTACCAACTTACAGCAAATCTGTCTTAACAATTACCCCCTCAGTCCTCAAGCACTGTTGCAAAAAGGGATAAGACAAACTGCTATTTCATTTCTCATCTGTGACTAGGTGACATGCTGTAATTTTGGAGTAGCACATTTAATAGTTTTAATAAAAATACTCAGGCAAGGCAGTGGAATTGGAGAAAAGGGTGCTGCATGGCAGAGGGGAAGAGGTGGGGAAGAGAGGCTGAGAGAGTGAGAAGCAGCATTCAGGATTCAGGCTGCACTCAGAACTGCAGGCCAAGGAGTGTCCCGGGGACACTCAGGACCAAACTACGCTGGAGATTTTGGGAAACACCAAGGAACAGTGGCACCATGTCCTCTAAAGCCCCCAAACTACTCTGACATGGACTGAAAACAGCCGCGACCGAAAAGCGTGACTATGAAAGAAGCATTCTATCCTCTTTTAAAGGACTCCAAATTGAGTGGGAAACTTCTGGAACATATTATATTCAAACTGAAAGTGTTTACTCTCAAAAGAAGTCATGCTGCTTTAGCTCATCCTCTCATAGCAACTGACCCAAAGCCTTCCAGAAGAAAGTATGTCTTCCTGCCCCCTGTAGATAGTGATGAGCGGTTTGGGGTTAGGAGCACCACAGAGCCCCATGACAACCCAGCTCTTCTCTCTGGGAAAGGCTCCAACCCAGCCCAGCTTCTCGCTTTCCTCCTTCAAACCCTGTCACGGTGGTAATCCCAAATCAACGCCTAATGAATATCCTGCAATCTAATCACAATCTCCATGTCAGCTTTTCTTAAAATCCAAACTGTCGCTATGATTTTGAGGATGTGAATTAGTTTATCTGAGCCTCGATTTCCTCAGCTGTAAAATGGGGATATCAGCTTCCCACAACCGTGGTCAGCATTAAAGGAGACAGTGCATGGAGAAACACCAGGACAGTGAAAAGTGCAGGGTGGTTTTTCACAATGCCCTTCTGTTCCCACTTCCTCATTGGTAAATCTGAGCACCTCAGCTGTGGGTATTTTCTCACCTTACTACAGCCCATTAAATGGCCACATGAACTTGGTTTATGGGCTCTTCAGCCACAGAGCCTTTCTCCTCACATTAAAATTTGTACTGAGTAAAACACAGAGCTGAAGAGACCACTGCTTTAACACAATTAAACATTCACTTAAATAACAGGTCACAAGATTTAACAATTACGAAGTACCTTTGAAGCACAATATTTATCAGTGCTTTGCTATAATAAAGCATAGAAAATCCAGTACTGTCATGGTGTGGAATACTGCATAAAATCAATTACATAACCAATGAACAATTACTCCATATTATACAAGGGTCATCAATACGGAAAGAATTAGAAAACTGTTTTATGTCTAAAACTGTTTTGAATGTGCTAATCTCCTGCTAATGAACACATCAGAATGTGCCTGGTTTTGCTTTGTACACAAGGTCCTCATATCTACCACACTGCAGATGCTCAAAAAATATCAGCTGATAAGTGAATATGATTAAATTATAAAGGTATCCCTTTAGAATACTAATTCTGATGCCCTTAATATCTGTGCAAACAAATCATCAGGTCTTTTAATTGTTTGTGGCTGTTACATTTAGAGACCTCTACTATATCAGACATTTTTCAGCACTTGACTGGAGCTATACTTTTCCTAAGGATGTCTATTGTTTCAGTCCTATGATACTAGGTGGAACCAAGAACTTCACACCTCTCAAAAACAAACAAACAGAAACAAAAACAAAAAAAAAAAAAAAGAGAGAGAGAAAGAAAAGGGAATTTCTCAATACTTTTCTAGTAAGATAAGATAGCAGGCACTGCTTTTAACATTTCACGCAAATTACAAGGGGAAAGTAAATGCTAACTGACACATTAGCTGCGGAAAGGAGAAATGTGTGCATGCACCAGAGCCGATCTGACAACGCACGCAGCCACAACTACTTGAAAATACAGCACTGTACCTTCTGGAGACGCTACCACCTTTTGGTAGAATTTGGCTTTACCACCCTTGTACATTAAATGTCTGAATGTCTCCGGTGATGGCAAATAGAATTCTCAAAAATAACAAATTACTTTCAAATTTCAAGTGAAAAAGTCAGAGACAGCCCATGCTTAACTCAGTAATTCAGATACTAAAATGCTTACACACCGATTCTATTGCATACACAAAATGTCATAATATGGAGTTCAACTATTACTAGTAGAAATATTTCAACTAATCAATAATAAACATTGATTAAAACACATAAGAATATGCCTAAAATGAAGTGAACAGACATTACTATAAGGCAATGGTACCTGGCATCATATTTTTCAATAATATTTTATTAATTAATACATGAGCTGAATGCATTCATGGGCTTCTGAATGCTATTTCCATACATGCACAGGACATAACTTTTTTTTTTTGGTAAATCGAACTCACAACCCTGCACTTGCCAGGCAGGTGCTGTGCCGCTGAGCTATATCCCTGGCCCCACGGAACATAACTTTTGTAAAAGATCAGTGACTAATGCCAAGGACACAAACCAAAGGGAGAATTATTTTTATATTGACAATGCAGCAAGATCAACAGTGCACAATGTACTTTAAAACACATTGGGGGCCGGTGAGATGGCTCAGCGGCTTAAGCGCCTGCCCGGCAAGCACGAGGGCCCGAGTTCGACTCCTGGATCCCACATACAAAAAAGGGGCCGGTGATATCGCTCAGCGGCACGGGCGCCTGCTGGCGCTCGAGGTCCTGAGGTCGACCCCCCGGTACCCACAAAAAAAAAAAAAAAAAAAAAAGTAAAACACATTAACCTACTCTTCCGTCTTGGAGTAAAGAAGCATTCTCTTCCGCCTTTTCTGTCTTTGGATTATATCTCTTTCTCCTTTCCCTTAAGCATACTCATAATAAGAACTGAACTTTAAAAGCTCTGGAGAAAATGAATTAATCACTCACTTTAAGGACTCAGGAGATAGTTTTGTGCCAGAAAAGTTGATTTGCATCAGCGCTAGAGAGCTACTAAAAAACTGCTTGAAAGACGGGGGCACTTCTTTTCCTTTCCTGAAAAGACATAGGAGGCATACAAGTGTTTATTTCCAGCAAACTTGTTTATTGGTTACTCAGACACCATGAAATAACCCATAAATCAGACCCACTCTCAGTAAAAATGTAAGGGTAAAAAGAACCAAATACATGTCTGAACCCTACTTGAGTAAACCCAGCCCTATTAAGTACATGGATTAAGATAGGTTAAGACACATTGCTAACTTCACAAAACTGTTTATTCCTGTTCTTTGTAGCTAATGAACACCACTGAATTTCAATCCTTGGGAAACTCCATGTTTGGAGCAATAAAAAACTGGAGGTGAGAAAAATACATCTTCCATCAATTTAAAAGAGTTCACCCAGTGCCATCATCAACAGTAATTTTAGATGGAACAAGAGTGAGATGCAACAAGATGGGGACCTGGTGCACAGAACTCCTGAATGGCAGGAGACCTGCAAGACAAGCTGCCTAACTAGCTACTACATCCACACTGCAAATCTAATCATCCGAGGCAGATATTAGGGAAAAAAAAAAAAAAAAAGAAATGGTCGCACCCTCTAATTTGTCCCCTTGCTATTACGTTGGAAAGTAACTGGATTGAACCACACAACTCAAGGATAAGTTAAGAGTCAACACCATACAGGTCACAGAAAAAAGAGGATTCAAGAGTCCACTTCAACCAGGATTCAAGAACACTCTGCTTGCTTTGTTCTGCCTTACAGAATTGAAGGGAGGACTGAATACGTCAGTGTGTGCAAAGCACTTAGCCTAATGAGTAGTAAGCAAACAACGATGGTGAATCCTATTCTGTGGAGGGACTGAGAATCTCAGGGCAGGGGTCTAGCTCAGACACATTATTAATACTGAATAGTATTTTGTACAGAAGTCTAGGGAAACCTGTCAGTATTTGACAGATTAAAAATAAAATTGTAAAACAAGATAATTTCAGGCTGCTTGGAAAGAAAAATCTAAGCAACTAGAATATTTTACTTTGAGAAAAAAAAAATCCAAGTAAGATGAAAGAAAATTTTGGTAGAATATATATTAAACATTTTAACTCTCCATCTAGAGAGTGCAACAGTATTAGCTTATATACTTCTGGCCATTTTCGATAAGCAGGTGTTGTTAAAGGGTTCTTTGAGTGTAGCTTTGTTCCTACTGCTTTGTGCTAGTGTTGACTCTTCCGTGGTTTCCAAATATCCACTGCCCCTTTCTGAGGCACAAAGAGGCACTGTTGCCATGAGCACAGCAGTATTTGCACCATGGTGCCCCTATGGCCAATGGGATGTGAAAGGACATGATGTGTTCCACTTCCCAAGAAAAGCTTCATCGGAGAGTGTGTGCACTGCCATGGCCCCTTTTCCTCTGCCACATGGCTGTCAATGTTCTCAACAGAGGATGCTCCCTCCAGGGTGAAAGTGATGTGGCCAGCCCTGAATGGATATGTCACAAAACTACCGCTGCTGACAACCATGAAGACGGGCAGGTGGCTATCAGGGTCGGTGGTATGGTTGTGATCACTGCAGAACAACCTTACTTACCCTGACAGGTACACTTATAAAATTATCAATGAACAAAAGTATGAATAGCCTGGCTAGCCATCCCCACCTCAGTGTAAAGGCAGTAATTTCAACATAATTACTAGCGGCTTTCCATGACTGTATCTAGGTAAGATGCCGGGTATTAAACAGTTAAATCATAACCTTTCATTTGGAAGAGAAGGCAATTTGTTAGCACAATTCTGTTCTACAAGCTTAACAGCTCTACTGAAGACCAGTCATCACAGAATTCACAGTACTGTGACCTCAAAAGAGCTGATTATATGAAGACCTTTATAGGCTGTGCTGTCGTCTTGTAACTCAGGTCCCCTGTCAATTACAGCTCCACCAAAGCATTGCTTCATAAGCTGCCTTCGAGCACACAAGTCGACCGGATAGCCTCAGCGACTACTCTTAATTAGCACCCCCACCCTCAAAATAAAGTATCTTGGAAGTCTCTTGGCTTCTCCCAACATTATACTCCTAGACTCTACACTCTCTGACTTTGCTCCATGGAGGGATTTGTGGTGCATTTTCACTACTGTAAAGATTTGCATCATTGTTGAAGTAATAATGGACCAAAAGCACTTTAAAATATAGATAGGTAAATTTGCAATGTATATTTGTGGAACAAAGCATGCCACAAAGCTGAATTTTCCAAATAAGTGAGTGTTATATCCTTGAATAGATGATGCTTCTAAAGTGTACTACTAAATACGGACGTATGTCTAATTCTAAGTAATACTCTCATGTTATTAAAGAACACATAAGGACTACAGTATGATGACTTGTGGTCACAATTGTGAATGCTAAGTGTTGGGCTATACTAATATATTACGTGGCCCCAGAACGCCACACTTACATAGCCCATGTGCTTTCCACAACTCTGCCATATTCTCTCTCCATTCTGACTTGCTTGTCTTTATGAATCTTATAGCTCCTAACCTACTGCCTTATTTTGTAAAGAGTTTTAAAGTCAGCAGGGAAAAGTAAGACCCTGATACTGGTCTCTGCTTCCTCCACAAAATTAAAGTGTTATGGCTTTGGGATGACTATTTGCTTTGCTCCCACAGGTAGTTTATACTGACTCCTAAGCTAATCACTGAGAAATATCTTTAGAAGATTCTAAAAGGGTTTTTACTACATAAAGAGAGGGTACCTGTCCACATATGAAAAACAGTGCATTACCACGCAGTTCACATAGTCGAACTGGAGTTATTAGTAAGAATAGTAAGCTGGGGTTTAAAAGGCTATAACAAAAACTTGAACCTAGTAATTCAAAGACGATGGCTTAAGGTCATCTTTCATGTACAACCTTCACCTTCCATCACTTCTATTTTCATTATCACTACAAGTTTCCCTCAGAGACAGACACCCCAACATGACAATGACAGCAGGAATAAACCTGTACCGGTGGGAGAAGACAGTTCTGGAGAGATTGAGCACAGATAAGTACTGGAGGCATCCTCGGAGCAGAGCGCCGCAGACCTGGGGAAGAAAGAAGCTGGTCTTAAGTATCTCTAGGTTTAGGGAAATATGTTATTAGAAAAAAAAGTCCTGTATCCCATCTAAAGAGCTGTTCTGAGACCCCCAAAGCAATATAAAGAAACATTACCATGTCCAGGGAACATTCTGTATTGGATAAATCCAGATAAGCAATGGCATTTGGCTGGGCCAAAAAATTATACATGTGCTTGGAAAAAAACAAAGACAAAAAAATGTTAGGATCCAGAAACACACACATACACATACACACACACACACACACACGCAGGCAGCACAATGCAAGCTACTGTTTTAAAAGGAAGTTGCCCATATTCCCCAAGACCATTCTTTGCTCTCCCAAGAGAATTTGAAGAATTTTCTGTCATTCTAATACCTTGCCTCAGAGCAAAACCCAGAGAATTTAAAATAAAATTATGTTCAAAATTTTTTAAAAAGCCCAAATGGAATCCTGACTTCCAACACCTCCTCTCATTTTTACACATGACTTAGTTTTCCTTATTAGCTCAATTTTTATTATACAGTTTTGGAACGGTGCTAATTAATTATAACTCCTGAGATTAAAATACCACCTGGTTTGCCCTATCAAAATGCTAATCAGTTTTGAAAGTGTTTAAGGAAGCACTCATTTGAACTTGAACCATTGAATGGTCCCAGGCTATACTCTCTTCTGTCCAACATAATGATTTTCCTAATGATTTTTTCTAACCTTAGGTACTTCCAAAAATCGATCACAGATGCCCTAGCAACACTATTAGTCTCACATACAGATAAGACACTTCAGGGATCACAATGATACTACTACTCCCACTTCTGCCCCATGCAAGGTGATCAAAACAATGAAATTAATGACTATTGTTGTCTAATTGTCCGATGTGAGCAGCAGCCAGCGCTCACCAACAACAAACTGAGTCTGAGCTCTCCGCCACCAGACACTTGGAAACACCGACAAGCCTGTGTGCCTCATTCCTTGGCAACCACTTATTAACTGCAGCCAAGTAACTGCATGGTGCTTCAGAGAACCCCTCTCAACCAGAGAAGTCAGAAGAACAAAGTATTGACACGGAAATGCTTTAGCATAAACCAAACACAGCCAATAGATTGTATCATGAAAGGCTCTGGTTCAGAGAAATAATTTTGCTTCCATTTACACAAAGTTACTCAGCCTCTCTCTCACTGCCTGGCACTAGTGACCTCAAGGGACATTTAAACTGGGTGTGATTTTGCTCCGTCACCAGTAGGGGGAGCCCTGACACCCTGAAGTGGTTGCAAGACCCTACTAGGCCAACACCGTTCCAGCCACTTTCCAGGAAGGCACAGAGACTGGGACAGGAGCCTGTGCACCTGCTATGAGACCCTAGAACCTCAGCAGTCCCTGGCTGAGAGCCCACTCTACCCCAGACCTCACCAGTCCACTCCACTGTCCCCAGAGGTCAGCCACGGAAAGACCCACTGGCTGGGGAAAGAGGTGTTGAGCTGTTGTATGAAGCACCCATGATGCCCCCCCCCCCTTTTTTTTTTTTTTTTTTTTTTTTTTTTTTAGCTGAGTCTTATTCACTCTCAGTCTCTTCTTGCCTCCTTCCCTCTATCCTTCCACTTTGCCTCTATCATGGTTTGATGGTTTTGTGTCAGACTCCCTGCTTCATTCAGGAAGGGAGCAGATTTACGAATCTTCAATGAAGGTGACAACCAAAATGGGAAAATGCGTTGCAAAAGTCACGGTGAGCCAGGAAACAAGTATTATTTAAATGATCTCAAGTGCGAGGGAGGGGAAGAGGAAAAGAAACAAGAAACAACTACAAAAAGCTCTTCATTTGTATTCCCTGCCTTCCAAGTAGAAGTAATAAAAAAAAAAAAAAAAAAGTGAGAATAAATTTCACAGTGTTTTTGATACCCAGAGCACTGGAATGCAAATTCATTCAGGCCCCTCAAAGACACTCAGTTGCTCTAGGTCCTGGTGTTTAAGGGTCATCTCTCCTAAATGCCACCACGCTGACCAGAAGAGACCATTTGCCACATACAGTAATGAGGTCCTGCTTAATTCTCCACGTCAATGAGATCTGCCAAACATTTCTATTACTAATTCAGGCGCATGAAAAATCCTCTTACAATCAAGGGGAACTTTTGGCCTTCGTACTCAAACCCTAACAAGCAGCTCCAGAGTACTTTTATTTCATTCATGGAATAGATCAGGATTGGTTTTATCCCAATAACCTCTTTTAATCACAAACTATAAAAAAGCAACCACGAGTCTTGCCAACAATACTATTTAATGATGAAATAGTTCAGTTTATGCTACCAACCTTTTTTTAGCAGGCAATTGTAACCAGTGTGCTAAAATGTTTTAAAATGAAAAAAAACTCTTTCAGAAAAAGTATTTCCAAGAAGCATTTGAACTTCAGCATCATTACATGAGGAAAAACCAACTGTGGTGATAGATTACATTTAATTAGGGAAGGCACTGGAGTTTTCATTAAAACACTTCATAAGCTTGTAACTGCACGCCTTTAAGTGCCAGGACAGAGAGAGGCAGGGCAGTCACTCAGAAAGTCATGTGCAGAAATCAGTCCAGGCTTATTCAATGCAGCTTTTTGGAAGCTGCAAGCCAGGAAAAGCAACCTTACCGAGAGATCATCTCCGCGAAGGACGTTCCCTGAGAGGTCCAGGTGGGTGAGGGTGGAGGCAGTCAGCGGGTTGGCACTGAGGGACTGAGAAAGGCTGTTCACCCCTGCAACAT
The DNA here is from genome assembly GCA_028451465.1 of Erethizon dorsatum. Lineage (NCBI taxonomy): Eukaryota > Metazoa > Chordata > Mammalia > Rodentia > Erethizontidae > Erethizon > Erethizon dorsatum. The sequence continues at coordinate 25,292,674 of CM051825.1, read as the reverse complement.
TGGGAAACCCAGCCTCAGTTTCCCTTCAGGAGACAACATGAGACTGTGAGTTTCTGTAAATAGCTCAGCAGTCCCGCACAACAGTGGGACTGAAGTTAACCAAAAATACAGACTCCAAGCAGGATCGCTGTGATTGTGTCATTTTTGACACACCCTCAGAGAGGACAGGCGATACAATGATCTCACAGAACCAGGGGCAGCGGCAGAAGTGGCTGTGCTCTGTTCCGCAGAGGACACAAAGCATTTAACTCTGAAGTCCCAGAATGATGCAAGCAACCTCACTGACAATTTTCACCCTTCTCTGTATTCTGCCAGGTGATTCTTAACTCTGCAAACAGCATTTCAACGATACATGTGCATATTCAGATAATTTCGTCTACTTAAGTACCAGAAAGTTAATGGAGGAATATACTGCTCTAGTTAAATGTGTTACATCCAAGGCTAAATTTGGATTGAAATGGAGTTTACCAAGAGTGAGAAGCTATCGTACAGAATGTAAGAAGCAATCAAAAGGGAAAAACTTTAAATTAGTAATCTACACTCTTTACATACACAATATAAATGGCTCAAGGTAAAGTTAACTGAGCTACGCTGAGGAATCTACCTCCACAAGCCATACATGAGGAGAGCAGGTCACTGTGTGCAGAGAACAATGTTCTCTTCGATGTGGGAGACAGTCACTGTCAGAGGCCTGTCTCAGCCTGGTTGGCTGGATTTTTCTCAGGCCACGGAGAAGTAAAGGCTTTCTGAGGTACGTCATTGTGTAACAGAAGCCCAGCAGTCTGGTCACTCCAGGCACTCAAATGCTCTCAATATCCCCGATGAGCATTCATAGGATAATGGGCTAAGGGACGCAGCAGAGCTCTCTCTGTTTCCATCAAAAGTCCGTGGTTCCAAATTATCTAATCTGGGTAGACTTTCAAATTAGTTTGTCTATTTCTCATTTCTTCAGAAGAATTCTTTTTGGAAATCCCAGCCTGTGTCGTCTACACTAAAGAGAAAGAGGGAAGAGTGTTCCGTCCAGACATGGGCAGCCATGCTGGAGCTGAGGGAGCCAGGCTTGGTTTCTAGGAAGAGCCAGATCTGGTGACAGCAGGACTTGAAGAAAAGAGCTGGGGCTGCAGACAGTGTCGCTGGAGCCCCTCCTGCTACACATAGAGCTACCGTCTCATCTTCCAGTGTCAGAGAGAGGTGCTGGGTCTGGCTTGGGCTTGACAAAGGCCAGTGGACTCATTTCTCAAGGGTAAGCAGATGCTGGGTACAGAGGAGACAGAGGCTTGGAATGGAAGATGTTTTATTTAAGTACAAGAAGTACTTCTTGACTGTCAACCCAACATTTATCAAATGCTTACAAAGTACAGGGTATTGGGAAATATACCTAAGACACATTCCATTATCTGCCCTAAGAAAGTGTAAAGATCATGAAAAAAATTAATTAAACTCCAGGATGAAACATCAGTGTTACATAAGGAATATTTTTTCATTGCAAAAAATCTTTGTTAAAAGCTACTGTATACTACACAGGGGCTTCGGGGACCCAGGGATACCACCTCCCCAGTCAAAGACCAGTTTAGTGACAGGCAGATGATGCCATGGTTTACATGGAGATGTTCCTCCAAAGCCTCACAGGTGGGACTTTTGAAAAGCACAGGGGTGCTACAGCCAAATGTGATAAGAGGTGGGGCCTGGTCAGAAGAGCTAGGTCTCAAGGGGCGAAACCTGGCAGGGTGTCTCCGCCTCCTGGCTTGTTCCTTCTCTCCCTGCTTCCCGGCTCCCATGAGGTGAGCAGCTTCTCTTGCATCAGGCCCCTCTCCCATGACATGCTGGCCTGCAGCCAGCCCACCGTGGACTGTAACTGTGAGCCAAAACAAACCTTTCTTCCTTTAAGTTGTGAGTGTCGGGTATTGTCTTAGCAACTAGGAAAGTGACTAAGACAGATGACTACAGATGACCCTGCTATCCCTGGGTTCTGCATCTGTGGATTCAACCAACCAAGATTAAAAATATTTTTTCAAAAAAATCTCATGTGCATTGAACATGTTTGGACTTTATTCTTGGTCATTATTCCCTAAATTATACAGTATAACAACTATGTAGATTTACATTGTATTAAGTATTATAAGTAATCTAGAAATGATCAAAAATACATAGGAAGACATAGGCTCTATCCAAATACTAGGTCATTTTATATATGGGACTTGTGTAGCCTCTGTAGACTTGGGTACCCAGGGTGAGGGAAAGAAGCCCTAGAACCAACCTCCTGCAAATACTGAGGGACAACTGTGCTCACTAACCAACCAGGAAATCCCTGTCAAGGAAGCAAGAAATAAGAGCTTGCAATGCAGGGTGTGGAGTTTCAGTGAACTGCATGTGACGAAAGGAAGCTTATAGGAAAAGATAACTTCTGGAGATTATCTCCTGTGATTGTTTCAGTGTCCAACTTCCTTTAGTTTGTCCTATTCTGAGTATACATCTGTTTTTATAAATGGAACATCTGAGTCTGAAACATATGGAGAATACCAGACTCTCGTTAAGGAAATCATTTGTAAAATCACGCCCTTAGTGAGGTATTACAAAAGCCAATAAATAAATTCCAAAATTAGAAGGCCAAATTAGTCCCGACAGCAAAATGCTCCTTGACACGTGTGGGCACTCGGCAGGTGGCCAACATCAGAGCAGACTCAGGAGAGGCTCGTGTTCTCAGCTCAGCCTCACGCTACTGAAAGGGAAGGAAGGTTTCCTCCCCACCTCCTGTGCCTGTGTGCAGAGGAGGCCTGTACTAATCAGCCCACTCGGAGCAGGAAATCGTGACAGTGTAGGACTGGAAAAAAATCAGGACTCTCACCACCTAAGCTTGACGCAAATTTGCATGCCATTCTCGATTCTGGCTGTCTAGTGGTTTTCACCATCCCTCATGTTTATTATTGGAGTGTTTACAGCTGCAGAAAGGGGGTACCAGATGGCACTGCCACGACAGAATCTGCCAACCAACGGGACAGTTGCTAGAAATCCAAAAACTCAGATAGCTAATGTCTGAGATAGAAAAAGGGCACGTGGAGCAATGGGGATATCATGGGGAGTTTTTGTTTTAATCTGTTTTAAATTATGAAGCCATGAATATAAGTGTTTTTCAGGAACTAATATATGTTAGTCATATTCAGCAGAAACTTAAAACTGCAATTTAATCTAAGTTATTCTGAAACTGCAAACCTTTCAGAATCTATATGTAAGCCTTTAAGATATTAATTTCAAAAAATAATAATCCCAGCATGCAGGAGGCTGAGGCACGGGAATTGTTGCAAATTCGAGGCTAGCCTGGGCTACATAGTGACTTCAAGCCAGCCTGAACTACATAGTGAGACCCTGTCTCAAAAACAAACAAACAAACAGAAAACATTTCAAGATATTTGTCTTAAAAGGTACAACTTACAATTCTTTGGGTCACATTATGAAACAATACAAAAACATTTTGATGTACACCTATTCTGTTGCAGGACAGAGACAAACAAGAACTAGGACCCTTGCTCATGATGGCACAGGCTGTGTGTGACTATCATCACAAAGATGTAGAGCAACCCACTTTGCTACCTTGGGAGGGACAGGGCACCAATAAGAGGTGGCACGAGGCACCTGAGGATCAAAACTTATCCCAGGAAGGACAAATGATCACCACATCCTTTTGTTTGTTTTACAGTAATGAACAAATAAATTAAAGTAATGAAATAAAATCAAATTTTTGAAAGAACTTCTATCTAATAAAAGTTATGCTCACACTATGAAGCACATGATAAAAGATAACTACTTTTAATATGTAGAGAAGTCATATAAATTAAGGAAAAAGAAAACGATGTAAACAGACCTAACAAAGAATGTGTACTGGTAATTTACCAAAAGAAATGCAAATGATTAAAGACAGTGTGGAAAAATGACGTAAGCAATGACTGGAGAAACTGAAATTAAAACATTAGAAGACTTTGGCATGCTTGAGAAAGAATTAAAAAGGAGAATAATAGGAATGAAAAGGGAGAGATGGTAATCGTATGAAGAAGCTTGTGGAGGTCACACGGAAATAAACATGAAAACAAGTCTTTAAAATGCACTGGGCCGGGGATATATAGCTCAGTGGCACAAGCACGTGCCTGGCAAGTGCAAGGTCCTGAGTTTGATTACCAGTACCAAAAAAAGAAAAAAAAGAAAATCAAAGCAAGAGAGCCAAATAAGTATTAAAACTATAATTTAAAATAAAATAAAATAAAATACACTGACTCTTTGACCTAGTAATTCTACTTAAAGAAACTTATCCTAAAATAAAATATTAAAGAAATGACAAAATTCATGTTAGTGTTGCTGGCACTGCTAAGAGCTAACAATTATGTAATTGTATACTAACAGATTATTTAAATAAATCATAGAATATAATTCCATACCTTGCAATACCATGTGATCACTGAAAGTGGCAATGTGTTTACTAATATAAATGATCATGATTCACTTTGTAGAGAAAAAAGATTATGAAATAGTAAGCACAATATAATTCCATATGTGCAGGTATGTACCTATGTATGTGTGTGTATGTGTATACACACACACTATGGGCAGAAAATAGCACAGAAAGGTTGTCACTAGTTGTCACCAGTGACACTCTCATGATGCGGGCATTAAGAGTAATTTTTGCTTCCTTATTTACACTTCTCAGTATCTTCTAAATCTTTACCATGAGTATGCCATGCACTGATAATGGTCAGCATAAAACTCAGATAAAGCTGACTTTCTGAGGTATAACAGGAATTGTGCAGAGGGGCTAAACTTAGCTTTAGGGTCTGGAGATAGGTCCTAGCTCAGAAAACACTAACTCTTTGGAAAATCTTTCCCCATGGCAGTTTACTTTCATGCTTTAATCTTAACCATGTGTGCATGAATATGTGCACAGAAAATCATGAGACTTGTGGAACTAATTCCAATTTCAAATCACTCTAACGTAACTGCACATTGTGAGCCACGTGCAACTGGATGGATATAAAACCCAAGGCCTGCTCTGCTTCATTCATTTACCAAGGCACATTCACAGTGACAGCCAGGGACATGTCAGGGACCAGGACACAGAAATGAGTGAGGCAAAGCACTGACCACCCAGACATTCCAGGCGAGGACGCCATCAAAGCACAGGGGGAAGATACCAGAGTAGAGAGGCTGAGGCTGGAGCGCAGTGACAGGAAGGAGCATCAGGGTGAGCTGCCAGGGTGAGCTGCAGGAGGCCACCGTCTGGAAAGGCTTCAAAGAGAGTGAGACAGCAGGGGGAGCTTACAGGTGAGCAGTGTCACAAGGTCCGCACACAGGGACACTGACTTTGTGCCAGGCTGAAATGAACATATTTGAAAATATGACAGCAGAAGATGAAGATGATGAAGGTGATGGCAGCTGTGGTATTTATTAAGCCCTCTGTGCCAGAAATCACACTGTGTGTACATTAACTCCTTTAAGGCTACTACCCATGGGAAAGTAGATACTCTTGTCTCTATTTTATAAATGTGGCAGCTGGGGAACCAAAGGGATGATGCGAGCACATGCACAGTAAGAGCAAGGTCAGGACTCAATCACAGGCAATGTGACATGACTGACAAGGCCACATACAGTGCCTCCAAACGATGGGGATCTATTTGGGATGTGGCAAGTTGTTCCATTCAAGAAACCTCTTGAATCCCCATAGTGGTCCACAAGCTGCGCCAGAAGCTGAAGGTACAGAGACAAGAGAAGCACAGGCCAGGGGAAAGCCTCGCTCTCATACGAAAGACATTTCCACAATAATGTCATAGGCGTGATCCAGAACTAATACAAAGGAAAGAGCAATTGATTCTGGTGCACCTTTGGGAATAAGGAACACAGCAGAGACCATCAGAGGTAAGCTTTTATAAAATAAACAAGAGCTCTCCAAGAATATCTGGGCATGAAAGAAAAACTTTTTAAGCATACAGAGCAAAGGATGAAGATGTATACTAGGACAGAATGAATGCAGGATAATAATTTCTGATACTGTTATAGAGGTGCAAGTGGGCAAAATAATTACAGAATTAGCAAGATTTGGTGAGCAGCTGTATAAACAAGAGAAGGAGAGAGTGAAATCAGGGCCTGGAAAGAAAATGAGGCAATTTCCAGACAGAGAAAATAGAAGCAAAGGAGGCTACTGTGGGCCTCAGAAGTGAGGCCCGACTGTTTTCTGTGTTTCCTGTGAAGCAGAGACTCCATCTGACAGTTGGATGTGCGGATCAACTTGTTTTTCCCACAATAAATCAAGAAAATACAACCAGGCGCCTTTTGGAACATGAGGTACGAAGCCAGAGACGGCCAGCGGTGCATTCACTGTCTTGAGACAGGTTAAAAAATTCCAAAACTGTACATGAATTTTGAAATTATTCTCTCCTCTAAAAACACTTTAAACCATCAAATTTGAATTCCATAATGTTTTTATCTTAAAACTGCCAGGACATATATTTTTAAATGCAGGTACATAACAGAATAATTCTCACTACAGCAATATTAGAGGTACAATGTTAAGATATACTATACCTTTAGGTGACAATGAGGTTTTAGATAAATTTAAATGCTTTAATCCCTTTGGGAGTTTGGCAAACTGATTACTTAAAGAGGACACACCTGAGAAAGGAAAAAAGGAGATTATTAGAATTTTCAAATTTTCAGAATTACGTTTTGTTTGACAACGCATAAAACTTAAATTTGATTCCAATTAAACTGACCACCTTTTTCTGCCTGAAGTCAGAGCTTACTTTCTAATCATTTACCATTATGACTCCTTTTCTTCCTGTCCCACCTATTGGGTAGGAGAAGAGGAAGACTATTTAATTAGGCAAAACAGTATCTGAATCTTTATCATTACAGATAGTTTTCTTTGGGCCAAGTGCCATTCTTTTCTCACAATCCTATTTAAAATGCAAATCCTCTTGGGAAGAGTCATATAATTGTTTCCCACTTTTCTTTTTAACTTCGGTTGGTCGAATGAGCTGCTCTCTCTCCTGGATGAGCAGATGCATGCTCTTTAATTACTGTCAGGAAGAATGGGATAATATTAACTATTCGGATAACAGCTTCACTTTTAGCAGATGGATTCCCATACTTAATTGGCTTAGGGTTAATAACCTCAGAGCAGCAGAGCATGTTTACATTTCTTATAGGTGCGTTTTGTAACTTGTAATAACTCACCAAGAATTTATATTATTGAAAACTAGGTATTCTTTAAATTTAGTGGTCAGAGAGAAGCTGGAAACACCAGTCCACTCATTCATGGACTGCAATTAAAGTAGAAGGTTAGAAGCTAAGTAACAGATAAATGAGTTTCCATCCCTTAGGGCCTTCCAAACACACCCACTTGCAGGTGGGCCCTCAGCGCCCAGGCGCATGTTCTAGGGAAGGATCCTTGAAGAGGACTAACGCTAACATTCTAGGCAGCAATAAGAAACAACTCTGCTGGTTGCTGCCCTATTATGTCACCCCAGAGTCTCTACAAATCTTATGAAAATGCATAAGAAATAACTACTGTAGAAATAACATAAAGGTCCTCCATCTTGACTAAGATTTGAGATGAGCTGAGTGTCTCCCCTAGGAAGCTGGGTATTCTGGGAATCCCTGCCTCTCTCTCAAGAGTGTGACAGTGTCAAGGAAAAAAAAAAATCACTAAATTAAACAATGTTGAACAGAACACATCTCCAGATCTGAATATGCTAATCCTTAAGGTAAATCTATGCAATCCATGCTCTGGGGAGTTGGGCGGCAGTGGGGGGGAGACATGGAATAATTGTTAAAATGTGCTCAAGGAAAATGGCAAAATAAAAAGGGGGGGGGAAGAACAAAGAAAAAGAAATACAAAACAAGTGGAAAAACAGATTTTCATCCAAACTGACCAATGATTACATTAAATATAAATGCATTAAATACTCAAATTATAAGTCAATGATGGTTTATCTGAATAAAAATATCAAATGTTTTTAAGAGACACACCTAGAAACATAGGTATTCAGAAGTGAACATAAAATGATTGGAAAACATACATGCTATGACCAGTAACCAAAAGATATATGAGGTAGCTATAGAAGTTACATTTTGAAGGTTTTTAATAGAGATGAATGGGACATTTCATCAATGAGTAGGATACAATCATCCTAAGTCTGTATGCCCTAATTAACATAGCCCACAAATATAAAAGTAACTCTGATGCAACAAAAAGGAATGTGTTACTACACACACACACACCCTAATAACTACAGAATACATTTCTTCAGAGAACTCACTGAACATTTACCAGATATGACCACACACTAAGTCATAAAGTCTCAATATATAATAGAATATTGCTTAAGTACTGTGAAATCATACCAAAAAATTCTCTAACTGCCTTGTTGTATGTTCTAGAATTGCTATTGCTAGACTAGAATTAAGATATAAATTATAGCCACAGGGTAATTAGAAAATCCCCAAACAATTATAAATTACTTATTTCTAAATAGCAAATGAATCCAAGAAAAAAAAAATCACAATGGAAATCTAAAAACTATATTGAGTCAATTAAAAACTATAATGCTAATATTTTTGAGATATAACTAAAGGCATACTTGAGGAGAAGTCAATAGTTCTAAATATATGTATATATTAGTAAGCAAGAAAAGTTCACAAGTATTTATCTAATCATCTCTACCTCAGGATTTTGAAAAATAGCAAATTAACTCAACCCTACCTCAATAAACGAAAAGGAAATGAAGAAAAAAGAAACACTCAAGTAGAATGCAGCAATAAAAATAAGTAAATTCAACAAAGCCAGTTCTTCAAAGAGACTAATAAAATTAATAAACCCACGAAGGCCAATAAAAAATAAGTGCGTGTGTGAGGTCAGATTATCAAAATCAGGTATAAAAAACATTGTCAGAGGGCCGGTGATATCACTCAGCTGCACAAGCGCCTGCTCGCAAGTGCGAGGTCCTGAGTTTGACCCCTGGTACCCACAAAAAAAAAAAAAAAAAAAATTATCAGAGATCCAACAGACACTGCAGATACAAGTAAAGATGAAGGGCCGGTGAGATGGCTCAGCGGCATAAGCGCCTGCCTGGCAAGCGCGAGGGCCCGAGTTCGACTCTCGGATCCCACATACGGAAAAGGGCCGGCGATATCGCTCAGCGGCACGGGCGCCTGCTGGCGCGTGAGGTCCTGAGGTCGACCCCCCCGGTACCCACAAAAAAAAAAAAAAAAAAAAGAATCGGTAAGTTAAAAAAAATATCATTTCAGAAGAAATGCATAGATTCTTTATAAAAAACACAACAAACCAAAATTAATAAATAATTTCTACAGTCTTCTATCTATTCACAAGTAGAAATCTGTCATTTTATCATTTTTTTCCAGTGCTGGGGATGGAACCCAGGGCCTCATTCATGCTAAGCAAGACCTTCACCACTGGGCCACATCCCCATTTCCAAGAAAACAAACCTACAACCTTTCTACAAAAATGCCAAATACAAAAGAGTATACACTATATAATTTAATATCTATGAAGATCAGGAGAAGGCAAAGCTCAGCTTCATTATGGAAGTCAGAACAGCAGTACCTTCTCAGGTGCTGGAGGGCTGGGGTTGGGGTTGCTGGTGCAAACCTCATGGGAACCCAGTGGAGCACTGCTAATGCTCTACTGTTGCTTCTTCCTGCACGTGTGTGCATGTGCATGCGCGTATGCACGTGCGTTACTAGGGACTGAATTCAGGGTCTTCATACTGAGCTACACCCCCAGTCCTCTTTTTTGAGAGAATGTCTAAGTCATTCCTGGGCTGGGCTGGAACTTGCAGTCCTCCTGTCTCAGCCTCCTGCAGTGCTGGGATTACAGGCAAGCACTACCAAGCCTGGTTTATATTCTACTTCTTGAGGTTGGTAGTCGTTGCACATCAGTGCTCACTTTGCAAAAATGCGTTAAGACATAAACTGGGCATGCAAGTTTGGATCTTGAATGTCCTAGAAGTCCAGGTTTAAGGTTTAGTCTCTAGGTGGACTCTTTGGAGGAGGTGGATGTGGGGGGAGGGCACTTGTGGGAGGTCCTTGGGTCTTGGGGGTGTACCCTCCAAGGGGACTGTGGGAGCCCAGTATCTTCCTCATTGCTCCCTGGTGTGTGACATACGTGGTTTTGCTCCTATTAGGATGGCTGCCTCAGCACAGACCCAGAGCAAAGGGCTGAGCACTCGCGGGATGGAACGTCCCCAACCATGAGCCAACACAGCCCGGGCCTCTTCCTAAGTGAATGATCACAGTGTTCCATCATAGTGACAAAAGTTACCTAACACATTTGTGATTGAGGGGCTTCTCTGAGTGTACAATATACTTCACTGAGAAAAATTATTTCAAAAAATTCAGACTGAAAAGTGAAAAATACTAGAATCCCACTTTTAAATTTTGATAGGAATTATCATTGCCCACAATGACAAATTCTTTTGTTTTCTTTTACCTACTAAAGTATATGCTATAACAATGTTAACAAAAACAATATTCTTGAAGCCATATTCTGTATCTTCAAATCATTCTAGAAATATCAACTACTAGATAAAAATTTTATCTGCTAACATCTACCATTAAACTTTAAATCTGTTGTACTCTGGATGATTTATTTTGCTTTGTTCTTTGAAAAGATGACAATTTAAAACCTTAGTAATTTTTTATGTCAGACACACCTGTAACATCACAGGACTCTGTAAATGTCTATATTTAAATGAAAGACCAGAATGGAACACTGTTTACACTGCTGGAGATGTCCGCCCACCTGCTCACTCCTTAAAGAGAGAAGCAGATAGAAAGGAATAAACAGTAATATTTTCTCCAGAAATGTATCACACCAAAAGTAACATAAGTAATAAATCTGAATAAAGGTGAGTCCAATCATGTTGAATAGTTTTTTTTTTTAAAGTAGATATAAAGGTAAATAGGATTAAAGGTATGGAAATAAAAGTACAGATAAAGATAATCTGGTTAATGTACTTTAATCAAATTCTAAATAAGCTTTTAGCAACACACAATGGCCATTTAAGAGCACATCTAATTAAAACCATGGTTTTATATCCTAGAGGAGAAAGTTTTAATAAGTGATTTCTCTTGATGCTTTGAAAAGAAACCCAGAGTATATTATAGGCTTCTGTGACAGAAAGATTAAGTGGTGACAGTTCTTTACTTATTTAAAAAAAAAAAAAAAATCCAACAGAGACTCTTTTTTTTTTTTTTTTGGTGGGTGCCGGGGGTCAAACTCAGGACCTCGCGCGCCAGCAGGCTCCCGTGCCGCTGAGCGATATCACCGGCCCCTTTTTCGTATGTGGGTTCCGGGAGTCGAACTCGGGCCCTCGCGCTTGCAAGGCAGGCGCTTACGCCGCTGAGCCATCTCACCGGCCCAAGACTGTTTCTTGATAAAATGTTTAATCTTGGCATCCACAATTCATAAAAATACTGCATTTCTTCTTTAAAGAAATACTCTCTCTACCTACTAATGGGATGAGAGGCATAACTAGGGGTCAGTATTGCTCACCTAAAATAATATGAGAGCCAAGAGGATCACAAGCTCAAGGTCTAGGCCTGGGAAACTTGACGAAACCCTATCCCAAAAATGTCCACTGCCGCTGCCACCACCACTGCCAACTACTATTACTTACTACTATTACTACTACTAGCAATAATAATAATAATAATAATAATAATAATAATAATAATAATAATAACAACAACAAAAACAGAGGGCTTAGGGGTGTAGCTCAGTAGTAGAGCTTCGAATATGCAAGGTCCTGGGTTCAATACCCAGCACTGAAAGGAAGAATAATAATGAGAGAACTAAATTAATCTGTGAAGTATACTCTTTATCCTTAAAATGCAGAGTAAAAGTAATTGCCATAGTCATGTCAGAGTAGAACCCTGTGAATTAATCATAGTATGTCAACTTGAATGGAGTAAAACTATCCAGCAGATTAGTAGAGAACTGTTCTGAGAGTGTCTGTGGATGACTGTTGTGTAAGCCAACAAACTGAGGGGGAAGATCTAACCCCAACGTGGGTGGCACCAACCAATAGGCTGTACCCTGGATGGGATAAAGGCGGAAAGAAAAAGGAAGTGTCCCCAGTTTGGAAGAGCTCCAGTCTTCATCATGGCCTTTGGAGCTCAGTCTCCAGTTTCTTCAGTCTTCCAATGAAGACTTGCCTGGCAACTCTACAGTGAGCTTCCAGGCCTTCGACCTTGGGCTGGCGCCACATCGTGGATCCCTCCTGTACTGCAGCTTCCATGTTCTTGGAGTGAACAGCTACTACATCCTCCAGCCTCCAGCACAGAGACGACCACTTTGGATTCTCCTGACTGACCCTGTAAGCCCACCTAATCCATCTCACTGCATAATTATACATATATTTTCCATTGATTCTGTTCCTCTAGAGAACCCTAATATAAAACACTTAAAACAAATTAAATCATTGTACAACTAATTAAAATATAGTAACTCTTCAAATTTTTATTTCTACATTATAACAATGTTGCTTATAAGAAACCATTCATATATAAACCATTCATATAAACAATTCATGTAAACAATTCATATAAAGAATTTTCCATGTATTCCATTTAGGGATGCCGTACACTACAGAGGGTGAGAAACAATTTTATGTTGAATCAGTTTTATCTGGATTAAAATTAAGCTGCAAGAACTGGGGGCATTGCCTGTATTTCTGTAAGTCTCAATCCATTAATTGGAAAAAATAATAGCACTATAGTCCATTGCTGGGCTAATGTGCAAAAAGTTTTAGCACAGCACCTGACACACAGTAAATGCTCCACGAGTCCTAGCTATCATAACAAAAGTAATCAGGCACCATACAAATACTGCAAGATGTAATCAACACTCTTCACAGGAAGGACCCATTAGTTCAGCCTTTCTAGAATCTGCAAAGTAGCATGTTTAACCGGACACTAGACTTTCTAAGGTAACTTGGGGCTGGGATATGGAAGTTGTCATGACATATATGGAAAAGTCCTTCCCCGGGAAGATGTCTTCAGAGAGAATTATAAACTGAAGAACTTAAAACACATAGATGTCAACAACCAAGGCAGAGAATAAAGGTGGTTTTTAAATACAGACATTGAGAAGAGAGACGCGTGAAGTATCTATCCTTTGGAAGAGAAAGGAGAATGGCCGCTTGATCTCTAAAATCATAATGCGTTATACAAAAGACTCCACTTCTGCAGAGTGCAGAAATGGGAGTCTTGGAAACATAAATAAATTGGCGGTGGCTGGCAGTCAAAATTTCAAGAAAAAACATTTACTTTTTTACCTTCCTTGTACTTTCTGAAACACTCACTCCACGATGCTACACTGATCACCAAGAAAACCTTTCCTCACACAAAAATGACACAGGAGGCTTTTAAACTTCTGGCCAAAACTGTTCAGTTCAAACTTTTGGCCAAAAAATAAAGCATAGCTTTTAGGAGCGTGAATTTAAATTTATTGCTACAAGCTTTCACTTGGAGATATTACAAGATGTATGATCTTTCTTATAAATTTTTTTAGTATGTGTCAAATTTAGAAGAAAGAGTGGTCTAATCTGTATTTCTTCCTTCAAAATGAAGCTGTTATAGCTGCTTCTGCTTCAAAGCATTTTGCCTAATAAAAAAGTAATTATCAAATGTTTCAATGATAATTTGCTATCTAATGTTATGATCTTACAAACACAGAAAATTGAATTTAACATCGCAAATTTAACCCCATTAATCATGTATGCACTTAAAACCTACACTTGGAAATTCTGGTGTCACTATGATTTACGTGGTAGAAAAAGAAGGCTGAAAGGTAGGTCTTTGTTAATTTAGAACATCGGTATTAATAATTTAACAAAATTCTGCCTGTGGAGTTCTGGCAACATGATATAGGGGAAACAAACATCCTATTTTTTTGTCTGTTAGAAAGCATACAGTTGAAACATCCTAGATGCCCAAACACGGGTGAGTTCACAATTTAGATTTGTACCAGCTCCCACAGTCTCCTTGGAAAGCTCAGAAACACAAAGAAAAGTAAACAAACACATAAAATACAATAACCTATTTTCATTTTAAAAATTAAAGTGAAAGAGTCATGAATTAGGAATATAAAAATAAAAAGATATTGCAAAAAATGACATCAAATACTTAACTTTTGAATGTTCTAAAATTCCAACTTACGCCACTTTAAAACTATGCTTTACTTTGTATCAGCATAAAAATATTAATTAAATGTGATTACAATAATGATTCCAAAAAAAGTATTTCACATTTGATATCTGTCTCACAGAAACTCAGTATCTTAAAAATGGTTTAAGAAAATGGTTTAAGAAAATGCAGTGATATACTATGGAATAAGTCAATGTTTTTTTTCAAATAACATGCATAAAATTGTTCCATTCCCTTTCCAAAGGAAATGTAGATAACCAGGTAAGAACATCGCCGCACACAGTATGAGAGACTGACTGACAGGTCAGGAAATCCTAGAAAGGAATATGAACAAATAATGTTGGGTTCAACTCTGCAAGCTTTGTCCAAAATATGTAAACATACTATGTTTCCTCATCTGAAGATAGGAATGACAATATTTGTCTTGTTTATCTTTGCTGGGCTATTTTTGTGAGTGAAATAAAGTAGTAAAAGCTAACGTTTACTGAGCACATGGCATGTAGCAGGCTATTCTTATCCTTTTGTGTATGTGACCTCATTTAATTCTTAGGACATCCATCTTTAGTCAATGTTTACCAATATTACCTACTTTAAGGACGAGGATGAAGAGACGTAGAGAAATTAGATAACTTGTCCAAGACAACTTAGCTAAATGTAATGGAGCCCAGAATGAAACCCATGGACTTCTGACTTCTCAAAACACTGATATACACTGAAAGGCATGAAAGGCAAAACACATCAAAAATGTAAGCAGCAATCCCAGAACCCATTTCCCTGTCTTATTTAGAAAATGAAATCAGAGTCACCACAGATGGTCTGGGAAAAGGTACTGGGGTGTGGAGAACCACCTGTACGGCTCTCCTTGAAGGAAGAGCATTTGGCCTTTACTTGCATGTAGGTATGTACAGAGCTGGCTAGGATATTACTTTACCCCCTCAATTGGCTTTAAGCAATGCAGATGGGTCTAGCCAGGTGCTGATGTGGTAGCCTTTAAAGCAATACGACAGGTCAGCGATGCTCCACCTATAGCTCTGAACTAGTATGCTGGAGCTAGGTCAAGTGAAGGCGTGCTGTGAGCTGAGACTGAGGAGAAAGAATCTGTGATGTCTCAGGGCATGAAGGGTAGACATCAAAGCCAAAGCATGGACCCCAAAACACAAGATACCTCCTCAAATTGTGATATGCAGATTACTTTTTCTGCATTTTTCTCTCTCTGCATATGGCAGAGGTGCTATCTCACCTCCTACCTAGTCCAGCTCACAGCATTCACGTACTTCCCACCATTCTCACAGTCACTCATCCCCGAGCCATTACCCTCCTTCACGGATTAATAAAACCCAGGTTTGGCCCTGGGTCGAGGCCTTTGTTCTGGTTAACCATGGTTCTGACTGGACTTAGGACCCCCTTGGCTCCCCACAACTACAGATAGGTATTTATCTCTTTATTCTCGCCATGGATTGCACTGGAAGTGGTAGATTGGAATTACCTATTGGAATAACTTTTCCCTGGGATTACAAATATGGACTCCACCAGACTGAGACAAGGCCGACAGAGAGAGTTTTCTATACTGGGGTACTTCAGGACCACATTTGCAAAAGAGAAGTAGTCTGACATAGGGTTTTTAAATTGTCAGGTTTCTTATCATGGGGACAAGATATGCAACACCCACAATTTAAAGGAGGAAATGGTTTATTTGGCTCACAGTTTCAGAGGTTTCAATCCATGGTTAGCTGCCTCCAAAGCAGAAACATCATGGCGGAAGGGTGTGTTGAGCAAAGCTGTTGGCTTCATGGCAGTCAGGAAGCAGAGCACAGGGGAAGAGCACCAGTAAGAGACTTACTCTTCAAAGGCACAATCTATGACCCATTGACCCCAACAAGGCCCCACCTCCTACCAGTATATTCAGCTATGAACATCAATGGACCAATCCACTGATGAGTGGAGTCCTCCATGTTCCCGTCACCCCTCCAGGAGTCTCTGAATTCATTTATGCCAAACATTACAATTTTTTAAATTTTTGCAGGAAATTAATATAATGTATGTGACCTAGAAAAATTCTGGGAACAAGAATTTGAAGAGAAAAACATTTTTATTATGTTCCATTGTTATGGGCATTCTAAAAATGGAACACCAGGCATAAAAGGATTAATCTAGTCAAGTGGACAATTAAGATTAACTGGCACAATTCTAAAGCATCATTAAACAAGATAATGCAATTTGGAATACAGTGAGGGAAGAAGCAAGGACTGACACTCCTGACAAGCCTGAGGTCATGTAAACTGGTACACCTGGCAAGGTTAACTAGGAAAAATTGAACATGGACTCAATAATGCTAGCTAGAAAAGGAAAGATACAAGGAATGAGCAGAGACAGGAGGAGAAGGGTGTGCTAAGTTCTCAGGAAATACTTAACTTCAACCCAAGAATCAACATCAGATCCAAAGAGTCAGTCTCATGAAGATGACCAAGAACACCTGGCTCAGACACACCATCAACACAGAGGACTTGCCACAGAATTAGTTATTCAAGTTCACTGAATAACAGCAGGGGTTTTCAAGTCTTTTCTACTATGACAAACATAAAGAAATAGATCTGACATCAAGATGCAAGAAAAGACATAAAAAAGTATGTATATGGGGCCGGTGAGATGGCTCAGCGGCATAAGCGCCTGCCTGGCAAGTGCGAGGGCCGGAGTTCGACTCCCGGAACTCACATACGAAAAAAGGGCCGGTGATATCGCTCAGTGGCACGGGCGCCTACTGGTGCGTGAGGTCCTGAGGTCGACCCCTGGTACCCACAAAAAAAAAAAAAAAAGTAAATATATGTACATATTGGAAAACTAAAACTAAAATTCCTCTAAATAATACTCTGGTATTTCTTCTTTCATCCCTTTTTATTTTTTAAATGCTTGGCATGACCTATTAAATAGGTTTCATGGCCTCCTAGTGAGTATTGTATTAGCCTACTGCTTGAAAAAAAACAAAAGTTAGAGATGACCAAGAGTAAGCTGGTGAACAGGCCCTGTCTTGCAGCCAGCCTAAGCCAGCTTCTGTGTGCGTGTGCGTATCTAGTCACTACCCTGCATTCACTTCACTGTGTGTGCGAGCTGCACCTCCATTCACTAAGTCACACTCTCACCTCCTGCATCACTATCAGGGGGCTGCAGGCCTGTCCTTTAGACACAGAGACACCAAGGAGGCCAAGCTGTAAAGAACAGGGATTTGCTCTATCAACACTCGTGTCACAAGCTCAGGAACCAAACTTTCTCGCTGAGAGTTTCCAAGTGAGTCCGAGAGGAAAGTTCAGGTGCAAAGTCAAATTCCACTTAGTGTGTAAATTCCTCAGAACGCTGGGCTGCTCCCTACTAAGCTCCCACATGTGAGCACTTCTCTGAGTTTCCTTGTAAATAATCTTCACTGGCCTGGTGTCTCTTATGCACCACACAAATGAACTACAGGCTCCTTCCCCATTCTTTTTGTTGTTTTCAAAGATTAACACCAGCAAGGAGCTCAGAGATAAAAATTACTAAGTTTTTTTCTTCTCCAGGTTGAAATTTCAATAAATATTTCACCCATGATTACATTTCTTCTGGAATTTCCAGCCACGAGTAGCAAAGCTACTAACCACCTTTAGATAATTAGCCTGAATAGAAAGAAACAGTAAAAGATTTGTGTGGCAGAGGCTCAGTCTTGTGAGTGAAGGAAGGGAGGAGAAATGAATGCTGGCAGCTCTGGTGAGCACTGTCAAATGAGCCTAGAAGGGGCAGAGGTGAGGAGGCCTTGGTCTGTGGAGATACACTGAGGAGCATCAGGACTTGAGGGCACGTGAGCAGAAACCACACTGGAGGGCTGCCATGTACACAGTCAGGGCTGAGGAAAGCGAGTTTGCAGGGATTCCTGATTGCAACATCATCAGTGAGCGGGCTGAGGGTAGCTGGCAAGACACACAGAATTGAATCTTGGAGGCAGGAAAGTGGAGGGGGAAAGCAGAAGAACAATATCTATGAACACATTCTCAGTCAATACAAAAGAAATCCCATATGCTTAACCACGACCTTCATGTACAACTTAGAAAACAGCAAAAAAAAGTGAAAAAAATATTTACTGATTATGCACACGGTACATCTTACACTAGATGCTGTGTGTCTCAGGAAGGAAGGGGGGAGGGGCAGGCTGTGGGGATGAAGGAAACAGGAGGTGGAGGAGTGGGAAATGCCCAGTCAGGGATGGTGTTAGCACTGTAATAGAAGCTCAAACCAAAGAGTCACAGGGTGCCCCAGAGAGGGCCTCATGGAAGAAAGCATAGGTGCGGTGCCAAGATGTCCAATATGGCAGCACCTCACAGCACATGGGTACAGAGAAGGACAGGTAAGGAAGAGTCTCGGCTGCACCCTTTCCCTCAAAGAGCCACCAGTGCAGGAGACCCAAGGTTTCTCGGTTCTCTCCTTCAACTTAATGTTTCTCAGGTTCATCCATGTCACAGCAAGTGTCAGACTTTCAGTCCCTTATACTGCTGAGCAGGAGTCCACAGCACAGATAAGCCACATGTTCCTCATCTACTCACTGGGAAGGGACATGGGGACTCTACTCTCAGGCCTCTAGGTATTTACTGATTTTCGTGCGCACATATGTCTCATTTCTTTTGGATGACACCTAGGAATGGAATTGCTGAGGCTTTGGGTAAATCTGCATTTAACATTTTAAGAAACAGCCTAGTCAGTTTGCAAGGTGTGTGTGTGTTCCTGCTCCTTCATGTCCTCTGAAATGCTTATTCTCCGTAGAGCCTATTTCTGGCTGCCAATGGCACCTCACTGTGGTTCTAGTTTGCATTTCTCTGATGACTAAGGAGCACCCCTTCCTCATCTGGACTTCATTCACTTCCGGACTCACCTCCAAAAACTACCTCTCTCTGGTAACTTTGCCCTGCCAGTTCACAAACTAGTTGATTCCCTCCCACCTTAATAACAAAGCCAAAACAGCTCACCTGATGCTAAGGTGATCTAGATGACCTCCCATTTGTCCCATTCACCTCTCCATAGCATCTGACTAACAGAAAGAACAGCTATTTCTCCTAAAGGAACTATTATCTCCAGAGAAGCTCCTATCCCGGTATTATGCACCATTATTTTCAGCAGCACCCTTCTCTCTAAGGACGCTTTTCACATGATTTCCTTGCCTAATTCCATCCTCAGAGTCACTGCTGTAGATGACAGAAGTCACCCCTGAGGATTTGGCTTGAATACTACATGGATATCCTTTCAACACAGAACAATGTATTGTATCAATAACAAAAAGCAAAACCATCTATATCAGTATCCTCTGCTCAACTGAATAATTAATCTTCATCAAATATATAACACTGAAAGATGAAAGGCCCTATTCAACAAAGCTGGAAAATATTCGCAACAAGAAATGAAAACAAAACATTCCCTCTAGAGATATAAGATTCTAACCTTAACCCCATCCATAAATGTTCAACTACTGAGAATTCAGTCTCAAGTTCCCCTTCCGAAATCCACCAACTTGTCCTTCTATCGATGCAGTGTGAGTATCCTCCTTTTTGTTCTGTATCATCCCCAAAAAGTTAATCAGATAATAAGAATTTTAGCATGAGTATTTTCATGAAAGGGCAAAAAGAACTAGAAGCAAAAGTGCACCAACAGCATGTATAACATAATTAAATCAAGTTCAATATTACCCTCCACCATGGCTAAATTAAACCTTTCTAGTCCTCTTAGGACTCGGGCATTGACGGTATGTGGTGATACCTCTGTCTTCCAGCGGATTGCCAGCAAGGTTGATCGTGTGGAGTCCTGAGTTGGGATTATGCGCTAGAGCGAAGGCCAGTTTTTGTGCAAAATCTCTGCAAGTAAACAAAGTAATAAAAGCAAGTATACACAACATAAAACTGTTCAACTAAAATATTTAAAGATTAAAACAGAGTGAAATCTAAAAAATCAGAACCCTCCTTTTTAGAATATTATTCTATGTGTTATGTTTATCATGCATTAATACTTCATTTGAGAATAAAGCCATAGCTAGAAAATGGTTCACTTCAATTTGCCAAAACCTCATTCAAATGCAAATAGAAAATGTATAATTTCCTCTTTAAATACACATTGCTGGGCCGGTGAGATGGCTCAGCGGCGTAAGCGCCTGCCTGGCAAGCGCGAGGGCCCGAGTTCGACTCCCGGAACCCACATACAAAAAAAGGGCCGGTGATATCGCTCAGCGGCACGGGCGTCTGCTGGCGCGCGAGGTCCTGAGGTCAACCCCCGGTACCCACAAAAAAAAAAAAGACACATTGCTGAATGCTATTAATAGTACTACTTGACCCCTCTATAATTTACAAAAAAAAAAGAAAAAAATCCTAGATCAAGTCTGCTTTTCTACTAGGAAAATTCCTAGTAGGCTACTCTGCATCTTTGTTCTCATTTCATGTAACACTCATGAATGTAAAACTCATTAATTACTGAGTTAAGGGTTACAATTACTAATATACTTTATATTTTTAAAAATCACTATTTTAATTCTATTAAACCTGAAATACTGGCTAAGTGCTATCATTACAAAACGTCAACCCTGGTCACTTAGCAGCTGTAAAGCCGTTGGTCTAACAGATTCTAACTCAGGCTCTTAAAAGCAAAGGCTGGGTCGTCAATGGTTTATCTACTGAATAAACCACTAGATAAAGACTCTATAAGTGTTAACTTGAGAAGGGAGAGAAATGACTGAATTGATCAAAGCAAAGCAGTAAAATCATATAAAATATGATAACTACATGATAATAAAATCTTACAACACTCACACTGGGAAAAGCCCTATTCTAAGTACCCTGCAGATATTAATTCATTTATCCTCACAACTTTAATTCCATAAATACTATCATTATCCTCATTTTAAAGACAAGGACCTGAGGCATAATGAGTCTAAAAACCTTACCCAAGGTCAGGAGTTCTTCAGTACTACACTATATACACTCAAAAGTATCACGCGGGGCCGGTGAGATGGCTCAGCGGCGTAAGCGCCTGCCTTGCAAGCGTGAGGGCCTGAGTTCGACTCCCGGATCCCACATACGAAAAAAGGGGCCAGTGATATCGCTCAGCAGCACGGGTGCCTGTTGGCGCGAGAGGTCCTGAGGTCGACCCCCCGGTACCCACAAAAAAAAAAAAAAAAAAAAAAAAGTATCACGCAACACAGTAATTGAAAGTGTCATCAAATTCTTGACCTTCATGATAATGATGGTACACAGGGATTTTTTTTTTCCCCAGAGGGGAAAATACTATATTCTACACATGAGAATCCCAATCTTTTTTGAAAACTATGCGTTAATTAGAAGAGCAGATCGTATAAAGTTTTAAAGCAACACAGTCATATATTCAAGAAAATACTCACGTTCTAAGTCCAGCATTTTCCAACACCAACTCTTCCAGTCGGTTGGACCTACTCACCACCCTCAAGATCTGTTCACAAACATCCGTGGACTGTAACAGAAAACATTCTTTGCTACTCCATAAGTAATATAATGAAAAAGCTCACTTCATTGTTATATATCTATGCAATGCAGTTTCAGTTAAATAAAACATTCATCCATATATCCATTCACTCAATACCTGCTGAGTGAGCATCTACTACTCTGCACTGTCACCAAGAAGACCCTGGGCCTACAATGACACTGAAGACAAGCTCCTTGGCTTTCAGAGTGCACATCCAGCAGGGAAAAGAAACAAATAAGAACACTACGCTCTGAGCTTTTGTGCCCCTATTCCCCAAAATTCATATGCTGAAAGCCTAATAAGCACTGTGATGGGTCTTTGGGAGGTGACTGCCCAATAAAGGCACAGCTCCCATGCATAGGATTACTGCCCTGATAAAAAAAGGCCTCGGAGAGCTCCCTTGCTCTTCAATCACACAAAGACATGGCCTGAAGGCACCACACACAAACAAGAAAGCGAGCCCAGCAACACAGAACCTGCCAATCTCTTAATTATGGGCTTGCCAGACTCCACAACTGCAAGAAAGAAACTTCTGCTGTTTATAAGCTACCCAACCTACAGTATTTTGATATAAGAAGCCCAAATGGACTGAAAAAGAAAATAGATAATCACGACAAAATAACAAAAAGGCCATTTCATTAGTGCTATGAGAACACACAGGCCCATCTCACTCATCTTGAGAAAACCAAAGATTGTTGCAAGGAAGGTGCTGTCCCCAGTGGACAGTTGAGGCTTAAATAGTGGCAGTGACGATGGTGGTGCTGCAGGTGTCTTTATTTATTTATTTTTTTTATGTGTGTACCGGCAGTGGAATTCAGGACCTCGCGCTTGCCAGCAGGCACTTGTGCCGCTGAGCGAATAGCACCAGCCCCTTTTTTTTCCTTTATGTGGGTACCGGGAGTCGAACTCAGGACCTCGCGCTTGCCAGGCAGGCGCTTATGCCACTGAGCTATCTCACCGGCCCTACAGGTGTCTTTAGAGTCTTGCCATGGGCCAGGCACTGAGCTAGAGCACATATTTCACTGAGAAACCACTAGAGAAGGGTTATGATTATTTTCTTTATACAGATAAGAAAAGAAAGGTTAAAGATGTCACATACTTCTATAGAGAGACTAAATAAGCACTTGATAAACAGTAACTAGTATCATGATGTTCCTTCTAGTATTCACTAAAACAGAACAAAGGGGGAAGCACCCTGTTGATGGGAAAGAGTTAAATGCTTATTATATTAACACTTACATTTTTATTTTTATTTATTTATTTATTTATTTGTTTATTTATTTATTTTTGTGTGTACCGGGGGTCGACCTCAGGACCTCACATGCCAGCAGGTGCCCATGCCGCTGAGCGATATCACCAGCCCTTTTTTCGTATGTGGGTTCCGGAAGTTGAATTCGGTCCCTCGCGCTTGCCAGGCAGGCGCTTACGCTGCTGAGCCATCTCACCGGCCCAACACTTACATTTTTAAAAACATTATACAGTTAAATAACTCTGGAAATATTTTAAATGATTAGAATGTAATGTTAAATACAAATGCATAATTAGAATTAAACAACATTACAACAATTAAAATGAGTAACAGAAGTCACAAAAATCTTTTTTTTTTTTTTTGGAGAAAGGGTCTCACTATGTAATTCAAACTGGCCTTAAACCCACTATATTAGCCCAGGCTGGCCTCAAACTCACAGCAATCCTCCTGCCTCAGCCTCCCAAGTGCTAGGATAATAGGTGTACACCACCACACCTGGCTAGGTAACAAAATCTTGAGAGGACTATGAAAACTAAAGAATTACCCCATGGTGGTAGAATTGTACCTGATCTTTTCTTTAAAAGTTGTATATGTCAATGCTTTTATATTTATATTCTGCTTTATTCTAAAACTAATTTAAGTTAGCTCTTGACCTTATATTGTTTAAATATTACAAAATTGTGTTATAAAATCTCATTATAACTTAGGATCTACTTAAATGCTTTATGATATAAATTTTTAAAAAGTATATTCTGTGTCATGGGACACTTTTTGCTTAAAATTTCATAGAAAAATGTGACAGTTCTTTTACATATCAGATCACAAATACCCTGCTGGGTTAACCATAATGGCACGAGAATCTGAAGTGAAATGAACAGTTCTGTAGGCAAGCACCCTTTAGACACCCAATGTGGAGATTCCCTGAGCCCCAGAGCATCCATGGCTCTCATAATTCTTCTATGCTGCTTGATTCTGCTGAGTCCATGACGCCACATTCGAACTACCCCTGGGCTTCTAATGTATCCCAACAGACTGACGAGGGAAGAGAAAAGTTAATTTCAATTGACCTGATGCCTGCAATTTGCATTATGCTGACAGTGGTGATTTTCACACTGACCCTGATCAGTATAATTCTTTGTCTGACAATCACATCCAAGGGGACCAATATTACTCTGTGTTGTCACGGTAAAAAGTGATTTACTTGGATAACATTTTTGGAGGGATTATCCTAATTTTCAGAAGCAATCCATGGGGTCATTACCTTTTCTGGCATCCAGAAAAGTAATTTACCAAAGTAGTGCTTTGAAGATTTAATGTACATATTGCATATAAATATTGCAAAAAAATATATATATATATATTCAAGAAAGTGTACTGAAGTGTGTACAAGTTTTCTTTAAGAAGCCAGTAGGGAAGAGGTATAACAAGTCATTCAGGATTACATTTATCCAGCTAACTTTTATTAAGTGTCAACTATATGCAAAGCATTATTTTCTACATTAAAGAATATATACAGGGGCCGGTGAGATAGCTCAGCGGCATAAGCGCCTGCCTGGCAAGCGCGAGGTCCTGAGTTTGACTCCCAGTACCCACAAAAAAAAAAGAATACATAGAGATGAGACTTTTAAAGAGCTACACATACAAACCTAGAGCCCTAATAAAATAATAGCTCTTTCCAACTGTACAGCATGATCAGCAATGATTTAGAAATTTTTACTTCAAAAAACTAAATGCCATGCCTTGCTAAGAACTTACATTTAGTTAAAAATCAAATGCAAGCTGGGCCAAGTGGCACATGCCTGCAATCCTGGCAATGTGGGAGGCTGAGGCAGGAAATTCACAAGTTCAAGTGCAACCTGGGCAATTTAGCAACTTAGCAAAACCCTGTCTCAGGATTAAAAATAAACACAAAAAACTGTGGATGTAGTTCAGTACAAAGGCCCTAGGTTCACTCCCTAGTAAAAGAAAGAAAGAAAGAAAGAAAGAAAGAAAGAAAGAAAGAAAGAAAGAGAGAGAGAGAGAGAGAGAGAGAGAGAGAGGAAGGAAGGAAGGAAGGAGAGAGAAAAGAAATCAAATGCATACAACAAAAACTGGAATTAATATAAAGTAACATATGAAGTAATACAAAATAAAATAAGGAACTTTAGACCCAAAAAGGAGCTCCACACATTCCCTGTATAACCACATCATTTTTTGAAAGATACAATGATACTGACTGACTTGGCTGAGTTACAAAACTGAAAAAGTTGACAAGACCCTAATTCTACTGCTACAATATTTTGATGAAATAAGATTGCTGGACGCCCAGGCATTACAGCCTGATGCACACCTGTAATCCCAGCTACTCATAAGGTTGAGGCAGAAAGACGGCAAATCTGAGGGCAGCCTGGAAACTTCACAAGATCCTTCCTCAGAATACAATAAGAAGAGCTGAGGATGTCGCTCAGTGGTACAGCACTTGCCTAGTATGTGCCTGGGGTTCAAGCCTCAGCACCAAAACAAAACAAAACAAACCCCCCCAAAAGAATGTTGGACAGAAACATGAGCCTCATCACTTCTGTGTTTTTGTTTTTGTTTTTTTTAATCTTCTATTCAGACTAGAATGAGTGACTGCCAATTTGCTTCATAAAACCAGAATAAATCATAAAAATCAAAATTTTCTTCTGGTAGTTTGGCATAGGAGGCTTTTATTGGGCTAAGAATGGTCTTAACAATCCGGAGAGCTCATATAACTTGGGAGGAAACCATTTATTTAAATCATGAGGTTGATGTTTAAAAAAAATCCCAAAACAATGTGCTCTTATATGTTGTCCTTTCCTTCAAATAAACTCAAGGTTAAAACGTGCTCCCAGACTGCCCACTGCAGGACCATCAGAGGAGAAAGGCTCATCCCCCCCTAACTTCAGGCCAAAAACACAAAATCACTTTTCCTTTGAAGATTTGTAGAGTAACAGCCACAGAGACCACTTTGTATTCTAAAATATCAAATGTGAAAAATAAGTGCATACATGTATTTTTTTTGTTTAAATCTCAGTTAAGTAAGGGCAGCCCTCAAATCCTGTCCCCCCGCTTCCTGCCATCCCAGGCCACCCAATAAGGCACACACGCACTTCAGGGCTTTGTTTTACGGCAACAAAATGATCAGGTGCACATTTTTTGTCTAAACACGAAGGCAGATGAAGGGAGATATCTAGTGTGAATAATGACAGAACGCCAACACAACTCTCTGGAGCTCTCTCTATACTAGTGGGACTGGGGACAATTTCCAAAAGCAGGGTATCTATAGCTTCCTCGTTACTCTCCTAGGACTCCATTTTATAAACCACAAGCTCATGTGAATCTTTGAATGCACCAGGAAAACTGGCTTGGTAGAGATCCATTTTTTCTTTGGTCCCATAATCTGGGCTAATCTACTTCTCACTTCGCCAATCTGCCCCCTTCTCCTCCAACCTCTGCTGGCCAAGTCCTGTAAAGGGTCCTATTCAAGCAAGCAGTAAACATTCCAGGTTCCATTCCACCTGTCCCTCCCTAGCTACCTGCTTAATCCCGGAGGCTCCTCCACCCTAAAATCTGTCAGCTCTGCTCCAACACCGCCAACTGTCTGCGATGGAATTCCCAGCTTCCCACTCCATGCTTGTTTTCTTGGCCTCCTAGCTAGTCTGACTGTGATGACGAGGCTAACAATAGTTACCAGTTACAAAATACCTGCAATACATCAGGGACAGTGGAATTTCCACACACACCATTTACTCATCCCAACAACCTACAAATTATATTGCTTTGTTCACTCATCCAATAATTCTGTATCTATTTATTAAACCAATTTTTATCAAGTAGCTACTTTGATGAAGCTACTACAAGCCACTTTCAAAAGAGCACAGGATAGAAATGAGTAAGACAGGAGCCCTAACCATCTCACAATAACAGGTGTGCAGGAAGCAGAGGCCCTCGGTCAGGGAATTTATTGAAGATCACATAGCCTGGTGGTAATTAAAGTTAAAACCTGAAACTTGGGTTTCTAATACCAAGCCCATGTTTTTTCCCTGTATTATACTGGCTCCTATGAGGTCCCCAATGAAGTCAGCCCATTTTTTTCATGCCTATAATGAGCTTAGCCACCCACACCCTAGACGAATTCAGAGAACGCAGTAGACTGCTCACTAGCCAGTCTCCACCCTCCACTTCCTCCAGTTCCATGTCTCAAACCAAATCCCATCTCTTATTATGAAAATCTTAATCCCCTCAAATTCTAAGGCCTTTGAATGCTTAAAGCTTCAAAGTAAAAGTCTTCAATAAAGCAATATCTAAATTATCTCCTGTCCTAAAATGAAACATCAAAAAGCTAACTTGTGAATAAACAATCTGTCCACATGGCTGCTTTGGAACTTGCAAAATCCCCAGTAGAATATCTATTTCCACTAGCAAAACAGACCAAATATTTGGTTGCCCCATCGCTTATGAAAACCAACAGATTTCACCTCACTTTCATTTTGCTTATGTACAAATCTGCATCAAAAACACATTTAGAAAATTAACATTATCTATCATAATTCTGCTAGCCCAATTCTACCTGTTAATATTTCCCGAAATTCTTAGAAAAGAAGACTTTGTGAGAACAAAATGTAGAAAAGGAACATAAGATCTCTTTTTGCGGCTGTGCTAATTCGACACTAATAGTTTTTGCCAACTGAATGGGTGTGTGCTGAAGGCTATACTAAATGTGTCATTCTGTTCATTTTCCAAAATTGCCTAAAGCAGCTGAAAATACGAAGTACTTCTCTGAAGCCTCCTCACATCACAAACTTTATAAAACGTTATGCAAATCACCTATAGGAAAACATCTCCCCATGAAATAAAATGTATGCAGCTCAAAAGTATGGAAGAAAAATTTTTTCAATAATTATCAGGTTCTGGGGCCGGTGAGATGGCTCAGCGGTGTAAGCGCCTGCCCGGCAAGCGCGAGGGCCCAAGTTCGACTCCCGGAACCCACATACGAAAAAGGGGCTGGTGATATCGCTCAGCGGCACGGGCGCCTGCTGGTGCGCGAGGTCCTGAGGTCGACCCCCGGTACCCACACAAAAAAAAAAAAATAATAATAATAATTATCAGGTTCTTTTTTTAATTCCACAAAGCCAAGCAACATTCACTGTACCTTCAATTACTTACCAGTTTCAGATCCTTAGAGGACAACTTTGTGAACCACTGATTATATTCCAGTGCAGCAATGATAGGTATTAGGTCCCTAGAAGCAAAAAAAAAAATAAAGTATATCAACATGCTCGTACACAACAGTCATGCCACCACTGTATTTTGAACTCTGACCCCCAGCTTTAGCTGGAAATTCGTATTTTTCACAAACACAATATTCAAACCAAATTATTTTGACCACCAGACAATTAAATTCTGTGACAAATTTTCAGTATGATATAAGCAGAATTACTCAAAATTGAAGCAAATTACCTCTAGGAACTCTGATTCCTCCTTTTAAAGGACAAGGGATTGGTAGCATCATTAATTCTGAGAACTTCCTTGTTCTGAGATAACTTGTATGTCTAATTCTGAGTTACTACTTTAGACCACTCCCTCATAAATTCTTTAACCATCAAGAACCCCGTCTATTCTCTGGGAGGAACAATTCATACTGCAGGCAAGCACGGTGCCTGTCATGACAGGAAGTGGCAAAAGATGGATTGGAAGTGCTCAGCAAGCATCCTGCAACTGTTCGGTAGTTTGTACAGTTCTTAGCAGTGATCACACCAAAGAGATGGCCCAGGTATAATTTTGCATGATGCTTCCTATGAGCTCCTAAGCCACAGGGCAAAGCTGTGTGCCTGAGAAATTGGCCTCCACTCCACCTTCCAGCCAGAGTTCCCCCCAACATATCCCCCGGGGCCTCCAGACAGAAAGCAGACAATTCCTGACTCATCCAACAGGCCGTGCAATTTCACCATCAGAATTGTTCTTAACACCTCTGCTCAGTTATGAAAATCTAAGTGTTTTTCAATGCCTGTGTTGCATTGTCCTCTTCTCTATAACCTCCTTGGCCAGCCCAGCCCACGCTGGCATCTCTATGTAGCATTTAGTTCCCTCTGTCTCACACTAAGGTTTGCTGCTTAAGCACCCATCTCCCACCACCTCACACTGCAAATCCTCTTCAAAGCAAGCCTCTATTCAGTTCTGCGGCTTCCGTGAAGCTGTATCGCATGTGTCCCCTGTGCGTGGTATACGGCAGATACTCAAATTGTTACTGAAATAGAAATGAGAGCCAGAGATGGAAAGGGAGCTGAGCACCAATATTATCTCACAACTTCAGGTTACTAGGACCCTGTACTTTGCTCCTATATAATCACATTTAAATCTCAAAATGGCCCCTGGAGGCATTGCTGTTTACCCTTCACGGAGGAAGTGAGACTGGGCCAAGGATCCACAGGTAGGTTGTGGGCAGACCCTTATGATCCGAATGTACTTTCCTCAGACACCCTTTGGAAAGGGGAAACAAGAGCTTACCACAGAAGGAATGGGTAGTTACGGGCACATGTCTCCACACTCCAGGGTGTCTATTTACGTGTCTCTTTATTACCGCCACTCATGATTTTTAAAAAGCTTTAGATTTAAAAGGAGAACACAACTCTTCGCACAGCTGTTTTATGATCTCCCCTCTCTCCGTGCCCTTTCACTGGCCCAGGGCTCTGTGCCCAGGACAAATCCGAGCCTCTCTCCCTGCGGCCCAATGACAGGGTGCAGCTTCGCAGCAGTGAGTTCCACTTTATGACAGAGGCGCTACCCAAGCCGCTCACAAGTACCCTGAACATGCAGACTGACAGCAAAGCAATCTTTCCTCGTCTCCTTGTGCATTTAGAGTCAGGGTGTGACTGGACTTCAGAACCTCATCAGGGTGCAAAGCTGCTCTGTCAGTTGGTCTGATCACAAGTACAACTGCCTTTTGTCACAGATGAAATCATGCACACCATTAATACAATCAAGCTTGAATGAGTGCAGCAGGTAAGAACATCACCTCTACAGACCACCTGCCAAACTCTTAAAGGAAGTATCTTGGTGCAATAAAAGGTAGAACGAATCCTTAGTGACACCTGAAATGCTTATGGTAGAATATTAAATTTTAAAAATACACAATATCCTAAGTGTACATTTGTGTGATGTGGTTAGTGGTTGTCATTAATAAAAACTACATATAAAATGACAGCTATACATGCTCACAAATACAGACTGTCATTTAGAAGAGGAGAAGGAAATGTTATAAGGACAGTTTGCCTAAGAGTTAAACATTAGCAGTTATATTACATTTTTTCTAATAACACTCTTATGTGATTTTTTTGAATTTTTCTATGATTCATATTCATAATGTAACAGGGTTATAAATTAAATGTTGCATTTATGGTGTAAATAAAATTTTGCTATAGAAAAAAACTGCCCATGTAAATGATGGAGACTTAAGGGCACTGGCATGGTTTGCCTTCCATGTTTCTATAAATCAAGATGGTGCGTAGGCTTTTAGGTGTTAAAAACAATTAGGAGGAGGGGGTCACATATCTTATTTCATTCAGCCAACGTGTAAACAGTGCTTAATAAGCACTAGGCTGGGGTATTGAGCTCTGATTGTAAAAGAAAAGTGATAAAAATAGTTCTATTTAATCCGCTACACTGCGGTGCTAGAGAAACACCCAAGGAGACCTGGTGAGTGGGCAGGGCTGGGTTGAAGGTGCCCTCAGGACACAGCCTGGTACAGGGAGGGAGGGGATCACAGGTCTTGTCAGACAGGCAGGGGCCAACCAGGCAGGAAGATGGGGACTATTCCAAGTGATTAGGGACAGCATGTAGGAAGGCACAGGAGCCTGAAAGTGCCCAGCAGGTCCTTCTGTTCACACATTCAACAAGTGCTGGGCGATGTGCATGAATCACTGGGCCTGATGTCATAATGGACATAGGGCATGTCCCTGCCTGTGACACTGATGGCCTGGCACAGCCTAGCAGGAGATTCAGGAGGGAAAAGCAATCACGACAGAATGAAAGGAGCCCTGTGGAGCAGGGGGAACACAAGGCACTGTGGGTACAGAGAATGGATGTTGTTCAAAATGCACAGTCAAGGAAGGCCTCTTACAGGAAGGCCCTAGGCCCCCGCAGCAGAGGGAGGAAGATGAGACACACGTTCTAGGCAGAAGAAATTGGTAGCGGAGCAAGGCATGACTTTAGATCTGACACCAAAAGCATATCTATAAATGAAAAAAACAGATAAACCGGACTATAGCAAAATCAAAAACTTTGCTATGCAAAAGTGGCTGGTAATAGAAGATAAGACAAATGCTGAGAGAATCCATTTATAAATAATATTTCTGACAAAGGATTTGTGTACAGAATGTACAGACAGCCCTCCTAACTCAGCAAGAAAAAAACACCCTAATGTTTTTAATGGGCAAAAGATCAAACAGGCCCTTCACCAAATAACCCTGTCCCCCTGAAAATAAGACCTAACTGGAAAAACCATCAGCTTTGAACACTAGAGATCAAAAATGCCAGCCCCAAGCAGCCTGTTGTCCCTTACTGCCATCACTGCTCTCTTGCTCACTGGCTAAACTGTAAGGCGGGTAAGGTAAGGACAGGCTGATTGGGGCTGGCAGTTTTGATTTCTAGTTTTCAAAGTTGATTGTTTTCCAGTTAGGTCTTATTTTGGGGGAAACACGGAAGATGTATACATATCAAATAAACACATGAAAAGGTACTTAATTAGCCACTGGGAAAATCTGATATAAAAGCCAAAATAAAATGCCACCACACACCTACTGAGTGGATACAATTAAAAAACAAACAGGTTAAAAACACCAATCCAGCAACTGCTAACAAAGACAGAGGGCAACAGGAATGTTCAGTGTCGCTGATGAAAAGATCAAATGGCACACTCACCGCACCCCAGAAAAGTTTGCCAGTTTGCGACTAAGTTTACCACGCATGAGCTATGTGACCCAGTCACTCCACTCCTAGATAGTCACCCAAGAGAAATAAAATTTATGTTTATATACAAATTTAAATATTTATATTTATAAACGCTATATTTATAATTGCCAGAAATGCGAAAACACACGGATGTCCCCCAGTGATAATCCATGACTTTCAGAGCCGGGTTAGCAAAGGTCAACCTCAGTTTCCACCTCACATCGCATCCTGGAAGGTCACCATGGAAGCCAGCTGCTCTGCTGTGAGGAAATCTGGGCCACACGGACAGGCGATGTCTAGGCTTCCTGGCAGACGGCCGGCACCAGCCACAGGCATGGGAGTGGGGAAGGCCGCACTGTGAGTCATGATTGTTCTTGCTGTGGGCCATTAAGCCGGGAGGGTTTATCCCACAGCAATAGATAACCAGAACATTTACTATCTGGAAATAAGGCTTGACATCTGTGCTAAGGATGCATGAATGTAGGGAAGGTAGCCATAAAAAGCTTATCAGCAGAGAAATATTTCAGAACACTAATTTCTGTAATATTGGTGGGGTGGATCAGAGGAAGGGAGCAGGCTGTGGGACGCAGGCAAGATATACTCTCTTCTGGTAGAGATCTGGAAGAAGGGGAGGCTGCGAGGGCCAGAGTGAGGGACAAGGCAAGTATAGAATGCTTTCCACATGGACTACAGAGCTAATAAAAATATGTTCACTTTTAACATAAAATTATAAAGAAACACAAGGACTGTTGGAATAATTATTATAATCAGGTGGGGTACAGGAAAAGGAAAGAACTGTGATGGAAAATTGGTATGTGCAAGTCTTCTAAGGAGAGGCAATAGCCTATTTATTGACCTAAGTGGTGGACACAATAGTCAAATTTACAATTCTTCGCATCCTGGTACACATCTGCAGACTCTTCTCTAAGGAGACAAGTACGAGAGCATTCGTTCACGTTGTTCACAGCGGACAATAAGCTAACCAAAATGTCTCATCAATGGTAGAATGGACAGACTGTGGACTGTTAACACATTAGAGTTCCAAACAGAAACAAGTGGATGAACTAGAGCTGCACCTAACACCATGTAAAGCCTCGCTGGCTTTGCGACTTACCACCTCTCAACCTGGCTACAATATGCAGAGAACGAACTACTAGTCCGAGCACACCAAGTGCCCAGGAAGCACATTGGCAAACACTCATGTGAAAGTCAATGTCTGAACTGAGGGACCTGAGACTCTGTGAACATCAGCCAGCATGACAGCCAAAACAAACACAGGAGCAAGGATCAGGAAGACTCCATCCTGCCTACCATGGACAGCATCCCAGGGCCAGGAAGGATCGAAACTCTGAAGAGTTCCCACATACATGGAAAGTATATAAAATCACTCATAACTAATTTCTGAGAGTTGGTTTTCCTGGATGGCTTTCCTGAGACATAAGGATAAGTGAGCATATAAGAAAACCGTGGATAAATACTCAATTGGGCACTCACGTGGGCCTCCCTAGTGCTGTGCTGACTACACCTTCCTGGACATTCCTGGGGGCTTCTTTCCTCACTCATGTTTTCGCTAAGTGCTGCTGTCATATGAGCTGATCTCCCTCACGGTGGAAAGTGGTAACGGCTTCTTATCTTAAGTTCATGACATCCCAGTATGTTTCACTTTGACCACCTAAGAGACTCTTAAATATGATGTGATCTTGGGTCTAAAGAATAGAGTTAGCCTAAGGAGTCACAACGGTTTAGGGGGGTCCTCTCCTGAGTCTTAGCAACAGAGCATCCTCCTGTACACTTCCACAGGTCACTTCTACCACTTTCTTCAAAGGGGAGCAAGCACATTTCAAGACTGAAGAGAGCTGAGACATTTAGTATTCATGGACATTGTTCTGGATGTAAATGTATTACAGAGTTTGTTTTTTGTTTAACCCAGTTTTTGGTTGGGGATTATAACAAAAATTGAGGTTCGCATTTCTCATTTCAGTTGACATTTCTATATAGGCTAAACCTTTCCTTAAAACTCAAGTTTTCCTCTTATACCTTTTCAAAGAAAAGGCCATCATAAAACTGGTAAGATAAGAGCATCACAGAAAAGATCATGAACCGGTCTCTGGAAAACCCAAATTTTCTTTAATGTAGGGCTCTCATAGCTTTCACTCTTTTTCTTTCACTGAAGAGAATCCATCACTTTATACAGCTGATCGCAAGCCTTTTAGTGTATGGAACAAGACAGCATCTGCATAAACACTTTTTTGTACTACCACCATGTGCTGTACATGTATTAATCCAAATAGTCTCCACAGTAAGCCCAGGATGCAGGTGCTGCCTCCACTTGACAAGTGGGGATTCCAAGGCCCATAGCCTGTTGTCTTAACCACTGTGCTGTCACCTCACATGGCTATGCTGCTTTTCATGCTGCTTAGAGTCTTCAGCCTACCACAAAGAGCATCCCAGAACCCTCTGAAGATTTTCAAATCAAAGAATCAATCCTCTTTCATCACATTTAACCAATCACTTGATTGCTGATTTTAAAGGCAATACTAAGATGTATTCTGAAGTGATTTCTCAAATGACAGTCATACTCTTATTACTTTGAACATCAAAAAATAAACTGCTAAGCCAGGTATAGTGGTACATGCCTGTAGTCTCAATGGCTCAGAAGGCTGAGTCAGGATTACTTGAGCCCAGGAGTTCAGGGCTAGCCTGGAAAATATACTAAGATCCATCTCTTAAAATGGTTTTTGAATTTAAAAATAAATGATTTATATTTGGAGCCTATTTGAAAAAGTTAAAATGCAAAAACAAAGTTGGCAAGAGATTTAGAGTCTACAACTCTTGCCAAATTCTTTAGATTCTGTAGAATCCAGATAATCTATTGAACTAGCAGTTCTAACCCTATCTTTCTGATCTGAATGGACTCAGAGGAATTTCCTTCTTCCAGTTATTTTCAGGCCAGATTTCTCTCCCTACTCCCTTTCTGATGTCTGTCATCACTGTGAAATTTTAAAACACTGTGACTTTTAAATAGACAGTGTGAAATACGTCACGAAAGTGTTAAAGAACAAAAAACAAATGAGATATTTGAAAGATGTCTCCCAAGCTCCACAATCAACAATGTAAGAAAAGCACAAATACAGAGAGCAATGATTCAATGAACAATATCGTGACTGTTTTTTGCATGCCCACATACCACAGCAGGGAGGATCTCCTCCTAATCTTACAAACATTTAAAGGCTCAATGAAGTGGCTCAGGCCAGAACAAAATATCTTGCCACTCTTCCTGCTCTACATACACACACGATGGTACATGTACTCTCCCAGAAAAGCTGCTACATTCCAGCCAGGGCATGGCCTCCATCCTAGTGTACTCCCTTCCTAACCTTTCTGGGCATAATTTAGACTCCTTCCATTGAATCTAATTTGAAAATGGGAGATAGAGAGCTTTAAAACTTAAAAATGTCATGAATTAGCTACTGCTTTCTGGCATCCTAGTTTATACAAGACGTGTCCTATATCTTATTAATTTACTAGTGGGGCAACTCGGCACCTCTCTAAAGGCTGTGACTTCCTGAAACAGTTCATGGATGTTCTCAGGAGTCTAAAAGAGTAGTCTTTGAACTTTCTGATCATTCATTCCTAATAGCAAAGTATTTTGGGTACCTCCCAAATACATGTTTACCTATAAATTATATTAATGTACCAATTTACTAAGCTCAGTTTAAAACACAAATAAATAGAATGAGGAAAAAAATAAGTGAAAAACCAGTTGTATTATTAGCTCCTCATTTCCCAACAGATCACCAGCTTTTTCACCCAGGCTGGAGACCACTCTTCTACAGAAACTTTTAGAGAAATTTGAAGATGGAAACAGAAGCCCATGCTGTCATACCGGATTCCACACTAAAAGCAGCATTCAAAAGGGAGTGGGAATAAAGAAATGGGGCTTCGATTAGGCCAGAATGATACCAGTCCCCTTAGGACAACCCTGCCAAACATAATCGCTGGTCAGAATTCCTTCCTGATCGTGTCATGCTCAGGAACGCCACCTTGATGAGTAAGGACTATGACAACATAAAAGCGGCATCGGCTGGCAGGGCTCGCACTCTCACTCTCTCGCTCTCTCTCTCTCTCTCTCTCTCTCACCAAATTCAGACTTAATGATGCATGCCATCAAGTCTCCAGAGGATTGATGAGATTAGTTCCTCTTAAAAATCTTCCAGGAACAAGAAAAATCAATGCATTTAAAGCTATATATTCTCTTTGCCTCAGCACTGCTGCCTCTCCCTCACTGTCCCCCGTCATTCCACATTACAGAGCAATTACATTTCTAACACGCTGGCTCCTAGGCCTTTGAAAGCCCCCATGAGAAATGTGTAACAAAGCCTTCGTCACTCTATGTCTCTTGTTGGGCCAGTGATACCTATGCCAGAATAAACTGCAAAAACAGACTTAAGTAAAATGTTGGAACCTATAAATAACTGAGTGAGAATTTTGCCAAGCAAATCCTAATTACTATTCTTCTCCAGAGACTATGAGGATGGATCCAGCATGAACTCTGTCAACCTCAAACCTGGATGCCTAGTCAGCAGCAACAGGTGCCTGGCCTGACATTCAGGATGGTTGGATGGATGGATGGATGGATGGATGGATGGATGGATGGAAAGAAGAATGAAAGACAAGGGGATGGGGAGAGAAGGGGAGGGAGGGGTGGGGAGGGATTTAAAAAATCACAACATTTAAGTTGCTTATAAATCTACTGTGAAGCACCTAGAGAGGCCATCAAGGTCTTCCTGAGGCAGTGGAAGCCACAGAACCACAAAGCAAGACCAGCACACTGGCTGCCTCATATGTCACGTTAGTATGGTGCTGGGCTTCCCCACCCCTCAGTACACCAGGCTGCAGGTGTAAGGGTTACTACTGGCCCTGCCACTGGGCACATCTCTAAAGAGGAGCAGATGCTAGACAAGTGAGAGGGAAGGGCACTGTAGGACTTCTGTGATAAGAGTGATGAAGCCACTGCTCTGTCCACACAACTGCACTTTCTTCTAGACCATTTCCTCCATGTGATGATGGCATCGCACACTATAGGTTGCAGTTTCCTCCATCTCTGTGCTTCCAGTAACAGAGTTGCTGTATGGTTTGGAGGGTGCTGAAGGGTTGGTATAAGGGTGGCGCTTTGGAGAGGTGTGAGACATTTGGGATGTAGGGTCTAGCAGGAGGTCCTGAGGTCACTGGGGTATGCCTTTGAAAAGGACTGTGGGACCCCATCTCCTCCTTTTTTCCCTTTTTTCCCTGGCTCTCATGAGTGGATTTGTTCTGCCACACGTGTCCACCATGATGTGCCACCTCGTCATATACCCAGACCCGAGAGAGGAACCTCGAGAACTATGAGCCAAAATAAATCTCTTGCTATGTAAGTTGATTATCTCAGTATTTTGTTACAGTGAGAAAGGCTCACCAACACAGCTGCGAAAGCCATAGCCAGTGCTCCCTGTCCCCAGACCTGTAAGTGCAACATCGGAGCCACTCACATAATTTAAGTCCCCCACTGCGGATCTAAATGGTCCTCGGCAAATGGTGGTTTCGACACAAGTACAAAAAGGACAATGACCTGAGCGAGGGAACTGAAATAAAGATGTGGAGTTGTGTAAGAATCCAGAGAGGGTCAGCCATGGAGCAAGATAAGGTGAAGACACCACTGAGGCAATAACAGCTTGCCTGAGTATGGGGACCAAAGTGTCTGAGTACACATAACGTGATGGGCTTTCTACAGGTAATCAACCTCAATCTTCCAGGATTCCGATCTGCTCCCAAAGAGCACTTTCCTTGAAAATTGTTTATTCTTGGACACTAGTATGACTGCAGAATATCAGAACGTGCAGCATGAGTAAGCACAGCACAGCCCTCCGGGAACTTCCTCTCCAGCAGCACTGACAGGTGTAAGAGCTGTTAAGAATGGATGCTTCGGGCCGGTGAGATAGCTCAGTGGCATAAGTACCTGCCTGGCAAGCGCAAGGTCCTGAGTTCGACTCCCGGAACCCACATAAAAGAAAAAAGGGCCGGTGATATCGCTCAGCGGCACAAGTGCTTTCTGGCAAGCGCAAGGTCCTGAGGTCGACTCCTGCTACCTACATTAAAAAAAAAAAAAAAAAAAAAAAAAGAATGGATGCTTCTGACTGTGGTAACCAAATGCAATGGTGAGAAAAATCAGAATGAAAAAAATAAAGGGTTGATATTGGCTAATCAGAAAGCTTTCTTCTTGACTATGTGAAATGACAACCTTCTAGAAGGAAGCCTGGCTAAATATCAAGTTCAGGTGCACACCTGTAATCCCAGTACTTGGGAGGCTGAGGCAGGAGGATTGCTGTGAGTTCAAGGCCAGCCTGGGCTACATAGTGAGTTCAAGTGCAGCACAATCTACAGTGTGAGACCATGTCTCAAAACAAAAATGTGTTTAACATACCAAACATGTGTTTAACCTACCAAACATCACAGTGTAGCAACAGTGTCTGCTGCTTCTCCTTGTGATCACATAGCTGCTCCAGAGCTACAGCTCGCTGCTGCTGCCCAGCATCAAAAGAGAATATCAGCTGGCACTGTAGGTCAGTGGTAGAGCACATATTCATGGGGCCCTGGGTTCAAATCCCAGTATCAAAGGGGGCAGGGATGGACAGAGAATCAGACCACATATTGCTAATCCAGAAAAAGAGCAAAGATCAACACTCAAAATTTTAAGTCCAGTTTCTATTAGATAAATATTGCTTTTGCATCATTAGAATGCCAAACTTTCATTAAGTCAAACGCCATCATTAATCAAGACCTTCTGTAATTGCGACCAAAACTGTCTGGCTCAGAAAGTCTAAAATATTTACTACCCGGCCCCTTATAGAAAACATTTTCCAACTCCTGATCAAGACTCACAGTAATTAAAACTCCCTTTTAGCCCCTTCATAAAGCAAGGAAAGTAAATGATTTGGTCTATCCACTTAATTTAATATGTAGAGACACTGAAAATTCTCAGCTAAAGAATCCACTTATAGGGCTGAGGATACAGCTCAGTGGCACAAGCACCTGCCTGGCTGGCAAGCGCAAGGTCATGAGTTCGATTCCTGGTACCCCCCCAAAAAAAAATAAAAAAGAATCCACTTACAGGAAAACTAAAAGTTTGATAGAATTTCTTGATTTTAACTACTATATGTACACTGAGTAACTGTATGTAATGACTTCTTTAAATAGTTTCCTTTTCCAATTAATGACCAAGGTAAGCACAGCAGGTTCACAGGAAAGCTTTACACAAGATGCTGGGCGTAACGTATGTAACAGTATAAAAGTCATGATGGGTGCAACAAACTGATGGAAAAAAAGCACCACAAGCTGCTTGCGTGTCTTCACACATGCAGATCGGACATCCTCCAAGTACAGTCCAAGGACCTGGAGACCACCCAGAGGGCTTACAAGGTCAGGAGTGCTCTCCATAATGAGACTAAAACAAATGGGTCCTTTCCACTGTGCTGCCATTTGCACGAACACGCAAAAGCAGCAGTGGGGAAACTGAGGGAGCATGAGCAGGAACCAGGCAGGAGCACCAAGCTGATCTAGGAGTCACTGTTCTCCACACCACACTCTCAGCTTGTTTTTAGTCAGATGTCAATCTCATTTTGGAACATCCTTGGTGAACAGGAAAACCTACTCACTTTATGAAATCTAGGCACTTGAGCTCACACTTTTTAAAACTCTGTGTAACAAAATGGGAAGTATACACAAAATGTTTCCTTTACCCGCCAAAATGGCAATGGTCTAATATAAAGTATTTATTTGCATGATAGCTGAAGTTGTACGAAAAAAACAACTCCCTTTTTTCATGGGATACCATAAAAACATGACAACATGGCTATTCAGAGTGGAGATTTGACAGATATTGTTCTAAAATGTAAGCATATGTTAGTCACTTCAAGGAAATCACCTGATCAATTAGTAAAATTATACTGATCAAGCAATGGCATTGGTTTGCCTTTCTGCTGATCTCTTCAGTGTTTGACTTACTGGAAGACAGCCGGATTCTCACATCTGCCTTGCTTCCAGTCTCTTGTGATATGCTGTTTCGACTGAAGTATGTAAAGAAAACCCTGTCTTATATGGGCATCTAGTTAGGAAAGAGAGTATCTTTGACAGCCTTTTCACATACTTGTGGATATTCTTTGATAATTCATCACAACTCAGTAAGTGGTGGTTTCTTAAAGATGAGCAGCAATGCAAAATCTGAAACCATATTAATGAATGTTTTTGTATTTTGCTATGTTAAAATCCACTTGGTCTCTATTGTACTTTGAATGGGTCTCAGCCATACATGGTTTTCTAGCATTATCCATTGATCATTAATAAAATATTGGTTCACAGAATTGTACATAGCTTCCAGATATTTTGCTAGTATACAAAATAGCAAAAAAAAAAAAAAAAAAAAAAAATGGCCAGTGAGATAGCTCAGTGGCATAAGAGCCTGCCTGGCAAGCACGAGGTCCCGAGTTCGACTCCTGGTACCCAACACCATATTTCTTGCTTATTTACATTTGTTTTGGAAAATACAGTTATTCCTCATAAAAAATGGTTTCTATGTTAGCATGTAGTGGTTTAGTAGTGCTATCTTTAAAGGAAATAATAAATATTTCCAATTTGAGTTTCATTCTGGTATGGTAATACCGAATAAATATAGCCCACATAACAAAAGACCAATCATTCATAAGAATGTAAAAGAGACATGGAACCAAAAACACCGAAACTGATACTGTGGGCCTAAATACTTCTATCTTATTCTACACGAAGTTTCTTTCTTTCTTTTTTTTTTTTTTTAATGGGAAAATACAAAGTACAATATTTTCCCTTTCTCTCAGTTCACTTTTTTACGAACTATACAGGAAACACCTAACCTAAATTTGAGAATAAGAAGTTTCTTCACATACAGAAAGAACTGAACGCAGGAGAAAATTGCCTGCCCTGAAAAAAGGAAGCAAACCCAACTCTGAGAATCAGAGGCTGAGGCCCAGGGGCCACAGATCCTGACACAGCCGCGCCTGCCACTCTGGCATCGGAGGACCCTGACTGTGTAAAGAGAAGTTGAAACCTCCTAGCTGCAGCCTCCCCGCCCTGGTTAGCTGGTTTCAATACTCCAGGGAGCCCACTACAATTCTGCATCTCCTGCCAAGTAGGTGGAAACACCATTTGACATGGTATTTTGGGGAACAAGATGCTGATGCTAAGAAGCAGCACCAGCAACAATTCTCTGTGACATTCCAGGTGTCCAAATGGCATAAAAGGTACAGCTAGAAGCTCAGATTTCTCTCAATTCTGAACAGAGACAAAAAGATTTATTATGCTGGGGTCCACGACAGCAGCCGCTATGTGCCCACCTACGGGAAGGGTGGAGGGTGAAGGCCTGGAATAGAGCAGGATAAAGGACCAGAGCAGACGCTCTGGAGCAGGGCCAAGGCTCAAGTGTGTTAGGGAGCAAAGTAAATCTGACAGTTCTGCTCTTGCTGAGAGAAAAGGGAACCGAAGGAACTTAATGGAGACCTTCTCTGGGGCCTGTATCACAGGCCTACAGACATTCAAGTCAAGATCGTAAAATCTGAAAAAGTCTCTCAAATAACATGTAACTTGTTTCATGATTTTATTATCAATATCACAAGGCAGATGTTGGCAAATCTGATTTTCACCAATACTGTATCTGCATAAATACCTCAGCCATTCCCCAATTCATAAAGAAATTGTGAATTAAATGTTAATTGTTAGGATTTCCTCCTAAAACGTAATCCTAGAAATAATTCTATAAAATAGTAATTAGGTAAAACAGAACTACATTTCATATACACAGTAAATAAAATAGACTCTGCAGGCTAGTATAAGAACCTAAGAATTATACTATTACCACAGAAAAATTCAGCATATTTTCT
The DNA here is from genome assembly GCA_028451465.1 of Erethizon dorsatum. Taxonomy (NCBI): domain Eukaryota; kingdom Metazoa; phylum Chordata; class Mammalia; order Rodentia; family Erethizontidae; genus Erethizon; species Erethizon dorsatum. The sequence goes on along the minus strand of CM051825.1, from coordinate 25,250,830 downwards.
AAATATGAACACATGCACCTCCAAAAAGCCACCTGTAGTGATAAACATTTTTGCAACTATATTTGAACAGGAAAGTCCAGAGATTCTTATATTCTCCTGATTCCTCTTATAAAAGGATTTTCTGGATGTCAAGGACATCAGAGCTGCAGCTCCAGAGAATGAATTTAGGAGCAGAAGAAAGGAAAGCCAGAATGGGCTTACCTGTGGTCAAGGTGACTGAAGTCTTGTAAATTCAACTCCCTGGTGTCTTGCGTTAGATAAATTGTATCCACATCCTATTTGAAATATAATTCAGTCATACAGTTAATTTATGCCAATGATCAAGGAAGCAAGACAAATGCAGAGAATCAGACAATACCATACACAGATTTTTATGTAATCTGAGGAAGAAAGATCTTAAGTAAAACATGAATGTGGGAGACAGAGGGAAAGAGGGAGGGAAGAAGAGAGGGCGGGAGGGAGACAGGAAGGGACAGGGAGATGAAGACAGAGAAAGAGACATCAGACTATTCGCCAGGTGTGTCTGTGGGCATGTATGCACGCACGCACACACACACACACACACACACACACACAGATATCCTTACCCACTGTACTTCCTCCCGGTATGAAAATCCAAGCCAGTCACAGACACAGGCATACATCTGAGAAAATCCACCTAACACATAAGACAAAAACCCTGCAGTCTTGACAAAGTCTTCAGCAAAACGATTTTTAAATAAAAACATAAAAGCGTAAATGTGGCCACTGTGGACAATGCCGATTTTCCTTTCTGTTTGGGGAAAAGAGTGAAGATTCTTCCCCCATCCTGTAGTGAGCAAACAGCAGGATGCAATTCTGCTTAAATATAGGACTTTTGCCCACCAATCTCAAGACTGTGCGGTGCTAATTACACCTTGAAACTAATGGTACCTTTACGGTAGCATACCGGCAATAGAACTAACTTTCAGGCAGGGGTCATCACAGCAAGGCTGTTTACATTCTGGGGTTTAAAAGGCATGCTCACCACAGGGCCCCTGCTCGGCCACGGTCTGGCCATCCCACAGAGCCTGAAGACTGGCCAGGCGCTCCGACGGCTCCATGGAGACCTTTTTCATGATTCTCCTGTAAGATCAGCAGCAACAGAATTCAGAAATCAAGTTTCTAGAATAGTACTAGACGTTTATTTTACAACGTACCCTTTTTTAAACAAAGATGAGTCGTATTCCAATTTTGGCAAATATACTTCCATTATTTGAGCACTAGGGAGACAGAAATCCATAGGAACTAAATCCTTTATTTAACTTCCCTTTGTAAACTAAAGGTATTTAAAAATGCAAAGATTCTCCATGTTGTTTACTTGTTTTATAAGATTTTGGTTTTTTTGTTTTGTTTTGTTTTGTGGGTACCGGGGGTCGACCTCAGGACCTTGTGCACCAGCAGGCGCCCGTGCCGCTGAGCGATATCACCGGCCCCTTTTTCGTATGTGGGTTCCGGGAATCGAACTCGGGCCCTCGCGCTTGCCAGGCAGGTGCTTATGCCGCCGAGCCATCTCACCGGCCCAAGATTTTGTTAGAATAGTCAGAAAGTAGTGTGTTCTACTTAAGGAATTATTTTGCTTATATCAAAAATATATTGCTTGTCAGATTTCTTTACATAGATTAGGTGGCATTATTTTGGAAGGAAGATTTGTTTCTTCTCCTCCATAGTTACTTAACTATTTACTTGTAGATGAAAAAGGATTTATTTTAAAGTCAAAGTGTAATACACAGGGATAAAGCCAGAATCTCTAGTTCTTTATGTTTGAAATGACAAGGGTGGGCTGGTGAGATAGCTCAGTGGCACAAGAGCCTGCTGGCAAGCACGAGGTCCTGAGTTCAACTCCCAGTACCCACATAAATAAATAAATAAAAATAAAATAAAATGAAAAAAATATATATATTGCTAATTTTCAAAGCACTTAATACAAATCTCCTAAGTCATCCCCAGTGCTGTGTGCAAAAAGCCACCAAGAAATTAATTATTCCGCAGTCTAATGGCTATCCCTTTTACCCTTTCTTTATCTAGGCTATGATTCTACTGGGTCTGAAGCATGTCCAGCCCCTCCTCAGACCCCAAAAAAACTCCCACCCACACATGTAAAGGCAGGACAGGGAGGTGGTTAAAAATGCAGCACAACACCCCATAGTGTCATTATTCACACAACTGACAGAATAAGGACTCAGCCCATAGGGTTACTGAAGGAGAAGGAGGGAGGGATGGAGCAAGGGAAAGAGAAGAGAAGAAGGAAGTCCTCCAAAGTTATTAGAACAATCTCAATAAACATTAGCTGATGCTATCAGAGTTACCACACACTAATCAATTAATGAACCATCTGTGAAATCATTCACTCACTCAAAACATTTGTTAAATGTCTACAGAGTGCCAAGACCCACTTCCAGGTACGAAGCACACAGTCATAGACAAAAGAGATACTATTGTTCACAAAGCTAGAATCCTAGGAAGAGAAACAGTCAAATAAATGGGCGATGATGGAAGAGGATTATGAATGGGACGTTCAAGTCTCAGGGCGGGTAAAGACAGGGCACTTAGCGTTCTCTGCAAAGGGAAGGGCTGAGAGGGAGAGCTCAGAGACCCTCTTCAGTACATAGCACAGGTTCAGGAACCCTTGCTCACGTTTGGGACCAGATGTGTTCAAGCAGCACTCAAAATGTTTCCAATTTCAAAACATTTCCAATTCAGGACGCTCAACCTGGCTATCTCTGCTAAGGTCTAAAGGAGGATAGAAGGAGATGAACAGGTAACGCACAAGGAGAGGAGCCCCAGGCTGGGCCAGACAGTGTTTCGCGTGGACATGACATCAAGTCCATGGAGAGGAGAAAGCTGGTGTAGACCAGATCTTGGTAGAGCTCAAAACAGTGGGCAAAGTGTGCTCTGGGTAGAGGGACACTAGAAGGCCAGGAAGCACCTGTGTAGGTGGGAACAAAACTAGGAAACAGAAGTAACTTGAGTAGAACAGGACTGTGCAGAGCCCCGTTGCAGTGAGGGGCGTGCATGTGTGGAAGCACTGGGCTGACAAGCTGGGGATTTGCTCCTGAGCCCTTAACACCCACAGGTGTGGGGACAGGGGCAGCTGGTGGCTTCAGGCTCTCCAGGTGGGTGAGCTAGAACCATGCTGTAGGCTGGCTGGGGAAGAGGAGACAGCCCAGGCATCTGTAGCCTGGGGCTGTGAAAAGCCCAAGTCCAGGGGCTTCCCAGGAAGGGACAGTGAGAAGACAAGGCTATAGTCAGAGAGGGAGGACCAAGCCACCACTGCCCCACAGGAAGTACTGTTCCAAGAGATGGCAAGTTTTGGGATGTGGCTGCAAATCCAGGGGATACAGGGGGTGGAAGGTGGAGGTCAGGAGCTGGGTGCTGGGTCAGTCACCCAGGACTGTGAGCAGACTGGAGTGTGAGGGGGTGAGATAAACCCACTGCAGAGGGAAGATCCCCTATCTGAAATGCTGGACACCAAAGGTGTTTCTGACTTCAAAGGTTTTCGGATTTGGGAATATTTGTACCTGCATAATGTTATATTTTAGGGATAGGACCCAAGTTTAAACACAAAATACATTTATGCTTTACATGTACCTTACAAATATAGTCTGAAGGTAATTTTATGATATATTTAATAATATCATGCATGAGACAAAGTTTAATAGTATGGAATTTTCCACATGTGGGATTATATTGGCACTCAGAAAGTTTCTGATTTGGGAGCTTTTCAGATTTTGGATTTTAAGATTAGAGATGCTCAACCCATAAGTTATGCTAGGTATATATTAATTTTTCTTTAATGATTTAAAAGTACAACTCTTAATAATAATACTCCCAGGCATCCTTAATGAACTTCAATCACCTTACAGAAACTGGAAGAAAATGATCCCAGTTATTGCCAATTTCTGAATGGATAGATTCCAGATAAAATGTGCTAGAACCTGAGAAGTTACTAGGTAGACTCATTCTACTGCAGAAAACCTCAAATACATGCCAAATCATTTGAATACCAACATTCTGTTGGCATCGAAAATACTTCTACTCCATTTTTATGATAAAGGCACAAGCCAGTGAGCTCACCTGATGTCAAATGTGTCCTTGCAAGTCCTGTGCAGACTCACAAGAACTCCATGTGCATCATAATTTTTCTCTGTTTTCCCTAAAAACCTTGCAACAAAGAATTATTACTCTAAAAGTCTTTAATTTGGGGGTGACTAAGTTAAGGAAGACATTCCCAATTAAAGTGATGTTACAGAACCTGGTGATTTGGGGTGCTCTGTTTAGGTTCAGTATCACCATTCTGGGTGTTTAGTGGAATTATTTTCTGGCTATATCAAGACAACGAAGCCAGATATGCAAAGAAACCGCAGAGCTGTCAGAAGCAGGCACAGGCATTCGCACAGCTGCCTTCAGTAAACTTTGGACATTCCAAGCGGGACTTTAGTCTGACTTTATCTGGGATCACATTTCTTTGTTAAATTCTTGCTTTACTTCAGGAGAACTTCAGACCCTGCTATTTGAATGACAAATAGGATGGGGATTAACTACAAAAAAGCGGAAAAAATCTTGGATGGGTGGAATTAACAGGAAGTTGGCTATGCTGGATTGGAAATGGCCCGAGTGTGTTCCCCAGAGGTTCACGTGCTGCAAGCTAGGTCTTCCACACGGCAGTGCCGAGGCTGTACAAGTTTTAAGAGGGGGCCTAGAGCCAGGCATGGTGGTGCACGCCTGTAACCTCAGGACTTGGGAAGCTGATGTAGGAAGATCACAAGTTGAATGCTAGCCTGCAAAATTCAGCAAGCTCTAAGCCACCCTGGACTACAAAGTGAGACCCTATCTCAAAAAAGAGATGGGAAAGGGTCCTGATTGTGGGTGATCAGGTATGGGAACATCCTCTGGAAAGGAATTAATGCTCATTTCACAGAGTGAATTAGTTCCTGTGAAAGCAGGTTGTTGTAAATCAAGGCCATCCCATATCCTTGGCCCTTACCCTTGCATGAAGCCATTTCCCTTTCTGCTTCTCGGTCATGTTTTGATGAGGCAAGGTGGGCCCTCACCAGAGGCCAAAAAGATGAAAATACCCAATATGAGCTTTCAGCCTCCAGCATGAGATTAAATAAACCTCTTTTCTTTGTAAAGTACCCAGCATTAGGCATTTTGTTACAGCAATAGAAAACAGATTTAAAAAAAAAAAAAAAAAGGCAGTTAAGAATGCTGGTGAGAAAAACAAATACATAGCTTTGCAAACCAGAGACTCAATTTTATTACAAAAGCAACAATGGACATTCACACTCAAGAGTGCAGGTAGACTGGCCAGAGAACAAGGACTGCGGCAGCTCATGTGGGCATCCGGGGAATCACTGCGCAGAGGTGTCAGTCTAGGCTGCCCCCTGTAGCTCCACTTTGGAACGGTTCTCATCCATCTTTTTTTTTCTAGTGAGATATCAGGAGCAAAAGGAGTCTCATGAAGCAAGTGTACTTATTTCCATAAGAGACAGAACTAACCCCCTACAAGGTGGGAACTGTTTCTTCTGTATTCTAACACTTCTCACAGAAAAAAGAAGGAAGAAAAAAATCTACCCCCACACATTGTTTTCTGCCTGCAGCTAAATGACATCAAAGAGCAGATCAGTGGAAGCCTAACTCACACACACACATAGGCGGAAAGTGGCAGGCAGACAGACAGACAGACAGAGCATTTGCTGTGAGAACAGGTGCTGTAGAAGGAAAGCTCAAACCCTAGAAAACAGACAGACAAGAACCGTCACTCACTTGCAGGGCAGAGTTAGAGCTGAATCAATGACATTTGCATTATATGCATTTAATTCACACAAGATTTAAAAAGTAGTTACATGTGGCAAAACATAGTGAACTAGGTGACAAGTACACCAGCTCTTTATGCAAATTTCATGATAAACTGTTGACATGAAAAAAAATGTCTAAATTATTTTAATCCACATAAAGTAGCCACCTAAGCAAGATGGCAACCATTCCTGCCATGGCACATGTTTTAATGGTGCCAACCCCACTGCAACCAAGGCCGCCCGGGACCACAGAGCAAGCAAAGCACTTTTTGTTTTGTTTGCCATTTTTTTTTTTTTTGCAATAACCTTATTTTCATACATTAATCAATGTTTGGCTTCATAAAGGATCTGCAATATCATTTTTATTGCCGCAGGAAAGAAATACTGTTGCAACATACTAACGCTAATTCCAGATGATTTTCAAAGGTATCACATGTACAAAAAAAAAAAATCAAAGATGCCAAAAACATATGTAAGGTATCACTTTAGATGGTTACTATTCCACCAACAGAAGAGGATATTAACCATACTGAACCAAAAATACAATAAAATCACAGAAATGCAATCAACTTATATGTAACTTTAAAAAAAAAATCATAACCATCAGAGAAATTCTGTACACACATCCCCGATCCCTTTTCCCACGGGGCAGGCATTCATCCCAGCGCCCTGGCTGGATGCGTGAGCTCACATAGCTAAGATTTCCAGAGCACTGCACAGGCAGCTTCCATGGCATCAAGTCTTCCCCACGACACTGCATTCACATCGCCCATCCCTTTTCACAGATGCAGACACTCTGCCTGCGATGGTACTCCCAGGCTTAGGATCCAGCCTAGCTGCCCCCTCCAGGCCCATCCCAGCCTGCGTCCCCCAGGCTCACAGTGCACCCCTGTGACTGATCTGTTACTTTACTCCAAAGTGCCTGCAGGCTGTCCTGAGGCTTGGGTTCAAAGCTCTCCAGAGCTGGCCCTCGTCTCCCTGTCATGGTGGTGCCCACAGGCTGCACTGGCTGCTGTCCCCTGAGGTGTCAGCCTCCAGGCCAACCATACCACTGCCACAGGGCCCCAGAACCTCCCAGGCCCATCCCCTGCAGTGAGACGTCTTCTCCCAAAACAACAAACCAAAACCAAATGTTCTGCCCTTGACTTCCCAGCTAAATGTGCCTTTCTCTTCTCCGAAATCAGAGAGCTTCACATTCTCTGCTATGTGATTTGTGGAGCTTTTTACATTAACTTTAAATTGTAAAATCTTAGAAGGCAAAAAAGACTTTGCTCCTTTGTGTGCCTGAGGAGTCTGTTGAGTTAACATTTTCTACATTGGTTCCAGCTTATACTAATGATTTCATTTAACATGTAAAAATAAAAGTCCAGCCTTAGTTTTGAAAAACAGCCAAGGTTTTTGATATTAGAAAAGCTGAAGGCTGTAACAAAAAATAGCTTTAGGAAGAGAACTGTCATTATAGACAACTTTGTGAAAACAGATTAAACAACACTTAGGCTATTAATATTTCCCTTGTTTCCCCCTAGGCTTAGAGGTGAGGTCTCCAAAAAAAGTTAATAGTTATAAGGATAAGAATATTAACATAAAAAACATGTCAACAATGGCCTAATGTGGGATGATCTTAAAAATTAATTTTTAATTTTTATTCTTTAAATTTTGTCTGCATTCTGAAATTAGCTTTTCATATCTGATAAGAGAAAATGCCATTTTTGTAGGAAGAAAGAGGGAAAGACAAATAATATAAATCTGCAGAAGGGAGCTGTGAAGAAAATATTGTGTGAATATTAATTTTAATGAAAATTCTTCATTTTTTCTTACTAGCACTCTCTCAATTATAAGAGTACTGATTATATGTTGCAGATATTTACATATTTCTACATATTTGATTTTGATCCTGAACGTTATTTGCAGAATTATATTTGGGTAAATCCAGAGCATTTGACATATAGTTTCATTTATATACAGCCAAACTTAGATTATTGGAGAACTAATAATCCAAACTGAGGGTTGCTGTGGCTCCACCTCCTCTTGATTCTCCTATCTCCTGACACCAACTTTTGTAAGACACATGCCTATTTCTTGGTCCCCAGCAGGAATGCCTTAAGCCAGGATAGGGTGAAGACTGGAGACTGAAAGACCCCGTGATGGGGTCTTTCATGGGATAAATGCCTCCAAGACTTGAGAATTCCAAATACAGATTTGTATTCTCCAATTTATTACAAGTGGGATATATGACATTACCAAGGACATATTTTATTTCGCATGTTCTACGTTACTTATATGACAAGAAGTATTTCCCCTACTATCAATGTTGATTTAAGGCGCGGTAGGAATGTAGCAGAAAGGATACAGTTAACAGCGTTTCCACCCTCTCTACTCACAATAACTAACAACAATATCACTGTATGTGTACATTTCCCCTGCAAAATCATGTAATACAATCTAAAGAACTTCACGGGTAAGGACACACCATAGTAGTCATAAGCTATTACAGGTTTATTGTGATAAGCTAAATATGAGGCCCATCAAACCAGAGCAGTGGGAATAAAACCAAAAATGAAACTGCTGATTTCCCCCAAATTCCTATGATATTAAGTAAAGCTACATTTTAAAGAAAATAGAGATTTTAAATACTGCTCTGAAGGGTATTTAATGCTTAGGGTATCACAAGCACTCATGCAGTAAGCCCGTGTTTAATAACTTTTATACTCCACCAGTGTTAACCTGGAAAGAAAGAGAGGCTGCTCCGTGGCTGTAACAGTGCAGGGAAACGCGGAAGTTGCTGGGAGTTCGTGGTCACCCCAGATGGTTCTCCTATGGAGCTGAGGATGACGTGGAAATTGTTCCTAAGGAAGTTTACCTCTGAGTGTTTCCTCAGTGCCACTAAGCGGTGCCACTACTGATTCAGTCCTTACAGCACCTGACATGCCTGTGGCCTGAGAGAGAAGACCTGAAGCTTTGGCCAGGCAGGGGTCAGAGAGTAAGCCAGCTCGGCCTTCCCCACTCTGACAGGAATCACTTGGCCTCCTCAGCAACCTGTTATCGTGACAAGGGGACTGAGCTTCAGAAGGCAGGAGCTGAGAGAAGGAGCAGGACCAGCCCCATGCTGGTAAGAAAAGAGACAGCCCAATGAGGAACAGCACAAAAAGCCAGGCACATCCCTAAGGGCAGAGAGACTAAGCTGCCTTCCATCACCCAAAGGGTCTGAAAGACGTGAAGCCTATGTTTTCCTGCTCTGCTCCTCAATTAGCCATTGTAGGCCCATGTTCCAGGAAGGACAAGAGATCCGGAACTCCCCCCTTCCGCCACCCCAAGGCAGGTACCCAGCTGGCCTTCCTGCACTCATCCATAGGCCTCCCCTTGCCAGCACACACCTCAGCAGGCCTGGGAGGGGACTTCTGAGTCACCGAGCCAGCCATACTCGAAAGTATTCTGACTCTGAGCTATTGTTTAGAAGCTTCCACCATTACTATCTCTCTGCCTTTCCACTTCAGCCAATCTAACCCCTTAACCCTGCCATTCCAATGCCAGCTATGGTGTCATCCCAGCATAAAATCCTGATTTAAAATGCTTAACAAAAAATATGAGGACACATATGGATAAAAGTTACTAATATCGGGGCCGGTGAGATGGCTCAGCGGCGTAAGCGCCTGCCTGGCAAGCGCGAGGGCCCGAGTTCGACTCCCGGATCCCACATACAAAAAAGGGCCGGTGATATCGCTCAGCGGCATGGGTGCCTGCTGGCGCACGAGGTCCTGAGGTCGACCCCCAGTATCCACAAAAAAAAAAAAAAAAAAAAAAAGTTACTATATCTGTAATGTGCATTTCAGAAAACTAAAGGAATAACTATGATATTAAAGCAGCAGCAACTAATTTTTTGCTCATTTTTTTAAGTTTCCTCTTACTGAGAAATAAACAAAGGAAAGGAAGAGGTGGTTAATATTATACTTGATGCTTTAATGCAAAGCATTCAGCTGCTGGAATTCTGCTAATAGCCATGAGTAAAATTCACACTATGGTAATTATATTTAAAAGGTTCCTGTTTTAGTCTCACAAGTACAAGTTAAAGGACTTTCAAGCCTCATTATCACTCAGGTTTTAAATAAGGCACAGCTCTAAAAAAATAACCCAGGTTTTGGAAACACAAGGTTTGAGCTAGGATCTGATATTTACTGATTAAGAAAAGAAGCTTGCTGAGAGAGGAAGTCAGTAAGCAGGGCAAGAGGAAGCTATCCCTGCATTTGCCATTCTGAGGAAGAACAAGGTCTTGGCCCTCTGCACCCCGCCCTGGGACTCACACGGGGGAGAGGCCAGGGAAGATCTTCCGCAGGCAGGTGCCAATGTGACCCAGGACGTCGCTCACGTCCTCTGGAGATGCCATCTTCATGGAAATGTTGCACTTCTCTGTCTCCACAACCATCTGCAAGGACAGGATCGGACACTTCTGAGTAATGAGTCCAATTTCACCCATTCTCAATTTTAAATATCGTAATCTATGTCACAAAGAAATGCACCAATGTACAGCAGCTTTTAAAGAAGCACTTCCTTAAAGTCCTCATGTAAGTGTCTTCTAGTTCAAACCCAAGGAACCGTTACAACAGAGGGTGGAGGGGTCAGAAACATCTGGGAACTGAGGCTCAGGTTTCGAAGGGCCCAAATGGCAGACTCAAGAGACTCCCTGTGACCTAACTGCTTCTCATCCACATTCAGACTCGACTTCCCCCAAGACTCAGCCTTCAGCGTGTTACATCCCTGCTCTCCAGTATATGACTGAGTCCTTATGCAAGTACTCGAATAGCTACTTAAGAAAAACAAATGCTTTAAAGAAATCTCATGAGAGGTTCAAATGAAATGCTAAAACCTTTTGCCTGAGAGCAAAAGAAAAAAATCAAGTACTCATAAAAATATTTCAACCTTTCTGAGAAGAGGAAATATTTGGAAAGGATTATATTAAAGCAGCAGGGTTTTTAAAAAAGCCTTTGTGTTAGGCTTAATGCTATACTGGATGTACAAAACTTACACACATAGAAAGAAAGGTTTAGACTGAGGTCACACAGCTGGTCCTCTAAGCAAGTACAAATCAACCTGAGAAAAGAGGGTAGGTCACAAAAAGGACACCAAGTTGAAGACAGATTTCACATATAAAAGAATTAACTTTTATTCTTGTAAACTGTGCTATTATCTTGTCTCTACATGTAGTCCTTTTGCATTTTTGTGGCATCAAAATATCCTCCCCCATTTATTGTCTTTGTTATTTAATTGATATAAAAATAGGATGGGGGAATATACATCATATGTGCAACTAACCAACTGAATTAACAAAGCAATTTTTACAGTTTGCTTTAGATTTCCCTATACTCAGTCAAACTGAAAACAATAATCCAAGTCTTTTGACATTTTAATGTTAAAAAAAAAAAAAAAAAAACTAATGCGAGACATTTGTCAAAACACCCAAATCAAAGAAACAGGCATCAGTGATAGGAGTCCTTAAAATGTTCTTTTCTCATACAAACCCCTGAAGGAATTTGCCAACAAGTATTCCGTAAGTATCACCTCTCTACTTATTAGCTCTGTGGAAAAAAGACATGTTTTTAATCCTAATTTTCAAAGTATTCTTCAAGTGAATGGAAAAGCCTTTAGAATTCTCTCAAGTAAAGTCTGCATCTGTCTTCTAGTCTATAAGGTGATCCAAGAAATATCTACCTGCACCCTAAGAAAAGCAGCAAGCATGATGGTGCGCGGCTGTGTTGCAGTAGGAGGTGTTTACTAACCCACCCGCCGCTCCCACGAGAGGCCTCAGCCTCTGTGCTGTCATCCTCACATATCTGAGCATCTGCATGTTTGCCAAAGTCAGATCATTTGGGAGGCAGCATTGGATCTGTGCTTAACACCCACCCCCAACCTTCCCACCTTGGGTAATTATATTTTTCACTACAGGGTACTTTTACATTCTGCCCATCTAGTGCATCTATTCAGTTCACAGTTTGGATGTGAGTAATTAGTAATTAGCTTTTTCTAATTCCACTTAATCTTAACACCTAATCATCCTTAATTGCACAGGACTGAATAGAATGACAGGGAGAAAAAAAAGGTGACAGGTGGGCAAAGAAATGAGAACTTCAAGTTCAACCTGACACAAAAGCACTCACAAAGCCTTGCCTAAGATGTCACCAGCCCTGCAGAATGTAAAGGGTGCAACAAAGCCATGGAGATGGGACCAACACTGCGCAGTCTCGCCAGGATGAAGGACTCCTGTGGAGAGCTGTCCTTCCTCCTCTCTCGGCTGGGAGGACAGAACACTGCAAGCACTCCTGCCTCCAAGACCGAGCAGGACATAACGCATGACCAGCTACACATTTAAAATGACAATCACAGTTATCAGCCATAATGTCTTATTTGTGATTCTAATTTATCATCCTGTCATCTTCTTTTTTAAGATAGAACAATGGGATCAAACTTTATGAGCAACATTTTTTTACTAAATCTCAGCGAGCAGATCTGTGAGGCGGTCTTCTTTTCTTCAACAGAATTAGCCAGGGGTGGCTTGCCAATATCACTCTGCTACAGAACAAACAATTATCCTTAGGATTTGAAGGCAAAAGTCACACAGGTGCCCAGCTGCACCAGAAACAGCCCAGCAGTTCTGTAACTGTAGACTGATTGCTGCGGGCCTCTGCTGACTAACCGTGACAGCAACAGAAGATGGGACTCAGAAAAGGCTACGACAGTGATGCCTGTAACACAAGGGAGAGTCTCCCAGGTTCCAGCAAGACGGAAAAGAACAGTAAGGCAAGTCACACTTCACTAACTCAGTAACACACCGTGCTCTCAACTCAACACAGCACACGGCAGTGCATCCAGGCACCTATCTCCACTTACAAACTACAATAATCATTAAAATAGCAATGATACAAACAATGAATACCAAAGGACGGTGGGAAAGAATTCCTAATGAGGTCAGATAGTGAGTGCTGGACACAGACATTGTTATCCTTATGGCTGTATATGAGATAAAATCAAAGAAGAGACGTCAAGAAACCTGAGGTTATGGATGTTAGGATCCAAAAGTGCACTTGACAAAATACAATGTTCACCCTGGACATACTGAGTCCCAACTATAGTGTGTGTGTGTGTGTGTGTGTGTGTGTGTGTGTGTGAGAGAGAGAGAGAGAGAGAGCGAGAGAGAGAGATCTTCTCAGGCAACAGTAAAACCCACCAAATGGGCTGAGGCGGGCTCCCGCACACCCAGCTCCTCTGAACACAGGGGACATAGAAGGGACAGGACTACAACGTGTGCTCAGAGTGATCGCAGCAGCCACGTGGGAAAGTCAGTCTTGCTCTGCCATATCCTTTCTCATCATTAACTATCACAGTCAAGCGGCATCCTGAATACAGCCTTGACGTTAACATTTCATTACTGCACTCTGCTCCCACTCCAAGCCCAAATCATGGATAGAAAAACCCTCAAATTTAGGCCAGCTAGAAGGCCCTCGTTAGGCTGTGATGTAGCCATTCACAAGGGATCATTCACTCCGGCATTGATCAGTTTGACCATTTGGGTAAGCATATGTTGCTGTGATTTTTTTCCCGAAACTCCAATTTCTGGAGAATGATAAACACACAGGGTAAAGCACAGCTCTAAAATGAACTGTGGTAAAGTTCCAAGGATTTGTACGTAGTCTCTATTAAAATAAAGCAACAGTGTTGACAGTTTCATTTAGAAACACTGCCAACAAACCACACACACGTTAGTCTTCGAAACTAAAGTAAAACAAAATAATAAAGGACAGAGCAAGAATCTGATTTTAAGTCTTACCTTAAAGCCACAGTCATTGACAAGGGGAGGCAGCAGCACAGAGATGGGCAATTAGACCAAAGGGGCAGGACTCGGACACTAATTCCTGATTAGGCAGAAATGCACCCATACTCACACAGACACGCAGCTCTCCACAAAGGAGAAACCAGTCCAGGGATGCAACGATAGTAACTAAAAGGCACAGGGAGAAATGGATACACCATACACATCTAAAAAACATTTAGCCAGATGTGGTGGCTCATGCCTATAATCCCAGAACTCTGAGAGGCTGAGGTGGAAGGATAATAAATTCAAGCTCAGCCTGGATTATTTAGCAATTTAGTGAGACGTTGTCTCAAAATAAAAAATTTAAAAAGGGTTAGGGATGTAGTTCAGTGTGAATGTTTAATTTCTAGTATTGCAAATAAATAAAAAAGAAAAGAAAACTTAGACCCAAACATTGCTTTCTATACAAAAATTAGTTCAAAATGGATCATGTATGAAAATATGTAACACAGCTCAAAAATTGTTTCCATCCAGAATCTGGTTTTCAAAACCTCTCAAAACTCAGTAAGGGGGCCGGTGAGATGGCTCAGTGGCTTAAGTGCCTGCCCGGCAAGCGCGAGGGCCCGAGTTCGACTCCCAGAACCCACATACGAAAAAGGGGCCGGTGATATCGCTCAGCGGCACAGGCGCCTGCTGGCGCTCGAGGTCCTGAGGTCGACCCCCTGGTACCCACAAAAAAAAAAAAAAAAAAAAAAACTCAGTAAGACTATCAACAATCCAATTTTTAAAATGGAGAAAGATTTAAATGGTATTACACAAAAGAAGATGGTGGAGAATACACAGATAAAAAGATGCAATATATTTAATCATAAGGGAAATGCAAAACAAGCCACAATGAAAAAGCACCACACATACCTACCATATACCTATTAGACTGACTACTGTTCTTGTTTTTGTTTTCCTTTTTCTTTTTGGTTCAGGGCTTAACACATGAGAAGCAAGTGCTCTACCATTAAGCTACACATCTAGCTCTAGCAATGGCTAAGTTGCTAAAATTAAAAAGACTGACCGTATCACTGCTTGGAATGAGGTAATGGAACTCTACAGAATCCTTGTGTGTTGTGGGTGGCAATGTAAAAGCATGTGACCTGCTTTGGGAAACAGGTCGGTAGTTCCTCCAAAGGTTAAACATGTGCCTACTGATTGGATTAGCATTGTTCTTGGTGCAGGGCTGAACGGATTTACTGAAGACAGAAGACCCATGTGGGTGTGGGTGGCACCAACCAATAGGCTTCTAGCCTGGATGAAATAAAAAGTGAAAGGGAGGTTCACTGCTGCTGCTGCTGCTTTTTTCTGCCTGCCTTGCCATGGGCTGTTTCTCTTCAGCCATGCTCCTCTACCATACCACCTTGCTTTGCCACCAGCCGACTATAAACTGAAACCTCTAAAAACTGTGAGCCAAAATAAGCCTTTTTTCCTTTAACTTATGGGTGTTGGGTATTTTGTCCAAGCAACGAGGCACTGCCCCTCCTTGTCATTTACCCATGGGAAATGAAATCATATTTCCAATTAAAGATTTATACATAAATATTCATAGCAGTTTTATTTGCCATAGTCAAAACTGGAAGCAACCCAAATAAATGTTCATCAGGTAAATGGATAAATAAGCTGTAACAGAGTGATACAATGGAACCCACTCAGCAATATGGAGGAATGAACTACTAAAAGATGCAACAAAACAAATCAGTCCCAAAATAACTAAACTGAATGAAAGAGGGCACACAGGAAAGAGTGTAGGCAGCATGATTCCATCCACATAAAATTTTAGAAAATGTGAACTATTGCAACAGAGAGCAGAAGCCTACATGGGGGGAGTTTACTAAGGTGTACAAGGTACCTTTGGTGTAAATGACTATATTCAGTAGACATAAGCCAAAAGTTATCAAATTTTATAATTTACTACAGTTAGTTATAGCTCAAAAGAGCTAAATTTTTTTAAAAATCTACATTTTTATCACCAAAATATTAAAATTATAACTCTATTATAAGAAAGAACTTACAAAGTACTATATTATAGCTTTAAATTTTAGTGTTAAAATTTGTTGTATAGGCCTGGAGTGTAGCTCAGTGGTAAAGCACCCGCCATGCATAAAGCCCTGGAAAGTTAACTCAGCACTGCAAAAAAACTAAAACTAAAACAAAAACACACAATTGTACAAAACCTCTAAGGCATAGTATTTTTGTATTCCAAAGGCCAGCAAACACAAGAGCTAATTTGTTCTTTTCAGTTATGTGTTCTCCTTATGTCTCTCATTCTTAAAACTCTCATCTCTCCTCATCTTGTTATTCTACTTTGTCTCAAGAAACATTTAATACCTAAAGCAGAGCTGGGTATGTGGCACATGCCTATAATCCCAGCACTTCGGGAGCCTGAGGCAGGAGGATTGCAAGTGTGAGTCCAGTCTGGGCAACTTATTAAAATACTGTCTCAAAAACTTTGGGCCAGTGAGATGGCTCAGCGGCATAAGCGCCTGCCTGGCAAGTGCGAGGGCCCGAGTTCGACTCCCAGAACCCACATACAAAAAAAGGGCCGGTGATATTGCTCAGTGGCACAGGTGCCTGCTGGCACGCGAAGTCCTGAGGTCGACCCCCGGTACCCACAAAAAAATTTAAAAAATAAAAACTTTAATGAGGACAGAGGATGTAACTCAGTGAGAAAGCCTTGGGTTCAATACCCAGTACTGGGGGGGGGTGGATAATGGTGAAATCAAAACAGAATCCATTGGTGGCTTCAGGAGCTCAGGACAGAGTGCACTGGCACTGGCAGCAGCCGCTCACACTCACCTGTGCTGGCCTGGTGCACGCGACACCATGAATCTCCAAGTAGCTGAAGGTCAACTCGAGCTGTAGGGGAAACAGAGGCCTGTAAAGAGGATTTAAAAACACACAATTCAAGGTAAAAAAAAAAAAAAAAGTAGCTATAATTAGAAACAGCCATGTACTTTATTACTGATAATACCTAGTACTCTGTGAATACAATGGAAAATAGTTGCTGAACTGAACTGTTTAGGAGATGATGGCAAGAATATGGACAGACATAATTTTTTCAAGTATTTTCGATCCACATCCACTGCATCTGCAGATAGATGAGGAAATATAAAGAGGGATGCTGCTGGTGATGGCCCAAGAGCACCTCTGAAACTAAACCAGTGTGGGCCTTGGCTGTGCTCTCTGGCAGCGTGGTGCACCAGGAACACTGGCAGGACACATCCTACAGCAGAAAATCCCTGAATTCCTATTTCCAGAGAGTGGAAATGGAGAACTCTGCCTCCATAACTCCATGGTCACCTCACAGACCCCCCTGAAGAGCCCACAGAGTGCATGTTAGAATCCAGGAGGAATGGACGTGGGTCTCATCCTCCAACCACTACGTACAGTCTTAAAGTCATATACTTTAAAGCATTTCAAACTTATAAACATGTTTTCATTAAGCACTCTCTGAAAGAGTGTCAAAGTTGTTGAGTTAACCCATTCCGGCTGGCTTGACCCACGGGTGATACCTGCATGACTGCACAGCTTGTACCACCCAATGGGACAGTCGTGCATGTAGCACTGGTGGTTCAGAACAGGCCCACAGGGAGACATATGAATTACAGCCCTGTCATGAACATGTGAGTCCACAGGTCAGCCGTAAGGGATCGTTCTCTCTAAGCTGTACCCCAATACAGGACCTCCACCCCCAATTCAAGTCTCCGTGACTGCTAGCAGAACTGGGAGACACATACAAAGCTTCCAGATTATTATTTTTCCCATCCCCACCCCAGACAACTGTCAGATCCTTACAGATTTTACAGCAATTTTTCTAAGTAATTCGCTTTTATCAACATTTAATATTTCATACACTCTTTCTCCTTTTGTACTCTGATTGCTATATAAAATGTCTTCGACTAGAAACATCTGATATTGTAATTCTAACTGCTATCAACAGGTTTGGAAATGAGACCTCCTGGGCATCGATCCACCAACTGGGTGCAGGTGCACACAGGTGTTGGAGCTCAAAGCCTAACTTCTATGACCACACACCTGGCATCACTGGGCAGTGCCAGGGCTGGGAGCCGGCACCTTGATAAATCAGGCTCAGGGAGGTTATCTGGAGGTCAATTAAGATGCTTCTACTGCACGCTAGGGATTTCACTGAGATGGCAAAGCACTAGGCAGCCAGGAAAGACTGGTGACACTTCTGCTAGGCCCTTCCCTTCAAATTTGTTAAGCAGAAGGGGTGGACAGAGAAATTCGGGCAGAAGAAAAAGAATCTGCAACTGCATAGAGGCATTAAAAGAACTCAGATGAGGTAGAAACTGAAAGGAGTAGATCCCACAGTACTGGCAATCAATAAGCAATGAGTGGCTGAGTCTGTGATTAGTTTGGTCCCAGGTTAACGTTAGCACTGTAGAAGGGAGTCTGCAAGGCAGCTTAAAAAGCATCCCCATAAGGATCAAATCATGATCTCTGGTCTCACCCATGGCTAGTTGTTAACCAGCCCTTTGCTCCCAGTCTCCATCACCGATCCTCCCCGACTCCAGCCCACCCCAAAGATAGTTCAAAGAACCCCTCTAGATCAGGTGTACAGGCAAGAGGAGGCAGGGAGACTAGTTAGGAAGCTGAGACAGATACAGGCTGACAATATTTTTAGGTCAGATCAGCAGATATTACCGATTGATTAGATAACAGGAAAGAATTAACCAAGTCAACAAATAGCTCCCCACCAGGACTTTGCTTACCAGACCGTGACCCTCAGCAATAGTGCCCACCACACAGGCAGCAGAGCACATCTCGATGCAACTCCCACAATTCTACTGCCCAAGCTTGAGCCCCACAGCCAGACCCAGGGGCCCTGCCATCTTCCGAATCTAACGCCCTGCCCCCACAGTCCCCTCCAGCACCCCACCCATATTCCCATGCCCTAACACCCTGTGCTCTCCCAGACTGCCCAGCCTTTGCCTGGTGGACATCAGGAGACCCTTCCACCCATCCCGTCTGCAAACCCTTCCCTGATCTGATACTTATCCAACCCCTGAAAGCCAAACTGGGGCTTGGGGAGCAGGGGTTGATAGCAAATCTCTATTTCTCCATCCAGGTGTGACTGCAGAGGTATCTGCTTGTGATTAATCACCGAGACGTGCAGCTCTGTCTTGTGACTCTGACTACCTATGTGGCCCATCTAAGATAGGAAAGAGAACATGCTTAATTTTATATGATTTTATACAAAACAAAGACATATTTAATTAACTTCCCCCAAAAAAGAGAGGACACCGAAGTCATACCAGTGCCTATTTTATAGTCATGTTCTGAATATAATTCTTTCCCCAGAAAGTTTATATCACTAGCACTGGCCTTACTTCTCAGCCAAGACTCGGGTGGAAACATGGAATACAGCTTCTTTAAGGCAGGAAGCTGCGAGCAGACCACGGTGGAAGAAAACCTCCTTTCTGACGTAGGGTGCCGACAATACCAGAAACAATGACCGAACTGTCCTGGCCAGAGTGGTAGGAAACGTTATAACCACCACCGTGGAGCCAGGCCTTTGGGGCTGGAGCGAGGAGGGGACAGAATAGGACCAGCTGGTAGGACAGCAACAACCTTCCAGGAAGACAGCGCACCTTCTCACATCAGAATAGTTTAAGCTAAGCACAGAGGCCTTGGCTATCCCCCCACTCCACAGAATCTCCCTCTGCAATCAACGTCTCACCAGTGGGATAATGCTTAATTCATTCCTTCCATCCTGCCTTTGGGTATTTTAACTATAGGTGGTTCAGGCCAACTTCACTGCCAGGATGATTGATTTCACTTGTACGACATTATAAAAATTCATTTTGTATCATCAAAAAGACCTAAGCCCAAATGTCTTTTTCCTTGGAGAAATTTCATTAGAGTTAAAAATGTGTGTGTTCTGAAAGAAAACGGCACTAGGTACCCTAATTTTATAACTAGCAAACCAAAGGAGCAAATCATTAGATTCCAAGTCCTGAAAGATCCGTATTTAGCACCTAAGTATGTATTCACAAAACGGAGCTACGGCACTCTATCTGTAACCCTAGCACTCTGGGACACTGAGGCAGTAGGATTACAGACTTGGAGCCCAGAGTAGGCAACTTAGTGAGACCCTGTCTCAAAATAAAAACTAAATAAAGGCCTGGAGATGTATCTCAGTGCAAAGGCCCTGGGTTCAATCCCCAGCACAAGAGGGGGAAAAAAAAAAAAAGAAAACAGTGGTGACTAAAAGTCAAATTTTGGGCCGGTGAGATGGCTCAGCGGCATAAGCGCCTGCCTTGCAAGTGCGAGGGCCCGAGTTCGACTCCCGGATCCCACATACAAAAAAGGGGCCGGTGATATCGCTCAGCGGCACGGGTGCCTGTTGGCGCGCGAGGTCCTGAGGTCGACCCCCCGGTACCCACAAAAAAAAAAAAATAATAAAATAAAATAAAAGTCAAATTTTAAGAAGCAAGAAAGGACTAAGAAAATGAGCAAATAACACTGCAGCCCAAGCATCCAAGCTCGCTAACTGCAGAAGCAGCTACCAATCCGTACCCATTCCCTGAGAACGCGGTAGGGCAAGCAGTCCACCTCAGGGGAAGCAAGGAAGGTAGGATGTGCAGAACCAACTTCTTCCCTGCTACTCATGACTTGTGACTCCTTCTGCGTAGCAACTGTCCATCAAGGCTACTGTGAGAATCACAGGACAATGTCCTCTACATACACCTGGCCGACAACTTGCTGAGTTCTAATAAGAGTGTGGCTAAGCAGGGGCTTTGCAGCCAGGCTTCCTTAACTAGGGTAACACATCTGTCACCTTCTAGTGAAGTGTGATCTTGGGCAAGTTTTTGGACCTTCCTCTGTCTCAGTTTCCTCATCTGTAAAATAGAGAAAAATAATAGGACCCAGCTCATAGTTCTCATAAGAGTTCAAGGATTATTTACTAAAGGAACTCTCAATAAATGTTATTTACCAACAGCTTTTTAGATGCTGCCATTCAGTCCATATCTTATAAAAACGATTGGCCCTTCTGGTTGCCATAACAAAATAAGACATTACTATGCCTAATTCGTGCATCTTCAGTTCTGATTTTAATGGGCGTTATGGAATGAGGGGCATCTCATGGAAACTGTTGAATGGACCTCTAAAGAGACTAAGCAATGCCATGTTCCTTTTCGCAGGTGACACAGTGCACATGGGGAGGGCTGCGGGGTGTGAGTGCGTGTTGTGCTGGGGTGCTTTTGAGAGTGTGCCTGTGTGTGTGCGCATGAGTTTGAGTGTGTGTGAGGGAGGGAATGTGTGTAAATGAATGTGAGTATGTGAGAGACTGAGTGTATGGGACTGCGGGAGGGAAGCAGAGAGTGTGTGTGAGTGCAATGAGGATGCTCGGACACTTACCTTGGTGGGGATGCGCGCTGTCACCAGGAAGGCACGGCATGACGTGAGCACCTGCAAAAAGAAGCAGCAGCATCACCACAGGTACCGACAGTGGGCCTGGTGACTCTGGGATGACACACAGGACTTAGTGAAACTGAAGCCTCAAAAGCTTCAGTGTCACTGCTGTGGCTCCTGTTGTGTAAGAAGTGACCTGGGATAGCTTGCCAGCCTCATAGAATTAGTCTGCACTGAGCACAGCACCCCTGCAATCTCGAGGGAAGTCATTGAACCCCAAGGACCAACAAATTATTTCAGCTGAGTGAGCGAGACAGGTTTCTGCGGGATTAAAATACAAGTATCTTATATACTCGTCCAGACACGAGCCCTACTACATCAACAGCAAACTTAATGAAAAAGCCAATCACTCATTCACACTCCTCCAATGACAACTACCACCCACATCTGCCCTCCTGTATTCCACTCTCAGAATTTCAGCTGGTAACATTTCTGTAATGCACAGGCAGCAAAAGCAGGCTACGTTTCCAAGACATCTTCCCCTACTATCCTTCTCAGCTGCGTCTCCCTGAGTCATAGATAATATTTATGGAAATTCCCTTTCTGACACTCAGCTAGTAACACGCACATGGCCTTGGGGTCCCACATGCCTATAGTGCCATTTAGTCCAAACGAGGTTCCTGCAAATACAAAGGGGCTGAATTAGATGTTTGGAGTTGAGCAGAGCGCCTGTACCCAGCTCTCATTGTCAAACCCGCCATTCTGCAACTCAGGTCCTGGTGGGCCCCCCCGCACTTCTGAAACAAAGAAAGGAGGCTTCAGTGCTTTTCAAGTCCTCAGGAGATCTACCTTTTTGTTTTCCAAAGAACGTCCATGTCTCTAAATCCTTACGTAGCAAGGAGACTCACATGCTAGTCTAAGAATGCTAGATTTGAATGGAACCTCAGAAACTGTGAGTCAAGGGTCCTCAGGAGTTGGAGGACCTATGCAAGTTGGCAAAGCTTTAGCTAGACCCCATCCAAAGGCAGAATTGCTAATCTGAGCACAGAAGGTGAATCAATGAGGGTGCCTCGGTGGCTGGCTCTGTGCCTTTCCACAGTCTCCCAAACCCCAAGCAAAAAAGTTGAGTTTTACTATAAAACACCTCAGTGAGTAATCACGGGTCGCCACTGCAGGGGACAACTTAAATCACTGCTTGTGAGACAGATGGCACAGGGCAGCTCCCCACCGGGGCTGGGGAGCGTGAGACTGACAGGTGGGAAAGGTGGAGGGAAAGGCACAGAAGGACCCAGACAGTTCCAGATCGTGTGTTCAAAGGCCACAGTCACAGCTAAGCAGCCCTCGAGGATGGGCTTTGACCTGACCTCACTTTTGCTGCTTGACCACGGAGGTGACGTGCTGAAAAGGCCCAGTAACAAATGACTTTTGAAAGCAAAGACACCTGCACGTGTCTGTGTTGGAATATCCCACACACAGGGAACCAAACCGTAGCTCGTAGCTCTTCTCACTAAGAAAGAGTCCTTTATCCCACCAAGGGCTTGGGGACAGGGGACTTTCCAGCAACGAACATTAAAAAGGCAGGAAGTGTGGGAAGTACAGCCAGAATAGAGAGGAATGGTGACATAATTCACAGGATCATTGTTCAAAACACCTGATCACCAGCACGGCTACAGAAGCCAGATTCCTTCTGTCACCCTCTCTCCCTCCTCATTATTTACAAAGCAGCACATGACACACCTCCCTCTCTTCCAGGCCCCTGTATGATCAATCCCCGATCTTTCTAAGAATCTCAAGTCCACGAAACCTCTGTATAAAAATAAAGTCACAGCCAAACCAGGAAACTTACATGCCAGAAAGGTCCCAAGATCACCTGGTCAAGACCTAAAACCCCAAGTGTAGAAGCTGAGCGCAGGTCCCAAGAAACTAATCCCGCAGCCAGCTCCTCGCAGAGCATGACTGCGCCTGCCCCCGCGCCTCTCCAGTACAGTCTCCTCCTTCTGTCCTCAGAGTGTCAGGAGGGCGCTGGGCCAAAGCCCCAGGCAGGAACTGGTCAGTTCTCCAGCAGTCAGAAAAGTATATTTAGCTCTGAGAACTGATCCTGCAAGATCCACCCAGTTCTTGCTGTGTGTACTGTCTTAACAGGTCTGCACACATCACCTGGATTAATATTCACCACACCCCATCTTAAGGTGAGGAAGTGGAGGCACACAGAGACCATGTGACTCATGCAGGTCAACTAGAAAGCACATGGAAGACCAGGGATTTGAACGTACAGATCCTGCTCCTGAGATGGGGCTCCCAATGACACTGGCTCTCAAATCTCACCTTTCCAAGAGCCAGAGCCCGCAGTCATCTGCACGCATGGTAACACAGACCCGTCAAAGAGCTTTAGAGCCACAGGGAGAAGTGAACGGCTGCAAGGATCACCAGCAGGATGAGGGATGCTGGGGCAGCATAAGGAAAGGATCTCTTCCTACTGGTAGGTTGTCTGCCTGCCCGTGTGTCTGCCTGATTACCTGCTGGCCTCTGTCACCGTCTGTGGACTCTGTGTCTTCACTTCTGCCTATCTGAGTCTGCGTGTGCCTCTCTCCTCCACGTCTCCCCTCACAGCTCCTCCACTCTTCCCTCGGGCCCCTCTCTGCTGTGGCTGCCCCAACCTTCCCTGTTCCTTCCCCATCCGGCCCCATCTCTCTTCCTTCCTCTGGTACCTTCTTCCCCTGCCTTCACTCTGCCCTCTGCTCCTGGCCTTTGCTCTGTGGGAATCACTGCAGAGCCCGGATTTTATTTCTCCCTTCTGAAAAAACAATAGACACCAATCACAGAAGAAATCCCGCATTCTGGAAGAGTATTTCATCTGTAACACAGTCACAGAGAAACATGAATAAACATGCACTAAAAAAATCACAGGATACTTTGACACCGTTATAGCAATGAGCATGTGGGTAATTATGTGATTACAAGGTCCCCTGTATGAATCTAATTAATAAGTCTTTAAAACTAACCTCAAAGTGTGTACCCAAATACTGAAATAGGGCAGCAGTCACCAGCAGGAGCACAGGCTGGCCTTTCCATCCCTTGACAATAATAACCCCCTCAACCAGCCAGGGACGCCAGATGACCTGCTTTCCTCTCCTGCCCCTCCTTTCCAGCCATCACCACAGGGGTGTTCCTGAGGTCACTGATGGGTTATCACTGGGGTCAATGCATTCAAAACAAGAGGAAAAAATCCCCGCATGTTTGTATGGATTCCCCACTGGGTAGAGACCAACATGTTGGCCACATGCAGATACATCGGGTTCTCTGCCCTTACCTGGTAGCAACAGAGCTCCCAATCTGTGACACTGTGCGTCAACTCCCTGTCTTCAAAAGCATTTCAAAGGCAGGATTAGTACATACTGACCTTTGGAAATGGGACACAGGCTAAAATAATTTGTTTAAAAAGAGACACATCTATGGGGGACTCCAGGCTATAAAAGAAGATAGATAAGCCACAAAAGTGTTGTGCTGCTTCAATTTGTAATAGCCGGATCTTGGAAGCAACCCAAATGCCCATCAACTGAGGAATGGATAAAAAAGATGTGGTATTTTTATAAAATGGAGTACTACTCAGCCATAAAGAAGGATAAACTGGAGACTTTTATAGGTAAATGGACACAACTCAAGAAAATACTCATAAGTGAAATTAACCAGACGCACATGTGCAAACATCGTATTGTCTCCCTAGTGTGAGAAACTGAAAGAGTAAATAAGATCCCAAATGTACAATAGATATGATGAATCAGAAAGAAACTGGTCAAAAGGAAAGAGAGTCTGGGATGGGGGAATGGGGAAAAGAAAGAAGGGAAAAGAAAAAAATTGTATTTATATATAAGATGGTTAAGATAGATACACTACTAATTTTGCTTAGTTCATTGAAGAGAAAAGTTTATGCCAGTAATGT
Organism: Erethizon dorsatum; assembly: GCA_028451465.1. Classification (NCBI taxonomy): domain Eukaryota; kingdom Metazoa; phylum Chordata; class Mammalia; order Rodentia; family Erethizontidae; genus Erethizon; species Erethizon dorsatum. Next base: position 25,225,845 of record CM051825.1, on the reverse strand, counting down.
TTAGACAATTGAATGCTGATATCTTGTACCCTGAGTAACTAATTTAAAGATAACAATACATAATGTATAACCATTGTTACCCTCCTATTATGTTGTTTTGAAATTTTGTTCTTTTTTGTTTTATTTTTTTTTTCTTTTCTTTAAAATAAAATAAAAAAAAGTGTTGTGCTGGTTGGTCCCATTTCTGGTGGCTAGCCAGGGTCCCCAGGGTGGAGTAAAACACAGGAAATCATCCAAAGTCACCCCACCATATTCCAGGACTGCACACTTGGATGCACAATAGTATAGTGATATTTCGAAGTGGGAGTGAAAATTACAAATGCTACTGGTCCAAGCAGAATTGTGCATCTTGCTCTGTCTATGCAAACTAAGCTAATAAATTTCAGTTGTACTGGGAACCCCAATCAACTCAGGCACCCAGGTTCCCTGACTGGCTCTAAACTGCCCTACGATTTGGAGCCGCAGAGGCTGTGTGGTACACAGTACCAATTCTAGCAGAATGGGAAGAAATCACACCAGAAACTCTGCTCAGATTCCTGGTGGATGGGCACCAGGGTAGTACGCATCCTGCTTGAAGGATAACCAACCCCTCCAGTTTGGGCACAGAGAATCTTGCATCCCAGGAAACCAGGACTATTGGTCCTTTTCCTTGCTGGGATCTGGGCATCAGGAAGACAGATTTAAATTCTCTTCTACTGCTTTCTAGCTGCATATACCTGAGCAAGTTAGTTAACTTCCAGCAGGCTACAGATTGCAGGGCACTACAGAGGACCAACCTGTGGCCTCCAAAAAGCAGAGCCCAAACAAGAACACACCTCCCCAGGACTCTTAAGTGGTGAAGAGTTAAGTAAAAGACATATAGATGAAGCCCCAGTCCCAGCACCTGGCATGTCTTTGCTAGAGACCAGCTCTTAACATAACTTGAATGATAGTATCTCTGATTTAGATTCCCAAAGCAAAATTAAACAGTCACACCTATTGGATTTTCAAATGCCAGTTTTTGTCAACAGAACAAAGCAAACAACAAAAACCACAAAGACACTGAGATATCTCCTAGGAGATTTTCCATTCCGTACATGTTTTTTGACCTTGAAGGAAAAAGATTTTCTTGCAAAGTTTAAAAAAATAAATAAGTAAATCACCGAGAGGACATCAGCAGGAGGGCCTGGGTTTAGCCAAGGAACCTCACCCACAAAGGCCAAGCCGTGGCTTCCCCGCCACCTCCCGGGAAGGCCCATTCTTCAACCAAGGCCTTAGCATGCAAACCACACTTCCAACTTCCGCAATGAGTTTCCTCTCCCTTTCACTGAAATGCAACCAGCAAACCCCTTCTCTCTGAGGCTTCTCAGCTCAACTTTTAAATTCAAAATTTCACTTTGAAACATTTATAAAAATTCTCCACACTGTTAAAATTTATAGCTTGGCAAAGACGCTTTAATCTTCGTGTGGAGATGATATATAATGAGGCTAGCTATGGAACCCTCTCATTGCACACTTATTAAAAACTAAAATAAATACAGCTTCACGACTTAAGTCCACAGCCTGAAGCCTGCTGCTCTGTAGGCTATCCATAAATCCACGCCCTATAAAACCGCATCCTCTCCTGCAGACTACCAGGAGAGCCCTGCTTGAAAACTGGGCTCTACGTGCCAAACATTCAGCAAATGGTCTTATACCCCGGAAGGGTTCTCTAATTTACAAGTGACCTAAATGGTAAATGCCATTCAATACTTATCCCCTCTTCCAAACTCCCTGCCCCAAGTGCACCACAGACAAGACCTCATAAAAAGGGCACACACACACGTCCACATGCACATGTACACATGTGCACACACATACCCCTAGATGAGAGAGAGGCAGGTGGCAAGGCTCATTATCACGACTGTGGGGAGTTAGGAGTGACAGATGCTAAGGGACTTGTGCAAGGTCACAGAGAATGTTGAGGGAGAATTAACTCTCTCCCGGCTCTGAGCCTCATGACTCCACACACAGCAATCATGACCACCATCCTGCCTGGCCAATGCGAGAGGACACTCTACCTAAGAGAACATCCAAAATGCATCCTTTGTGGCACAGTCACTGGCCCAAAATCCCTTTTAAAACTGAATTACTGTACTCTTCTTGATTGGCAGCTGTGGGATAGATTGGCGGCGCGCCCTGGTGACGAAGGAAAAGCCCAGTGCCAGGTCTGACACTACAGTACCCGGACCAAATCCAGCCCTGACCCATTTTTACAAGTGAAATTTTATTAGAACACAGTCACGCCCGTTTGGTCAGTGTCTCCCTCTGACTTCCGTCACACCATACCAACAAAATCCAGTAGATGTGACAGAGATCTATAGCTCACAAAACCTAATGTACTTAGAGAAAAAGGTCACCAATTCCCTATTCAGTAGTTTAGAGGCAAACTTTGGGGTTGGACTGCCTTGGTTAGAACCCAAGCTTTAGTATACACTATTGATGTGATCTTGTGCTAATTACTGAGCCTCCTCTGTGCCTGTTTCCTCCTGTGTAAAATGAGAAAAATAACAGTACGAGGAGCAGTGGCAGTTAGAGTTAATATATGTAAAGTGATTAGAGGACCTCAACACATGTGTATCAGCACACGTATATCAACACATCTTTATCACTGTATTTGTTATATTTTAAATGGATTATAATCAATGTTGTAACAAAATTATAATGTGACTGTAACAGCATTAAATTGACTTAGCCCTAGTGACCCTACTGTGAACACATTATAATCTGAGGGCCTTGCTTTACCCACATTTAAAGTAAAGAGGGTGGAAGAGGTCTCTAAATTACCCGTCTACACACTGGGTCTTTGACTTAGACCCTCTCCCGGTCTCTCCTAGCTGTGACACGCTGGTAGTCTTTGGTTTGTGTGGACTTCTAGGAATGCCTAGTCCCAGGTAAATGTTTACTGGGAGGACCTAACTTCCCTTGGGTCACTGCTCCCTGGAACCGATGCTCCAGTGAATGGGACAAAAAGACACTGAAGTTAGTTTTCTATTTTGATGTCCAGTTTTTGGGGAAATCTTTGTGCTCTAACACCTGTATAAATCCATTTCTCTTTACCTGATTATTTCTGCCATGACACAGAAATGTGCTATTTTACACTCAGCTGTGATGTTTACATACAATCACTTCATTCTCATTGCAAGCTGAAGGGCACTATCAAAGCAAAAGAAGCAAACATATCTATTTTTCCCCCATAGGTGAACAGGTGGCAACTTCAAAACAACATCAATTCACTGCACATTAGACCCTCTTTTCAAAATATGGGGTGGTTACAAACTCCTGAAATCAGTCACATTGATTCTTTGAAAATGACATTATTTTAAAGGCATAGAAATGGCACATCATTTTTAATAGCAGCCCACTAGTAGAGCCCCACAAACCAGATGGGCGTTCTTTAAATGGGGCCCTGACCACTATTCCTAGAATGGACCCATCTCAGGTCAATGGGGAAGAGAGAGAACACCCCTCTCCAGTCCACAAGGTCAGACAAGGTTTCTTGATGAGGCCTTCGAGCCTGGCACACCTTTCAGTATTGGGTGAGCAATGTACTGGGGTCCCCAGGTCTTGTGTGGAATGCCTGGTAAGAGACTTCCTCTGGTCATCACCATTTTATGTTTATTTATATTTTAAATGGGTTATAATCAATACAGACACAATCAACCCAGGAGTACAGAAAAAGTGCAACCTGACCTAACATTCGTGTTGACCCAATTAATTAACCACATGTCCCACTTCCCTGGCACAGGGCCACCCAGCCTCCTCTCCAATACACACACGAGGAGTTGCCAGGATGCAAGTCTAAAAATCACAGTGCTAAGAAGGATCTAGGGTTGACCACATCCCATTCCTTTGACTTACAGATGAAGAAACAGACCAGGAAAGGGAAAAGGATGTATCTGCTTGCATCACACCTCATACTTTGTTTCAAGTAACAGAATTTTAGCAAGAAATAAATGTAATGCAAGGAAATGGAATATCTTTCATAATCAAAATGGAACTAGGACCCAATGGGGGCAGAAGCCAAGTGAATTCCAGACAGGAAAAGCCAGAGTGAATGAGGATCCTCTCAGGCTGCGCCAGGGTAACAAGTCACCTCCCATCCTTTCTCATGATCCCACTCAAGATCCAAAACCCAGGGAGAGAGTCCTCTGTCCTGGGTGTGGCACCCATGAGGGACAATGACAGCTATGGCTTAGTGACCATGAGAACTGGCTTCAGGGGCCAAAGAGCCTGGGTTTGGGTTCCTGCTCCACCACTCACTACCAGTCATTTGACCTGAGCAGGTCCTTGGCCTGTCCATGCCTCCATCTCTTCATCTGCAAAAACGTAGGTACAAGAACCATCACCTGCTGAGAAAAGTGGCAAAGTTCTCAGAGCCAGACCTGGCTCGCCTCGTGTCCCCAGGGAGCATAATGATGAAAACAGCTAGCAACTAATGGCAGGTCTGCAACAAGGAACCAGTCTTGTTTGTCTTTTCCTCTCATTCTGCTGCTGGGGACCCCACCCACCAACATCATCTCAGGGTAGCCACCCAGACCCAGCATCTGCCCAAGCCACAGGGGCCCAGGTCACTTCCTCCCTCCTTCCCTCTGTCCCATTAGCACTTCCATCAAATGGAAGCATACACATTTTCTCTCCTTCTCTGGAGCATAGTTATTAAGTGTGGTTGGTATATTGTAGGGCATCCTGATTTAGATTTAACGTCATTACATAATCAATCAGATGGAGCATCTTCATTGAATTCAGAAAGTTATAAGAAGGAAAGGAGGAGAAAAGATGATTTAGAGTGATGAAATGAAGAAATTGATATATATGCATAATTGATGGTAACATTTTTCACACTGAGGGCTACAACTCATTGGTGAGGGGTAAAGCAATTCAGTAGAGTTTAATGAGCAGATAAATAAAATAGACTAAACTGAAGTGGAAAAGAAAAGAAAGTCAAGAATATGATCAAAATACATCATACACATTGAACTCCCCCAAACTAGGAGGGAGGATGAGGACACACAGATGATGGGGGAATGATTCCACAGACACAAATCTGCCAAAATGAAACTCATTAATCTGTGTAACCAATGTGCACTAATAAAAGTTGTGGAGGGAAAAGAAAGTAGAAAACACGAGCACTGTTTCATAAACATATTTCTGCAAGCATGTACATAGTATTTGCGTGCACATGGCTCAAAGTCAACATAAAATGCATTTCCGCTATGGATGCAGGTTGTAAGCACGACAAACAGTAGCACACAACAGCACGCATTGAGCCTGACCACTAGGCAACATCATAGATGACGTCCAGGCAATATGAGAGATCAAGAGCAATTCCACCCTTGCCCATTGTGAACTGGGTAGCATCATGCCCTGCTTCCCTTGCTTCCAAATTGGAGACATGGATATCCTAGAGTAAGAATTAGACATAACCTAGCAAGTGCCCTCCCTGAGGCAGACACTAAAGCAAAGGAGCCCTCATAACTGTCCTTGTAGGGGCAGCATACAGCTTTGAGGAGACCTATAAGGAAAGAGAACCAAGCCATGAGAGATGTGTGCAAATGTGCTCGTTAGGAACAGAGCCAAGCCTGAAGCCCAGGCTCCTGCCTGCAGCTTCATTCCTAGAACAGCATTCTTCAGGATGTAGCCAGAGTTAGCGTGGGGGAGATGATTCCCTTGGAAACTACAGCCAACCTCAGAACTAGGAGAGAATTCCCATTTCTACATCATGATGTAGCAAAAGTTCCTACAAAGGAACAATAAATAGGCTTTGGATCCAGAGCAATCTGAAATCACTTGGCAACATACCCACTCATCAAGCACCTAACCTCTCTGATTCTTATTTTTTTTACCTCTAAAATGCATATGATACACACTTTAGGACTGTTTCAAGGATTAAATGGAGTGGGGTACGTAAAATGCCTGGCACCGTGCCTGGCACAGTCACAGACTTGCTGAACTTCATGCACAGATGACGCTAAGAACTGGCTCAAAGTCTCCCCATGTATCCGCCCCCCTCTTGTCACCTGAGGACAATGGATCATCACTCACATAAGGCACTGCCCCAGTTTAAATTCTAGCTCTGCCACTCATGAGCACGGGTGATTAGGGGAAAGGCCTCTCTGTGCCTCAGTTTCCTGGTCCGTAATGCAGGGATCATAATACGGACCTCACTGAGCCTGTCCTAGGGAGCAGACAACACATGTAACGTGCTCCAAACCGTGTTGGCTTTATCGTGCAGGCCTGGAGACATGGAGATCAGCTGAGCCCTCCTGTCTACTCTGTCTTACCCTAGGTTCTATTAGTTATAGCTTCAAACGCACCACCTCTAGGATTTATGTTTATTTTTCCTGGTGCTAGTGACAGAATCGAGGGCCACACTACACAAGCCCTCTACCACTGAGCTACATCTCCAGCCCCCTCTAGGATTTCTAATTCTGGCATCTTGCTCTCTGCGCACAACCTTCTAACATGCAGGTGGGATCCACAGGCCACAGGAGCTGGTATCACTTAGGACACTGTTCAGAAATGCAGAATCTAAGGCCACACCCTAGACAGCAGGATCCAAATCTGCAGGGTGCAGATCCATGGTGCACAGTGGTTAGAGAAGCACTCTGGTTAGAGAAGCCTCTAGCTCCTGGTTCAGTGATTCCCACCACCTGTTTCCTGCCCAACACTGCAGGGCCTCCTCCTTCTATGGGCCCTGGCCCAGCCTCATCCCACTGACACGGGACTGAAATCCTGCCCCCACACTCAGACTCTGCCAGCCTGCACACCCCTAGTCCTCTCAGTACACCCACAAAGAGCAAGCTCAGCCCTAGGTGAAGCCCCTCGCTGCCCACTGCATGCTGGTGGCAGTGGCTGCCAAGAGTCACGGAAGAAGCCAGCTAGCCCAGTTCTGCTCCTTCATCTGCTTTGCTCCTGCATCAGACTGCCTCCCACCACTCCTCCTCCTTCTCCCCCCTCGTTCTGTCCAGACTATGCCACCAGGTCTCCCAGACATACGCTCTCCAAGTCCTTACACATTTCCTTACAAATCCCTATCACAATTGTAATTACTCGTGGGATTGTATATTTAATATGTCTGGCAGGGACAGGGACCACCTCTGTCCTATTCAAAGCTCTATTTCTCAGGGCTCAGTACAGTGCCAGGCACAAATAAGGTGCTCAAGCGTCTCTTGAACGAGCGGATGAATGAATGAATGAATGAATGCAAAATGTTTTACAGCTCTTCCTCACCCCTTTACCAATTGTGAAAATTCAAGATTTTAGAAGGCAAAAAGTAGCTAACATTAGTAAATCTGATTATAAATGCTGGGTTCTGTCTGCGTTTGCCTACCACCTACCACAGAACTGACACATCTTTCTACTTAATTGTCACATCCTACAAGGAAAGCACCCGAAAACCTGTTGTTTGCAACTTTCCTAGACCCACTTTAAAAAGATCTAGTAGCTAATTCCCAACCTACCTGCCAAAACCAAGTGAAACAGCACAAGAAAAGAGTAAGCTAGTAGAGGAAAAGTGAAGTGTCAGGTACTGACGTCGTGGCCTTTTGCCTGATACACTCATTATAGAAAGACAGGTCCCAGCTTTGATCTTCTACAGCTCCCAGGGGCTGGGCATGTCGTTTCCAGGAATGGACACAGGTAAGCAAAATCTGCTGTAATAAAGGCTTTCAGATACCTGGTGGCTTGCTATATCTTGATCTTTGCCCTTGACTGTGCCGACAGGAGAACAGAGTTAAATTGAGAAAAGTAAACAATTTATAAAGGGTAGGTCACAGTGCTGGTGAGGCCAACTGTATATAAAACACAGAAATAATTATATGTTATTTTTATGGCAATCAATAAATGATTTAAACCTAAGGCAACCTATTGTTTAAAACTAGGGCCACAGAAAGGCCTTGCTAATGAGAAGAATGCTGGTTTGGTTTTTTGTTGTTGTTTTAATAGGGCATGTCTTTCTCGGAGTTTCAAGTGAATGAGATCTGCCACATGGGAAAATATTTTGCTAAGGGAATACTGAACCATCACTCATCTGTTAAAGGAACTAAAAAGCCACACAAGTGGCTTAAAGTTTTTAGATACACTGAGAGCGCAGGCAGAGCTTTTTAAGCCAAACTTAGTCTGCGCACAAAGGGAGGAAGTGAGGAGGTGGAGGGTTTTGGTGCCAACTCCACAGTGCTCTCCACGGGCAGCTGCACGGCCTCTTCCCAGGCTCCACAAAGCAGCAGACAGTAAGTGACCCCTCAGTCTTTATTGCTAATGAAGCTTGCCCTTCCCAAGCTTTCCTCTACAGCTCAGAAACAGGCCGGTGCCCCTGTCTGGCATCAACCACCTCCTAGCATGGGGCAGGAGACACTCCAACTCTCCACTTCCAAAACTCACCACTTCTCCTCCCAAGGCAGCAAACTGGGTGGGCCCTTCACGGAGGGCTCCTGCTCTCTCGGACAAACATGTACCTGCCCAAAACTGGGAGGATCCCTTCCTCTGCCTCTTCCAAGGGTAGCAAGCAACTGGGAGGCCAGCAAGGGGACAGCCAGGCTTAGAAGTCTTAAGTCATGTTCTCACCCACTCTCTCCCTTTGCCTATTCTCTGTGGTAACAGTTATCGCAACTGTCATTAAATACTTGAGTAATTATTTCATTTATTCAACAAATAATTACTAAGGGCATGCCTGGTACTAGACACTAAGGATAAAACGACCCGAAGCCCTCCTTTCGAGCAGCTTATATTCTGTTGGGAGGAGAAAACTATACACAAATACACAAGGTGCTGGGGTGCCTACAGCGACAACGCTGTGGAGAAAATACAGCCTGAGAAGGAAATGGGGGGTGCCTGCTGCTCAGGTGTTGGTGGGGTGGGTGGCATCCTTAAATAGCTTTCATATGGACATGTCAGATACAAGTGGCCCAGGAGGAAACAGCGAAAGCAAAGTCCCATGATGGTCTGAAGAGAGCAAGCACAGCCAAGGTCAGACAGGTAACAGGTGGGGTAAAGGGACCCATGCAGTTGGTGAGGCCTTCCGCTATTCCACACGCTGCTCTGACTGGGAATGGCGCTGACTGCTGTGTTGAGAGCGGGCTGAAAAGCACATGAGAGCTCAAGGGCAGGAAGATGGGGCCTGTCAGAAGGCAGCTGTGGTAACTTCTGGGGGTAGGGGGCAGTGGGTATGGGGCAGAAGGGCCAGACTCTGGAGGTTCCCCAGGGATGGAGCCCAAATGGGTCTGTTGATGGAATAAACTTAGAATATTGTATAAGTGAGGGTATCTTGCTAAAGGTAATAGTTTGGTTTCTACATATGAAGTAAACAATGATTCAAAGTGACACATGATTATATGACTCCTAGGTTGGGATAGGTAATGCAGTACCTAGTTAAGTCAGGAAATCTTTTTTTTTTTTTTTTTTTTTGTGGGTACCGGGGGTCGACCTCAGGACCTCGTGCGCTAGCAGGCGCCCGTGCCGCTGAGCGATATCACCGGCCCTTTTTTCGTAAGTGGGTTCCGGGAGTCGAACTCAGGCCCTCGCGCTTGCCAGGCAGGCGCTTATGCCGCTGAGCCATCTCACCGGCCCAAGTCAGGAAATCTTTATGGGAAAAGTGCAGCTTGAAAGCAAAGTATTGGTTCCAGTACTGTATTTTCCATGTGCTGTCTGGAAGATGATCAAATTAAGAGTGAGGACTACTTTCCTACTCAACTACCTTCCTGTGTCTAATCATTTAAAACTATAATGAAAATGTGATGATATAAAATCAGAGATTCTATTTAAATTCTAAACAGCAAGTCTGGGAAAGGGAAGCATGGGATATTCTTCGCCTTTCCTCAGCTTCTCTGGAACAGTGCCCTCTCCCAGAACTTTCCAGAATGTTCTGTGTATCTCATATTCTAATACTGAAGCTATAGGTCACATCTGGCTAACAGGCACTTGAAATGTGACTAGTATGACTAAATAACTGAACTTTTTATTTATTTTCATTTAAATTAATATAGTTTTTACAGCTAGTGGCAATTACATTGGACTACACAGATCTAGAAGAAATAAAAATTTACCATGCAGCAAAACAGTCATGAATTACATATTACATTTATTTCTCTTGAAACTGAATTATAAAACAAGGCTAAGTACAAAATAGATTCATAAAATCTGAAAGAGTATGTTCTTACTTTTATTATGCCCTAGACTTACCATCAAACTTTCCTATTTCTCATTATATTCTTTGGAAAGAAATAGGAACTGACTTGGTCTTAACATTTTTTAAGAACATTTTCTTAGTTTTTACATGCAACACCAATATTTTAGAGACCACCCATCATTCTAGCAATGTCATTCAGAATGAGATTTCCTTCCCTGATGTGTATTCAATGCTAACATTTTAAATGTCACATAAAAGTGAAGGAAGACAGAAGAGTGCTATAATTGGACTACCTTCCTGTTCTAAGTTCAAAGGACTTTATGGCATTGGTTACCTCCTTGTTCTTCCCAAGATCATAGTGAGTAAGAGGAATGGTACTGGTGTCTCTACTTTTTAGTTGGAAAAAAAAAAAAAAATATATATATATATATATATTAAGGCAGAGAATGATTAATGATAGTCCATTTCACAGTATAAGTCTATGGCTTAATCAGAAAAGAAGAGGAGGACTTATGAAAGTATGAAGAAGAAAATTATTTGAAAATGAAAAAGAAGACCATATGCAAATCCTTAGTTGCCCAATCAAAGTAAGCTGGGAGCCAGGTCTCAAAACACTGGCTGATGAATAAACAGGGTTGCTGGTGCTGTCAGAGGTTTGGCGTCTCAGGCCTTCCACTGTCCCCACAGTGCCCTGAAGTCACTAAGATGATGGTCACACAACAAGAAAAGGAAAAGGTGTGAGGGTGTGCCTCTCTTACTGAGGTGGCTATGGGTAAAACAGGTTCCGTGTATCCACCAGCAAATCCTACCAGATTCCCATGACAAGGCACATTCTCCAATAATCTCCTAACCAGACAGCTAGAAAATGAGCTTTTGTTAATCTTGCCTTTGAAACAGTCAGGCTAACCCCAGTTATATCACTGAATTGCATGACCCAGGAGATTAATGGGGCAATTCAGTGACTCAAGAGCTGACGTTTAAAGTCACCAATTCAATTCCTTGTTATCTCAAAAAAGAGGAAACTGAGTTCGAGGAACTGATACTTTCACAATTTTATTCATTCTATAAGCAAACCTGAGTTTCTATGTAACATATTGCTGATACACAGTCATATGTCTTGGATAAGCAGTTAAAAGAAACTATCGTAATTTTTATTCCAATGTATTGCTAGAAGCTACACAATTAGAAAATCAATGGCTTATATTTGTGTGTATGTGTATGTATATAATATCCCTTAAAATTAGCAACTATATCCCTGAACAGCATTATTAAACGAGCTGAGATACAATGTTATAAAAGCCAGGATGAGCAAGTTAGACCCTGTATAAATAAATAAATAAATGAATAAATAAATAAATAAATAAATTTTAAGAGACTCAGATGCAAAGTAAAAACAAATGCAAGCCATTAAAATAATTTCAAATATTTCAACTGTCAGTTACTTTGAAATAGTCATAAGTACACTAAATACATTGTACATACATGGGAATAAATACTATTATATAAAATGTAGGAAGAGCATAAAACTAAAACTATATCATAAATCTAAACCACTATAAATATATTATAGTAGCTGTTCAATAATTCTTTTGCTTCTTGAAAATGAGAAAGGGTTCTTAAGGATGACTGCATTAGCTTGGTTTTAAATGTGTCTGGGCAGGTCTAGTAAAGCAGAGGCATTCAAACCCTTCACCACCTTAGCGATAATTCAGACTGCCAGATAAAGGCATAAAGGACTTCATACTTGGGGCTGGTGAGATGGCTCAGCAGCATAAGCGCCTCCCTGGCAAGCTCGAGGTCCTGAGTTAGACTCCCGGTACCCACATACGAAAAAAGGGCCAGTGATATTGCTCAGTGGCACGGGCGCCTACTGGCGCGCGAGGTCCTGAGGTCAACCCCCCGGTACCCACACACACACACAGACACACAAAAAAAAAGGACTTCATATTTGTTTCAAGATCACAATGAAAATGCTAAAGCGCAGCAAGGTGGACCATACTATGCTTCCAGTTACCTGGCCCAGAAGGGCAGTGCCTGTGTTAGTCAGTTGGCTGATTATTTTGATGGCCACTATTAAAGAAATTCACATTCTTTCATAAGTCATTTATTAAAAATTCTCCAAGTCATTCATTTTAAAACGAAACTTCAAGATATGAATCCAAATGAATTCCAAGGCCTAATCTTGAACTCTATTTGGCCCTTACCATTAAGCACAGCCTGGTGGGGTTGGAGGGCAGAATTCTAACCTATGTAAGACACTTTAAACAGGGATGACTCCAAATTCCAGTGTTTTACTGAAAACACTGGAAAATATCTTTCTCATTTCCTGGGAAACCTTCATGGTGGGAAAACTGCTTTTAATTCTTGAAAGCCATGCAGAAAAGCAAAGCAGGCAGATGTGTGTTGGTCCAAAGCAGGGAACACAGCCATCAAGAAGGGTGGAAGGAATCCAGGGACAGGGCAGGGACCTTGCCTCCGGGGCCTCCTTTGAGTTGCCCTGGAGATGCCAGGTGAATGTACCACACACTGTGCTGAATTTGCCTGACTTACACGGAGACTTTAAGGTAGACAGAGAAACAGACACCAGGATGCAAAGGGAGGCCGCCCAGATGGGCCACGTGAATTCTGCAAGTCAAACAATTCCTGCAGACATAATTGAGGGCACGTGGTGCAGTGCTCGCAACACCGACAGGCCTGGGCCAGCCCCACTGCTTACCAGCTGTGGGACGTGAATAAATAATCTGAGCTCCCTGTGCCTCACATCGCAGCTGTAAACACACACAACACAGCCTCTACCTCACACGAGTATTGTGAAGGCTAAGTGAGAGGGTGTGTGCAAAAGCTTTTCCACACAGAGCAGAGTCCATAACAATGACTCTATAAACATCAGCTGTCTAATGATGATTACAATAGTCAAGCAGCAATAACACTTCCCTGAAAGACTGAGCTCAATATTTTTTAATCCCCTAACCTACCAATTAATCAACTGAAGTTTACAAATAAAATTTCCTCCAGGTGTAACCTGGTTTACTAGTTCCCTAACGATCACATGACAGACCCACAGAACAGGCTCCAGCCGAACCATCCTGCCACGGTCATTAGTGGGACCTTCAAAATTAATCGGCTAAAGAGAACTTTTATTTTCCAGTCATTACATGTCAGCATGCTATACTTTCCCACTGACCAAGGGCTAGTTTGATATATAGTTTTAACAAAACCTGCCAATCTACAACCACTGCCAGAAGCCAGGTCACATGTGGTCACAGACAGACAGCATGGGCAGCAGAAGCCGGCCCTTTGGTCTCCTGTCACTCCACAGTTCAAGGGTGTGGAGGCTGAAGTCCCCAGTTACTGATGTACTTGCAATAAGTGTAACAGCAGCCATGTGGCCCCTGCCATCCACATTACACAGAAGAACCAAGCATTCGGGGCTTCTTCCAGTTGATCACACTGGCCCTGCATTCAAGGTGCTAATAAATCTCAAAGGGCACTTTCAGGACGCCTCTTCTTTACCCTCTAGCTCCTATTGGCTCTTCCCATTTCTGAACTGCCTGTGGGCAGGAGGAGAAAAGGGGGATGTGTTTGAAATCAGCTCGGAGTCAGGAGTGGCAAGGCACTGCCTTATCCACTGAGCCCTGTAAGGAAGAAACCATGGCCCCATGTTATAAGAGACAAAACTGAGACTCAAAGACCTTTAACTCAACTTGCCCCAGTGCACTGATAGTTTGGATCTGAACCTCAGCTGTCCTTTCTTAGCCTTGTACCCCATACACCCCATGAGGAGAGCCTCTCGCTGCTCCATCTTCCATCTCTACCCTGAACCAGCTATGGGCACCGTTTCCCTAATTGTCCATTTACTCATAAAACCCCTCTTGCACCCAGCAATGATTTATACATGCAGTGATGGGCTTGTCCTTGACATACGCCACCCAACGCAGTGTTGGCATAAAGTAGATAATCGCCTGGTCTCCATCATCCCTTGTGGTCCCTTGGCCACAGCCCGTCAAGTGTCCTCTGCATACGATTTTCATATAAGCAGCACTCATTCACTCCCAGCTTTCAGAAACAAACCTCTTCCCACTCACTCGCAGGCTGCTTGGTAATGAAAACCGGCACGGGTGAATCGCTTGAAGTGCTTCAGGTGAAGAAGAGTTAACCTTAATCGACAACCTCCTGGCCCTTCTGTGTGGGGAGGAGAGGAATATGCTTTATTTGGTTGTGCTAGCCGCTTCTTCTTGTTCAAGTTCTCATAAGGGAAGGTGTTCCTTTGCCACTGGCCATCAGAAAGGCATAGTGTGAATACTGTGAATTCCAAACACAAACAAGTAAATTGTCCACTGAGAGCTCTTGGAGAATGAAGTCCCAGTCCTAAATATTGCTGGGTCTCGCCACAGGGAGCACGAAGTTCCAGCCACATACAAAAAGTACTATAATTATCTTATTCATTGATATTAACCTAGTTCTTTATCCAGTTTTTACTCTCTTGCAGTAACCCAACATTCAGACACATAGCCCCTTTACTGATTGCTTAGAAAATACAGTAATCTTTTTCCGCCTCTAATACTATTAACTCACACAAATTTACATTAAATGACAGAATGAAAGTTAAACAATAATCCAAGGAAAGCTGTGAGCATCACCACCCACTTTAAACACACACACACACACACACACACACACACACACACGGCTATTTAAATGAGATAAACTTACACATATTTCAAAGTTACATTTGTATTGCAAACAAGTTTATTGGCCTAATTTTAAGTGCCTGTGATTAAGACTGCACGTTTCATGGATGCTCCAGGAATAATAAGCTGAGTGAGGGACTACAATGATGGTGAACCTTTTAGAGCTTTCAATGATAAGAAACAGCCTGCTGCGGCATGCGTGCCATAGGTTTGCCACCACTGGTAAGAGCACCAAAGTGGAAAAAGGCGCACCACCCAGGAAAGAAATTCCCCTGGAGTCAATCTGGACGGTGCCATCCTTCATCCACATAAACTGCACTTTTCTAAGCAGCCCAGCTGTTTGTGTGACCAAAGACCCCTGTTTGTGAAAGACAGCCTCTTCACACAACACACGGTGACAGCTGCCTTCAGGGCACAAGTGCACTTAAAACCAGCTGTAGCCGGTACTTTCATCACTCACCCAATGCTTATGTAGACTCATTCTCTGCCCTGGCCCATGTCCCAGATGCCCTATTCTTGCTGGCTACCTGTACCCCATGTCTACTTGCTGCAACTGAACAAAACCATCAAGATTTTTATTCTGCCTGACTGCTTAGGGATGTCCTCTTGAATTAGGACTTGGATTGTGATCAGCCAGGGACACCACAAAACAGCAGTTCTCCTCCACTCCTACCTTTTTTTTTTTTTTTAAAAAGAAGTTTGAATCACTGAGTTAGAAGGAACTTGGAGAGCATGCCCTGCTCTGTAACACTTGCCGTGCACTTTCTGCAAAGCCCTTGCTGCACATTTGGCTCCCTGAAGGCAAGAGCGCTTGATCACCTTCACCCTGCCATCCAGCCCCACAATGTGTTTGCTGAGTGACAGCCTCGCAGGGAGGCCTCTCTGCAGCCTCTCCCCTCAGCCAGGTTGCACAAGAACATTGTTAATCAGCTGGTGACAAGATGGCTTAAACTACATGGCTCCAGGGGTGGAGAAGACCCCCGACTGGCAATCAGAAGAGGTCAGTTCTCATCTCAACTCCATCATTACCTAGCCAGGCCATGTCGGGAGGGCTGCCTGTCCTCATGAAATGCAGTTCCTCATCTCTGCACACAGTGAACAAGATGCGCTTTATGGGCCCCTGTGTTCCATCACCCTACACTTTCAGGTTAAGGAAGGACATCCAGATGGGGAAGACTGTTAACTCAAAAAACAGACAAAGCCAGGTGTGGTATGTACACACCTGCAGTTCCAACACTCTGGGAGGCTGAGGCAGGAGAATTGTGAGTTTAAGCCTGGACTGGGAAACTGAACAAGACCCTTCTGAGCAAGACTTCAAAACAAGAAGTTAAAAAAAAAGCTGGGTTCAATCCCCCATAACACACACACACACACACACACACACACACACACACACACACACACCAAAAAAGGGAAAAAAAGAAAAACCTAAGTTACCTTAAATCGGTGAAACCACTTTAAGACTAAAATATGATATTTACTTATTTTCTCAAAATGTGGTTTCACCTCTGGTAAGGACCTCTTTCAGCTCCAAAATTCTCTGATTCAGTAAGGGCATTTTCAAATAGTGTTATAATTCCACTACTAAATTTAGATGTGTTGTTTATAATATTGTAGTTTATAAAGTTACAGTCTTTTTAAAGAAAGAGTAATCTTAAATTTTCCTACAAAGAATGGGTAAGCCCTCCAGGCAACGCTGTCAAAATAAATCTGCTCAGCTTCTTCACAAGGAGTTCAGCACCCTGAAGGTAAAAATGTAAAACAAGGAAATGCTATGTCACCCTTTAGTCAACAAATAACCAAGCACAGGGAAGATTGGGAGCAGGGCAAGGCACAGAAGTCTGATGTAAAATGTGTGACAGATGGAGTCACAAGGACCCCTCAGTCACGATGGCCACCCAGGGGGACAAGTCCACCCACCAGCATGAAACACAGATCCCACCACTCTGCTGCAAAGCACCTTCCTTCTTACTCGTGTCTGACCTCAACAGGAAGTCAAAGGCAACTTTCCTGTTTCCTCTATTGGCTCTGCACAATTGGCATCTTAAAAAGCAACTTTAGAACAATGCTAATGAGGGTGACCTATAATGCTTAGGAAGATCGTTGATTTAAAAAATAAATAACAATATATGAATGATCACTGGGGGGGTCTCAAAATAAATTACTCTTATGTATAAACAGAGAGACATTAAAATTAATGTTATTTTAAATTTCATAATAGGAAAATAAAACTGCCAACTCCCTTGATATTTATCTCCTTTGCTGTCAGAAGATGCATTCTTCAGATAATCATATATTAATACAGTGAGGGTCAACTACAAATAGTTTATTTTTCCTTTTTTTCTAATTAAATAAAGCCTTACCCAGCCCAAAGAAGCTGATGTCCTGGCTTTAGAAGTAAGTAGTTGCTAAATTTTCATTAGCTCCAATCATTCATTAGTGTGTATCTTTGTTCTTACAGAAAGGGTGCTATATAGAAACCCTGTACTCTGTCATTCAGCCAATCTGAGTAATGATATCATAGTGACCGCTCTTTCTGCTTCCTGCAATCCTCTGGCGAGTTCCTCATCCCTCCACCCCATTCCTAGCAATGCAACTTCTTAAGGCAGTGGGCTTGGGCTAGCTGTGCACAGAGCAGAGTGCACACTCACACTGCGGGAACACCTTGCCCAAGAGCTCCTAGTCCCCAGTGAGGTGACAATTTTCATTTTTTGTGATGTGCTCATACATTTAGACAAAATAATTAAAAGTGATAAGGATGAAAAAATATTGAAGGGGAAATATTTTTAAAGTGATAAGATACCCTGTGAAATGTAATTAGATACCTCTTACCATAAGTAGTTTAAAAGCTATCAGAATGTATTTTATGGTAACAGTAAACATTTCTGAGTGTATTTCCTCAAAAATTATTTTCCTCTTCTAAAGCAAAAGAAAATAAATCTGTAAGCAGTAAGACACTTCCCAACAGGTAGCGTTCATTTGCTGAAATAATTTATCTTCTCACACTTAGGAAAAATACACACACGCGCACCCACCCACCCACACACACACAAACTATTCATGAGTAAAAGTTTCTCTTACATAAAATTAGATACATAACTCTCCTTTCCAGAAACCTTTTATTTCTAGCTATTCCAGTAAAATTGTTTATATTAAACCACCAACCCCTTCAAAGCTCCTGGATTAGCCTGAGAGGAGACCATGGCTCAGTCACACACATGAACCTGCCATTTGCCTTAACTAATGGTGCCACAGTCGCCATCTGGAGCCACAACTACAGAGGTTGCACTTCATATTCCTAAATGGTATCTTACTCCTTTTCCCCACTAATTCTACAGATTAAAAAGGAAGGGGAAAAAAAAAAAAAAAAAAAAAAAAAAAGGGAGGCTGGCCCCAACGACTACCTGATTTCTGACTCTGCCCCTCACTAGTTGTACGATATTGGGTGGATCATTTTACTTCTTTGTGCCTCATTTTCCCCTTCTACAAAATAGATATTAATTACAGCACTTGTTCCCTAGTGTTGTTCCGAAGGTTAAAAAATGAGTTAACAGTATAGAACTGGGTGCTGGCTTCTATGTCATCATCATACCCATCATTATCACTGCTGGGAAGATGAACAAAACCAGCAGGAAGGGTTCCATTTCCCAGGGAAAATGAGTACTGTGCAACTTTCTCTGTAAACACAAGTTTATAAACACTGGATAATGACAGAGAGATGGACAGATGTGCGATAAAGCAAGCAAAATGTAAGCAGTAGGAACTAATTGGTGATATGGGGGGCACTCACTGTAACATTCTTTCAACTCTTCTGTATGTTTGAAAAAATGCATAATAAAATGGCAAAAGATTGAAAATAGTGTAGAAATGAAAAAGAAAGGGAAATTAGCATGGAAGATCAGCCACACTGTCACCTCAAAAAAAGTGTTAGGCATCAATACCAAGGGCAACATTAACAGTGATCTTTATAAAAACCTCGCCAATTGTGGGCTTAAGTCTCATAACATTCCTCTCAGGCAGCTACTGCAAGTATCATTCCCATTTTAGAAATTCAAAAACAAGAACAGAATGAAAGACCGGCCAAGGCTCCTACAACTGACAAGTTATCATAGGGAACTGCACAGACTTCTCCCAAATCATTCTGTCAAAATCATTAAGTCACTTGCTTAGAGCCTCTCTCCACAGAAAAAGCCAACTCTCTTGCTCATCATGGTGTCCTCAGTGACAGAGTTATGACACATACCAGGCATACAGGGACTGCTAGGTGTATGCATGGAAGGAAGAGAGGGAGGGGAGATCAGGAATAGTATTTGTTTTCCATTCACTGGATCCAAATTCTACCCGAGACAGCAATTATAAAAAGAAGCACTATTTTTACTCAAATTGGGTAATATTTTCAGATTATAAGAGTAACATGGGGGCCGGTGAGATGGCTCAGCGGCTTAAGCGCCTGCCCGGCAAGCGCAAGGGCCCGAGTTCGACTCCCGGAACCCACATATGAAAAAGGGGCCGGTGATATCGCTCAGCGGCACGGGCACCTCCTGGTGCGCGAGGTCCTGAGGTCGACCCCCCGGTACCCACAAAAAAAAAAAAAAAAAGAGTAACATGGGCCGGTGAGATGGCTCAGCGGCCTAAGCGCCTGCCTGGCAAGCGCGAGGGCCTGAGTTCGACTCCCGGAACCCACATATGGAAAAAGGGCTGGTGATATCGCTCAGCGGCACAGGCGCCTGCTGGCACACGAGGTCCTGAAGTCGACCCCTGGTACCCACAAAAAAAAAAAGAGTAACATATTAGTATAGACAACTATATTACTTTCAACCGATGGAAATTAAATTAATGTATTTTCCACATATGAATACGAGTACCCACTCTGTTCGTGCAAGAAAGACTTACTGAGATTTTCCAGCTGTCTCTGGCCACATTTGGATGCAAGATGCACCCTTCAGTCCCGCAGATCCAAGCCACCCCCGATGTCACTCCAGGCAGAGGTGAGCCGAGCGATGAGCAATTTGCAAAAACATGTCACATAAAGGCTCAAGGACAGAACTACACCTGCTTACTGTACAGGAGAAAAGGTACACAAAGGGCAGGAAAACTATTCAAATATCAGCAGGCCTGCCTGTGTCCAAGGAAGTAAATTTTTCCTGCGAGCCAACTGGGACCAACGTGTCGAAGTTATAGGAAGGAACATTTTAGCTTGATATAAAGAAAACCCCAGGATCATCAGAAGCCACGGAAAGAGGGGAATTCTTCTGCTCTCACCCCAACAGGAATATGATGTGTGGGTACAAGGTTAAGCTCAATACTTTCAAACTTCCTATCTAGCCCCAATAACCTGTGGTTCTAGATCCCAGGCATCCTACATGCCAGGCATCAGGCAGGCCAGGGTTAGCCATCTATGGCATCTGTGGCAAACTGTCACCATACCACCTGATTTCGCACACATGCTTAAGATGAACAAATACCTGTAAAACCAAAAACACATAAGAACTAATTTCTATTATTATTATTATTGAGTCCCTTATAGGTTAGAAGAAAGATGTAGATATGCCAGGGACAAACGTTCTAGTTCATTATGAAATTCAAAATTGAAAGGTTGCCTGATTGAAAAGAATATTTGCTAATTCATCAAACTCCTGATTCCGCACTCACTAGCTATGTGACCTTAGTCAGAGTGTCAATTTCTGTATGCCACAGAACTCACACTCAGTATGGTGTCGTCAGCTCCAGACATGGCTTACCCAGCCCTCACAATGGGACTAGTGCAACTGAAAAGCTTAACAACAACTTTAATCCAATATCACTGTAATTACCTACAGTTAGCTTTACAAGGAGGGACAGACCAGCAGCCCTTTATCTTTGGAAGGTCCCAAGCTGGGTCCCACACTCAAGTGTGGCATGTAAGGCCAATGTTCCCCATGAACAGCCATGCATGACACAGAGTACCACTAGCCACTACCCTAATGTAAAGACATCAGTGAATTATTACTGAAATGTTTGTGGAAAACACTGATTAATGTTACTGTTTGTGCCTCGATGTTCCTGCAAAGCCTCATGCAGTCCTAGTGTGTTGTTTTGTTTTGTTTTGTTTTGTTTTGTTTTGTTTTGTTTTGAGAGGAGGCTGAATCTAGAGTGTGCAATGCTGGGATTAAGGGTGCTGGGGTTAAGGGTGGGTGATTACTGGATTAGTCCACTGATTGGATAGGCACCACACTAATCCCAGCAGTCTAGATAAGGGGCAGAAAGAGGCTTGTCTCCCCCATTGTTGCTTTGCTACTTTCTGCTCACCATGACTGTTCTCTGCCAAGCCACCCTACTATGGAGCCAGCCTTTATGGACTGAAACTTCTATAAACTGTGAGCTAAATAAACCTTTCCTCCCTTAACTTTGGGTGTCAGGTATTTTGTCTCAGCAACAAGAAAAGTAACTAAGACAGTTAATATTAATTAAAAGAATGCTTCTTGTAGAGTACAAACAGCTATCTCTTATTAAATATATCATCGGATTTATTTTGTTTGCAAATCAAATTATTCAACCAACCCTAAAATCTAGGGCTAAAGGTGTAGTTCAGTGGTAGAGCACTTGCCTAGCAAGCACCAGGCCCTGGGTTCAAAACCCAGCACTGAAAAAAAAAGTATTAAAAACTCCATATTTAAAAAGTGCCAGATAATGTCAACAACAGACATATGACAAAAGCTTAAGCAAGGCTTGGTGACAAATCTACTAACACATATTAGTAATATTGTGACCTCAAAATAGTGAAAGGCGGTGAACTGCTTAGTCATAACCATAATGGCTCGTTCTAGGAAGAAGTTCATGGTATACCTAGGACATTCTTATTTTTGCACCACTGTACTTTTGCAACACTTTACAGTTGTCGTTTAAACTAGGCAATTGCCACCAGGAAACGTACACATTAGGAGCAGTCATCAGTTTAGCACAGAGAGAAATGTTTTCTGGCACTGGAAGCAACACCACTGGCTAAAGACACACCAGAAATTTCTCTATGTAGAGGTTAAGCATCTGTTCGCTGAGTTTCTTTTTTTTTTTTTTAAAGAGTAAGAAGTAAATACAGGCTTATTATTTTTTGATGTAATTAATTACTAAACTGCATCCTACTGGTATTGTATACCTGTTGTAATTACCCCAAGTCCCACACGTTGACAGCAAGGCCCTGGCGCTCCCTCCTTCCTCCCTCCCCACCGTGGCTGGCCTGCCTGCTAACATGGCCTCGTCACCAAGCAGATACTGAACTCGCCGCCTGTTCCATGCTCACGTGCTGACTCAACTAGCAGCAACATCATTACTTATGCTCTGCGGTGTCTAGAATATAAAACGCTGGTTCTCAACTCCAGCAGCTTTCCAGTTTAGACTCTGGAGAAAAGAAACGATCGACGATTCCCAATTTGACTAAAACCATACGCAGCTAACACTTTCAAAGAAATTTTGTCTTAGGATTTAAAGTTATGAGACACATAATTGTCCATTCCATAATTTTTATACATTCAGTGGAAAGCCAAAATGTTACCAGATTTTGGGGTGCTAGAGTCTCCTTCTGGAGGTGGTATTTAGCTTTTTTGGTTTTTGGTTTTATATGTCTTGAGCAAAGAATTGGTCAGGACAAGTACGAACAGTAGCAAAGATTTGTTAAAGGCAGGAAAAGAAACAGGCTCTGCCGAACAAGTTTGGACCAAGTAAAAGTAGGAAAAGAAGTACACCGTACAGCATGAGGGTGGGCCACCATGCAAAAGAGGCAAAAACTCAGTGTGGACTGTCCTTTTAATATCACCCACTCCTCAGGGTGACAGCGGGTCTAGGCCATCCTGTGGTAAACCTGTTCAAGTTCTTGGGAGAAGTCCACATGCAGGGCTTTGGGAACTATCCTGTGCATGTGTCCTGGCATTTTGTAATTAACAGGTCACATCTACTTTCTTTGCCACACCCTAATCTCCTGTCTCATTCAGGCAGATTCCTTTGAGATTGGCTGACAGGTTCCAAATAAGAAATAATTAAGAAATGGAAGTCCCCCTCATGCCTTCTGAATTAAAGCCACTACATTTTTTGAAGGCAGAATACAATCATCCCTTAGTGTTATGGCCTGTGTTTAGATGTTCCCCCAAAGCCACAGGAGGTCATAGGTGGGGCTTTTTCAGAGGTGGCTGGATCAAGAGTGTGTGGTGCTGGAATTGATTCATGGTGCAATGCTAGGCTTAAGGGCACTAGGATTAAGGGAGTGAATGCTACCTGCCCTAAGTAATCTGGATAAGATAAAGGGGTAGGAAAGACACTTTTAAGGTCCCTTGTTGCTTTTGGTGTCTTCTGCATGCAATGAACTGTTTCTCCTCTGCGATGCCCCTCTGCCATGTGTCATTCTGCCTTGGAGCCAGCCAACTATGGACTGAAACCTCGACAAATTGTGAGCTAAATGAACTTTTCCCTTTGAATTTTGGGTGCCAGGTATTTTGTCTCAGCAATGAGAAAAGTACCTGAGACACTTCATAACCACAAAGGCTTGGTTCCAAGACACGCTGTAGTTACCAAAAACCTACCAAAGTTTAAGTTCCTTTTATAAAATGGCATATAATCTATGTACATTCTCCCATATACAATAAATCATCCCTAGGTTACTTATAATACCTAATACAATGTAAATGTTACATAAATAGTTGTTATACTGTATTGTTCAGGGAATAATATCAAGAAAAAAATCTATACAGGTTAAGTACAGACGAAACTTTTCTTCTAGACTTTGTAGGGGGATGGGGTACTGGGGGTTGAATCCAAGGCCTTCAACGCTAAGCCACATCTCCAGCTTGTTTTTGTTTGTTTGTTTGTTTGTTTGAGACAAGTTCTCACTAAATCACTAACCTGGACCAGGCCGGACTCAATTTGTGGTCTTTCTGCCTCAGGCTCCCTGAGCACCGGGATTACAGGTGTGTACCACTGCACCTGGCCAGCCTCTTTTTGGTCCGCACTTGGTGAAAGCACAGAGAGAGGACCTGTAGATGCAAAAGCTGACTGCATGTAGAGGTGAGAGAAACAGAGCGTGTGGCAGAGTTGGGGCACTGAGAATGCCTAGGGAGGGCAGGGTGTACAATCAAGGATGTGGGCTGCCCAAGCAGTGGAGGAGGAAGTCCCCAGCAGTAAGGAGTAGATGTAGAATTGCCTTTGAGGCAGACATGCCTAGGTTGATGGTAGTGTCTGCCATCATTAGGTGGAGAAAGCGATATCCCAAGTACATTACAAAACCCTTCTCTGTATAAATATCAATGCAGGTGGTGACAATGTCAATGTAACTCCAAGCCTTCGCTTTTATCACAGAATCTCAGCTATTTTAAGTTACACAGCCATCACCCAAATAACCACAGGCCTTCAGACTCTCCAGCCCCTGTGCTCCTGGGATTCTAGAGAAAGCGGGAGGCCAGTGTAACTTGGCTTTTACCAACTTGAGGATGTCAAAAGTATTTCTGCTCAAGGGACACACTTCGGTGGTTGAACACTTGTGTAACATGTGCAAGGACACAGGTTCCATCCTTGGCACTGCAAAAAGAAAAATCAAAAAGCTTCTACATCAAAATGGTTTCAAAATTTCCCAAACTCCGTCTGCAGGCACACTGTATGTGTGAATCACAGCTGGCTCTGATGGGCTCTGAGAATTCTCACTTGCACTGGTCTATCTTCTCAAAGGCCTCCCCTCTTTTTTTCAGATGAACTGCTTCCCTCCCAGCTCTTTTCTTTCCTCCAAAAGATACAGAAAATGACAAAGTCCATTTGCCAACTCACAGCCAGAGGCAAAGTCATTATCCACGAGGAGAAGAGGCCCACAATCACATCTGGGGATTATTCTCCATTTTATATAATGCAGAGGCCTTGTTCCCCCAAGGCCTTGTTCTTGTACTGAAGATATTTTCATAAAATATTTTTGTTGTAATTATAAAGTCATTACCATCCCCATGTCCCACTGAGATTAGAAGAGATGGTGCCAAGGAGAGGGATGGGGCTCCTTCCACTCCATCCTCGCCCTAACAGTGTCTCTAACATCTTCACCAGCTGAATCTCCTGAATGGCTCACTGAATTGAATAAAATGCCCCCTAACAGGAATTCTGAAGTCTACATCTTGGAAGGATGGTCTTTAAAATCCTATATTGAAAAGATACCGAATTGCAGAATATAGATTGCTATTGAAAGGTTTATAAATCCTTTAAGAAAGGGTTGAATTCTTAGAAACATCAGAACAATTTGCATGAATGTTTCATGTGCTGTGACGCAGGAATTGTGAGCAAAGCCCTCAACAGATCCAGCTATCGTCTCACCGGTCAAGTTTTCTCTCTCTTTGCTCCTCAGAATTATCATTATGGAGGCTGCTGAAGAAAAGGTGTGGGGTGAATGCTGTATTTGCCAATCCCTTGGGTTTTAACAAGTATTTTCTAAAGGCAGGCCTACAACTTTAAGTGCTTTTTACTCTCCTTAAAATCTAGACATTAGGGCCGGTGAGATGGCTCAGCGGCGTAAGCGCCTGCCTTGCAAGCGCGAGGGCCCGAGTTCGACTCCCGGATCCCACATACGAAAAAGGGGCCGGTGATATCGCTCAGTGGCACGGGTGCCTGTTGGCGCGCGAGGTCCTGAGGTCGACCCCCCGGTACCCACAAAAAAAAAAAAAAAAAAAAAAAATCTAGACATTTGAAAAATGTATAGTCTGTGAATTAATTGTGTAGCTAGTGAAGTAAAAGTTGACATGATGTGGTACTCTCTAGTCTACCACTTTGTCTTGTATTACCTAGCATTATCATGGTTTTCACCCATGGCCTGTCAATTCCATGCAGATTCTTATTGATTTTCAAACATAAATCAATAACATGGCCAGTATTTATACAACACTATGTGCTAGACATCAGGCTTTGTTTATATTAATTAATTTAACCCCCAGGACAACCACATGAAGTGAGTACTATCGCCTCTTCAATGTTCAGGGGAATTTTGTTTTATTTCATTTTCAGTACTGGGCATTGAACTCAGGGCCTTAGCAAGAACCTACATCCCTTGTGACTCTCTTCTTGTGAGACTAGGTTTTGCTAAGTTGCCCAGGCTGAGCTCAGGCACCCAAAGTGCTGGAATTACAGGGCTGGGAGGTTTTATTCCTGTTTTTGTTTTAAAGTTCCTACTCCTAAACTATATTAAAGTTTAAATAACAAGATATTAAATTATAAATACCAAAATAAACTTTATGTCCTTGAATCACATGAGGGTAATGGCTTTGATACTGCAAATGACTAATATGATTGGCAGCATTATTATATGTTTTAATTCTATTGGGCTATTTGCCCATACCAAATTTGCAACGATAATCTCACCACCGAGTGTGTGTGGGCACACATTCCCACCAGACGTATCTGAACATCAAGTCAACCACGCTTAAGAAAAAGCAAGAACTACAGGCAGGAACAAGCCCAGAGCCAATCTACAGCCTAACTTGGAAAACTGCACACTCATTGTGACACCTTCTTTATCAAGTCCACTGACAAGCAGCAAGTGAGACTGAAGCTTCTCTCCCCTCCCTGCTCCCCACACATGGACAGAGGTGCCAATGAACCGAGAACAAGAGTCTAAGCCCAAAATAATGGGTCTGCAATAATCAGCCTTAGAAATGCTCATGAGCAGATGCAAAAACCCAACTCATTTGCATCATAGATGAGGCCATTTTTCACATATGTGCTTGACTGACCCCAAATCCAAGATAAAGCATCCACAAACCCATTCATTCGTCTAAAACATAAGCACGTATTCAAAAGTATCATCATTAAATCCAGCAAACTACAATTTATTTGGTAGTAATCAGAAAAACGTGTTACTGTTTCTCTATTTGGTTTACCTTTGTGAACACAAATTCCAAGCACCTAGGAGAAGGAGTGGCACATAGTAGGTGCTCTATAAAGCTTACTAAATGAAATCCATGGATGAGCAACTGGTTGCCTCGGCACTCTATCCACTCCCTGACACAAGGGAGATCTTCTAGAGCACAAGCACAATCACGTCTCTCAATTGCTACAGTACGCTTCCTAGACTTCCCCGTACCTCACCAACATGCTGAGGTCCAAACCGGTCCTCTGTTTGTAAGACCTGAGATTTCAGAATTTGTGTTTTCAGGAAGTAAAGGCTAGGCATGGGATGTGGCTCAGTGGTAGAGCACTTGCCCAGCACACATGAGGCCTTAGATTCCATCCACTGCCCCACAAAACAAACAAACAAAAGAAATAAACCCTGATCATCCTCATGCTTTATTCATGGACAAAGTCCGTGGCAAAGGAGCCGGACACGGTGACATACCATCACCACACAGGGACAGCACAGCCCAGACCAGCAACCATGCTTCCTGTCTGCTTTGGGGAGTATTCATGCTCAGAGGTCCCTGGCGACCAGCAACACCAGACCCCTGGCCCTGGCCCAAAGGTGGTAGCTTCACTTAAAAAAACCAAAATCATTTTCTGTGCAGTCGTTTCTGCAGTACCAGCCATGGTACCACAGGTGCCTACTTCCTATCACTCTGAGTGGCCTTGACTAATGTGTCCCTGGGTGCTCCTCAGTCTCTCCACACCTACCAGGAGGGGGCTGTGTGTGGCTCCACCATACTGCATAGAGAACTGTTTGCTTTCCTTAGCAAGGCCTGCAAGACACCCGCTGTGAACTTAGCTTTCAGAACGTTACTTCTAGAGCAGAGAATCCACAAATGCGCAGCAACGACCCCATCTCCCCATGTTCAGGCGAGATAGGGTGGTCCACACCTCAGTGAGGGTCCATGAGGAGGTGAGGGTCCCAGCAGACACCGCTTACATGACAATAAATTCTGTAATCACCACTAATAATAGAGAGTACTTGTTATGCAACCTTCTTGGATTTCTCTTTTCTCTTGACAAGTCTAATATTGTTATCCCCAAAAGCATAGCTGTTTATGATTTTTCATATATATACAATACTACTTCATTCTGCCTGTTCATTCATCCACCCAACCATCCAGTAAACATTTAGTGAAAACCTACTATGTGCCGGTTATTTTGCTAGGTACTAGAGATACAATCACTAATAACCTGCCCTTAAAGCATTTGTAGTCTATGGCAATTTATTTGTACCTCTGGAATATATTATTTTTATTGCTCATTTCTAAAACACTTGAGATAGGCACAATGCTTTCCTTCTACATCTCTGAGATGAAAGCCTTTTCCAGTCACCTATAGCCCTCCTATTTCTGGTCTCCCCTCCCCCCATCTCTCTCTCTCCTCTCCCCCTCCACTCCCAATTTCTGCAGCTCTACTTTCTCACCTCACCACACTACTCAGGGAACAACCTTCAGTCTCTGCTCTTCTGTCACATGGAAATGAAATCATGGCTCCTGAGGTCCCCACTGTCAGAGGCACAGGCGCCTGTGCAATAGATGACTTCACAGAAACCAAAGGATTCCACTTTCCCTGGGTCAGAAAGTCACACATCCCACACCCACCTGGACTTCAGGGCCTTTCTCCAAGTAAACTGCTCTCTCTCTCCTCCCCCAACCTCATGGTTATTTCAGGGTATAATGAGAAGTATGTACTTGGTCTTTAGCCCCAGTTCCTGGCACACAATTTCTAAAGCCCTTGGGATTATCTGAGTGACAGACAGGTACGAGAAGAGGAATATCATTTTTTGTTCAATTACTCCAGAGTTCAGGCCAGTAAGATGACTCCTGGTGGACTTTCAGTAGCTTCAGGACAAGAGCTGGTGGTGGCCACAGGAGCCAACCATGTGCTTGGAGAGAGGGAATTCTCTGCAGCCCTGCCCTCAACCTCTGGGGAGATAGCGGGTGGAGACAGACCGAAGTTCCAATGGCCAATGAAGAAATCAACAGCGACTGTGACAGACCCTCCATAAAAACTCAAGTCAATGCACACAGGGAGCTGGCGGGGAGGCTCCAGACCCCTCTCCTGCGCCTTCCTCCTGCAGTGCACCCTTTCCCTTGACCCTAAGTTGGATTCTTTATAATAAACCAGTCATTTAAGTAAAGTGACTGTGAGTTCTGTGAGCCATTCTAACAAATTAATGACCCCCAATAGGGGTTTCAGGAACTCCATAATCAGCCGGTCAGAAGTCCAGATGTCCACTTGCATGTGGCCTCCACCGTGGAGAAGTCTCATCGGCCCAAGCTCCTACCCCGTGCGGTCTCCATGGACTCGAGTGGGTGGTGTCAGAACTGAACTCCACCCTGGATGCGCAGCCGGTGTCTCAAAGAGTTAGAGAACTGCTTGTTGGTGTGGAAAAAGCCAGACATTTGGTGCTGGACATGTTGTTAACAAAACAGATCGCAGACCCACTCAATCTGCAATGGCCAGAACAACTCAGGTGCTCCCCACCCCCCCCAAAAAATCACTCTGGCAGGCTGCTAGACAAAAGGGGGTGACTATGGAAATATACTATACTATGGAAATATAACCCTCTGCAATCTGGTGGGGCTTGTTTGTGTTGATAGGCAGAGCTCATACAAACAAAAAATGAATTAAAGTGACTAAGTAAAAACCACAAAGGACTATAAATGCAATCTCTTGAATCATCAAGAGTGGGGATTTTGACAACCAAGTTATTAAGTATTTCCATCATTTGTAAACTTTACCAGCACACATTCTTTAGTGAGAATAGAGAGAAACAAAATACAGTGGTCTCAAACACACTTGGAATAGAACGAGAAAAAGATGTGTGTGCACCTCCAAACACTCATTTTGCAGTGAGGTTTCTTGGTACCCCAGGTCACATGTTTGGTTTGGTTCAAGGCATGAGCCACGTCTGGCAATAAGTACGAAGTGCAGACTGCAGTTCCATGCCAGAAAGGCTCATATCTCAGTTCTTCGTAAATCCCCAATGCTATACACAGTGCCCTACAGGAAGAAGACATTTCGTAAATGGCTGCTAATAAAGAGAGGTTTGTTTTGAACCTCAGGTCTCAGATTAAAAAAAAAAAAAAAAAAAAAAAAAATTATAGCTAAGATCTAGGGTTTTGGGTTTATTTACAAATTCACTCTCAAACATGAAGCTTAATTCAAAACCCACAGTGGGGGCCGACGCTGTAGCTCCATGGCAGAGTGCTCACCTAGCACATGAGGGTTCAATTCCCCAACAGTGAAAAAAAAAATGTTTTTAGCTGGGCATGGTAGCACCCTGTAATCCCAGCACTTGGGAGGCTGAGACAGGAGGACTGCCGTAAATTCAAGGCCAGCCTAGGCTACATAAGCAAGTTCAAGGCCAGCCTGCACTACATAGTGAGACCCTCTCTCAAAAAAACAAAAAATAACCCATAGTACAGGTATTGAAATCCCCCATATGTGTATGTATGTGCATGTGTGTATGTATATGTGTATATATGAACATATGTCATATATATCATATATGGATATATATGATATAATTATATATTTATATATTCATATATTTATATGTTTTGTCTTTTCATACAAACCACCACAAATTTTAATTTATAGATTACACACAATAAGAGATTAACAATAACTAAAAATAAAATTGAACAATTTTAACAATATAATGTAATAACAATTGTCACCATCACTACTCTGATGCTTTTGGATTGTTATCAAGTGACTAACGGGTGGGTGGGGTAAATAAAAAAGTGGATACACTGAACGAAGGAGACACCGAAA
The DNA here is from genome assembly GCA_028451465.1 of Erethizon dorsatum. Lineage (NCBI taxonomy): Eukaryota > Metazoa > Chordata > Mammalia > Rodentia > Erethizontidae > Erethizon > Erethizon dorsatum. The sequence goes on along the minus strand of CM051825.1, from coordinate 25,195,335 downwards.
GTAACAGTGCAAGATTTCATCATGGGATGCACATGGCATGCAATCCCAAATTTGTGAATTATTTATTTCTGAAATTTCCGTTTAGTATTTTTGGACCACAGCTGACCCTGGGTAACTAAAACCCTGGCAAGTGAAACTGGAAAGGTTAGATTACTGCAGAAGCAAATAAAATAATAGTAATAATATAATAATAATAATTTTACCCTGTTGTGGAGTTATCTGGAAATTTTGTATTAATCTAATTTTAATTTCCATTTACTTTGTCAACTGAACAAAATCTCTTTTATTTACAGTCCAGCACTCTATTTCAGAGACCTAACTCTGGGTCCAGTCTATTTTTGTAAATAAAATTTTATTGCACAGGAGCCTCGTGCATCTGTTTGCACATCGCCTGTGGCTGCTTTCACCTGCAACAGTGGAACTGAATCTTTACAGCAGACAACTGGCTGGTAAGCCTGAATATTTACTATCTGGCCCATTAATAGAAAAAGTTTGCTGATCCCTGCTTTAGGGTATCATATAATGCTGAATAGCCAATAAAATATTGTGTTTTTAAGTAATTCGGACAATTTTACTGAAATAAAGTCATTTTACAAGATAATCAAATATGCTGCTTCCTTCTGGTAGCTCTGGTTTTTTCTTTACAATTGAAATATAACAAAGATCTGACATCAAAAAATTACAATCCCAATGGTTTAAAAAAAAAATCCTTTCTTGCCACCTAATTTATGCCATGATGCACTTAAAGCCTTTGAGAGTCCTGTAAGAGTAGAAGAAATTCCACAGAGATAAGGAAAGGAAAAACTACACAGCAAATTTTTAGGATATAAAAACAGAACTAGGACAAGGCTGGGCATGGTGGCACATGCTTGTAATCCCAGCACTCTCAGGAGGCTGAGGCAGGAGGATAGCTGCATGTTCAAGGCCAGCCTTGGCCACACAGTAAGTTGCAAGGTAGTCTGAACTGTCTCAAAAAAATAAAATAAAATAAAACAGAATTAGGACATAAAGTCACACAACATCTTAATTATTCCTTATGTGTTACTTAACAAAATAAACTCTGGATAATGTTAAAGAAAAAGAATGGTAGAAAGCAAGTGAACCTTTTGGTTTGCTTAACCAGACTGAGAGGCAACTGCTGAAAAGTACTCTTTTTTGAGGGAAAAATATCCCAGCTCTACACAAAGAAGACTCAATGGAATCTGTGTGGGGAGACCAAGGTCTTGTCTTGTACCCCAAGCTGGACCTGCACAGGTGTAGGAGGCTCACACTGCCCAGCTTTTAGTGACCAAAGAAAATAGGGACATGGAACCCCGAGCCCCTAATGCCAAAAGCCAACTGGAGGTCTCACCACCTTCTGAAGAACCTCGTCCATTCCTACTAAACCCAACTTCATTCCTCTTCACCCTGTCCAAAGACCCCATACCCTTCCTGGCCCCATTCAAAATCCCAACTGGTGCCACTGCACCATGGCACATGGACCCATTCAGAGAGATAGGAATGGTGCTCCCTAGCTGTGTCCAACACCATGTCCCCAACCCCACTCTTCCAGAAAGTCTCTCCCATATCCCTCTCTCTCCAGAACATGTGTCTTCCAGCCCCACTGAACTCTAAGGTCCTACAAGGCAGGAGTCGCCCGGTACACTTCTTCAGTACCCAAGTCAATAACAACCCCAACACCGATGAACACGTAGGAAGACACTGTATGCATCCTCTTATTTCTCAAAATAACCCTACAGGTAGGCATGATCACCATATTCCAGTTTTGCAGATGAGGAAACAGACTTATAAAGGGTGCTGGAGGCCAGAATCGACAGTAACTGAGCCAGGATTCCCACCGGGATCTGTCTGATGCCAAGGCTAACGTCTCCAAATTACACACTGCCTCTTGCCTGGAAGGCACTCTATAAAACCTGCTTGGTGAATAAAAACAGACGACGCAAACCCTGGTCCACCCCGCCACTGGCCCCTAAAGCTTAATCTTTCCACTTCCTAATTTAAAACAGCTCACCAGGTGGCGGAACTAAGAGGCACACAAGCCTGTCAGGATTCTGTCAGCCCACACAAATGCAGTAGCTGTGTGGCTCCATCAGTGCAGTGCAAATAACAAAATATTCCTATTTTTTACTGCTAGGAACAAGCATATCATGCAGATGGTTTACAATTATTTTCCACTTTTTACTAGCCAAGCCATTTGTGTCTTTATATTTAACAAATGAATATACACACTGAAAAATAAACATAATGATGGAAAGGCTGGTCTGCATCCTGCACACATGTGTTTGTGTAAAATAAAGCTCCTCTCAAAGCGTGGCACTGTGGTCAATGTGGTCCTTTACCAACCCCCCATCCCCCATGGAGGTGAAGGTCGTGAGGAAAAAAGGAAGCCATGTAGATTCCCAGTCTGGAATGGAAGTACCAACTCACAAAAGCATTAAGAAGGTCCCCTATTGAGCTGGTTTCCAATATTTAATTACTACAATTATATTTATACATACTTTATCACTGTTTTCTGATGAGGTTGGCGAAAAGATAGAAACTCAGTGTTTTATTCTGAGTTTAATGCACTTGTTTTTATGCTTATTCTAACAGCCTGCTGAGGGCACACTGGAGGTAAAATCATGTAAGCTCTAAAGGAGGTGACAAAAAAAAACAGCTCCCTGTGGATGTGACGTATATGGAGGGAGGTGAGGCCAGAACCACCTCCGCTAGGAAGAGGAATCATCCAAGGTAAGCAGCATGGTCCACAAACAGGGAAACCTGGACCACCAACCACCCTCCCACTGCACGCTTCCAACAAGACTTTGAGCTTTCAAAACATGGGGCTGGGTGGGAGGGAGGCCACAGCTGCCTGATGTGAAAGCCCCTTTCAGTGTCCCTGCAAGTCTCCAAGACAAGGGGAGAAATCAACCCCAACCACGGAAAGCACATTCCAGGGCAACCTTGGCACGCTGAGCATGGTGGTCAACAACTGAGCTGGTTCTCCGCCTAGGAGAGCACTCCTGGTGAAAGGGGCCACTGTGAACCACAAGGGCAGAAAGTCAGCAGCTTCCCTGGGGATTTGCCACCTCTCTGCATAACACGTGAGCAAGCCAGGAGAGGTGGCAGATGGGAAAGGGTAGGGCAGTGCAGAAGCCAGGCCCAGGCCGCTGTAGTGGTGTCAAACCACAGCAGCCAGACGACAGGGAACAGGAGTGTCAAACATCTGAATAAACCAGAAACAGCTGTGGGAAGTTCTGAACTAAGGGAAAAAATCAAAATACAGCGTTTGATTCGACTGCAAGGAGGCCTCGTGAACAAGCAATCACAGGGGTACAAGAGGCTCTAGGCCCTGCTCTGATGGCATCGATGGCACAGGCTCCCACAAGGGGTAAAAACAAGTTATGTATAATGAGTTCCCTGTGTGAAACTCCTCAGAAGAGGACCCAAGTCAGATCCACCCAACAGTTCCATCTTCCCTCTCAGGAAGGCCCCATGTAACACCAGACTAACTGCTGTACTTTGCGAGCCTAAGAAGGGATTTTACAAATTCAGAAAAATTAGTCACTTACACTCCTCTAGAAGGACCTACTGCATCATCATGTATGGAGTTTTAAATTCAAAATAACTGGCAAATGGGACGGTGTGAAATTTTCCTTACTGAAACTGCAAATGACAAACCCTCCTAATAGAATTGCTTCACTATAATTCTTCACTGTAAATCAATATTTGCATCATTCCAGATAATGCACTGGTCGATACAACATATTTTGACAAATTAACTACAGTATTTTTGGTCAACAAACATGAGTCTGGGAAGAGGAGACAACGATACACATAGCTGAAACCACTTATCACGTTAAAGTACAAAGCAAGATTGTAGACATGCAAGAGTTTCATTAATTCCATGTCTAGATATTTCAACTATTCCTGAAATGTGGAGAGAGGTCTCAAAAGAGTGCGGGATGCACACATATTCATAGGAAGATTCACGGAACCAGCAGGCAGTTCTTGCGTTACTGAGGAGCCCAAATCATTTTGCATCTGGAATTGTGAGATTCCTGTGTACACTCTGTTCTGTCTCCTTGAACTGACTGTCTACCTTTGGTTTCATTTGAAAACACTATTCTGTATGCAGCTGGTGCTTGGTTGGAAATGTCGTGGTAGCTATCTGCTCAATGAGTTCTAGGAGTGATGCAGGGGGCTAACTTCATCCCAACAGCTTTGTAATTTTTTCTTGACCTCTCTGCAACCGCCTACTTTGCTAGGGCAGGAAAATGGAAATTACTTCAAGAAATGGAAAACATATGATTTAAGTAACTCAAATGGCTCATTTCCCTTGGGAACAGGACAGTTAATGACTTTTCAGAAATTAACTAAGTAGTGTCTGACCTCTATTAGTTATTTACATTTAGTGATACCGTTAACCAACAGAGAGAAGGTGTCCCAGCCAATGCCAGTGAGCATCAGGGAATTCCAAATGACTGAACTGTCTGAATTTCCCTCACTGTTGTGCTTGGAATTTTCCTGAGTGGTCAGCTGACATAGAAAAGTCCAAATCCAGCACAAGAGAGGCGGTTTGGAGGTGTCTGTAAATAATAATAGTGTGGTTGTTTGGAAGTCAAATGTCGACACATAGGGGCTTGTTGCAAAGTACAGTATTAATTCCTTCCTTGTTGCTTTAATAGTCTCTCTTAACCTTTCCCTCTCCAAGCTTTATTCTCCTGGTCATTCTTAATTCATACAGGACCTAATCACAGGAAAGGCACATACAGCCACACCACAAACAGCTCTGAGTCCTGGGGACACTGGGGGGGTCAGGTGCTACCCCCTGCCCTAGGATACCTTTCCCAGCTACAGCAGCGACCCAGCTCCCAGCTGCTCCACTGGCGCCACCCTCGACACCAGTCCCAAACCACTAAACACCCCAAGGAGACCAAGCCTGCACCCAGCTCCCAGATTCCACTGCCAGACCCAGCTTTGTCAAAGGCACCACTGTTTTTGTAACCACAGCATATATTACCTAAGTATCCCTCAGGCACTATTTATTTCTTTTTCCCTTCCTCACCCTAACAAACACAGCCCCAAGAGGAGAAATTGAAAGCAAAAGTGTATTTCCATCTTGGATCCCACTTCCACCAAGAAAGCAAATGTTATAAGGCACGAGACCACACCCCCACCCAAATCCAAACAGGAGCCCAAGCTTTCCGAGTGTATGAGGGAAAACAATTTTCACAGTAGCAGCCAACATGTGAAAATACTTTTATTGCAAAATTGAAGAGTGTAGCTCGGCAAATACTTGCTGGCATGCTAATGTGAGTAATTACACAGGTGGTTATGCAAACACTGAACTCATGCTTCAATTTGGCAGAAGTATAAACATTTCTAGATAGTTTGTAAGGTTCAATTACCTATATCTGCTGGTTTAATTTCCTTTCCCTCTCAAAGAGTTCTCCAACGTCGGTCATTTTCCATCAGGAAAGTCACTCCTAGAAGCACACTTTAAGTAGGGATGAGGACATAATTGTACTAAACTGACTCAACCGTTTTCAAAGGGGTATCTTACCAATAATGTGTACATACATTATTACTCTCTTGTGTCCTGTAAAAGAGCTATTGCTCATTCTTCACTCTTCAAAACATCCATTTACTCAGACAACATCTCTTAAGCTCCTTTATGTACTGGACAATAAGATGCAGAGGATATAGTAGTGAACAAGATAATTAAAGTCCTCTGCCCTTCAGAGGTTTACATTCTAGCAGGAAGAAAACAACATATAGTCACAAAAAGAAAACACAGGGCACTTCAATGCCCACCCAACTGGGATGGAGAAAAACACAGTAAAAAGGATAGAGTGGGCGTGGGGTTTTGCAAATTTAAGTATCAGGAAAAGCACAAGGGAAAAGTAAGTACTGTGTGAGATCTGAAGGGAAATAAGGGAGTGAGCTAAACCATGCAGAAGTCTTGGGAAAGGATCTTCCATGCAGAGGGAACATGTAGGTCAAAGGTGCTGAAAAGGGTGAGGAGGGTATATCGGTGATCCACAAAAATTTACCTTTTGCCATTTCCTAATCTAATTAAAAACTGCATCCTCTATATAAGTTTCAAAAGGCTTATTTTGTACTACTGAGTTTTCCCTTCATACATAGCATCTGGCACTACTGGGATTCATAGTAACAAGCAAATTTTGCTCCCTCCCCCATTCTTGCTGGCAGTGGTTTGGTCCCCAGGGCCTGAGGTATGTCGAGCACCACAGCAACTGAAGCTGGCAGGCGATGCACTACATTTGGGTATGAAGCAAGCCAAAAATGCCTATATAAGGGTTGAAGAAAAGGGTCGCAAAAAGCTCTGCCTTTGCTCCCTACACAACTGCTATCCTCAGCACCTGTACCACGGTGTCAAGGCAGTGGAGGTGTCAGCACAGAAAACTCTGACAGGGCCCAAAATAAAGCTGGACCAAAAATACATCAGTCTCTGGCCTTCCAAAATAATGTGACCTAATCCTCTTTCTCAAAAGTTAAGATAGGGCCTCTAGCTCAGTGGAAGAGTCCTTGCCTAGCATGCTCAAGGCCCTAGGTTTATTCCCCAGCACAGCACCATACCACACCACACCACACACATACACACACGTTAAAGATATCAAAAAGAACAAAAACATAAATTTTACTTCAAATACAGAAGAGAAAAGAACCGAATATATGAAAAGAACTGAGAACACGAAAGCTCCAAAGAAGGCCAGTGCCAGGTGAAAGGAGCCACAGCTGAGAATGAGATGCACCTGGGCTCCCTCCTGGTTCCTGTCCACCAGGCGTCGCAGTCCGCTAGCTGTGTGGTCTTGGGCATGCCACCATACTACTCACGAAAAAGACTTCATGATCCTAACTTGTAGGATTGTTGCAAAGGTTGGAAGCCGAATTAAAAATAGCCAACATGTTAAAAACCAATCTCAAAATGTTACATACTTTATGATTCCATTTATAGTGCAGGCTTGAAATAACAAATTATAGAGATGTAGAATTAGTGGTTGTCAGAGACTGGGTTTGGAGGGAGGAGGGAAGGAGCTGGCTACAGTTATAACAGGACACACTTGGGATCCTTGAGATTCAACTGTTCTGCAGTGTGTGGTGGAAAACACAAGAATTTCCATATGATAAAACTGCACAGAACTAGACACACACATACGAATGCATGTTAGACCTATGGGGTTTCAAAAAGCAACACTGTAATATTGTTGCATAGCACGTTCCTATTGGGGGAAACAGAGTGAAAGGTATATAGGATCTCTATATTATTACTTATTGCTCTATGCTAATCTACAAGTATCTCAAATGAGTGCTGGGGTTTCCTTTTAACCTCATCAGTTTACAAAGAAACTGTCCGGCATGTTGTGAGAGTCATAAATGGCATATTGGTCAAGTTATCCTCTCACATAGCAAACAAGTAATTCCTACTTCCCAATAATGAGATTCTAGAGGAAATGCCCTTCAAAATTTCAATAAAACCCATGGAAAATGCAAATGCTGTGTATTAGTTAGCTTTCTAATGGCTGGGACACAATACCCAACACCCAGAACTTAAAGGACAAGAGGTTTAATGTGACTCACAGTTTCAGAGAATTCAGTCCATGGTCAGCTGAAACCAAGGTAGGAACATCATGGCAGAAGAGTGTGTCAGTGTAAAGATGCTTAGTTCACATCAGCGAAGAAGCAGAGCAGGGGAACAGTGCCAGAGAGGAAGGGGTCAAGGACCAGACATGGACCCCAAGGTCAGGCCTCCAAGACCCTCTCAGACATACCCAAAAGCATGTTACGACAATCCCAGGGACAGCTCCCAAGACAGTCAAGTTGACACAATCAAGCTTAACCACCATACTGCTTATATAACGGATGGAGAAACTTAGAGACAGGAATCCATTTACCAACATATCAAAAGTTTTCTGTCCCTGAATAACTACATCACACCAATATAAAAGAGCTAAAAAAAAAAATTTTTTTCTTTCATGGTCTAGAGCAGCATTTGCCAAAGAGTTGTCCATGAAACAATAATTCCCTACAACATGCCGAAATAAATAAATAAAGCAAACTAAAGGATCACTTGTAAATTTGGGAAATGCTGCCCAAATGTTCTCTGTGGGAGAGCCAGTAAAAAACTTCACCTAGCCCATCTTCCTCCAAATTTATTTGTTCAAAAATCAATTTTTCCAACCTCACCTAGCCCATCTTCCTCCAAATTTACTTGTTCAAAAATCAATTTTTCATATCTACTGGCATCCTGAGAAATGCTCCCAAGTCTAGAATCTTAAGCCATTCCACATCAGTCAGGTACTGACCACCTTGTTTCTTCACCCATTATACACATTAGCAGACAAATAGGTGTTTTTTCTACAGCTGGTGTAGTGGGGTTTTGTTGTTGTTGTTGTTGGGTTGGGTTGGGTTTTGTTTTGTTTTGTTTGAGACAGGTTCTCATTATATAGTTCATGCTGGGGTTGAACTCACTATGTAGCCCAGGCTGGCCTTGAACTCAGGGTGATCCTCCTGCCTCAGCTTCCCAAGTGCTGGGATTTACAGGTATGCACCACCACACCCGGCTTGGTGTAGTGGTTTTTAACTACTCGTGGTTGGTCTTAAATAAATGATTGCTAAGTTGGATTCAATACAAGTACATTGTAAGATGCCAACTCTAGGCATAGTGAGCATGACATTCACTGATTTACTTTTTAGTATCTCAGAGGAAAAAGCACTCTTTCTGGAAATTTCAGAAACTTTCAGGTCCAAAGTTTTTCCATTATGCCAGCAGTCTTCAGCCTGAGTGGAAGCCATTCACAGCTGGTTTACAACCTGACAAGATTGAAGCAGTTCGGAGAACACGAGCATGATCAAAAATACCCGTACTCAAAACTTAGAGGTTCTAAACTCCTCCAGCAGCACAGTAAGCCTTTCACACCAAAACAGGCAAAGCTTCAACTGTATGTATTCTGGAAGAGATAACAGGTTACTGAAGTCATTTTCATGAGGGTGACAAAGGTAAAGTCATATAAATTAGTATCAAAAGTCAAATAATTTGCTGACATCAGGCTTGAATGGAGATGGAAAAGAGAAAGGTAAAGACCATGAGTCCTAGGGAGAAAGACAGGAAGAAACACGAAACTAATTTCACTTACTTCACGGGTCCATCCAAGCCAAATACACTGTTTCACAATTCCACATCTCCATTTATAAGAACAGAACACCACAAATTACAGAACCGTAAAATAACTGAGCTGAAAAATGTTGCTACTTTTTAGAGAAAAATCAGTGAGGAAAAATGAGTAAGAGAAAACACGGATTTTTTTTTTTTTTTTAATGCAAAGTGTTCGAGAAAAACTTCAAAATCAGCTCAATTACACAGAGATCTCAAAAGAAAAAATTTAAGGCTGGTGAGATGGCTCAGCGGCTTAAGCGCCTGCCCGGCAAGCACGAGGGCCCAAGTTCGACTCCTGGAACCCACATACAAAAAAAAGGGGCCGGTGATATCGCTCAGCGGCACAGGCGCCTGCTGGCGCGCGAGGTCCTGAGGTCGCCCCCCCCCCGGTACCCACAAAAAAAAAAAAAAAAAGAAAGAAAGAAAAAATTTATCAAGAGCCCCTGAAATACAAAAAAAAAAAAAAAAAAAAAAATCTCAAATCAAGAAGGGCTAGGAAAGCATACTCACTGGGCACCCACCCAGGGCTTACTCACACATTCTTAGAAAGATTTCCAACATGCTTGAAAATGAATGGTTCTCAGATAAAACCTCAATTGAAACAGGAAAGCCTTGGCTTCCAGAGAACTCCCACTCTTCAAGGTTGCTATGTAAAACTCAGGGGTGGCTTGGACATTTCAGTACAGTTAATAATCCTAAAATCACATGGACATGGCTGTCAGCACATCTGTTCCTCAATCTGAATCAAGCTGAGCTTTATCACAACATTTCAAGTAAGTGAAGGTTCCAGCTGGGGTGTCTGTGCTATGCTCTTCCAACACGTTCCTCTATTCAGTCTTTCTCCACAGCCCCTGCAGAGCCACGGTGCCAAATCTTCCTCTAGGGCACAATGGCTTAAGCAGTACTGACACTAGCTGTCCCCACCTTCTCCTTTCACTAGCTCAGGAAATATGACAGCTGAAAAAACTAAGTATTTTGGAAAAAAAAAAAATTTAAATCTTTCTGGTAATTGAGCTGAATTTCACATAATGGAAAAAGTGGATAAGGTTTAGCAGAGATGTCAATGAGCCCCCAGAAATTAAGGGCTAAAGAAATTAGAGATAAGAAAGTCAATAGAAAATCAAGAATGTGCCTGCTGAACATCTGAGTGGTCTATGATGGTTTTCCCTGCAGGAGTTCAGATATCGTTTCAATTCCCTCTCCTCAGTGCAAGGTGTTCTTTTCTCTCTTGCAAAAACAGAAAGTCAGTCTGTCTCTCCTCCCTTCTTTCGCTCCTCCACTAGTACACACAGGAAATTGTGATTTTCCCAAATTTCTTTTAAAACAGATGGAGGAGGGAAAAGCCCAGATACTCCATTCCTAATTCAATACTGTATTAAATGGAGTGCAGTTTCTGAACACAAGAGTGGTAAGACAATGAACAAAGGCTGTGCTATGCACACCTGCTCCATCCCTGGGAAGGCTGAAGGAGGCCGCACCCAGCAGCCCCCACCTGGATGCTGATGCACCTGCAAAGTGGTGGCCCCGCCTTAAAGCGGCACTAAAGCATCTTTTCATTCCTTTAATATGTTTAAATTCATTTAGGCCAATGGCGTCATGTTCAAAAACAAGTTAAACTTTTTCCAGTATTTTTCCAGTTTGTTTAAAAAAAAAGAAAGAAAGAAAGAAAATCCTTTGATTTTCATAAAAGGCTAAACCATTGAGCCAGATGTGGCCAAATACTCCATTTACACAGCAAGAAATACTGTAGCAACTGACCTGAATCCTCCCCAGCCTTAGACCTAGAAATAGGAAAATATGCCCACATGGGCTTCCTGGTTCTCCCACAGTGCCCATCAGCACACCCACAGGAAATTATTCCCACTCCAGTTTCTCTGATGCAATTCAGCAAGGGAGGCAAGCTCAGGGTGGGAAATTAGCATGCCACCAGAGCAGCAGGCGGCTACTACAGACCCATATTCATGCACCTGCATCGAGCCTCACTCTGCATGTTTATCTCTGAACCCTGGGCCAGCTCAGTGGCTGCCACTTCTGTCTGCCTAAGGTCCAGAATATCCCCATTAATAGGCAGGATGTGCCTCAGTGACCTGGAAAAGCCAGCGATCAGAGAAGCGTGCATCTGTGAATAGTGTCAGCTCCACCACATGGTCCTGGAACACCAACTCACTGGTGCCACCCTGCAGGCTCCCAGCAGCAGGGCTGAGCAGGTGTCCATGCAAATCAGCCAGTCCAAGCCCTCCTGCTTCCCTTGCTGGCCAGTATGGACAGTCTCAGCCATAGTGGCATCCACAGACCTCTATCTGGCAGGACAAGCCTACAGGGTGCTTCCCTTCACAGCACACAAGAAGCCTGCAACCACAATCCCCCGTGTCCATCCTGAAACAGAAGGACAACCATGATGCCAACAGTAACTCTACACCAACCACACACTGCCATACACTAGCATTGGTGGCCAAAACTGGGCTACATGATCAGTATGCTTGGCCACAAGAACTACATAATAAAATTGCCATCACATTTCTACAGCGCCGTAGACACATTCGCACAATTGCTGTGCCCATTCTGGTTGTTCCTTGAGTTGGTTTACTTCCGAAACGGTGCACGTGCCAACTCCCTGCCTTGTGCAGTGCACGCCCGGCTCACTGCCACTGTCTGCTGGGGGCCGGACTCAGCCGGCCAGTTACATGTTCTCACACGGCAGGTAGCAACCAGCCACTTGTGCTTACTCAGGAGGCGCAGCCCTTCCTCATGAGGAGACAGTGCTACACGCCAGACTATCACCAGGAAACATAGTTGGGAGAAGACCAAACAGTAATAGACTGTTACTTAGCCTCTGTGAGAAAAGTCATCATTTCCACTTTCGATGGCCGTATTACAACATATAATAGGTAGTGCCTTCATTTGTGCTGCTATAACAAAGTATCTAAGACTGGACAATTTCTAAAGAAATTTATTAGCCCAGTTTTGAAATTTATTTCTGAAAATTCCTGACAACTGAGAGGTCTAAGATCAAGGTGCAGCAGGCCCCAGGCTGCACCCTCATATGGAGGAAGTCAAAAGGGTAAAAGAGGAAGACAAACTAGCAAGTCAGCTAAGCCTCCTTCACAGAGCCTTCATCCAGGAGCAAGGGAGAAGCACCCAGGACCTGACCTATCCCACCTGAAGGTCCTCTTAACGCTGTCACATTGGTGATGCCTGAATTTTGGAATGGACACATTCACACCACAGCAGGTAACATTTTATTTGATCAACTAATTTTCTGATTCGGACACTTTATCACTAACATGCAATCTAACCCTTAGAAAATTAAAAACATATATACATATATATACATATACACACACATATATATACACACGTCCATCATATTAAAATACCTCCCTTACCTTCATATTCCCACTTCTCCTCTGCTGCCTATCTAACATGACCAGAAACAAAAGTATATGACAATTACAATGCTTCACTCAGCAATGAAATTTACCTTTTATTCCATGGAGGAAAAAAATCACAGGCAGTATAGTATGACATTGAGGATTTTAAGCCAACAGCCAACACTCAATACAAACTGTGCTCACAATTTAGTTACAAACAACTGGTCCATGCATTAGGTTGGGCCAATATTAATTAGATATTAGTTTTTTATTAACAAAAAGTTATTTTTACTTTTTTTTTTTTTTTGTGGGTACCAGGGGTCGACCTCAGGACCTCACCAGCCAGCAGGTGCCCATGCCGCTGAGCGATATCACTGGCTCTTTTTTTCGTATGTGGGTTCCGGGAGTCGAACTCAGGACCTCGCACTTGCCAGGCAGGCACTTATGCTGCTGAGCCATCTCACTGGCCCCAAAAAGTTATTTTTAATGCATACAAGGCACTTCTTCTGTAGTACTTCTTATATGGACAAAATCAGCAAAAAAGACAAGTCAGCCCAAGCTTTCAGGCTAAAAGCTTACTACCATCTCAGTTAAACTAAAAACGCTCAGCCTGTGCTCACACAAAACCATAACAGATATGATTTCAAACTCTGAGGTGATCACCCCTAGAAATGTTAAATAATCACAAGTACTCCATCAAAACAATGTGCCCGCCATACGTCCATCTCTAGAGAGCAAAGTTGAAGCAGTTGTTCCTTTACATCATTTATCACCTACTTTTCAGAAAGGTACTTCTTAAATAGTTCAAGTTTCCTCCTCCATTGGCCACAGAATTGCTCAAAACTCTGAACTAGAAAACATAACCCTAAGATACTATGGACAGTACACAGACCTTCTCAAGACTCAATAAATATTAAAAAACTACAATAGCAGCATTGCTGATATTCTGGTGCTTTCAGACCATGTGAGTTTCTGTGGTTGGTCTTGCTTTTCCTTGTTTAAAAAAAAAAAAAAAAATGTTTTGTTTTTTTTTTGACAACCATCACCCCCATTCGGAAATCCCAATTACCCAACTTAATTTAGTTCATTCTAGAGAATTTTTCTAAGAAAAACGCGAGTAACTGACTTTCCTTAACTCTTAGGCTGCCACAAAAATAATAGCAGAAGATACTCTCAGCAGATAACCCCACTGAAATGAGCCATTGTGAAGCAGGGTCCCAACCCACCTGCGAAGGGAAAGCTGTGGTTAAAGCCTCCCTGAAGGTTCCACTTTCTCACTATCGTTTACTAAAAGCCTGCACAAAAACATCATTCCCAAAGGAGGTCAGCTGGTCAGAGAAGAGACTGCCAGGATGCTCACCTGGTAAACACAAGTTCATGACTAATTCATGAGTCCAAGAAACCACATAACTCTAGCGGGGAAAAAAAAAAAAAAGCCCAATTAAGTCAAAACTCAATAGCACCCGGCATCTGTGATTTGGCTCCAGCAGGAAAGGACGTGGCTGTCGGAGGGCGTGAAGAACTAAGGGAGCCACCATACGGGATGGTGGGAGGAAGAGGTGCCAGGAAAAACACCCTCACACATTTCTCCAGGCTTGGACCTGGTGCTAAATCGGGAGAATATTTTCAGCTAAGTGACTCGGTGGGGTTTATACCTTGTCATCCAAGAATCCTCACCGCCTCCACATAGTTCCTCTCTTTAAACCAAATCTCTGGTTTTCCAAACTCACCTCTACTTAGACGCCCACTAATGAGCTTGTAAAGACTGTAATTCAATTCCAGCAAACTCACTGAATGAATGGCTGGCTACCGTCTTAGAGGAGGAAAACCAGCCAAAGAAACTTTTCTTGACCCACATGAGGGCATTTTGTGGGAGGGGTGCAAGCAGCAGGGTGAGCAGTGAACGGACATGTGTGTAATAATGACGTACCTCGCCCCACGTGCCGTGGAAGATATTCAGCTGATGAGATGGAAAGGTCGGGAGGTCTGGGGCACAGCACTGCGAACATACTTTGCACCGGTTAACTGTGCACTTAGAAACAGTTAAGGAGCCTGGGTGCGGCTCAGTGGTGAAGCACTTGCCTAGCATATGCAAGGCATCATTAAAAAGAAAAGTAGTTAAGCCGCTGAATTGCATGTGATTTTTACCACAATTAAATGTTTTTAATTTTTAAAAAGGGCCATTCTACAAACAGCAGCCTCCCACACTGCAACAGGTCAAGATGACAGCAAGTCTCATACATTTACTTTGAGAGGGCTTGAGGCCCTTACTAACTTGTGGACTGGATTGCAAACAAGAGGAAAGCAGTATTCCTGCATGTTATCTATGGCACAAGGACAGATAAGGGCACCAAAGCCACTGGAAGTCCCTTTCTTAGCTCATTCACATGGTCAAAACATCAGAAGCATCTAGAGCATTTGTGAGGACTGTAAAGTTCTAAATAGGAAACCAAAGTGCTGGAAGTTTCAGAGGTGACATGCTCACTCCCTGTTGGTGACCCTGTCTTCGGACTCTGGCTGTGAGACCCACCCAAGAAGAGGGTGTTGGGTTCCAGATACCCATCCCTCCAGAGTATCTGGAAGAATGTCTGCCAGCAAACCTGCCAACTTGGTCAGGAGGACTTCACACCATTATCCATGAAAAGTGTGGGAGAGAATGTCCAGTTAAATTCCAAATGACCTAAAATAAGGTCCATGAATAGAAGCTTTGGGTATCAAATTCCACTCGTTGTAAGCGAGAACTGTGACTGGTCTGAATGGTTACAGATCTCCTACCCTAGAGCCCATCCCAAGCAGCAGGTCACGCCATCAGAAATGTTGGTGGAGGCAGCTTTCATTAGGTGAAATACCAGGCTTAGTTCCTTCCCAAGTCAAGCTCCTGTGGTATGTCCGCAATGTCCAGTACAGAGAAAACCTGAACACATTTTGTCTTTTCATTCCACCACCCTCAGCATGCTGATTTTTATCATCACAATTATTCCCTTCAGCAGCAGGCTCAGGCCCATGCTGAAGGCAGGCGCAGCTGGAAACAGGAAAGGGGCCTATCTAATGAAAGCAAAATTGTTCCAGAAAGCTGCAGGAGATGCCACTCAGGTCTAATCATCCAGGGCAAGTTCACAGGGGCACCTCGAGACCAGTTTCTCAGCCTTAGCTTCTCTGATATTTGGGGCCAGATAATTCTTTTATCTGTTCATTACAGAAGTTTATCAGCAGCCCTGTCCTCTACTCACAAGATGCCACTAGCACCCCAAACCCAACGGTGATGATCAAAAATGTTCCCACGGTGGGCATTGTGATACACAGCTATAATCCCAGCACTCAGGCAGCTGAGGCAGGAGGATGGAGAGTCTAAGGCCAGCCTGGGCAACTTAGAGAGACCCTGACTCTAAAAATTAAAAAAAAATTTTTTTTTAATTTTCTCCAGACCTTGACAAATGTCCATTGCAGGGCAAAACTACCCCCAGCTGAAAACCGCTCTTAGACTGATCCCCACTCTAGAGAAGAGGAATAGTGTGGCGAACAGGGCAGGATCAGCCAGCCAAGTGCATCCTAAACAAATTCCCCACACCTGTTTGCTAAATGCTTTTAATAAGTTTACTCACTATTGTGATAAGTATTTTGAAAACTTGAAGAGAAAAATACGTAAGGCCCCCATCTTAGAAGCACTGACAATAAAGTTTGGAATATCAGAATTGACACATAAGAAACAATCAGGAAAAATATATAGAAAAGGGCTGGTCAAGCCACAGTGACAAACAAGACATCCCTCAGTTGGTTCCAATCGAGGGGAGAAAAAGCACACAGGAATGCAGCCTGGACTCCTTAATGAAAATGTCACTTCAGAGCCGCACATGTGTTTGAAGGCAAGAAATATTTAGACAGGTGGCAGGAGAAAAGGAAAACAACGCAAACAAAGATCAGAAAGCGAGCAGTTAAAGCTCAAGATCTGGTCTATGGGCCCAGGTTCTCACAGACTCAGGCCTGGACGGTCCAGGCCAGTCCGGGATAGTGGGCGAGGCCACTAACCTCTCACACTGGGGGTTTATCACGAGTGATGGCAGGGCTGCTGAGAGGATCAAATAAAAGCAACTCATTTACAAGCTTATCTGGCACATGCTATGCAATCACTTGTTAGTTTCTATTTTTACTCTATATTTGTATATTAAACAGTAACTTACACAGGTCATAGAAAGTATGATCAAAGTACCCAGTGACTGCTTAAATTTTTAAAAATTTATTACAGTAAAAGACACATTAGGGGCCGGTGATATCGCTCAGCGGCACGGGCGCCTGCTGGCGCGCGAGGTCCTGAGGTCGACCCCCCGGTACCACAAAAAAAAAAAAAAAAGACACATTGCCCTTCATCCCACTTACAATGCTCCCCTTTTGCTTTGAATACACTGATCCCATCATTCTTACCACATTCTGAAGCAGTTCTAGAAGTCCTCTTTTGTGTCTTTATGAGATGCGATCAAAAGTACAGTGAATGCTGCTACCAAGTGCCATCCAACAGAAAGGCACGCTCAGAAAAATATTAAACTGTGTCCTCATCCGCCTTACTTACTGGATCTGGCACCAACTTCTGGCTCTCCCCCAAAGTCAAAACAACCATGAAAGGTAAATGTTTTGAATCGATTCAGAACATCAAGAACAAGACAGAACAGCATAACAAAAGACACTCACAAAAAAAATACTTCCAGAACTGCTTCAGAAAGCGGTAAGAACAACAAAGCAAAAGAATATCTTGAGAGGGATTAACAGCAATGTGTCTTTTAATACAATACATTTTTTTAAAACTTAAATTCACCCTGGTTTTTTTCTCACACCTTATATAGCAGGTGCCAGAGGACTCCTGCTAGAAAGCAGCGGCCATATCCTGACAGCCTGCCCTGGGACATCCTGAGTAGGACAACAGAACCTCGAGTTCTTGGGCAAAGCCAGGCTCCTGCTAGCCACAAGATGCCAGCTCAGCCCCAGAGAGAGTGGCAAGGAAAGCCACACCTGCCAAAAGGTGATGGCAGGGGACCTGGCTGGGATTTGCATGATTTCAAATGAACTATGCGACCAGCATCCACAGTCAGTTTAGTAACAGACTACGTATAATGAGGGCTTTGAGCTCACCACACATTCACTGTCACGCATGCTCTCGGGCGTAGGCAGACGTCTTCAGGGAGCAGAGACATGCTCTAGAAGAAACAGTTTTATTAATGATTTGCAGAGTCGAACTATGGAAAGGCGTGGGAGACACCACATGTGCTTCTCATAGCAGAGATGTGAGTAGAGCCGGAGAATGACTAACATAGTATCTTTAATAGATGTAAGAAAAACTGGATGTGCTTAAAAAACAAAGTAGAGCACCCACTTGTGCCTTCTTATCTGAAGCCAGGCTACACTTCGCCATCTGGGTCCCAAGTTCTCAGATTCTGGGTCCCACTTCTTTTATATCCAATGCAGAAGAGATACAGACCACACAAAACCACCACTCCTTCCTGGTACCCGACTTTGCAGTTGCTGTTTCCTTAGTCATTAACTCACACAGGTCCAGGGTACACGTGCTCATCTTACGCTTTCATAAGCTCCACGGGCACATGATGAAAGTGTGAAGATAACTTGGAGTTTGAAGCCAGAAATAAATCCCCTAGTACCCCTGTGTGTGCCTGAAAACCAAAAGGTCAAGAGCGAGAAGTAGAAGAGGTTGCTGCTCATCACATGGCTTTAGGGACTGGGCCCTTTGTCACAGGGCCAGGTGGTTTTCTGAAGTCTTTTATTTGGTAAATACAATGGCTAGCCATATATGTTTTCAACTTGTGTAAAAATTTAAGACATCCAAAATGTCTTAAACATTTAGTCCACTGCTGGGTTGTAACAAATAATGAATTATCAACAACACAAGAGACTAATAATGCTTATAATAAAACCTGTGCCAGAGTTGTGCATGTAGTACATGCCCATAATCCCAGCTACTGGGGAGGCTGAGGCAGGAGAATCACAAGTTCAAGCACACTCTGGGCAACTTACTAGCAAGACAAAATAAAAATAAATAAATAAATAAAAGGCTGGGGATGCAGCTCAACATAAGGCCCTGGGTTCAATCTCCAGTACCAAAAAAAACCAAAACAGAACAAAAAAAAAAAAAAAAAAAAAACCTATGCAATGAATGTGAAGGAAAAAAAAACCCACTTATAAATTTTCTAGCAGACTTAATATCACATCACACAGGCAAAAAGAGGCTATTTTCTGATTTTAGGGACAGACTTATTTCTAGCACACAGAAATGAAAGATGAGGGATATATATCTATATAGATATATATCCACAATAGTGAATACACACACACACGATTTACTATACTAATACCATATTCTTGACATCACACTGTGTTCATGTTATTTTCCTTAATCTTGGTACAATGGGGTGGATTATCATTGTACCACATTTTTACAATGGTCCAAAAGAGGGGTACTACCCTCCCATTTCTCCTGGATGGAGATATCAGGGATGCCAGCCAATGAACAGCCCTTAAATTCCACCTAATCCTTTAAATAGAGGGCTTTGAGTTGTGTTCAAATAAAAAAAGCTCCTGAAAGAGGGCTCTGTCAGCTAATATCCATCTATCACTAAACCTTAGTGATTGATAGAGGGAACTGACAGCATGTTCTACAGGGACAGCAGGGACCTAAAGTCACAGGGCTAACTTTCCATACACCTGGCTAGAATCTTATCCCAGACAAGCCCTTGCCCCAAAGCCCCTTTCTCCTCAAGGACTTCAAACAATTATTTCAACAACTCCTTGTCAAGAAAAACTATAGTCAAGGAACACAGGCAAGAAACTCCTGGTATTACTCCGATAACCTTGGTCAGGACCCCAAAGCAAGTAAGGGACCTGGCAAGCCTGTGGCCCATAGCGGAGCAGCCTGAGTCCAGCCTGCCAGACCAGGCCAGGTGAGAATGTGGCCCAAGGACTGCCAAGCTGCCTAATTTCTCAGAAGCAGCACACAAATCTGGATTTCCACGTTCATAGCCTGATTTTTAACTGTCAGTAACTCATAATACAAGGGCTGATCAACCAATACAGTATCTAAAAATTAATTAAAAAAAAAGCATTGCCATTAATCCCCCTCACAATACTCCCTCTCCCTTCTAACACATTTATTCCATCATTCTTGCTACTTTCTGAAGCCATTCTGGAAGTCCTTTTTCCAGAGTATCTTTGCAAGGTGTGATCAAAATTATAGTGACTGCTGCTGCCAAGTGACTCCCAGTGGAAAGGCAGGTTTGTAAAAACATTGTAGTGTGTCCTCATCCACTTTATTCACCAGATCTCTCCGTGTGTGACTTCTGGCTCTTCCCCAAAGTGAAAATGACCATGAAAGGTAAAGACTTTGAGTCGAGTTAGAACATCAAGACAGCACAACTGAAGACACACAGATGCTTCAGAAAATGGCAAGAAGCCAGGTATGGTGGCGCACACCTGTAATCCCAGCACTAGGGAGGCTGAGGCAAGAGGATCATCATTAGTTTGAGGCCAGCCTGGGCTGCATAGTAAGTTCAAGGGCAGCCTGAGCTACATAGCGAGACCCCGTCTAAAAATAAAAAAAAGGGGGGGGGGGAATAGCACAAACAGTCTGATAACATGTTTTCTCTTATATGAGAACCTACATATAAATAAATTATTGAATAAAATAAAGGAGAGATGATAGAAAAGTAGAAGGTAGATGCTCAAAGAAAAGAAAGAGGATTGGGGGAAGAGGGAGAAAGAGGAGGGTAAAAGGATTGAAAATGATCAAATATGTTGTACGCATATACCAGCTCCCCAAAATGAACATCACTATCCTGTATTACAACATGTACTAATTTTTAAAAAGCCAAAAGAAAGGACTTTGAATGTTTTCACCATAAAGAAATGTGCAGATATGTATGTTTAACCTGATTAAACAGTACACAATGTGTACATGTACTGACATATCACGATACCCCTAATACATAGTTTTTATATATCAAACTAAATTCAACTTAAATAAGAAAATAAAAAAGAGACCCTAAAAGAAAATAAATAAAATCATTTTGGGAACCCCCCCCCCAAAAAAATAACTGCAATAAGTGTATTCAAAGCAAGAGGGAGTATTTTGAAGGGATTCATGGTAATGTCTTTTTTTGTAATAATTTTTTAAATTTAAACATTCACCATAATTTTTTATCACAGCTGGTAATTAAATGCATTTCTATTTACAACAGCAGCTGGCAATGGGTTTACGAGCACAGTCCCGTCACGGGTGTCGCAGCATCTGCACCACAGCCTCTCTCAGCGCCACCTCTGCTGCCCTCCAGAGGAGCCAGAACTTTCGTGCTGAGACCAAGAGCGAGAGCAAAAGCCCAGACGAAGCAGGGCCTTCTGACAGTGCGAGCCGGACATCTGCATCCGTAACACATGTGTAACAGGACCTCACTCCAGAAAGCATCTGAAGGGACGATGTCTGAGTGAACTGCAACCCATTGGCCCATGGAAAGGGGACAGTCCCCTCCTCTAAGCCATGTGACTATCCCCGCCAGTGAACACAGGCCTGGGGCAGCAGGAAATACCTGTTTCTTAAGAACAAACCCAAAATATAGGTTTTTCTGGAAAATCTCCTAGTCATTAAATTTTGCTGTATGAATTCAAATCATATTTCCATGTGAGCCAGACTCAGCGCACAGGGCCCCTCTCCTGCAGCCCCTGGGTCAGAACTCTACCTGCTTTCCAGCAAGACAGACTCATGGCTTCACTTCCCTGTTACAGCCCCTCTTCTCTACCCAGGAAAGCTCTGACAGAGGAGCTACTGCAGGTAACTCAGAGACGAACGACTAAATAAAAGATGGTATTCCAACCTGGAACAGAAAAAGCAGATTGGTAGAAAAACCGTTCAAACATCAAATGTAGTCTACCTACATTTTGTTAATAGTATTATAGTAATGTTAATTGCTTGGTTTTGATCCATTTGTCGCAGTCAAGCAAGATGCTAACATCAGGGAGCTGGATTAAAAAAGGCGCATTGGAAACTTTCTAAACTATATTTGTTATTCTTCCATAAATCTAAAATATTTCCAAATAAAATTTTTACGGTATTCATAGAATCATACTAACCAAAAATGCTAATTTTATGATTTGTTAATTTTTCAAATGACATTTTTTTTAAAGCTTCCTAGTAAACAAGAAACGTGAATGATCCGAAAACTTCTTTGCTCTGATAGACTCAAGACTTCAGAGATTCAGAAAAGCCAGAGAAAAGTCAGAAAGTAGGGAGAAGGTTCCATCCTGTGCCTCAGAGGCTGTGTGCGTGGTCGGTGGGGCATGGCCTCCATGGAAATATCAAAGGGCTACACCTAAGTACTTATGATTAGACTGATATGGCCTGAAAAAGATTCCAAACACCCCGTACCTTTTTGCCTTAGAATAAAAATTATTTTGGATTTGGAGGACTGAAGATATTATTACCCAATAAATAAGTAAATAAATACCAAAGCATTGGCATAGAATTTGCAAACTGCTTATCTTAGAGATGGCAGTATTGGCATTAATAATGTGCAGCCTGTGCAAACCACCCAGCATTGAAAACAACATGGGAAATCATGACATCCTGACATCATCACATCTCCACAAAGCCCCTTCAGACCTGCCTCGGTTTTGTAATATGACAGAATATGTATGAATGCATAAGCTGACACTCTTCCAAATGTAGGTGGAGAGAGCTGCACCCGGAGTAGAAAGGAGGCAGCGTGAAAGGCGGGAGCAGCTCTTCCACTGGCACCGGCTCTTCCATCCTTCCTGTTACATCTTAAATCAATC